>OZ038472.1:9420067-10620067 GCA_964036295.1 Plumapathes pennacea | reverse complement strand
TCCGAGGGAAAGAACATCTAAGCGCAAAAAAAAGAACGACTACCTGAACGTTTAAAAGTAACATTGAAAACGAACTACGAAAAAAAATCTGAGTGCAAAAAAAAAAAAAAAAAAAAAAAAAAAAAAAAAAAAAAAAAAAAAAAAAATTGGACGACGAACTGAAAGTTAACGACCAACATTGAAAAGAAACTACGCAAAAACATCCGAGAGAAAAACATCTAAGCGCAAAAAAAAAAAAAAAAAAAAAAAAAATGGACGACGAACTGAACGTCAACGACCAACATTGAAAAGAAACTACGCTAAATCATCCGAGGGAAAAAACACCTGGGCCCGGTTTTCGAAAGTCGATTAAGCTAATCTAGGATTAACGAAATTCTTTCTCTCGACCTCTGCCAATAAACTGCTGGATTTTGCTCGAAGATGGATTAGAAAGCTTGTTCCAGCTTAAAACGTTATCAAGAAAGTCGTTGTGGACGAAACTTTCACGTTTTCAGGCTAAAAATTGACATGATCTCGGGTTGTCGTGCTCTCGCGTGCGACTCTTTTTTATGCTGTTGTCAGGACGTGGACGACATTTTGAGAAATTACGACAATCGTTCTTCTTAGTAGGAGACGATGAAAGCAATAAAACTTCGGCAAAAACGGAACAAATTTGAGCAAACTAAGAATAGGCAAAGTTACAAAGACATAAGGATTACAGAGACACTCTTTCCCTGGTTCCTTGCATTGCCGTCGCCGTCTTAGTTTGCTTAAGCTCCCTATCGAAAACGAACTACGCAAAAACATCTGAGCGCAAAAAAAAAAAAAAAGGAACGACTAACACTGAAAACGAACTACGCAAAAACATCCGAGGGACTAGATTCGCATCCTTTTCGAATAAAACTAGAAACCAAAAAAAAAAAAACCCCCAAAACCGAATTCAGTTTTAATCACAAGAAAGAAATAACACAAAATTCCTAGGTTGATGTTACGTTAGCACATTCGAAACCATATTAACACTTTGCGCCACATTCAAACCAAGAAATATTCGCCTATTTGCTCGATGTGAAATTGATCTATTTTGACCGTAGGTCTGAACTACATTCGGCCTTGTGGCCACTTCCCGAGGAACTAGTAACAAACAAGAAAGAAACACTCCCTCTTCGACAAGTAATTAAAGTACAGAAAGGGCCCGCTGCCCTGCCAACAAAAGACAAAACGTCCTTATTAATCGAAAATTTCGCAAGCGCAAAAAGTTCTGAAGCTTCGTTTCTCCTCTTTACGCGCGATAAATATAAACCAGAAAACAAATACAAACAAGGTTTACCTTTACTTCGAGGTAGAACTCCGGCAAAGCCTTCGACTTTCGACTGCCCTGCAAAGAAGAGAGAAACGTCTTCATTAAACGAACATTTTACAAACGCGAGCTCTTCAGCCGTTTACAAAGCCGATACGTCTGCAGCGCTTTGAAACTTCACCGACTGCTTTCTTTCCCATCATTTCACGTAGAAATTTGACCAGACTTGCCTCAAGTTTAAGAGTCCGAACGGGTCCGTACGTCTATCCTGCTTGCAGTTCGGGAAGCAACTGACTGAAATGACGAGAAGCAGATGCAATATATAGAGGACAACATGTCCACGGGGAAGAACTCCGGCAAAGCCTTCGACTTTCGACTGCCCTGCAGAGAAGAGAGAAACGTCTTCAGTAAACGAACATTTTACAAACGCGAGCTCTTCAGCCGTTTACAAAGCCGATACGTCTGCAGCGTTTTGAAACTTCACCGACTGCTTTCTTTCCCATCATTTCACGTAGAAATTTGACCAGACTTGCCTCAAGTTTAAAGTCCGAACGGGTCCGTACGTCTATCCTTCTTGCAGTTCGGGAAGCAACTGACTGAAATGACGAGAAGCAGATGCAATATATAGAGGACAACATGTCCACGGGGAAGAACTCCGGCAAAGCCTTCGACTTTCGACTGCCCTGCAGAGAAGAGAGAAACGTCTTCAGTAAACGAACATTTTACAAACGCGAGCTCTTCAGCCGTTTACAAAGCCGATACGTCTGCAGCGTTTTGAAACTTCACTGACTGCTTCCTTTCCCTTCATTTCACGTAGAAATTCGACCAGACTTGCCTCAAGTTTAGAGTCCGAACGGGTCCGTACGTCTGTCCTGCTTGCAGTTCGGGAAGCAACTGACTGAAATGACGAGAAGCAGATGCAATATATAGAGGACATGTGCACGGGGAATGTGCACGGCAGCAAAAACACGTGCAATACACAAGTAAAACACAATAGCCTTTCATTAGTCAAAGGCTAATCATTGAAGATGCAAGGCCAATATTCCACGAGAATGCACGCATTTGGCAAAATGTGTGAAATATGCAGTAAAACCGGTTTACAACAGCCTTTCATTGGTCAAAGGCTAATCATTGCAGATGCAAGGCCAATACACCATGCATGCATTGTATGCACGCATTTGGCAAAATGTGTGAAATATGTAAAACCGGTTTACAACAGCCTTTCATTGGTCAAAGGCTAATTATTCATGCAAGGCCCACGAGACACGCACACAAAAAAATCGCGCACGAATGTTTCACAATATCTTATTCTGCAGTAAACAAGTCTTCGTTTGGAGTTTGTGGATAATTCTTGATGTTTTACAACAAGCGTTGCACGAACAACAAAACCTGCACTTGTATATGCTGCCGTTTCCACCGTTTTGTTTGTAGTCTTTTCTCCCACCCCCGCCTCCGCCCCCGCCCCTGCCCCCCTCCCCCCCCTCCCCCCGCCTTGTAATTTTGTCACTCGCCCTCAGTCTCCCTTCTGCCACCAGTACAAAATGGCGCCCGTCTTCAACCGCATGGAATGAGACCGCCAGCTACGCAGGCTATTTTGTCCAATGAGCGCTGACTCAAGCATAATGCGATCGCATGGTAGAATCAAAGCAGCAAGGCAGCTGTAAACTTGCGAATTTGTAAAAAGTACTTTTACGCGAGTGGGTATTTAATAGAACTGGCTCAAGGCCACATCGTAAAAATTGCTCAATTTTAGGTATGTGGAGTCGCATCCGTTTCCGCGGGCCTCCACTTTTGCTGAACCGAGTATTCGATTTAGTCTTAGTTTTAAAAACCCTCATTTACAAGGCGGCAGACGGTGAAAATTATAAACTTAGACGCTCGAATTGGGAGAATTTAAAATTCTTCACCGAGTGCCAAATCTTTGAACCGGAAGGAGACCTTCCGGAGTCGCACTGAAAAAAGTCTATCCGTGACTTCATTACTCATGTCATGCACAGCTTATGTTCAACATCTACATATTCATCAAAGGCCATGATACTCCAGCCTGGGCTGCATTCAAACTAAATACGTGCTTAAAGAAAACACGCCTTTCTTCTTATGGCTGAGTTTCAAGTCGAATAAGTTTAAATGAAATCTGATAACTTGTTGACATTACTTGCGGTTTTGGTCAAATTCATTTTCGAATTCTTCTTCTTCCAGTTCTCTACAGCATTTTTCATTGCTGGCGAAAACTATGGGAAGCAAAGCAACTATAATCAAACGATAGAAATATTTCGACAAGCTGAAGTCGCTCAGGGCTGTCAGTGGTCATGGGTCTTTCAACTTTGACTTACTCTTGTCAAACAACCAAGAATTTACCAAAACCTGTGTGATAATGGTTCTGAAGTGCAACAGATCTACTGGCAATTCAGAAATACAATGATAACAATCAAAATAACTCCAGAAAACGTCTTCCCATCTTCGTTTTCTTCATGCGTATTCGATGATGCTCAAATTTCAAAAGCAACTGTTGACACAGCATGACGGCCGGACTGACTGACTGACGCAGTCTTAACTGCAGTAAGGTGGCCCGACGCTTAAAAATGCACCACAAAAACAACTTCGCCGATCGCGTTCTCGATTTTGTTGCGTTGTCGGTAATATCGATACATGGGGTGTAATTTGCATTGTATACAATATGGTGATGTGACAGTTTGGTTTGAGGGGTGATGAAAACGACAGTAGTTTAATGTCCTTTGGTGTAGAGTGTAGTGTCGTGTGGTGAGGTATCATTCAGTTTGTTTGCTAGGTTTAGAGAGCACGACATGAATGAGAACAAATCACATGAATTTCCTCACAAACCTTGAGACAGATAAAGTTGCACAATTAGTTTCACGTTTGTAGCCGTGTCGGGATGATTCTTGGCAAATGTCTGTAGAGAAATAAATGAATTCAGAATACATACACCTGCACAGATCAGGGCATTAATTTGGGTGAAAGGCAATGTCTGTATTGCTTTCAAAACTCTACGTGACATTCGAGGCCATCAAATAAATTTCATCCTCACCTCCAATAAAAATAACTCAATGGCCTTTTATCAAAGTGTTTCACTTTGAAGAAAAGCGATGCCCTCATCAAACAATGAAAGTCACTCTTTGGGTAACTAAATCAGTAAAGAATACAGAAGTAGTAAATCTATACTATAACCTAAAGTACTGATCTACTGTGTAAATCCCAGGCCACAAGTCAGGTGGTTAGAGCTCAGAGGTCATGTAAGGCTTTGATCGAGAGTGAAACTGTACAATTTAAGTGCTTTAAATTTTACTTGTTTGACTTCAGTTTGAACACTACAGTTTGTGCAAGATTCAATGACAAGGATAGAGGTCAGAGGTCATGTAAGGCATTGATCGAGAGTCAAACTGTACTTCTTTGACTTCAGTTTAAACACTACAGTTTGTGCACAATTCGATAACAAGCATAGAGGTCATGGGTGATGTCATACAGTTTAAAGACCTGTTAAACTGCCTATTAGTCCCTTTCTTTACATAAACATTGTGTATTAAACAAGGGCACACCTGGTTGCTATACAGGAACAACAAACATCTGTTAAACTGGATCACCTTGGACTGTGGCTTGGCCAGCTTGTATTCCAAACCCTCCACTGTTGTTGCCTTTTACTTTCTTCTTTGAGTCAAACACATCTCGGTCCTAAAGTTCCACAAACCATAAAAAGTATTTTAAAGTCATTTAGACACCTAATAAGCCTCTCACAAAGACTGAACTTTCAGGAATATAACTACAGTAGTTGGACACCCATAAAATAGGGTGATCGGAATTTCTCGAATGCAGTTAAACAGTGTCAAAGTACAGACTTCTCTGTAGTGTTTGTACCACTCAATCATACCCGACTCAGCCAATCGTCAATCGATTGACATCAAAATCTTCCCATTTTTCAAGCATGCCAGCATCAACCCCATATCAGTAACCTGACAACTCAAATTCTTTTTCTAAACTCATTTCTCATGTTCAAAAGAACGGTGGTCAGCATACAAGGTCAATGTTTATATGCTGACCACATAACCTACAATGTACTGTACACACAGTAGACTCAAAATAGAATTAAACAAATTTTTGAAGGCTGCAATGTCACACAAACCAACAACAAAGAAAGAGAAGTATCAACAGTTTCACTTCCTGTTCAAATGCAGCAACAACTCAAAAATAAAATGTAGGGATGATGCAGTGAGAAATGAGAAATGATAAATCAATCAGCCTTCAGCAAGCTATCAAAGTTTGGTTTGAAAATTGAAAAAGGAAGTTGAAAGTTGGTGATGGGGAATCCCCTGTTGCAGTAAAAAGCTCTCTTGAATATCAGTTTCTGTTGTGTCAAACACAATACATACTGTGTCATATTCTACATATCAATCTGTGTCAACAAAAATGAAAATCAATGTGTACATCAAGAAGATCTAACATAAACTGATTACTTGTACTGGATTCATATGATTGAGACTGAGACATTATTCTGTACCTTGTTCAAAGTGATGACATTATTGGATGCCACAGCAACTAAGGCAATGTCATTCGGCCTGAATAAAAGGCATAAGGATAAAGGATTTCAGTATCCAAAGGACTGGTCGAGAGGGCCCCTTTAAATATAAACTAAAGAAATGAAACATGCTTTGCACGAGAGATTCATTTACAATGTTGACACATGGTACAGTACATGTTTTCTGTTTTTTCTCAAATAAATTTGTAGTTTTGCTTGAAAAATGATCATTTTTAAAAATATTGCATGGCTCCTAAATTGCCATGAACATTATTTTGTCAAGCTTACCTGGACTTGAGCACTTGATTATACAGTTTCATGGCTTCATCATTCTTTCCCTGCAACTGGTGAGCATAGCCCAGTTGAGTCCTGCATTAAAAAAATACCACACACCATGACTTAAGAACTAGAAACCAAAGGATACAGAGTACATCACATTTGACAGGGAAATGAGATTTGGATAGAAATTAATAATAATTTCATCTGTGGAATGATGTAGAGTAACTTACCTAGAACTATGCCCAGTTCAGATTCAATTTCTTCCTCTGTGATATATCCTATTGGCATGACAATAAGCACCGTATAAATTACAATATTTACACAGTTCAATGCAAATGTTGGCTGTTGGCCATTTAATGGCTACTGCAAAGTTTCATCAGATATTAAACTCTCGTCACATGAAAAATGCTTTGGAATTCTGCCCTTCATACTCACAGGGTCATCCTGCAGGCTTTTCACACAAAGGTCTGTAAAAAAGGAATGAGAGAGTCAAAAAGTGAAAAAAAAGTTTTACCAGTTGCTAACATGAAAAAAACTGAGGACTGCTCAGGAGCACTCAAAAGTGGCTAATTTATCAGCTTGCTTTATGTGTAGTTTCTCTTTAGCATCTTCAATCTTACTTTTAGCCAGAGATAAGCAGATGGAGTTGTATCGTGAAATGTGTTTTCACATTTCGTGGGAACAAAATTTCACAGATCTCAAACAAGTCCAGCTGTCCGATATTTCACATACAGTGCTAGTGTATAACAACAAGGGGATTCAGAATTGTAAAGAAGAATGTATACTAGTGAGATTGCATCAGTTTTATGTTTACTTATCTGATTTTCAAAAATTGGAAAATCCATGAAATTCATCAAAATTTTGGATCCTGCAAAAATTTCAAGGCACACAGCTGTATGCTGCATATTTCTGGTTTAGTTTGGACATGACTCAGACACACAAACTGTACCTTCAGCTTGCTTTTTTAGTTTCTCTTCAGCATCTTTAATCTCATTCTCAGCCAAGGATAAGCAGGCTGAGTTGTAGCACAGTTCATAACTGTCCTCACGTAGACCTGTCATGTCCTGTAAGTTAAACAAGAGTGACGCTGGTCATGCTCTGTCAGATTTAAGGGGAAAGATACGGTACAGTGTCGGCTTCACTAGTCTGGAGTTCAACCTACCAGATTGTCTTCACTCCACTGGCTTGCTGCAGCAATCATGGCTGATAAATTAGCCTCTCTTTCATCTCTATACTGATCCTGTGCAACAAAAAACATAATTATGAGGAACTGTAATTTATATCTTTTCAGACAGTATACAGACAGTTTAAAACTATACAATAATTCATGGTTTTGGATGATTGACCCAACTAATTTCAAGTAAAATGGATGAGACAAGACTGATGCATTGACCACACTGACTCCAACAAAATTAATGACACATCAACATGATGTTTGAAGGTAGAAGCGTGATTTGATCACAATGTTCCATGGTATTTAAAAAAAAGCCAATTCCCTCTAGGATGGACACACTGGGGACCACCTCCAACTGTCCGTTTTTGACAGGTGTCCGTCTTAAAGAGAGTTCAGTTGTAGAGTAAAGCAAGGGACCACTTCTATCAGGTGTCCGTCACAAGATGTCTGTTAAGAAGTGAGTCAACTGTAGTATTATGTTTACTCACCTGAGAATTTTTGATCAAATCCCTGTACAGCTCTTGACACTTCTGGTATTCCTCTAAACGATAACACTAAAGGCAAAGAAAAAAAAAGCACCATTTTATTTAGTGCTTAAAATGCCAGCTTCCAATTCCTTTACAGCATCTTCATTTCACGCATTAACTGAACATTAGTCAATCCATTATTAACAAAAACTAAGTCAGAATTAACAGAATTGAGCCTAGCTTAACAAGATTGAATTAGGCATAACAGGATTGAGTCTGACTTAACAGGAATGAGTCAGGTTTATCAGGAATAAATCAAACAGAGTAAGAATGAGTCAGGCTTTGTAGTTTCAGTACACTTACTATTTGTGCCATCAATTCCTTGTCCCGTGCTGTTGGTTCAGGCATGGCAGTCAACACATCCAAGGCTTCTCTGGTTTTGTTCAATCGATACATACAAACAGAGTAGCCCTTCTCAAATGGCAACTCTACAATTCTGAAATGGATATTGCAAGACTTCACTAAATGTTGGAGTTGACTAATGAAAAAATGCCTCAAATAATTCCTGATGTACAGTGACCCCTTTAGCAAGGATGATCAAAGACAAACTTCTCCTTTCAATACACAGTCAACTACAGTACATGTTGTTCTGTATGAGGAAATGGCAGGTGATACCAAGCAGGGAATAATAATGTTTCATTCAACAACGATTACCACGCGACCAAAATCGATTTCGATTATAGTGGACATTTTTACTTCTTACACAAGGCTCTTCATGCTGGTGGACAACATACCCTTTCTTTGAACCCGAGTTGATAACGTCCAGTGCTTCTCTGAAGCACGACTACTGAACAAGGCACACGACTTTACAGCAAAACGCGTCTTTATCATCAGGGATTTCCTGTAAAACTACAACATGGGAAAGAAAGACAACCGTGAATCACAGTACAACTGTCGAAGCTCCAAGAGTCTGTACTTACTTTTACCTGCGACCTTCCGCGCTTTGGAGTAATTCCCATCGTTTCCCAGGCGTTGTAACTCAGTGATAACTGAGGAACTGAAGGAGCCCCCTCCCGCAGTCTGATTATATTATGTCAGCGGTCGCCCCACTGTTTTAATAACTAACCAACCGTGCTGTTTTCTTTAATTAAAGAATGACCCGTTACCAGCGAAACCCCTTGACAACGAAAGAGACTTAGGTTCACTTAGGCAAAGCACTAAACATTCAAGTGAACCATTCCCGGCGATTGTTCAGTTGTCTTGCGACTACTCGAGCCTTGTAAAAAATGAAATCAAGTTTCTAGCAAAACCCGCGGTGCAAAAACTACTATTTCAGACCAAAAAGACAAAAGTGATCCCATTATTTTTTAAAAATTGATACTGCCTTTGAGGCGGCGCATGCAGTATTGATGGGACCCTCCTCTTCCCCCACCCCCCTTCTGGGATATTTTTCTCTAATTAACGTTGATTTTAGTCGCATTTATTAAATTTAGACGAAGCGTTAACTTTCTATTAAAAAGTATTGTATGCACGTTTCAAATAAAACGCTTTAGGAACTTAGATATCTATACTTCACAGCTTTCTTTACACGCTACTTCACTTCGATGTAATGTTTATTTACCACTGCACTTCTGTCAGTCAGTTATTACTGTAGAGGGGCGACCGCTGACATAATATAATCAGACTGCGGGAGGGGGTATCCATCCTGGCGGCCATTTTGATCACTATGAGCCTGTTATATATGTGGACAGCGGATAAATCTAACATGGGAGGACTCAAAAGTAATTCTTTCGGGTACTACATATACCGACGAATTTCGTGATTTGCCCGAAATGTAGTATAAACGATTTTTCGTTATTTACGAAACCCAGTGCATAGTGTATACCACATATCACTATTACAAATCATATAAATGGTAAACGATTTTTCGTCTATACACTGGGTTGAGTAAATCACGAAAAATCGTTTATGTTACATTTCGCGCTTTTCAACCGTTCTTTCGAACCAGAAGACATTCAGCGCGCATGTGGTTATTTTGTCAAAGTATGTAATTTAAAGCAAATGTTAACACATTTTTGTCCGAGGTTGTCGATTGTAAATGTGTTAAGTATAATTTTCACTTGAGGGAGTAAATGGTTCACAAGTCGAAAATTAGGAGCCACTTTATTACAGTTTGTGACAAACAAATAGAGCTAGAATGGACTGTCTACAATTTCGGAGATGAAAAAGATGGACCACTCGTGGGGAAACCCCCGTACTGAGAGATTTTCATTTCAGTTACACCTAACCTTTTTGCTTCCAAGAGTGATCGGTTTCAAATTCTCCTTCAGTTTTCTCACCTGTGATATATAATTCGGTATGGAGAATTAGATTTTTGATAGCTTGCTCTCAGCTTTTTCCGGGATCAACGTTCGAAAGTGTTTAAAGAGTACGTCAGTTTCCTATCGTCATTGTCCAAAAAGTCCCATCCCATAAAGAATTTGCGTCACAAGGAAGAAGATCAAAATTAATCAATTTCAATTTCTGATCACTGAAAAGTGTATGCAGTCGATAACGTATTGTTTCTTAGTGGCTCAGCCAACAACAAAGTACAACAGGCCCTTACCGAGGAATTAGCTCTTTTATGCATCGGCGGATTGATTGATTACTTTTTTTTTTTCGCAATCTATAAGCACTACGAGTCTACGAAAACGAAGGTCGAACCCGCACATCAAATCAATCAGCCGGAAATTATTGTTAAGTTACCTATAAACAACTTTCAGCTCTGATACTAACTTCCGCATGCACTTGATATATAAAGGGCTGACTACGACAGTTGTGTTGAAGTCTTTATACTCCACTGATGAAAAGTCTGCAATTTACTTCCTGAAAGGTAGGTCGGTTCGTCTGTTCTGTGGATATTTATGTTCATCGTAGAGTCGCTCGTAACGGACACAAATGAAATCAATCAAATATCATTATTATCATCATGGTGGACTCGCCGCATATATCGCATTTGCAATAAAGACACGAGGAGCTAAGGCCAGAAGATAAGTTCAGAGCTGTATTTGCGATTATATGTCAAGCACCGTTGCCGCAGAGGATACGCTTCCATGAAACCCCAGGAAATTTCGGCATTTGAACAGGGAACAAACTGGGGTCTGCCAAAACGGCACTTCTTTGCTTTACTTTCTTGTTTTCTTTTCCTGGGTGTGCGCTCTCTGCGGAACGGTGTCGTTTCGCTGGACATTCTCGAAGATCTTATCGATTTTTCCTATTCTGCATGGTTTTGTTTCATACTCGAACTGTGCAGTTGATTTTTTTTGGTAATTTTTTACTTTAAACTTATAATATGGCATTACCAGTTATTTATAGGTCTTTCGGTCACTAAAAACGAACTGGACCCAAATCGAAAGCTATTAAAGGGCCATCGACATATTCGCCAGTTCCCCGCTTGACGTGAAATAGACATTATAGGTTAACTGTTTCTACTTAAATCAATTTATTTTAAAAACGGACAATTATATCATCTTTTTCAGAATATTACAGTTGATTACAGCATCGGCTCACACCATTATGGAGGAAATAAGTTCCCTAATGAAGTCCCTGAAAATCGCAGAGGCCAAAGAAGACAAGGCACTTCAGGGGAATATACACTCACAGCTTAGTCAGCGTTATCACATCCTTGGCCAGTACGACAAAGCTATACGTCATCAAGAAATCACACTAAATATTGCAAAAATCATTGGGAACAAAGCAGGAGAAGGAGGTGCTTATGGAAACCTCGGGAACTCTTATCATTCACTCGGCCTGTACGACAAGGCTATAAAGTATCATGAAATGGACCTGAATATTGCAAAACAGATTGGAGACGAGGCAGGAGAAGGACGTGCTTATGGAAACCTTGGAAACTGTTATGCTTCACTCGGCCAATACGACAAGGCTAGAAAGTATTCTGAAATGCAGCTGAATATCGCAAAACAGATTGAGCAAAAGACAGGAGAAGGTGCTTATGGAAACCTCGGGAACTCTTATCATTCACTCGGCCAGTACGACAAGGCTATAAAGCATCACGAAATGAACCTGAATATCGCAAAACAGATTGGGGACAAGACAGGAGAAGGAAGCGCTTGTGAAAACCTTGGAAGCTGTTATCTTTCACTCGGCCAGTACGACAAGGCTATAGAACATTTTAAACGGGACTTACGTATTGCAAAACAAACTGGAAGAAAACACAGTGAAGCAGTTTCTTATCATAACCTTGCTAATTGCCATATGGTCATACAGCAGTACGAAGAGGGACGACGTGCATGTGAAGAGGCGTTGAAATGTTTCGAGACATTATTTGAGAATGTCGAAAAGAAAGATTCGGCAAAAATCTCATTTATCGATATTTTCATTGAGGCCTACAAACTGATGATCCAAATTCTCCTCATCCAAGACAGAAACGAAGAAGCTCTCGTTGTTGCCGAAAGGGGACGCTCGAAAGCCTTGGCACAACTCATGCTTACCAGTTATCGTAACCGGTGTGCTGACGTCATTACAAGCAAATGTTTGGACCTGAGTGAAATTCTTGAGGTGGTCAAAGCCCTGAGTGATACAGTCCTTTTCTATGGACTCGGCGTGGACAATATGATCATTAGGTGGGTCATACAGCCAAGTGGAAATGTCCAGACGCAAGTTACTGCGGATGTTCCACTGCAAGTTCAGAAAAATCCGTCAGAGGACAGTCTAGTTTCAAAACGTGCGAATCTAGACTCACTGATCAAGAAGGCCAAGGGCTTACTTACATCAGGTTGCATGTTTGAGTGTGAAGACCAAGACAAAGAAGCGGAGCTGAACAGTGTGCTAAAAGAACTGCATCAGATTCTTCTTAACCCAGTGCTTCAGTTTTTAAAAGAATCATCCGTTGTCATCGTGCCCGACGGCCCTCTCGCTTTGGTTCCATTCGCTGCTCTGATGGACGAAAACGGACGCTACGTGGTAGAGACCTTGCGAATAAGACTGGTTCCCTCGTTAGCAACAGCGAAGACGATCTTAGAGCATCCGCCGGACCTAGAAGGTGCAGCACGTCCCCTGATCATTGGAGATCCAGAGGTGGGTTACATTGAGATGGATGGAAAGAAAATCCATGTGCCCAGAGTAGAAAATGCAAAACTGGAAGCCAAAGCAGTTGCTGGTCACATTGACGGTCAGATCTTCACTGGGAAATATGCGACCAAAATAAAATTCTTGGAAAAATTTGAAAGTGCCAATTTCATCCACATTGCGGCTCATGGTGATAGCGAGAGAGGAGAAATCTTGCTTGCCCCAAGTCCTGGTACAAAGAGAACCAAGGAAAATGTCATGTTGACGATATCCGATCTTGAAGGCAAACGCATGAGGGCATCACTGGTTGTCCTCAGTTGTAGTCATAGCGGCCATGGAGAAGTCCGAGGTGAAGGAGTAGTCGGCATCGCTCGGGCGTTCCTCGGAGCTGGAGCTCGGGCAGTTCTCGTCTTGCTTTGGACAATTAACGACTCAGCCAACGTGTTCTTCATGAAGGAGTTCTACGAGCATCTGACTGAAGGAGAAAGAGCAAGTGAAGCACTCCATAACGCCGTGACAGCCATGAGAAGGGACACGAGGTTCCATCATCCCCGTTACTGGGCTCCCTTTGTCCTCATCGGAGGCGATGTCGTTCCTTTCTGTAAGTCATGAGACCACGATAAAGTGCTGTATGACTTAACCCTTTCACTCCCAAGAGTGATCAACTTCAATTTTCTCCTTCAATCTCTCATTAGCAATATATGACCCCGTGTGGAGAATTTGTCACTTGATAGTTGCTCACTTGAAATCTGATTGCACAATCAATTCTCACCACATCACTTATACATTTTCTTCTTCCTGGGTTGAGAGAACCTGCATTTTGAGCTTGGGAGTGAAAGGGTTAATCAACTATCCAGTGCAAACACGAAGAAGTATCGACTTTCTTTAGTGAATGAAGGAGCTACCTGACACTAATTGGGCCGATTATTGTTAGATGAAGCTTCTGTGATGTATTATTTCCAAAATATTTTTTGTACTCCCTTATAGTTTTTTAGTTCAATTTACAACTGAGTTATGGTACTTTAGACATTTGTCAATCCAGAACATTACAAAAGTTATTATGTTAACAACTAATGATTCACACTCAGCCATCTATGTCATACTTAGGACGCCCAATTTAGGCGGCAAACTTTTCATGAGCCGAACGCGATGCACATTAGCTCGAACAGTGGCTTTTGCTCAGTTGCATTGGTTCGGGTCATGGAAAGTCCGGTGTCTTAATTTTTGAGTAGACTGTGACCAGTCCCTCCTTTTCCCGCCAAAATCATATTACGGGAGCCCACGAGTGCAGCCCCATTCTCCGCGCGCCATACTCTTCCGCGCTCACGACTATTAGGCTTCCACAATACGATCCTGGAGGTAAATAGAGGGACACATCTGGGTTTCGCACAGAGACATGGGCACAAAAATTCCATGACCTGAACACGTTTTCCTAATATCCACGACTCTTCCAAGCCTGGAATTTCGTGGCTTTCTATGACCATGTGAACCCTGCTATCTCTTTAGAATGAACTAAACACTAGATTACATTATTTTGATTTTACATTTACTTGCATAACTTCCCCATTTCGTCGCGAGACGTTTTTTTAGTCCGCTATTACAGGACTACAAGTGTTAGCTGTCTTTGTATTGTGCAAAAATCCCCCACCTACCCCACCCCCTGTACAATAGTACCCACGTGATTGTCTACTCCGTCGTTTGCGCATTCGCAAGGTCCGTGAGAACGTCCATCTCCCTAGCTCCCTGATTGGTCAGCTCGTCACCAAGTCTCCAGATTTAAACCTTCGGCGTCTCCCGTGGCAACCAGCTGACACCTGGAGAAAAAACAAACAGGTTACTCGCTCACCCTCGTTCCCAGGATACTCTCCCTACGCGAGGTGGAGTATGATCCTGGTAACTAGTATGCGGCTTCAATTGGCCACTTGGGTAAACTTGTCTTTACTTGCGGTTACTTTCGTTGCCTTTGGTAGAACTCAAATGCAGTTCACACGCGAGCTGGTGCACGTTTCTCACCGTTTGACCAACCGCAAGTCATTGTCGATATTAGAGCAGTTTCGGAAGACTTTCGTAAAACCACAACCAAATTAATGTTACAAACGCCAATCACACAAGCTGCAGGAAAACACTTTTAACCAACAAGGAACAACAAGTTTGCTACTGGTTTTACTTCAAAGAAGACAATTAGCGAAAATGCTTACGTTAGCATATCGCAACCGTGTTTTGCTTTTGATCGTGATTGGTTAAAAATGCCGCGGAACTTTGGACCAATCCAAAAGCGTAACAAACGCAAGTCAAAGCAATCATGCACACGATTACTTTCCATAATCATCCGAAAACCGCTCTGTTGTAACAATTACTATCGTTTAGTATCCTTTTGTAACTATATGTTGCTATGTATATAGTTTGAAGTTTACTTTTACCAAGTAAACGTTTTTACTTTAATGTCAGTTTCAGTTCCACTGCATATAGTAGCTCATGATTTATCGAAAACATTAACTTCTTCATAGTTACTCTGTAAATCTGAGTTTAAAATAAACTTCATGTTGTAAACAATACAAAGTGGTTGCATCAGTTGTTGTTAAGGGAATTGAATGATTCTTTAGAAACTTCTCTGAGCTTATGAGTAGACTTGGATATGTGAGTCGATATAGTCTCAAAAGCTAGTGACCGCTTTTCCGCCTAGTGTCCAAACACAGAAACGGTTAAATGTTTTAAAATATCAGGAAAACATGTAGGCGTATGCCACATTATCCGGGCGGTTCACATCCAGCAGAGGGCGGGGAAAAAAAGGAGGGAAGTGTTGCATGAAGACTGACAAAAAATTGGAGCGTTTGTGGTGTAAAGTGGTGATACGGAGCACAGAAAGAGCAAGTTTTCCGCGAATAAAGCTTAGTTCTCTGGCCGTGGTCGTCTGTCAGATCGCGGAAGCGCTTCTAGTATCTCCCACTTGATATACAACACTTCACCAGACATATCTTAAGTTACAATATTGGTGATAAGCGTTCTATAAGTGCCGGACGTACATGTACCTGTTAGTATTGTGTTCTAAGGCGTAAACTGGACTTTGAGGCGACACATCCAGTACAGTGACGGGATTGATACGATTTACCTGCAACAGAGGAAAAATGAAAAACAGTTACTAAAGCAGACACACACATGTTTTTAGCCAATCTTAGCCAGATTTAGTTAGTTACATTTCATATTTCGCCTGTTTACATTTGTGTAGCTTGTTATATTTTTATTTGTATATGTCTAGTGTCCCCAATGCGCCGCTGTCGCGTAATGTATATATTTTACACCCTCCCCCTCTTCCCCCCATCTGCTTCCCCGCCCGTCCCACTTTAGTGCGAGTGGCCTCCTAGCTAGTCTTCACGAACAACGCAAGCGCAAAAAATATAACTCTTGATACTTTTACTTGATACTTACTTTTGCGCTTACGTCAAATAGCAGCTCCCTTTCATAAATTAGCCTTCCTTTCATCTCCATACTGATCCTGTGGAACAAAAAAATATGAGGAACTTTGTAATTTCTATTCAGAAAATATAAAGTACAATTTAATACTACACAATAATCCGTAATTTTGGATGATTGACCCAACTCAATGGGGGACAATGATACTACTTGCTACCTATGATAGAAATGAATCCACCTGGCCAAAATACTTTATTTTACGGCATTATAACAATGATAAAATATTTAAAAAAAGGCTCCAGTGCTTACAGGGGAATACAGGGGAACACAGGGGAACACAGAGGAATACATGGGAATACAGGGGAATACATAGGAATACATAGGAATACATAGGAATACATGGGAATACATAGGAATACAGGGGAATTCAGAGGAATACAGAGGAATACATGGGAATACAGAGGAATTCAGGGGAACACAGGGGAATACAGGGGAACACAGGGGAATACAGAGGAATACAGGGGAACACAGGGGAATACAGAGGAATACAGAGGAATACATGGGAATACAGGGGAATACATAGGAATACAGGGGAATACAGGGGAATACAGAGGAATAAATGGGAACACAGGGGAATACATAGGAATACAGGGGAACACAGGGGAATACAGAGGAATACAGAGGAATACATGGGAACACAGGGGAATACATAGGAATACAGAGGAACACATGGGAATACAGGGGAATACAGAGGAACACAGGGGAATACATAGGAATACATAGGAATACATGGGAATACATAGGAATACAGGGGAAGACATAGGAAGACATAGGAATACAGGGGACTGATACAGGGGAATACATAGGAATACAGAGGAATACAGGGAAATACATAGGAATACATAGGAATACAGAGGAATACAGGGGAATACATAGGAATACATAGGAATACAAAGGAATACATAGGAATACAGAGGAATACAGGGGAATACAGGGGAATACAGAGGAACACAGGGGAATACATAGGAATACAGGGGAATACAGAGGAATACATATGAATACAGAGGAATACAGAGGAATACATGGGAATACAGAGGAATACAGGGGAACACAGGGGAATACAGAGGAATACAGAGGAATACATGGGAATACAGGGGAATACATAGGAATACAGGGGAATACAAAGGAATACATAGGAATTCAGAGGAATACAGAGGAATACAGGGGAACACAGGGGAATACATAGGAATACAGAGGAATACAGGGGAATACATAGGAATACATAGGAATACAAAGGAATACATAGGAATACAGAGGAATACAGGGGAATACAGGGGAATACAGAGGAACACAGGGGAATACATAGGAATACAGGGGAATACAGAGGAATACATATGAATACAGAGGAATACAGAGGAATACATGGGAATACAGAGGAATACAGGGGAACACAGGGGAATACAGAGGAATACAGAGGAATACATGGGAATACAGGGGAATACATAGGAATACAGGGGAATACAAAGGAATACATAGGAATTCAGAGGAATACAGAGGAATACAGGGGAACACAGGGGAATACAGAGGAATACAGAGGAATACATGGGAACACAGGGGAATACATAGGAATACAGAGGAATACAGAGGAACACATGGGAATACAGGGGAATACAGAGGAACACAGGGGAATACATAGGAATACATGGGAATACATAGGAATACAGGGGACTAATACAGGGGAATACATAGAAATACAGAGGAATACAGGGGAATACATAGGAATACATAGGAATACAGAGGAATACAGGGGAATACATAGGAATACATAGGAATACAGAGGAATACAGGGGAATACATAGGAATACAGAGGAATACAGAGGAATACAGGGGAATACAGAGGAACACAGGGGAATACATAGAAATACAGGGGAATACAGAGGAATACAGAGGAATACATGGGAATACAGGGGAATACAGAGGAACACAGGGGAATACATAGGAATACAGAGGAGCACAGGGGAATACAGAGGAATACAGAGGAACACAGGGGAATACATAGGAATACAGAGGAATACATGGGAACAGGGGAACACAGGGGAATACCATCGCCAGAAATTCCGGACATTTTGCGTCCACGATTGCATCCGGTCTTTGCCAGCGGCGTGCGGTATGAGCATGCGCCATTCACACATTCAACATTGTTACGTACTTTGCCTCAGTGGGGTGGGGGAGGGATGGGTTTCTCCGGTTCAAAAAGAGACTGCTACGTTTAGGAGACGTGCCGCTGAACGACCTAGTTGAAATTAGCTTTCGTTTGGTACAATTTTCATGCGATTTGGAGCTTCCCAGCCCAAAATATCAACATCCGAAGTCAGCGTATTTCACGGGAGGTATTCGCCATGGCTGGCTGTGAACTGCAAATTCAAACACAAAAAGTACACATCGAATTTGCTCCAGGGGACTGACTGAGGCTTCACAGGAGATGTTCAATCCTTCGACAATCAGGTACGGGGTAGACATTTTGCGTTTTACCCAAGGTTCTTGTATTAAATGCAGCTTAAAAAGTGACAGTAGCCGGTTTTGAGCGTATTCTGCTATCAATCCCTTCTTACGTCGGCCGAAATTTTAAATTCAAAAAAATACACATCGAATTTTACCGGAGATAAATATTTTTTGTACTGTTGTGTTTAGGAAGCTTTCCTCTTCCGAATGCTGCCCAGACATTTTTACGAACGTGCTTCAGTTAAACGAAAAGCACAATTTATTATCAGATCCCATACATTTCTTTGTTATTTCTTGAGCGGCTGTCAGCGTGAAACCTGATGCCTCTTCCGAGATGGCGCAACCGGATGTCTGAAATTTCTGGCGATGCAGAGGAATACAGGGGAACACAGGGGAATACAGAGGAATACAGGGGAACACAGGGGAATACAGAGGAATACAGAGAAATACATGGGAACACATAGGATTACATAGGAACACAATAGGAATACATGGGAACACAGAGGAACACGGGGGGAACACAGAGGAATACACGGAATTACATAGGTATACATAGGATTATACACATAATTATATTTATATAATTATACATTCTAATAGCAGGGTTACGTGAAGTACTTACCGCTCCGTCTTACTGCTGTCCATTTGACTGAAGGCTCCAAATTTGCTAATCTGACGCTGAAACGTCACTTGAATTACGGTGGCTCATACGGACAATCAAACTAACAAAATTATAAAACATTAACAAATGTAATAATGACAAGTCTTCACACATTAAAACTTACATTGTAGCAGAGCATGATTTTGAAAGTCCTTCAAAGTGCGACGAAATCGTCTGGATTCCTTTTTCTGTGCTTTCTTTCATGATTCGTAGCTATTTTCTCCTTTTCTTCTTGCTTCTTTACGTGTCTTTATTGGCTGGACGGTGTGCCATTTTGGGATGTTTCTGGCGATATTAAGCGATTTTTTGTTCGGTGGCGTCCTCCAGTAGAAGTGTGCAGGCTTCTATTTTTTTCCACAGGGAGCAACAAAATGACTTAGCAAATAAGCCTGACCTGTTCAAAGAATGTGGCGTCTTTAATCCAGAGCTAAACGATCACGCTATGGTATATAGTAGTATTTTGACAGAAAAGTTAAAGCTGTCTGTCATCAAACCAAGATAGTCTCTTTCAGAGACTTCAAACATCTGGACGAAAAGCTTTTCAGATACAATATCAGTATTGCGCCCTGGCATGTTTTGACATCTTTGATTCTGTCGACGATCAACATGATTATTGGATACTAGGATAAATAAATACCAGTATGGATGAACACCTTAACCTATCAAAAAACTAAGGGTCCGAGCGCGAAAGGGCCCGCAGTAATTGGCTTTTGCTGTTGCGGTGTCCCTGCCACTTATTGCTATTACTATTGATGTCATGGCGAAGCTAATAAAGTAAAGGATGTACCTTATATAACTGCTGAGTGGAAACAGGCAATTAGATTCAAGAGAAAATTCTCCAAAAAGTTAGGAAAAACAAAACGCGGTAAAAGCTGGATCTCTGGTCTATTATATTTCCATATTGACTGATTTTTATCTACAACATTATCTTAAAGTATTCCTGTGGTGGCTTACCAGCAAAAAAACTATCAAATCTCGACCACAGTCCTTTGCACGCTTTGTGCTACTAGCCTATTTCTCTTTGATTAATTACGTTCTTTCGTGTTGGGAACCAAATTTAGCCTTAGATTTTCCAGATGTAAAACAAAAACATTGAAAAGGCTGAGAAGGCTCCTTTAAGAACCTCTTGTTCTTTCTTTACATTGTTACTGCTATTGTAAAGGTTTCATTATAGCGGTTGTTAAAGTATATAAACCTCTCTTATAGGACTTAACTAAAGAGCACTTCGTCTACAAATATTTCAGTAAGCGACGATAACTAAAGTCTGTTAGACAATCAACCAGTCTGTGCATCGCATGCTCATCTACAATATAAATCAAAATCAGCCACGCTAGTTTATCGTCATCATGATTTAAATACGCAGCTGAAAATGTGAACTTTTCACCAATCGGTCGATTTAAAACGAGCAAAAAAGTATTCTGATACACTGGGATAATTACTTTCCGTGGCTGAAGAGCA
The DNA here is from genome assembly GCA_964036295.1 of Plumapathes pennacea. Taxonomy (NCBI): domain Eukaryota; kingdom Metazoa; phylum Cnidaria; class Anthozoa; order Antipatharia; family Myriopathidae; genus Plumapathes; species Plumapathes pennacea. The sequence continues at coordinate 10,599,244 of OZ038472.1, read as the reverse complement.
TTGTTATTTGATTGCATTGCATATGTATGACGTCATGATCAGCGAAACATGCTGTACAGTCACTCGACCGACCTTTCACCTGTGAACAACCTGGTCAGCGGAACCCGGTTCAGTTCAGCGGAAGTTTAAGCCCATGGAACGACCGAACGACAGAGAGAGTGAAACTTCCTCCCACTCGCAATAACGCGTTCATTGCTTCGCATTCACAAGTTTAAAATAGAACTGTAACACACTACATAAGGTAGCTCGTACGTAAGGTAACCGAGCTTTGGTCATGTTTCTGTGAATGCAACTCCAGGCAGGCGGCCTCTATGTCGGCTTCTCTTAATTTAAACACTCAAATCAATGTCTGTTTCTGCCTTTATCTTCATGGTAACCATTTTCGTGTCTACCTCCGCAGCGCCCGTTTCTGCTTTTTTGTCTTCGGCGGCCCCTGTCGCTCCTCTCTGCTGCTCTTCTGGTGCATCGTCGGAATTAGAGACTTCTCCGGCAAACTTCTCCGGTTGGTACAGGTGGTTCTCATACCTTACCTCGTCGAAAACTTCCATGTAATGCTGGAATTAGGGAAAAGCGAAAGGAAGAGGAAATATTTTCTAAGATAAACTCTAGAAATTGCGGTAAGTAAGTAGAATTATTTTGAATCCAATTACTTAGAACTTTAGTTTCTTTTTATGACCAACTTATTCATTACTGCTGATCTGTCGAAAGGAATTGGGACGAAGCACATAGAGACCACGTTACCGACCACGTTACCGACCACGTTACTGATCACATACCGACCACTTATCGACCACGTTACCGACCACATACCGACACCTACCGACCGCGTTACCGACCCGCGCATTACCGACCGCATACCGACCACATTACCGACCACATACCGACTGTTTAACTTGTTCACAGTAACTGACGAACATTTAACTCTGTTTACCAGTTCGACGGCTACACAACAATGCAAGACTCAACGACTCTAGACAGCCTAGTTTCATGTAATATGCAAGTGCGCACTCCAAACATGGCTCCTGCATGTTTACATTGCCTGTCTAAAATATTTTCAATTTTCAACAGATTTAACCCGTAAAATGTTTCAACGTCAGCTTGTTTTAATCTCTTTCTATCTGTTATAGCCTCCGTCAAGTAATCCCCCGCCAGTTACTGAAGTGAACTGAACTTTATTCAACAAAGTATACCTCCAATAACATAGAAACCACTGTATGCAGAGTTTTGTTGTATATCTTTTTCTTCTCCATTTTGTCTCTACCAGGTCAACAAACTATTTCTCCTTAAACATAGTCGACTAGCATCTAATAAACAATACCGTATTGAGAACGATTTTAAACTATAAAAGCCTATAAACGCAGCAGAAATTTGTCTAAGTTTAAGTTTAAGCACATGGAGCAGTTTTCGGATAACTGTGGAACGCAGTCGTGTAATTGCTTTGGTTTTGCATTTGCTACAATTTCGGACAGGTTCAAGCGAGTAAAAAAGTAAAAGTAAAGTATCGTTATTTATACACGGTAAGTAATTCAGCAGAGCTGGTGGGGCCGTGTTTTTTAAACTCAACGTAAATCTGTTAAAAATCCCAACTGGTCGAAGGCAAACCAGTTGCCTATTTACATAACGTGGCCGAGGATTTGAACGCGGTAGCCACCGTATTACAAATTCAGTTAGTATTCAGAGCGGGACTTGAACCTGGGACCTCCGGATTTCAAGTCCGGCGCCCTAACCACTCAACCACGCCGCCTGAGTAAATTTAGGAGCATTCTTGGCCAATCAGGAGCTAAAACACAGTGCAAGTAAGCAAGTGATGATGGTGTTTCTTCAAATTGGTGTTTGGATCCCTAACCAAACGCAAATTATCTGGCTTCTGATTGGTTGACAGTGTTGGCTTAATTATTTTGGTTTTAGTTTTAGACAATTATCCGAAACCGTGTAGATAACAATCACTGACACTTTGTCTGTGGAGCAGAGATGCGCTTATTAGATGTGTTGCGCGAAGCAAATAAACTGCTAAAAGATCACTCACATTCTCAGCAATCATACTCAAGAACGTCTCGTGCAGTTCTTCAAAGGAAGGACGACCTGCTGGATCTTCGCTCCAGCAAAGCATCATAAGTTCATAGCTGCGATAGGTAAGGACAATAATATACTAATCAGAAAGTTAATGACAGAGAAACGAATATGATTCCTCGGCCGCCGAAGCATGCATCTATCATTCAATAGAAATATATTTTAAAATAATTTATTACTAGTATTTTATACCTGAAAACTTGAAACTCACATGTTATCACTGATATGATCCGGTTTGGGCATGCGGTAGTGTTTGGTACTCAACTGAACGATTAAGTCATTGTGTCCAAAGTCTGCGTAAGGAGTGCCCCCTATGCAAAAAAACAAAACAAAACAAAACAAAACAAAACAAAAAAACAAAAAAAAAACAACGTAGGCACTACATTGGTACAATGCCAGTTTTGAAGAATTATAGCGCCATTGTTCAGTTCCACTTTCCTTGGGGTTACAAAATGTTGACATAAATGCGTACTTTCATGAATTTGTCTTTTAACATTTATCTCAAATATTAACAGATCGATAATAAGTCTTACCCACTGTCTACAGACGTTCTGCTTAACAATGAAGCAAACGAGTTTTAGCGTATAATTACTTTTTTATTTATTACTAAATTAATCTTTTTGGATTATTCATTGGACCACTCATATTACCTACAAGCGCATTCGGGGACCACGAAAGACCTACATAATTCATTGAGCTGTATTGGTTAAAAACGGGAAAACGTTTTAGATATATATGTTGATAAACACCTCGTGGTACATGCAAACAATTTCCCACCAAGACCTTATAAAGGATGAGGTGCACTGACCTCAGAGGAAAGAGTTTTATGCAGCCTACCACTCGAAACGCACAAGCAAGTAAGCGGCGAAAACCAGTATTGCTTAATCACCCCAAAATAGACTGCATAATAGATTCATATAGAATATTATAAAACAACTATACTACACGGGTTCCGATTGGCTAAAAATACATTTTATAAATATGTGCAGAGTCATGGTTTTGTGAAGCACGTTTAAGTATTTTATAAAACTAATCGGCGAGTGCTTGTGAACTTTTTGAACTGAGTGTTCTCCCAACATACAAGTGTTTATATAAGAGTACAAAGACATGAAAAAGCGTGTTATATTGCATAAGTATAGATCAGGGCTTACAAAGCTCTTGTTTCATCTCTATATGCATTTAACATAAGTCCACTTACCAAGAGTAAAGATCTCATAAAGCACAATCCCATAGGACCACCTGAAATACATAGGGTGTATATTTACCATAACAAATTTTACAAGAATCGAAGTTGGTTTCCTTAGTGACACATTGTTACTCACACATCACTCTTGGATGAAATCTGGAAACTGGAAGTATCGAACAGAACCTCTGGAGCTGTCCACTTGGTTGGAAGCCGGCCCTTAATAATAATAATAAGAAGAAGAAGAAGAAGAAGAAGAACAACAACAACAACAACAACAACAACAACAACAACAACAACAACAACATTAAGAACAATTAGAATAATGATACCCCATAATGATAAATATCCCACAGATAAATTTGTAGTAAGCTAGTAAATCACGAAGAAAAAGATGGTGACACTAATAAATGCATCTCTCTGATTCAGACATAGCTCAGTACACAACTCTTGGACCCAACTTCCACTAATATTCTTTCGGAAACTTACCATCTTAGCGGAACCATAACCATACTTTTCTGTTTGACAGGCCAAACCGAAGTCAGTCACTTTGCAGACAAAGTCGTTACCCACCAGAACGTTCCTTGCTGCGAGGTCACGGTGCATGATCTATAAAATAATAACCTCCCTTAAACGTGATTATATTGCCACAACAACTTTCATTGTGGTAATTGTAGCTTGCAAGGTAAAAATGTAATTAGGTAAGTTGTTTGAGCATTCTGCGAATGGTTACAGAACATTATCACAATCGTTCATTTTTAATTTTATTTCCTACTTAGAAATTTTAAAGTGGGTAACACGAGCATTCGCATGAGTCGAATTTTTGATGGTAAAACCAGGGCGTTAATTCTCAAATTGATATGGTAAGTATGTACCCCTTTGGATTTGAGAAATTTCATGCCACAAGCGATTTGTTGGGCAAAGTTCACCAAGTCGTAGTTTGTCAGTTTTTTGACGGGCTCGTCTTTTCCCACGTGGTGCTTGTCCTCTACTCCACGGCTCTTCCTCATAAAACCCAAGAGATCCCCGTGAGGTGTGTACTCCATAATCATCATGGGGTTTTCTACAACAAGGAAAAAGAGAAATCGATGCAAACGTAGTACTAACAGTGCGGCAAGTTAAGTTGCTCCATGCACCACACGTGTGCACTCTCATGATCATTTCTGCTTAGATATGCAATGAGTTTTATTTGGTGTTATCGTCAATGGCATTTCAGTTCAGAATACATACGTATGTATATTTATAACACCACCATGGTACTAACCTGTACGGGTCACGCATCCCAAAAAATTAACAATATTTGGATGACCCTCACTGCCAAGCATCTTTCCAAGTTCGATCTCTTTCATAAACTTTTTCCTAGCTTCGCGACTAACAGAAACTGCAACTCAACGAGACAAGATATATATAGGAAATAAAGGCCAAAGCAGGTCAACGCAAGTCAACTAAATTCCTTAAAAACACGCCCCTCTATATACCAAGTTCACAATCTACAGAAAGTTATAACAACATGCTGACATGTAAACTCCAGGGCCCGGTTTTTCGAAAGCCGATTAAGCTAATCCAGGATTAACGAAATTCTTTCTCTCGACCCCTCTGCCAATAAACCTCAGAGTTTTGTTCGAAGATGGATTAAAAAGCTTATTCCAGCTTAAAAACGCATAAAGGAAGTTGTCGACGAAACTTTCACATTTGCAGGCATATAAATGACATGAAGGTTTAGACCTAATCCAGTATTAGCCTAATCGTGCTTTGAAAAACCGGGCCCAGTATTTTATCTATATTAGTAATAAACAATTGAACAACTAAGCGATGAGTCATAAATGAATCTTGACTATGTTCATGTTTTCTTTTCATATTTAATGTCACTTAAGTTTTGTCCGAACCTCTGAGTTTCTTTACTGCGCATTCGCGATTTCCCTTGATTCTGCCCACGTGCTGCACCACTGCTCTCCAGACCTCCCCAAACGCTCCGACACCCAAGAAACCTTGAATGACCACGTCTTCTTCAAACACTTCCCAGGGGTCTGAGGGGCGTCTTCTTTTGACAAGGGACAAAGCTGGATACGCAGGGGGGACCTCGGGGGAGCTGTGCGCATGGCTATTGATGTAAATCCACTTATTAATAAACAATAGATGTAACACCAGCTGATATATGAGGCTTTTAAATGGTGTGTACAAAACACATAAATCTAGCTGAACATCAGTTACTCAGAAAATACACATAGTCGAATGGGAATGTTTAGATAGTTCTTTGGTTGGTTTTGATATACTTTTAAACCATGGAAACCAAGCCGACCACTCCGCTGGCACTGAGGGCGCCCAAAGATTTGCTTGCGTCTCAATAGTTCATTTACATCCAAGTTCTTCTTTTAATCTAAGGATTGGACCGCCATTTTCGTGGTCAGGCTAGCCACGACTTCGGCAGCCAGGTTTTCACACCTTTACGTTACGTGGCGTTACGTGGCGTTGCGCGTGCTGGTGACGGCACGCTGTCCAAGATAAATACAATAGAAGACTACCTCCTTTTTATTGTTTAGTTGTTTTAGACTGCTATCGAGATTATCCTTTTCAAGGTCCTGTCAAGTTTATCACTATTTTAAGTTTTTAATTTACTGTTTTGTTTTTATGTTGCTTGTGTAGTTTTCTAACCTTAAGCATGCCGCAGTAAGGACCATGCAAGGACTTTGATCCCAAAACATAAAGATACGTTAATTATCACTTGCTCCACACACTGGAGCAAAATCCAAATGTTGTAAATCAAGAAAGTAACTGAACAAATTAAAGTAATTTATCAGTTAGATCATAAAACTATAGACCCCTTCACGGTATTGAATGCATGATGGGGTAAGCAGGGCAAGAACAAAAAAAAAACATGGCGACGACGCGTGCGAGAAGTCTCGATTTAATAGTAAAATCGCTCGCAATCAGAACCACTGAAAGCTTGCAAATGACAATTTGGAGTGTTACGAAGTTCCACCGATCAGAAAAACAAATGTATATGCAGTTTATTTGCCCTGATTACCTATCCTGCATTCAATACCGTGAAGGGGTCTATTGTATTAGTTTTGACTATAATTTGGTAAATGAGTACAAGTATCTAGTATTTTATTTGCTAGGTGTCCCCCAATTAGTGCACTCAGCGCTGGAACGAAACGACACGTTAATAAAGTTTACTACCACTACTATCATACCTGTTGTCTTTGAAACAGTCCATATTGGTACAGGTTCCATGTATGTGGATTTAAAATAGAATAGAAAATGCCTTTAAAGATCACACCAGGCGACCCCCCCCCCCCCCCCCCCCCACCCCCACAGATCAAAGCGTCTTTGACAGAGACAGAGACATGTCTATTCAAACCAGCTAAGAAAATTTCATGTTCTATTCCATACTTAAAGTTAGGCAGTAATAGTTTGCCAACAAACCGGTGAAAACTGCCAAAAAACAGCTAGAAGACTAAATTGCATGAGCTACTATTACAGGTTTTAACGAATCACGATGCTTATACTGATACGCCCACCTTGACCAAAACTATAACTAATCGGTAAACTGTCGTTACAAGATATCAAGTACACTCTATAACTTGGTATAACTCAACCACTGCTATTTTTATATTTTTGTGTGTTGCTAAGAAAACAATTCTAAACGAAACTTGTGCCTGTGTATACTTCACATTCTGTATATATATATTTTTCCTCTCTTCCTTTATGTTTTTTAGCCAATCAGAACGCGTGTAGTATCATAGTGATTTTATATAAATTAATTAATCTTCATTTCCCGCCTCCATTAGGTTCTGCTATCTGCGGGATAGTGTTTATCTGTACATTATAGTATCAAATAATAAAAAAGTTATTTTTGTTGTTTGTCGAAGATCATTTTAAGTCATAATTCATAGTGCAATTCGTACTTACCTTGTGAGCATCTGCGCTTCACTCGCCACCCAGTAAAGAGTAACACACTGAACAGAATAACGGCCACTAACGGAGCCCATACCATCTCTATCGTCAGGCCTGTAACTTTCGCATTACTATCACTCCCTAGTTTGATGGAACAAAACTCTTTTGGTTATCAGGCTCACACTTAGACATACCTCCTTAGCTATCCCCTGTGTAGTATATAGAGGATATTACACGGCGGCGCGAAGATATCACTTTTATTATCGAGTGGTATAAGCAATATTTTACGAACGAGCGCTTCGCGAGTGAGTAAAGTATTTTATTATATACATACTGAGACATACTCACGAAAAAGCCATATCGTAAAATTTCGTACGCAAATGAGTTCTAGCCAATGAGAGGCCGCGAACGACGCTTTTCACACGTGAAAAAAATCGTTCGTCCAATCACAAGCTGCGAACGACGATTTTTCACTACTGTTAAAGGGTTTCCCGGTCCCGCCGAAGCGACTTGGAGCTGAGATTCAGATTCGGAGTAATCTTTATGATGTTAAGTATTTCATTTTTACTTCGCTAATACTGTTTGTAAGATCATGACGCTTCCATTGTGAACAATTTTTCTATTTTACTATTTTGGAATTGTTTGAATAAAAAGTTATGCCAGAATGATAAATGACTCAGTATGTATATAATAAACAGAAAACATCATGGAAAGTGCTTTGTACAGTTTTTATTCACTCGTTGTTTCGTATCATAAAACTCACTCGCTCGCAAAGCCTCGCTCGTTCGTTTTATGATACTTCACAACTCGTGAATAAAAACCGTACGCGCGCACTTTCCATGAAGTAATCTCCATGTTTTTACCACGAGAAAATAAAATCCATATCTTCAAGCCGCCGTGTAATTTTCTTTTTATTATATTAGACACGAGTGTTTTACGAGAAATTGCACAAACAACCGTGCAAAAGCGGGAAATGATGCCAACGATATCCTCACTAGTGAGGATATGGAAAATACGCCACTCGGTTCCCGGATGTAGTTTCGTATGGATTTTACGCACGGTATATTTTCCAGTAAAACACTCGTGTCTATATAATAAAATTGCTTAAAAAACTAAAAATACTAATACAAAACACGTGCCTAGTACTGTTACACGACTGAGACGATTTTTTAACGACCATTTTTCGCTCAACAATTTTTTTTCTGGAGTTCTTGTCTAGTAAACAGTGGAACCTACCAATTATAAAAAATCTTTACACAAAAGTCTGCCTTTGGCGAAGGTTTGCAATGTTTTTGGAGTTGGAGCCAAAGCGCCAGCTACAGTACAAAATTGTAGGTGTTGCGCAAAATATCTTTAAAAATCGACTCGTGTAACATCACCTTTAAACATGAATTTATGAAGTTATAAATGTTAGCGAAAATTCAGAGATTAAGAAACATTTCCAGTCATCTAGACACTAGCATTGTATCGTCATAAACGAAAAAGTCAAAGTTACTGACCTTTTATTTCCGTAACTAGATGGCGAATTATCACTGTGGAGGAGGAATACCCTTTACCCGCTCTGTTCTCAGACGAAAGTCTGCTTTTGGCGAAGGTTTGCAATGTTTTTGGAGTTGGAACCAAAGCGCCAGCTACAGTACAAAATTGTAGGTGTTGCGCAAAATATCGTTAAAAATCGACTCGTGTAACATCACCTTTAAACATGAATTTATCAAGTTATAAATGTTAGCGAAAATTCAGTAATTAAGAAACATTTCCAGTCATCTAGACACTAGCATTGTATCGTCATAAACGAAAAGTCAAAGTTACTGACCTTTTATTTCCGTAGCTAGATGGCGAATTATCACTGTGGAGGAGGAATAGTCTTTACCCGCTCTGTTCTCTACTTTACATTTATATGTACCCTGGTCTTCAAGTCTCACACTCTCTATTACAAGTGTCGTATTTAAGGGCGTAGTGATATTGGCCCTGGAGATATTGCTCGATCCATCCTTTGTCCACCTGACCTGGGGTCTTGGGTCACCACCTACATCACAGTTCAGTTCCAATTTCTTCCCGATCTGCGTAGTTGTGCTTTTTGGAGAACTCGTTGCTGTTGGCTTTTCTAAAGTTTGAGCAAAAATAAAACTAGGCATTGTAAGACCTACGATGCTTAAGATTCCTTAACAAAATCTATCATTGTGCACCTCAACTAGAAAATAAAATAGTTTCAGTCGGAAATACACTGTATACCGAATTCCAAATACAAAAAGAAAAATGTCATACTGCGGACATAAGAAAAGGTGGATTAACAAACAAGCTTGGAAACGAGGTTTTGAGTATGAAAATTGAAGTTTCGATTCTGGGGTTAATAAGCTGTAAGAAGTCAATTAAGATAATTTCTGGTAATTTCACAACAAGAATCACTTCTTCCAATCAACTGCTTACCATCAACGGTGAGGAACATCGTAGTATTTATCTTTCTTACTCTGTTTTCAGCGTGGCACGTGTACAAGCCCTCGTATTCTTCGTTATTTTGTACATTATTCAGTAAAACTGCGTTTAAAAACCTCTTCGAGGAAGAGGGAAGAGCGCCATTGTTAAAGGTCCACGTTATGTTTGGTGGCGGAACACCGGTGGCGTTACAAGCCAAGATTACGTTGTCTCCCTGCACAGAAATTTTGTTTTGTTGAAAGGTCTCAAACCTGGGCTTCACTGCAAAATAAGAACAAATGTGATCATTTACTTTAGGCTGTGCATAAAATTACGAACAATGTCTTTTATTTAAGAAAACCATTGATTTGTCTAGAGAAGTAACCAGATCTGCTAGGCAAGAGATTGTGAGGGGAAACGAACCTCTACATGCAACCGTTTGTACAAGTTGCACATGCCAAAAAAAATTCCTATTGCTGGCCGTTTACTAGTCTGCCGATTATATCCGCTGGTTCATTCTGCGTCTGCAATGTCAAATCAGTGACGTAATCTTGCGCATGCACAATAAAGAATCAAACGGTTGAAGTTCCCTTCTCCTTGGAACCTCAGTCTAGCAGGTTAGACAGGCCTTCATTGCAAAGGTTTCTTGCCTTGCATTACAAGTACCAGAAGTGCGCATGCGTGTAGTGCGCACACGTACCAGTAGTGCTTATGCGCATGCGTGTCCGCAGTATTGTTACCAAGGTCTGAGATATTTTTACTTCCGGCGTTATGTGATGCATTGCAATGATTCCACTCAGAGTCATTCATCCCAGTTCTCTGGTCACAGTCAGAGTCTGGTTTTTGTTCAACAGGTCGGACTGCTCTTTGAATTTTTTCACGAAAATGTGGGAGTTACATTGCCTCTTAGAGCCGTTTTCGGATGACTGTCGAAAACCAAAACCAAAGTAATCACACAGGCCAATCACAGAGACTGAGAGAAAACAGTTCAGCCAATCAGAAGCCAAAGTAATTCACGTTTGGTCTTGCGTTTGGTTTTACTTTCCAATCAGCAATGCCAGTACACGCCATCGCTTGCGTGAGAAGTGTTTGGTTTTGGTTTTGGCTTTGTTCCTGATTGGTTGAGAATGCTGACAAACTTGTTTGGACCAATCGGAAAGCGTAGCAAACGCAAAACCAAAGCAATCACACGATTACTTTCGACAGTCATCCGAAAACAGCTCTATGCGCATGCATGTCCGCAATTTCCGGCCATAGCACAAGTTCCTCCCTCGACCAAACCATGCTTTTTCTCCTGCAGTTCATGCTTTAAATTTGTTTGTAATGTACTGTATGTAGACGTGCCTCTAGGAGAAAAAGATCGCTGTAGTATGGCTATTTAAGGTACATACACGCACTATATATTATTGTCGTAAAAGTATTGGACTGCAGAATTTTATTTGATTTTATCTTTTTCATGCATTTTAAAAGTAGAGTGCGATTTAGGTTAATTTAAAAATTGGCTGTTTCGGAAAAGGGAATCAAGACTCTTGTCGGTTTCGTTCAAATATCCTAAAATACATTGTAATTATTGTCTGATGTGAGCGATTTTTTATCGGTTCCGTTTTAAGGATTTTTCTGTTTTAGTTTTAGAGTTTTGGAACGTTTCGGAACCAGTTTTCATAAAAGCTGTTCAATAAAATAAGAACAAAACAAAGGTCGGAATTGCTGACAAGGTATTTAGCTCACTTAATTGAGTGTCGGAAAATAGTTATTTAAAATTTTTGAATAAAACCCACACAAGTTCTTATACCCGTTTCCGAAACAGTCAATTTCAATTTACGTATAAAATGAATCGACTAAGGGCAAGCATATATGAAACCTAGACGCCATAAAAGAGTTGGAAGCTGACGTTTTGAGCTCTACCCCTTCGTCGGAGCAAAAATTTCAAATTAACCTAATCGCACTCTACGTTTAAAACGCTCCATGCAGCTCAGTACCTCTAGAACGAAAATATATACTGTACGCGCGAACCTTTGTGGAAGTGAATTGATAATTGCTATACACTTGTTCAAAACTATGGCGTAATTTACTTACCAAGTGTCACAGGCACCACAATGGAACGTGTGAAATGCGTCTCTGTTCGACTTCCCGGCAGATAGGCGATGCAGCTAAATTGTACGTTGCAATTCGCTGTACTCGTTTTGCAGTCATAGTTGAATTCTTCACGTTGGAAGTTAATTTGCAGCCTGGAGACACTAACACTGCCATCAACAGACCCGTTCGCTGACAGGTACTCGACGGTTGACAGCGAAGTGAGGTTTTTGTCTTTATTCCACCACTCTATAGCGGTGTGAGGTTGGGAGCTTACTGTACAAGTTAAGGTTAAACTGGTAGGGCCAATGGTAGGACCACTGGAAGGGATTGTGGGATTTTTCAAAGTCATTCTTGGACGCAGAACTGCAAGCAGGAATAGAGAAGTTGATTTAGTACAGGTGTACGAGTTGTCATTTGGAGTCATTCTCAAGAAGAAGAGAAGCAGAAGAGTTCGGGAGACTCGAGCTGTGCAAAATGTTTGAAAGGAATGAAACAAACTATACTTACTGTGGTTGCACCCGTACAGATCGATTCGTAAACACGGGCCGCTTCTTGATGGTGTCCATGAATCTGCTACGACCCGGATGTAACGAGCCGCAACAGGCACTGGCAACCAGTTGACTCGCACTTCGTTATTTATCACATTTCCATTAAACGTCTACAAGAAACGGCAAAATAAACGGCAGTTGTTTTAAAGGTATCATTATGCTACTACTGTTTTGCACGGTCTTTTATGTCATGTAATGCAGAGCCAATTTTATAATACCCTGGTTCCAGAGGTTCCTCGCTTGCCAATGAAGAGCGGCGAAGGCTCGGCAGAGAGCGACAAAGGCAAACAGTGGCAACCTCACTTCTATGCCAGTTCTTCTCGCTCGCGATCGCCATTGTGTTTGTAAAACATTAACCAATCAGCGACGAAGTTCAGCTAAACTCATGGAAGTGAGGTTGCTACCTCGTGCGCCCAGAGGTCCTTTCCGCTCGCTTCGTTGCCACCGTTCTTGTCGGAAAACTCTCGAAGGAATAAAAATATAAGGACCTCTGGAGCCAGGGTAATTTTATGGAGACTTCAAGCAAACTGTGCCTGGTTAAGAATTATATGCTGTTTATCACTGTCCCAATAAGCTATAATTATAATCGTATTGTAATATTTAGTATTATATTTAAAATAAGTAAACGGAATACTGACAGGTTGCACGACATGAGACATACTGAGCGCCTAACAACGACAACTGTCTGCACCCACACTTGTCTCGGTAACAATGTATGACTTAAACAGATTATGGTTTGCTAAAGTTTCCAAGCAACACTGTTAGTATATGTACAAGGACTACATGCTGTCCAATTTGGAAAGAATTAGACGAAAAAAATTCTTATTTTTAAATTGGACAGCATGTAATCCTGTTATGTGTTAATTATACTGTGCACGAGGAAATCAATAGTTGGTGCTGTTTTCATAGACATTTATTGTGTATAATGACAACTGTAATGGACAGTTTGAAAAAATAAGAAGTGATAAGGTGGTTCCTTGTATGGGATTTCGAATGTACAAAATCATTAGTAAAAATAAATGTTCGCAAAACTACTCCCCAAGACTCCCGTCAAAACCACTACGCAATCCACAATTCATCTTCATGAACGATTTGGGGAGTTGATGTTTAATACCTGTTCAATTTACATGATCATACGTCTTTTCACTGAGCTCGCCAGAAAGATGAGTAACCATTATTAGCAGCAGCCTTCAAACAGAAAAGAAGTAATTCGCCATAGTGTCAGCTGACGACCATACGTACCTTCCATGAACCTTTATCTTGTTTCAATTTGTAGTCTATCCATGGTGAGGATTCGTACTTGTAGCTGATGTGGTACGTCTTGACCCAACTTCTATTTGAATAATTTCCTTGAGTTGCCACGCCTGTTACTGTTTTCACTTGAGAAAAGTCAACCTATAACGATGCATGATGCATTCACTCAGAAGTGCGAATGCTTGGCTTTTGCAACCCTTCTATTTTTATTATAAGCACGGTTATTCAATAGTCTCGGCCAGTTAGGATTACAAGTAGATGCGGTTAATTGTGGTGATGAAGGATGCATCTAAAACTGCGCGTGTATAAAGTGTTGTGCTACCGCTAGGTATATGGGAGAGAAATTTCTGGTAACGTCTATACAGTGGAACCTCCCTGAGCGACCACCTCCAGTAAGCGACCACCTCTCTTAAGCGACCACTCACCAAATGACCGATTGGTCCATCAGTCAAATTTCTATAAGTGAAACCTCTCGTAAGCTACCGCGATCACCTTTGATGCTCACCGTTTTAGTTTTTCTATTGTCTTTTACCCCCGGTAAGCGACCACTCTTTTTCAATTTTCTGAGTAAGGACTAACTTCTTTGCAGAAACCGGACCAACAAAACATGTGTAATATAATGTACGACAGGACACAACGTTGATTTCTTAAAACTCAAGGTGTTATTCTATCACTAAAACTGCTTTTTTTGACACTGCTTGTGGCTCAAAGCTGGATCTCACTTAGACCTCCCGTGGTGAGAAAATCTCGTAAACGACCACCTCCCGTAAGCGACCACTTAAAGACGAACGAAGGGTGGTCGCTTACGGGAGGTTCCACTGTATGTAATGCAATGTGGCGCGTAATTGAAAATTGAAAATTGATGCTTCTTCGACTGAAAGATGAGTTAAGCAAAGTTATGAACGATAATTACAGTTGAACTTAAATGTAACAAAGCAGTTGCCTATTGTAAGTTATGTATTCAGCCTGAGAGCAAGGAGCAGTATGTTTAACCGTTTCACTCCTGAGAGTGATCAACTTCAATCTCCTCCTTCAGTTTTTCAGTAGAGATATATACTGTATAGAGAATTTGTTACTTGATAATTTGCTCAGATGAAAGCTGATTGACCTATCAATTCTCACTACATCACTCACATTTTTTTCTTAAATGGTTGGGAGAATTTGTATTATGAGCTCAGGAGTGAAAAGGTTAACCTTGTTTTACCTGCAGGTAGCCAGCATTAGCGTCGGAACTGCACCACGCTGAAGTCTTATACAAACGTCCATTATGTGCGGTGATCGGGTTTGAAGAAGCCGTGACGTGTACATCGCTGATTAAATTATCTTCCATACCCAAGGAGGCTCGACAGCCTGAAATGAAATGGAGGACGAGGGAAAACTCTTAATCCAGAGTTTCTCCCGTTCTCAGGGGGTTGATGAAGAATCTTATTGCACAAAATTTTCAAGGCACTTAAATTTCCCGACACATCTGCACCCTTCCCCCACCCGCCTCCCAAAAATTGCAAAATTAATGTGTTGCAAAAATTTCATGTAATAAAGAAATTCAAAATGGCGTCATCCAATATAAAATTATATATGTAAATAGAGTAAGGCTGAAAGCCAAAATGTACATTACCTTGCGCTACCCCATAAACCTCGACTCTGAGAGCAGTCCACGTATGAATCTCTGTAGGCCAGAAACGGATGAACTTGGCCCGTGGAAGGGTGTTCACGATGTTCTTTTGTGTTGTATTACTGTCTACGTTGCCTGCGAATATCTTCCATGAAAATAGAAACAACTTTCTAATGGCATCACCAGACGTTAAACTTTGTTCTCAAATCATGCATGCGCAGTGAACACAAGTGAAGACTTTCGCGTTGGAAATTTACATTTGAACTTTTGGAAATATATTTGTATGCATGGCCTACAATTTTCATCGCTTCATTTCTTAAGGTCCCAATTTTTAAGTTTTGCGCGTGTCTCTTGGAAAAATGGTCGTTGTACAACTTGAGGTACACGTACTACATATCGTTGTAAAGCTATTGGGCTGCAGAATGTAGGTCTGATGTTATCTTTCTTTTCTGCACTTTAAAAGTAGAATGCGATATAGGTTAATTTAAAAATTAACTGTTTTGGAACCGGAAATCAACACTTTTATCGAAATTCATCAGCAAAATATTAAGACAAATCAATAGAAAACTGCAGGTTAATGTAGAAAAGTTATCGACAAACAATTACTCTTTGGGTGCTTCTTATCAGAAGAAAACGTGTCCTGAAATTATCTACGGATTGCCCTAAACTTGCTCTTTAACAGGCATAACTGATCTAACGAATTTTTAAATCATAGTTCACCATTAAATCTCCCTTGATGTGAAACTAAGTTACTCCATGTTTTCATTTTCATACATGATCATACACTTAGTTCTCAACTCGTTCGTAATGACTTAACTGACACTTCCCCTAGCTAACCTTAAATGTTGCATTTTCCCGATACTGGCTCCAATAAATGTTGTCTTGTGACAGATACGTTTTGTATTTCTTTGTCCATTCTTGCAAATCACAGAGATTTCCTTTCGTGGCCAATGCACAGATAAAATAGGATCCCCCGAGGTCCACTTGAAGATAATCGGCACCTGTAAATGCCTCTTTTGCTTTCCAGGCGCAATTCGTCTTGCCAAATCTGCCCTTTTCAGGTCCATAAGTATTGTTGTAATCCAAATAGGACGTAGTCGCGTTCATCCTGTGATTAGGAATTTTTGATCGATGTGCAATTCCCACTGGTGTTGTTTGGCAAAAATGGTCTGAAAAGGCAAAACATTGGCGACATGTTAAGGTAAACAGTGAAAGAAGGGATACAGCGCACACACACACACAATACATGCATTACAATGCGTGCATACAATACATACATGTAATACATAAGTAAATCAGTGACACACACACATATATATACACATACCCCTTGCTCCGTACAGCTCAATTCTCAGGCAACACAAACCGTGCCAGGTCTTTGGCATCACACGTATGTATCTAGCGACAACACCTTCAAACAAAACATGCTTAACTGTTGTTTTTCGATCAGTGTTGCCCTGAAAATCCTGAAACATATAAGTAAAATAGGTTACGTGAAAACTACGTTATCAAAAACATTGTGCATTTATTGAAAGGCCAGTACAAATTATCAAGTAGTTTGTTTTGCACACGAAACCATATGAATTAGATTACTGGACCCAACAACTTGAGTGTAGAAATTCCAGAACGCGATGATGGTGTCTAATGGCGCCTTATTATATTGTCTTAAGAACTGCTTTATGGTATCAAAATATTTTTTTATATAGTTTTACCCCACTCCTACCCTGATTTGTCCTCCTTCTTTGTAACTTGACCAATTTTTCCTATTTGTGGACGTCTGTAGCTGGTACTTCTCTACCCACTGGCCCGCTTTAGAATTCCCCTGTGTAGCCACAGCACAGATGGCGTGTAGTGATGTCAGGTCAACTTCCAAATAATGTGTAACTCCATCACTCTCAGACGCGCACCATGAACCACCACTAAAGTTGAGCCTTCCATATTTGGCAAGAGTACTATTACTAAGAACTGACGAAGACGTGATTCTTTGATCATGGATGGCTTCATTCCCCATACCAAGCGCGTCGCCTTCACACGGCGGACGTTCTGAAGTTATGAAATAAGATATTAGTAATTCAAACAGCGTCAACGTAGTTATTGTTTTAAATATTTGTTATACAGACACGAGTGTTTTACTGGAAAATATACCGTGCGTAAAATCCATAAGAAACTACATCTGGGATCCGAGTTGCGTATTTTCCCTACCCTCACTAGTGAAGATATCGATGGCGTCATTTTCCGCTTTTGCACGGTTGTTTATGCATTTTCTCGTAAAACACTCGTGTCTATACAATAAAAAGAAAATTACACGGCGGCTTGAAGATATGGGTTTTATTTTCTCGTGGTAAAAGCGATATTTTCACTCGGCGGCCTCGTGGTTTCCTTACGCTACTCGAGTGTTCTCCCAACTTCCCAAGTGTTTAGATGAGGCTATATTACACGGTGACGCGTTATATACTTCTTAAATATATGGCTGTATGCAAAAAAAAATTGAGCCCTCAATAGATATCAGTATATACAAATATCAATTGAATTGTGAGAAGGATTTTTAAGTTTAAAATACTCACCGCAGTAACAAAAAGGCAAACATGCCACAAAGAAAAAGACCAGTTTCATATCCACAGCCTCAACCACTTGATAACACAACTTTGGAAACCTGAAATTGTTTTAGCAAAGCAAATCAAATATAAAAATATTATTACCCTAACTAAACGTTCGCATCTACGACCAGCAAACGGTAAACTACACTGGGCGAAGGCTCCCCTGTTGCTGAACCTTCCTGAGCGAATGTCTTAATATAGCAACTACAGCAAGCGATGTGTTCGTAATTTGAAGCTGCTAAGTTTCCCTGTTTACCATGGCGTTATGTAAGCAACCGGGTCTTGTAAAGTATATGATTATTTTGCTCGACTTATACATTCTGCCCGCGTTCGGCAGAGGTTCTTTTCAGCAAAAGATCCCAGCGTTAATTCTGACAATGGCATTTCCCCGCTCGCTCTGGGAGCTTTGGTCACACATTATTATTCATTCGATATCCTCTGTTGTGGGGTAATATAACGAACTTAAATCAAGAAAGTACACTGCAAGCGAACACTTCAGGCGAGCAAAATTTTGAATCAAAGCACCACCCACCTGGTGAGACCAGCCGGTTTTCCAAATTCGGAACCCGAACTTTGCGCTCTGATGAAACATATAAATTATGAAAACAAAATTAGTTTCTATCTGAGCTGTCATAACTGCTTTTAACCATTTAATTAAAAATCAGGAGATTAAAGATATTATAAACATACAATGAATCGACAAGTGCCAGCGTTCAAAATGTCAGCTTACAATTCTTTTACGGCATTCATTGTATACATTCATGTCTCTCTCCACGCCGGAGTTCCCTTTATTGCTAGTTTTCCACTGAATAGTAGAAAATTCTCGGTGCACGGATTTAAGCGCTATATATCAAATAAGAGCCACGGGAAGTTGAAAGTACACAAATAGCTGATTAAAAGATGGAGAAAATTATTGGTAGTTGCGATTTCATACCTGCCCAAATTATTTTAATCACAGACAATGCTGCAGAAGACCAAAAGAACATCGCCAAGCGGAAACTGGTGTCGTTTGCATATTTCTGAGAACCTATTACCGTTATTGGACTTCACCGCAATGCAAACTCTATTCAATTTCAAATTTTACCGTTTCGAGCGTTTATAGTAATTTACATATCTGCAGTCACAAGTTGCAGCAAGCCCAGGTGGCGCGTGCATCGCACGACCGCAAGGCACGGTGGGTATTTGCTGATTGATTTCCGGTTGAAGATCAGTTTACTCGCCTGGCGTATCAAACGGGGTGAAGTTTGCTGCTATTTTTTTTGTCGTAGACTAATGATTTATATACCACCTTTAACCAAAACTCTAAAAGACGAGATCTGGGGCAGAGCAAGCAAGAAAGTCAACTCTGTTGCGTTCTTTACGTAACAATGTCGTGAAAATTATGAAAGTCGTGAATTTTTACAGCTGATAAAAATAACAGCTTAGTAACCATGCTCGTGCGCA
Organism: Plumapathes pennacea; assembly: GCA_964036295.1. Taxonomy (NCBI): domain Eukaryota; kingdom Metazoa; phylum Cnidaria; class Anthozoa; order Antipatharia; family Myriopathidae; genus Plumapathes; species Plumapathes pennacea. The sequence goes on along the minus strand of OZ038472.1, from coordinate 10,580,152 downwards.
AAATAGTTGCGCACAAATGCGCAATCGCGTTTCCTTAACATAAAGTGGATATGTACCACAATTGGTGCGCACACAAAGGAGATGGCATTTATTTTACTGATTTGCTAACTGTCGAAAGTAATCCTGTGTTTGTTTTGGTTTGCCACTCTTTTTGATTTGTTGAAACAAGTTTGTCATTGCATCGACCAATCAGGTCTCTTCTTCAAGGTAAAACCAGCTGCAAATCATTTTGGCTCCTGGTTGGTTGAAAGTCTCTGTGATCGGCGCAGCTATATTTCCTGCGAAAGTCAACCGAGTCAACTACAAACAGCAATTACAAAATCTAAAATGACGATGTGCAGCTCTCTTTGTTATGATTTGTTGCCTTGACCACAGCCTCGTTTTGATCGCCAGTTCTCGTGACTTACATTTGATCCCGTATTGTTCTTTCTTTACTAGTACCATTCTCCAATTAATTGTTCGTACGTTTCTTGCTGCGATTAATTTGTAGACAAAACCCATAACATGGTTTGCATAACAGCTCATTAAATTTGGACAGCAAGCTTAATACGAGCTTTCACTGCTCTTTTAACTCTCATTCTCAATCCCTTTTGCATTTGCTCAGCTAGGATTGTTTTCTGAAACCATAGAACGCTTTATGAAAAAAAAAGTGCCACAAAGGCAGCGCAGACTCTTAACTACAAAAAATTCATATGCTGTTCTAAAGGTTTGTGAGCAGTTTTTGGCAATTTATAAACCTCTTTTCTTGGACCCTTTCACTCCTTAGCTCATAATACACATTCTCCAAACCATTTAAAAGAAAATATACGGCATTTATTATATGGACACGAGTGTCTTACTGGAAAATATACCGTGCGTAAAATCCATACGAAACTACATCCGGGACCCGAGTGGCGTATTTTCCATATCACCACTAGTGAGGATATCGTTGGCATCATTTCCCGCTTTTGCACGGTTGTTTGTGCAATTTCTCGTAAAACACTCGTGTCTAATATAACTTCACTCGCGAAGCGCTCGTTCGTAAAATATTATTTTTACCACTCGAAAATAAAATTCATATCTTCGCGCCGCCGTGTAATATCCTCTATGTAATTAGAATTGATAAGCCAATCGGTATTTGTCTTTGCAAATTATCAAGTGGCAAATTATCCATACTGTGCCATGAATATCTGGTGAGAGACTGAAAGAGAACATTGAAGTTGATCACTATCAGCAGTGAAAGGGTTAAGAGTGTAGCGTCTATAAATATTGCAGTAAATGGCAATAGATTACATGTTAGTCCGTTAAATTATTATCCAGTTTGTGCTCTGTATGTACACGTACAATAAAAACAAAAAACGTAAGAATGTCGCCATCTTACAGTGAAGCTGATTAATGGTATGTCTACAAAAATTATATAATTTCATTTTACGACTAAACTTGTTAACTGGTCCATAATGTGCATTTAAAAGCTTCAATAGTTCAACAATCTGCTCAATTTCTCTACCTGATAGACAAAAGTCATCAATCACAATATCCCATCCCAATTTTCATGTTTTATATTTTCATGTTTCATTACACGCTGTATACGAACTGAGGTCCAGTAATTAAGTTTTATCAATCAGATAAATTTTAAAACTATAAATACGATAACTAAACAATAAACTACTTTTGGCTTCGAAAATATGCATGGATAATTGTCCTTGGACATTATCTGTTCGCTTCTCGGAGCAAATAATATCCTCGGACAATTATCCGTGCATATTTCCTCACCAAACGTAGTTTATTGTCTTAGTTTATTATCCTTCAACTATTTCCTCTCGCAGCGCAAATAATGACGCTAGGACTGTGAAGCTTTTTGGTGCTTTCTGGAACTGCTTTTTAGACAAATGATTTGATGTCCTCCTTGGTAGTCATCTCGTAATGGTTTTTTGTGATTAATATATAAAACTGTGTTCGGATATTGTCAATAAATAAACAATAAACTACTTTGGCGAGGAAATTATGCACGGATAATTGTCCGAGGATATTATCTGTTCCGAGAAGTGAACAGTTGCCCGAGAGCGAAGCTCGAGGGCAGCTGTTCGCTTCTCGGAACAGATAATGTCCAAGGACAATTATCTGTGCATATTTCCGAAGCCAAAAGTAGTTTATTGTCTTTATTATCCTTCAAATATTTCCTCTCGCAGCGCAAATAACGGCGCGAAAACTGAAGCTTTTTAGTGCTCTCTGGAACTGCTTTTTGACCAGTAAATTGATGTCCTCCTCAGTAGTCGTCTTGTAATGATTTTTGTGACTAAATAAATAGAACTGTGTTCGGATATTGTCAATAAACAGCGTTAGTTCGCCAGGCGGGGGTTATTCGCTGATAACGTCCGCTCACGAACGGACGTTATTCTGTCACGTGTCACGATTCTACCAATCACGCGCGGGAGGAAATATTTGATGGGTTATAATCGCAGATGTCCCCTCGCCCTGCAGGTGGGTTTTCGGGATTCCTTTCTATTTTCCCTTTGGTGATTATCAATCGTTTACAAACCATTGTTGTGTGTCGCAACGTCACCAGTCGGCCAGCCGCTAAAACAAAGCTTTTGTCGCACGGAGTGGTATAGTTCAGACTACGTGTAGAAGCAGGGTGATACATTTTTAAGTTTTCGTGGAAGCCAAACTCCAAAATTTGCTGAGACAACTTTCTGGACGAACTACAGCAAGCTAAGGATAGCGCAATTAAAATCGTGACTCAATCAGTTTTGCTCAGTCAGCAAGTCGATCTTCGATTTTTTTTTTTTTTTTTTTAACAGAAGCCGCGATTGCTCCAACCAACGCTGCATCCTAACCAAATACGTGTATGATTTTTTACTGTATAAAGTACGCTTCTTCAAGTGCGAACAGATTTAAAACTGAAAGCGATAGCTGCTTTTTATCTCGGAAATACGTTAACTATGCGAATATATTAGTTGTTACCTTGGTCACACACGATTCAAAATAGCGGAAAAGATTATCTTGCACGAAGGCACTCTGAAACAGCTTCGAAATTAGCGAAGAGGTCACAATATAATCCTACTTTGCCTTCATCCCAGTCCCCGGGCATCAAACCACAAAACATACGGCGACTGTTGAAATGTACACGAAAGACGTGTGCAAATGTAGTCAACTGTATTTATTAAAAACTCACCGGTTCCTGAAAGTCGTAGTGTTTCTTTTCAAGCAAATGAAAGAAAACCCCAAGCATTATCGTCTACGTTATTCTTCAGCGATGCGAAATACAGAGCAGCCTTCCCACAGTTCAAAAATTCCACATCCATTGCATTGAGCGCCCGCGGCGATCTTGTCGAAACTTGGATCATCCTGTGAACGGTCAAACGTTGAAATTTGCCACGGTGATTGTTCGATTTCCACCGACTGCATTTTGCTTGTCCTTTCTGAAAAAGTATCCGAGTTTTGGCGTCTGGGATTGTGCTCAGGTCGGCCAGTCGATGCCTTAAATAAATCGTTTCACTCCTTTTACGGCTAGCGAGCTTGCCTCCCATGCAATGGCATAATATCCGGGTCATTTACAGCCGTCGGTCGAATTGCTTGGCCTTGAATCTGCAATGTGTTGTATAAAATGAATCCGTCTGTCCTCTCTCGTATGTTACCATAATGAGTTGAACGTGGTGCTTGGTAACTTCGCCTGGAGGTCGCACGCCTGACAGACAGACTGACAACAGTCTCAAAAAGCCGCGATATTACAGCATTAGCGTCGTGATTATTACCCTCGCGGAGCTCGGGGATCAGAAAAAGGGAAATCGATAGAGCCTAGGCAAAGTCATTGTGGATATAAAGCTATTCAAGGAATTCAAAACATCACCATGAACAAACGCCATTGCTTTGCGCCAATGCTCGTGACGTCACGATGGTAATCAGAGCCGAGCAGATTCTCGACACGATAAAAATCGCTGTATTTTAGGACTCCTCTCCTTCCGGCAGGTGTAATAACATGATGATGAAGACACATTTGCAATCCTAAGCTCGTCGGCTTCTCCATGAGCAATAACAGAAACTGTTTATTTATTTTTCTAGAAATGAAAAGGGACGGCACATTCGAATTAGTCCAAGATATAATTTGTCACGGCGGTTAATCACGGTTTTGTTTGCGGCGAGGCGAGTAACAGTGGAGTTTGAGATTGCCGTATTCCGCAGCCCGCAAACCTTAAACCGCAAAAAGTCACACGTCAAGTCTGCCGTATTTGTTACATTTTAAACACCGGAAAGCATTCCTAAGGTAAGTAGAATATCGTAGCAAAAAGCTCCAGTTATTTCAGAATTTGCTTCCTTCAGCAAACGGGAGGTATTTGTTAGGTCATGTGACTTTTTACGGTTTACGGGCTGCAGTATACGTCAATCTTAAACTGCCTAATAAGTTCAACCGTTAACACGCAAAGAAACCCCAAAACTGCCACAACCACAGGGAGGAATTTGGTATACTTGGGGAAAATTCAGGAGAGCGCTCTCTCATAAGAGAAACTACTGTTTGGTATTTTCACTATTAAAGAGAAAATGTTTGTATTTTCCCGTTGCCATAAAAGAGGGCTCTGAAATCTTTGATAATAGGTGCAGGATGTTCTGTATTTGCTCCGCAGGATGCTCAGTACGTTTATTTTAGTAGTAGCACACGCGTTTGCTTTGCCGAAGTCAAATTTACCCGCTCGACTATGCACTTTCTTAGCTTTTTGGACAGAAATGGCCGAAACTGACAACGCAATTGTGTACAGGACAAATTTTGCAAAAAAAATAATAAAAAAAAAATCCGTTGAAACATCTCGTGTCGGAGATTAAACTAGCAACTTTTTGACTCGCATTTCACCTGTTCCCATGCATTAAGAATATAATATACACGTCACATGTAGAGTACATACATGTAGGAATGCATAGACAGGATGTCACTGAGAATTATGCCTCGGAGCAAAGGTTAGGGCCAGTTTTGGTTCCGAAAAGTTAGGGGACCAAAAACAAAACACTGATGACACTGCAGGAATGCTTTGGTCTTACAAACTAAACATACTTGTGATACACATGTACAGTACATGTAGTAAGATGACATTTACACACAAATATATGCACAACAAGAATCTCTTCCTACTTAAACAAAAGTACTAACTATTGCATGTGATTGAGATTGATCGGATGTCCACTCATCAATTACGTCAATGACATCAAACCTTTCCATCTGTTGCAAGTACTCAACAAATTTTCCAACAGTACCATCCTTCCTGGCACCCAGCTTCTGAAGGAGAGTGTCAGTTGGATTTTCATAACTCTCCAACGCTCTCACTTCCCAAGTTTCAAGCCCCATCTTGTCACCGAGGTCACGATAATCGCCATCTAAAGTGCCTCTGTGGACGTTGAGAAGCATAGAGATCTTCCGAAGCCAAGATAAAGGTATGTTTGATGCTCTGGTATCCAGCACCTTCTTCCTTACCGCAGCCAACTTTTCCTTAGAAGGGTCCAACTGTTCTTGGTTGTGAGTGACCACTGCCAGATCGGATGTAGAAGTCTGTTGGTCCTTACCTGGGCAATAGTCCTCCGCAACATGGAAAGCTGAATTCCAACTGCCCTGTTGGACGTCTCTATTTTGTCCAGCTTGCTGGAGACTTATGCCAACTGTGTGCACTCCATTAGCCTTGTGCAATTCTAAAACACACAGGACAACTGTAAGACACCACCGGTAATCAAGTCAACTGCAGCTACGTCCACATATAGAGGATATTACACGGCGGCGCGAAGATATGAATTTTATTTTCGAGTGGTGAAAACAGTATTTACGAACGAGCGCAGCGAAAAAAAGCGGAAAATGACGTCATCGATATCCTCACTAGTGAGGATATGGAAAATACGCCACTCGGGTTCCGGATGTAGTTTCGTATGAATTTTACGCACGGTATTTTTTCCAGTAAAACACTCGTGTTTATATAATAAACTGTAATAAGCCTTTATCAACAATTGTTTTTCCTTAGCAACGTACAATACGGCTCTATATTTCGCATGTTACTATTCAGTCTATCTGTCTTATTTTGAAGTGTGTACTGTAGTACGGCTGTATATTTTTACAAGTCGTGCAATATTTTTGTGCAAAATACAATATATATATATATTATTTATTACCCAACTCCCATGGTAACGTGCAAATAACGTGTCTGTTTGTTCTTCCTTAGCAACGTACAATGCAGCTGTATATTTTGCACGTTGCTACAAAAACAATAAACTACTTTTTGCGAGGAAATATGCACGGATAATTGTCCGAGGATATTATCTGTTCCGAGAAGCGAGCAACTGTGAGCTTCGAAGAACAGACAATGTCCAAGGGCAATTACTCGTGCAAATTTTCGAAGCCAAATTATCCTTCAAATATTTCCTATCGCAGCGCAAATAATGGCGCGGGGACTGTGAAGATTTTTGGTGTTTTCTGGAACTGCTTTTTCGACCAATGAAATGATGTCCTGCTCGGTAGCCATCTCGTATGTTTTTTTTTTGTAATTAAATAAATAAAACTGTGTTCGGATATTGTCAAGAAACAGCGATAGTTCGCCAGGCGTGGGTTATTCGCTGATACTCGGTCACGTGTCACGATTCCACCAATCACGCGCAGGAGGAAATATTTGATGGGTCATAAAAGGGGTTATTTGTACATTGCTATGCGATATTCACAAGTTACCGAGAGAGTTGGACATAAGTGGACATTTATACTTACTAAATAGAGTTGACTTAAACAAATGCGATTATACAGCGTGACGTATAAAATAATATGTCTGACTTACCAGCTGTTTCATTGAGCCCACGCTCTGGCACTTTGTTTGCCGGTTCATCATTGTCAAATTGTACTACATGAAAATGAATAAAATGTTCATGCTAATTCTATAAACCGAATTAAGAGCTATGTTGTACTTGCAGTCATGGCCGTAAACTAATGTGCAGCTAAAGAGTACAGAAGTCAGAAGGCACATAAAAAAATTCGCTCATTTCAATATTCCAGAAACCAATTTAAGGTATCACCCCCCTCCCCCCCACACACACACACAAAGAAACATGCCATACATGTTTAACTTTTTTAAATTCACACACACAAAAAAAAGATGAAACATTGGCATGCGATATATCAAAATGTTTCCTGCAAATCAGCACATTGATTCTCCGTGGTGAGTGTCATAGATATTGAGCTAGGAAGAACCTTTTGCGCAATGAGTGACGTCATAGATTAGTGACGTTGTATAATTTTGACTCAACGTCCTTCAATTTTTAACCTATCGGAACGAAACCAGCGGCATATGAAAGAGCTAATGGAGGTCTCAGAATTTAGAAATTTTGCTCCAAGCTCTATTTCATGAATTTTTCAATGTAAACTGTGAAAATTTCTCACATTGTTAAAAATTTTAAAAATCATTAAAATGTTTCGTAAAGCAAAAGTTAAAAATACTGAGACACCTTTTCTAAAACTCATATGGGCCCTTTAATATGCCATTGGTTGGATATTAAGTCAAAAATATGAAAACACCTGTGACGTAAATTATTGCACAATGACGTTTGACATACTTGGTATCAATGACAAACATTAGTAGGAGCAGCTAGTCAATTTAATAACAAACAGTTTGATGTATGACATGTCTATGTTTAGTCAATTGATGCTGTTTAAATTAAAATCTGCTGGAAAGTGGTCATTTGGGGGAGGGGGGGGGGGGGGAGTGGGGGGAGTGATACCTTAACCCTTTCACTCCCAAGAGTAATCAAATTCAGTTTTCTCCTTCAGTTTCGACAGCACAAATATATCATACAGTAAGGAGAACTTGACTTTTGATACCTTGCTCAGATGGAAGCTGATTAAACTATCAATTCTCAATACATCACTCATACAATTTCCTCTTCAAAGGTTGAGAGAATCCGCATTTTGAGCTTGGAAGTGAAAGGCGGTTAATAAATACAAGGTGCAGTTATTGTAATCACCATGTATCGATCTGCACCTACAGTTAGCATGTAAACTTTGAAGCTGCTTAGGAATTTACAGTTTCAATTCAGTTCCAGTCATACAAACATCTCTTAAGTACCCCCTGACAAATTCAACCAGTCTGAGTAAAAAAAAATCTGTTTGACACACAACATATTATATAGTTTACTTCATACTGTTAGCTCGTATTCGACTGTATATTTTCATGAAGTATGAAGACAGTATACTTACAGTATTGTTGATCCTTACGGTTAAAAATCTGTGTTAGAAAACTTGGTGGCATGAGAGCTTTTCTCCCCTTGTGTAATTTCTGCTCTGCATTTTCCTTGTGGGCTCCCGGATGTGAGTGGAACCTCTTGTAGAATGGCAAAGCTGCTTTAGATGGAGCTGGCTGATGAGAGATCTGACTCTGCAGTTTGGGTCTGGGATTACCTGTTGATGCTAAATTTAAGGCACATGAGTGGTCTGCACATGTTGATGACAGGTTTTTGTCCTGGCTGCTGATTATAATACTGTATGTGTGTAGTATTATTTAGATGTGTCTATAGAGTACTTACTGCATGCTCCCCCCCCCCCTCCCCCTCCCCTGGAAAGCCAGCCAATTCATCCAATGCTCAGATGTATCAAAACGGACGACAAGGAACTCGCAGAAGGTAAGCATTCCGTTATTTAGATCTGCCACCGGGCAGAGAACGTTTTACTATAGAACAGTCATCATGTGGAACAATTTGAAGCCGACACTTAAACTCTGTGAGACATTGCCACAGTTTAAGGGAGCACTAAAAAAAGACCTGCTATGCCAGTTTCTAGAAGAATAGTATAGTTTTTAGAAGAATAGCATGATTGAGCATACTTTTACCCTTACCTTAGATTGTAACTTTATCTTTTACCTCTTATCCTTTTATACCCTTTTTGTAACAGCATAATTTGTTACTTCACTTTTGTAATTATATTTTATCATCCTCCATATTATGTATTTAAGCTTATAGTACACTTTGATTCCTTCACAAAAGTAGACAGAAAAGTGACAGTTCAAAACTATTTCTTCGTCAGTGCATGGTTGTCATGTGTAGTGAACAAATTCAATCCATTCCATTCCAAATTCCTCCCATTTCAATGTTGGAAAGCAGAGAACCAAGACATGATGTGTGTGTGTTGTCAAGTATGTCTTCAACATTGTCAAGGGGCCGGGGAGGGGGGATACATAGCCATTGAATCTCTAAGCTGAGAGCCATTCAGGATACTGTGTCCCACACAATTTTGTCTAGAATTGTAGAAAATCCAAGGTGAAATTTAGTATCAACTTGAAAGAACATATTTTTAATCAAAAGAAGAATAGAATAGTTTAGCTCTTTTAGATCAAAAGAAACTAAATCTTCTCTTCAAACGAGTCCAATAAAAATGGATTGCTATATCTATCTTTCGACTTTCAGGGCCCCTAAAAATGGTGGTCTCCATGAATAGCAATTATTGGTTTTCACCCAACTTGCTTAAGAAGAATATTTAGTAATTCTTTTGACCTAAAAGTGCTATCCTAATTTTCATTTGATCAATTTTGTTCTTTTCATGTTGGGAACCAAATTTAGCCTTGGATTTTCTAGATGCAAACAAAATCATTGAACTGGCTGAGAGCCTTTAAGGTCCAAAATTAAACAAACAAGCCCCCAGGGTATGGTGCTTATTCAAGTAATTACAGTATATGTACCTGTGTGATCCTCAGAATTGTTCTCAACTATAATAATGCAAACTGTATGCATTAAGCATGTAAAGAGATTAAGAATATCACTTGCGTATTGATCATGCCTCACAGGAGATTATTCTGTTCTCAAGCAACTTACCAATTACTTGGTTTAACTCTGCAACACTGGAGGTGCGGCTATTGTTGATGTTTCCATTCAGTGGGCATGGAGGAGAGTCAACATTACCACCATAAAGATCAACAGTTGTATTGTTTACTGATGATTGTATATCTCTGTTTTCAAAGCTTTGCATATCTTCTCCTGGGACATTATTTGGGCTTTCACTGACCTCACAATGAAAAATCCTCCTCACCTTTTCTTGCAATGCACTGCTGTGCCACAGAGCAAAGAAAAAGATGAGCAGTATGACTGCTACGATGGAACCCACAGCAATGCCAGTGATCTGTGCCGAGGATAACTTGGTGTGTTCAATGTCAGTGGCAAAAGTTGCAGTTGGTGGTACACAGTTGTGGATTTGTTTTCTGCACTGCTGTTTTGGTGGCATGTGAGCACATTTAGCTTCATAATGATCCCTGTTATCACCGCAGCACCAAGAACACAAACTACACTCCGCACTGCTGTCTGCTTTATAATATCCAGCTTTGCATACACATTTAGTAGTGTCCTCATCCAAGGCACATTTTCCTATCCTTCTTTGAGTTGCTGTACAAGAGTGACATTTTTTACATGTCTCAAAACCATGGGTGTCTGAGTATGTCTTCCCCAACTGGCAATCCTCACAGTGGATACTCGTACTGAACGGCACACTTGTCCCACATTTCACGGTCAGCCCTGTCCCTGTAGGACACTCTGATTGGCTGCATTTCCATATGACTGAATTGTAGTCATCAATCACACGCTCTATTTCATCAGGCTTTGGTTTGTGTCTGTCACCATGTGTTCTTGGCAGGATGGTTGTCAAGGTAATAATTACTGCCCACCAAAACTGTTTAAAAACACAGATCAAAACATTAGGACATTGTACAGTACTTTATAGGCCATTCCATGTGCTGTTTTCCATTTCCAGATAAACCAGGCAACATTTTTAGGAAACCCAAGTTGACCTAAGAACTTGTTACAAATCAGAACTTGCATACAGACTTGTGATGGGTGGCCTAATAAAATCCCAACTTTTCCAAACACCCTTCTTTCCATTTTTTCATTGCTGTAAATACCTTGTAGCCTAATACCTTCAAGTACCATAAGTATAACAGTGATATTTACAACTTTCCGTATTTGTTTTTCACTCCAATTTTCTGTTGATTTAACTGTACAGTATCTTGACAAGACAGTTCTTGAAGTCTGTGCCAATCAGGCTGTGGAACTTTCTATTCCACTGCTACAAATACTATTGATCAGCACATTCCTTTGAGTAAACTATTCAGGAGAGAAAGCAAACCTAGGTGGAAGCCATGGATTACCCCAGCCCTAAGTAATATCGATTGGCAAGAAAAATACACTATTCAGAAAATATGTAAAAACAAAAAATCAGTACTATCATATAAGATACAAACTCTATAGAAAACTAATTAAAGCACTTGATCATATTAAGTAACACTGGTCATATTATCTCTCAATTACTTTTCTGAAAATATAGAAACAATATCAAAAATATGTGGAAAGGACTAAAACAACTGATCTCTCTAAAACCTGAAGCCTCTAAAGTCCCCAGTAAAATAATTAATCCAATGAAGTCATTACATTGACTCCATCAGAATTGCAAATGAGTTTAACAGTTTTTTGCCAATATTGATTATAGCCTAAATAATTCTATACCAAAAGTAAATTGGTCTTTTGAAGATTACATGCCTCGTCCTCAAGTATCCAGCTTCTGTATGAAACTGATCATAGCACATATAATATAGAAAATCTATAATGTAAGACCTGTACCCATGTACCCACTTTTGTATTTGATGTTGTAAGTCTGTATATATTTTGCTGTCAGCATATACATGTACTCATATTGGCATGATGACAGATTTGTAAATAAGTAAATGTATCTGATTGATATTATCTGTATGTACTAATGGTATTAAAATCGATTAATATTCTTGACAACATTGTGAAACTAACTTGTGCAAGTTGGTTATATTAAAGTTCAGCAGCTATCTATTTGACTGACTTCCCAAGTCGCTCATATCTTTCGAGTCATACGTACAAATATAACGTTTCACGAAGAAAAGATCGTCATATGTTTCGTGATTCTTCATGATCTCGCACAGACGGTCATATTTACCATGTAACACACAAATTTAAAGTCCTGTGAATTGTCTTGTTTGAAGAGTTTTGACTACTTAGACATGGGCTTCAGCTTCCAGAATGCACAAATTAAACCTAATAAAAATCACTTTATAACTTATACATACTTCCTAGCAACGCAAGAAAACGTATCGTATAAAGGTACTAAATATATATCGACAAAACGTTTTACTTACCACAAGGACATGCCTGCGGGAAATTACAGCTGTCAAAATATCACTGATAAAACGAAGAGACATATGGCGGCCGGGAAATCATGCACACAATGACAATCTATTAAAACAAAGTGAGATTGTTAAGACAAGTCGCAAGATCAGCCATTCCTGTAAAAGTTCAAATACATTAGGGTTAAAGAGCTGCAAATGTAAGTTTTCTAGCTCTAATGTTACTTATCTAAAACTGAAGTAAAGTTAGAAAATAAAAAAGGAATGCGGAGAATTTGACATACCAATGATCCTCGGATGATCCGAGTCATATCGGTGTTTGCTACGATTCAGAGAATCGCATCATCAGCCATAAATGTGCATCTTAGTGGATTATGCAGGTAAAAGTCCACCGTTAACATGACATCTAACCTTCGAAGAGACGCGGCAAAAAGAAAAGGAAGAAAACATGGCCGCCCCAAACTTTATATTTATCCACAGAGGACTGGGGGGCAGTCAGAAGTTTTCTAGATGTTGATTGGTCGATACTGACGGGGGGAGTCCCTCATGATTACGTCAACGCTCGTGTTAGAAATGACGTCGTGGTGACTTCAAAAGCTGCCTTTGCTGGTGTTGCACAGTGAAGCAATTTTCACCTCAGCGTTACGAGACCTGAGTCGAGCTGATAGAACATCAACCGCTGCCTATGGAGTTTGCCGCGCCCTCACCGCAGTGATGGATCTAAAATGTCAGTTGTGGGGTTAAAATGTCCCCTGGGGTCCGGAAAATCTTTTTTTGTTTTGTTTTAAAAAACACTGAAGCCAGTCATTGTAAAAGTCGGCAAGTACATGAGGCTGGTTTACACATACAACGCAAGCATAAGCATAAACAGCATAACATCATAACAATGACAATAACAATCAGTTATTTGGCCTTGTTACATTAATACTAGAAATACGATAATCGCAGATACCCCCTCACTCTGCCATTAATGGGACTTTTACTTTTGGTAACTCCCAACAAGAGTGGCCTTTGTTTTACCGAAATGTTGACTCAATCTTTTCTTCGAACTCAAGTGCTACACGCAAGGGAAGGAGAAAAATAATGGTGTGTGTTATACTTTTGCGTTAAAAAAAGAATCGATTGCGTGACGGTATTTCCCACGGTCGGCATGTCAAATTAACTCATACAGTCTGCCAAGCACGTTCTCAAAATTTAATACTCAAAGTTTGAAGTTGGTCGGCCGTCGTAGTACGGGGAAAAAGGAACACTGATTTTCCAATTTTGAATTCATAGGCAGTACAATTAAATAGGCTTCCTGTGCGATTTGTTTTTACTCTGAACTGCATGCACCAGACACAGGCTATTTAATAGGCTCACTTGTTTTGTATGTGAACCCACTCAAAACAGCAAGATTTCTCCCAGAATCAAAGCAAAACTTGAACAGTTTACTTCAAATTATACACGGCCTTCAGACCCAGTAATATTTCCTAAGGGCTTGTGAACGATTCTCGCTGCAATCACCGCGTGTCAGATTACAGAAAAATAAGACATCTGACTAAATTATTCAAGACTCCAAGTTCCGATTGCTCTGAGCGAATACGGTAGCCGAAACTGGCGACAGAAGCGTAGTAAAACAATACTTCGAGGGAAAATGATTAGCATACAGAGATATACAAGCTATACGGTATAGAATATATTTGTCACGGTGATTGTTCGATTTCCACTAACCTTTGTTGCTTGTCCTTTCTGAATAAGTATCTGAGTTTAACACAAAACGGCGTCTGAAGCTCCCGATTTGCTTTGAAGCACTGTTCCCTTTGCGGAGTTGTCTGTGTTACCCGCTTCTGTTCATGTCGCTTTTGGTCGGCATTCATGCGCTGTTGTCTTTCCGGAGTTTTCTGCTGGGCACGCTTTTGATTCTGAAACTCTCGATTCGCTTTCAAGCGCTTTTGTCTTTCCGGAGATGTTAGCTTGGACCGGCTTTGCTTCTGTTGCTCTCTGTTGTAGCATCGTTTTGTGGCGGGACTTTCTGGTCTCTGCGTTTCTTTTCGGAGGCTTTGTACTTCTCGTCTTTGCTCAAGACGAATTTTTCGCTCTTCGATTGTTTCACGCTTGCGCCTTGCTCTTTCATACTCTCTTCGTTTCTGAAGACGAGCCTCATTCAGTTTTTCAGCTTCCAAATTCATTTTCTTTAACACAGAATGAATCAATATGATCCATTCAATTCGACATTAGTTCAAAGGCTAGTTCAAATCTGCACGCATCCTTTATAAGGAACGAACTGCCTTATAAGGAGTAGAATAGTTTTCTGTTAGTCTTTACATGAAGTGTTGTCCACATCTTGACTGACTGACAGACGAACATTCACTCGATCAAATGCTGTCACGGTTAGTAACCCCTCACTTCGTTCGGGGGACAAAAGTAACTAAAAATACAATATTAGCAAAGGCCCCACGCTCTATTAATCGATTATGAACGGCATTGCTGGGTAGAGCTCTCATGTATGCTTACACGACACATCTCAAGATCATGTAATGTGAACGCGGGGACGTGATTCTATTCCGATGTTTTACGCAGCAAAAGCCCGCGCAAACATTCAAAAATAGGCACCTGAGAGGTGCATGTGTCTACTGCGTGTCTTCTAATTTTGTATGAAGAAATGGTATTTGCCACAGGCACCTCTCTTGCGCCACAAGATGATTTGTGACCTATTTCTGTTAGCTTGAATCAGCTGGCCCGCTTCCAAAATGTCGCGTCGCATCTGTGTTTACGCTAAACTGTTCTATAAGAAACGATTTTTTTTCTGGGGAAACTGGGAAAATTTAAGAATAGGGAAAACGCACACACTTAATGCAGGAACAGAGGGAATGATACCCAGACATTGAAGGCATTTAACAGATCAAAACTCGGATCAGCACAAAGAATTAGCCGACTTGCGTTTGAACGTATGGTGCAAACGCTTTACGTGATTCGAGCGTATAATTTTAATGTTATGCCTCTTCGGTCCACTTCGCTAGCCTCAGAAAACACAGCCTGGGCGCGTAATACTAATCGAGATGAAAGTTTTTGGAGGTGGTCAGTATTTTACAGGGGTCAGTATTTTATAGAGGGGGGTCAGCAGACCGGACGGGTTCAGTCTTTTGTCGAAACCCCAAAAATTCCAATCTCTAATGCATTGAGCACCAGGGCGGTCTTGTCAAAATTTGAATCATCCTTAATGTAAACGTTAAATTCTCTTTGCGGAGTTCTCTTCTTGGCCCGCTTTTGTTTCTGAAGTTCCCGGTTTGCTTTCAAGCGCTGATCTCTTCGCGGAGTCGTTTCTTCGGCACGCTTCTATTCCTGATGCTGTCGGTCATAACATGATTGTCATCTTTTCTGTAGATGTATTTGACACTATTCGATCGTTTCACGATTCCGCCCTGCCCGTGCCTGTTCCCTTCTTATTTGAGCACGAGCTTCGCGACACTGTTGTGTTTCAAATTTTTCCAGTTTTTTAAATTCATTAAATTCAATTTAAAAATTCATTTTCGTGAACGCAGTTACGTACAATTGTTGCTTCGTTCAAATCTTTTTGTCAGTAAAACTACTGGCGGATACGCTAATCGATTGCGTCAGTGCTTATGACATGACTGACTGACAGACCGACAACATTAAATTTCGAGATGGAGACGCGCTTGGAGTTTCCAAATAGCGCGATACTACAGCATTAGCGTCGTGATTATTACCCTCGCGTACGCTCGGGGATAATTTCTAGATTGAAAGATTGAAGTTGTAACACCCTGTGTGGGTGTAAATGTGTAATCCAAAGACATCAAACACAAACTAAACCTTTTAGATACGTTTAGAGATTTTGATTTTTCCGTCATGTCTGCATCTACCAATAGAGGGTTTGCACGGCGGCCATGTTGGATGGCAGGAACAATAAAATTCAATTCTTCTGGGAAAGAAATGCTATTGTTATGGAAAAATATTTCCTTGTTCCTGCCATCCAACATGGCCGCCGTGCAAACCCTCTATAACTTTACAACGAAAGACTTCGTATACTACTAAACGAGAATTGTTAAAAACTTACTTAAATCATAGATTGCATACAGTGTAAATAGATAAGTATGCATTTGTTCTATTCATTTATGTAGTTTATGGTATTTATCTTTCGTTACTTCACGACCCCACAAGCTGTAAGTTTTAAACTAAATTGTGTATAAATAGAGGCTTATTATTATTATTATTATTATTAGCGTTATTACTATTATCATTGTCATTATCCTACGTAAAAACCGACTTAGTTTAAAGTTTAATTTCTAAATGACTTGATTTGGTCCTATTTCTGTGAATACAACTGTGTTAGAGATCTATGTCGGCTTCACATCATTTAAACCGCTGTTCCTGTTTCCGGCTTTACGGTAACTGCTGTGGCTTCTATCTTCACGATGGCCGTTGTTGCTCCTCCTTCCTGCTCTTTTGGTGCATCATCGGAACTAGAGACGTCTGAGACAAACTTCTCCGGTTGGTACAGCTGGTTCTCATACCTTGCCTCATCAAAAACTTCCATGTAATGCTGGATTCAATGACAAGCGAAAGGAAGAAGACGTTCCAATAAAAAAAAAACCCTTAAAGTTGATCGAGTCAACTCAGTATACCTTCAATAAAACTACTTACACGTCTTTTCTAATGCTTCTCGTTATGTTGCCTGTCTGAACCAGGACTGAATATCAGCTTTTTTTACTCCTCTATAATTGTAGGAATATATCCGCCAAGAAATCTTTAAAAACAACTGTATTTAGTGTTCATTCTATGTTGCTTTTCGATTTTCTTTTTGTTTCCGGCTACCAGATCAACAAGCTATGTCTATTCTAAAACTATATTAACAAGCATGTAACAAATAAACAAACAAACAAACATACAAACAAAACATTTGTGAAGGTTTCGCGAATTTAATAACTTAGGAATTGTCACACCCCGTCTGGTGCAGAGATATGTTTTAATATTGCGTGAAGAAATCACTAAAAGAAAGAAGACATTTGATCACTAACTTTCTGAGCAATCATCATCAAGAACGTCTCGTGTAGTTCTTCAAAGGAAGGACGACCTGCTGGATCTTCACTCCAGCAAAGCATCATAAGTTCATAGCTGTGAACAGGTAAAAACATATAAACATACATAAAACTCGAGAGGATGATGAAGCCAAAACGAACATGATGCCGCAGTGGATGAATCACGCATTTGTCATTGATAAGAATATTCTGTCAAATAACTTGCACAAATATTGCCTGGGAGAACTTGAAACTCACATGTTATCACTGATATGATCCGGTTTGGGCATGCGGTAGTGTTTCGTACTCAACTGTACGATTAAGTCATTGTGTCCAAAATCTGCGTAAGGGGTTCCTCCTAAGCAAAACAACAACAACAAGTCACAGTGGTACAATGCCAGTTTTTAATTGGTATATCCTAATTTAGTTCACATTTTTGGGGGGTGGGGTGGGGGACGGGGAGATTTTACCGACTGTCAGTCAGACAAATGAAACATGTAATCTTTTAGAAAACAAGACAGGCCCGTGGCCAGTGCGCTTGTGACGTCATTAGTACAATGAATAGAGACACGCGGGGTCCCGGGAGAGGAACTTTTGTCGTGCGTTTATATGCAAAAGATATTATAGCCGAGTCAGTTTTTGCAAATGACGGATCCAAGAGCTCCCTTTATTTTTCTTGCCCTCTTTTCTTCTAATTTCGGTCAAACAGATATTCACGAAAAAGTGTATTATAATAATTGAGAGAAAACAATTATCGAAGGCCCCGTAGGAATATTCTTCGTTTGCAACAACCCAGTTTTCATTGCTTTCCGATGCACGTGACAGTACTTGTGTGACGCTTTCTATACAACCTGGCAACCTTGTTGAGTGAATTTTCAAGCTGACATGTTTTGTGGAGGAACTGTGTTGTCATTTTGTAATGGGATTGACTGGGGAATACCCGACATCTTAAGTAGCTGTAAGACAGCGTAATAGCCTTATCTCATCTTCCCAGCGTGTGCATCATGTTCAAGTAGCTGTAGCACATTAAGGCCCCGTCCACACTACGCCGGATAAATTTGAAAACGCAACTTTCACTCTGAAAACGCAAGAAATGTTTTCCGTCCACACTGGAAAACGGATAAAATGTTTCCGGGCCCAAATGTATTGTTATTGCTCTACAAACGTCCCTGACAATCTTTGAAACCACTTGACGTGACCACGTGAGTCAGGGTTTTCGAAAAGTTCCGTTTTCAAAATGTTTTTCGTCCACACCAAAACGCAAAGCCGTCGTTTTCAAATTTATCCACTTTGAAGAGCGTTTTCCTAACCGTAAGAATAAAGTTGCGTTTTCAAATTTATCCGGCGTAGTGTGGACGGGGCCTAAAACATGACACTTCCCATGATGAAATTACTTCGTATGAAAAAGCCATCTCAGACGTTACGCATCCTACATGTACAAGTCTGATCACTAATATGTTCAAGACTGCTATGCATTAAGCTTTAACGCAAAATTCTGGGTCGATACGAAATTAATCTCTATCGGAAGCTGCAGACGTTTGAATACCGTGACAACAAAGGCGTGCATCACGGGCTTGTGGAGCGAACAATTACGGCTCGGATAGTTGGATATCAACCTTGAAGACTTCGAGGTATTCAGTGACAAATATTCTCGATGTAATCGCCTGCCGGTCTTTCCTGCTTTTGTTAAAGCGGCGTGAGTGAAAGCTAAGTAGCTGATGATTCGTGATTCCCCGTTCTATGATATTATGCTCGTGACATTTCATTGACAGATCTTGTATCTTAATCTCGCGTGATATTTGCCTCAATCCTATTAGTAATTCAATATCCTCAGACAATAAACAAAGAACCTTTACTGCACGCAAAACGAAGTTAAACGCCGACTGTTCGTATACGCCGCGCGTTACACAAAGCCGCAGAGTTTCCGACAAAGGGAGACGCTCTGCCCGCAGGAAAAAGTTCAAGTTCTATCAAGTTTCGACACGTCTTCTACTACTTATTCGATGTTCTTTCACACAAATATTGCTCAGAACACAGATACATTGGTTGAAGCGGTATCTTTAATCGAGCATTTGCAAAACACAACCCTTCGTACTTTACGGGGGTCCCGCTGGTAACACATCAAGCATTTGTGTACGGCTATTTTCAAGTCTTCCGACGCTTAAAAACAATGCAAGCCAAAATCGCTCTTAAAGTATGGCTTCCGCGATGATCGTTTTGTTTGGATCAACAACTGAAGGACCGGAATTTTTTTCTATATCCCTTGACAGAGAAAACCCATTGTACTTGGTTCTGTGATTTTGATCTCTGAATACGTCTGATCTTGCAATGCCTGTGTTTTAACACATTTTAAAATACAAACGTATCTTAGCACCTCGGTTACTTTTGGCAATCTTCTTTTTGAGCTTCTAGCTTTCTCGCAGCGATGGTTTAGTGATCCTAATTTTCTCTTTCCATTTCCATCTGTGGCTTTTTTATTGTTTCCATGTTGTTTACATGCACGTTCACGGAACGCATTAGCATTGTGAAGTACGTAAGCTCGGGTATAATCATGAACTTTTGACGACTTTGGGACATTCTTTGAAAAGTATTCTTGTATTAGTCGCCTGCTTTTCTACTCTTGTTCAAAATGCGTGAAAGGTAATTCAATGGTACATGGCTTGGCTCACGACTTCGTCTTGGAGGACTTCGGTTTTCTTTCACATAAACATTTGTGGGGATACAATAAAACTGAGCGAAGCAAGATCTACCAACGGTCACTTTTTCCTCAGCCATTTCCCAATTTTCAAATAATAACGCCATCTGTTCCACTGATTGTTTGACCTTCATGGCACCGAGCCAAAATGTCGCAACAACAACATAAATGCACGCAGAGTGAAATTTTGATTCCAAACAAAAGTCAGATTTTCTGACGCTTTACTTGTATCAGCAAGAATAATACAAAGTAAAAGAATACAAAGTACCTTCAAGTTCACCCTCATACTAAACAGTTCCATATAATCCGCTATCAAGCGCTTGTCAAGAATCGCCGTCTTTACACAGGTTCTCGTCTTTGTATCTCGAGCGCCTTCGTTCAGCTTGTTCCTTCAAGTTCTCCAGGTTCTGGATATCAGATTCTTCGTACATTTCTGTACAGTTGTGCATAGTTATGCAGTTCATTGATAAGTTCATTGCATTTGCTTTCATGGCTTTCAATATGGCTTTTGAGGCTGAACGGACCGACCCAAGCCAAAACCGCTCAATGAAATTTAGTATGGGTCTACCGCAGCTGGCGTATGCGTTTGTAAGTAAGATGAGCGGTCCATAAAATAATCCACAGAGCCAACTAAGGCAAGCAACACACAAGTCCACCTCCCACATCTTGCTGTCTTCAAAATGGCGAAACTGCTTGCTCGACAAGTCACGTGATCGCAACGTCATCACAAATCACATGATAATATCAACCAATCATCGCATGCAGATCTCTAACCCAGAAAAATAAAAAAAAAAAAAAAATCGCTGCATTTTATAGCTTGTGACGTCACAAGCAATAATTTATACATAAACACCCAAAGACTTGTAGCGAATGAACTGCGCACACAGTTAACATACGACACAAAGACCAGGCCCCGATCAGTACTTGTTTTATCTCTATACGCATTTAACGAAAGTTCACTTACCAAGAGTAAAGATCTCATAAAGTACAATCCCATAGGACCACCTGAAATAAACAGGGTGCATATTTAATATTTTATTTGTGGATACAATTAAAAGAATCAAATTTTGTTTGATCTCTTAAGAAACACATTGTTACTCACACGTCACTCTTGGATGAAATCTGGAATCTGGAATTATCAAACAGAACCTCTGGAGCTGTCCACTTGGTTGGCAGCCGGCCCTAAATAAAATAATGATAATAATAATAATAATAATAATAATAATAATAATAATAATAATAATAATAATAATAATAATAATAATAATAATAATAATAATAATAATAATAATAATGATAATGATAATAATAATAAATGATAATAATAATAACAATAACAATAATAATAATAATAATAATAATAATAATTATTATTATTATTATTATTATTATTATTATTATTATTTATTATTATTATTATTATTATTATTATTATTATGATAACAATAATAGCAACAACAATATTAGAACAAAATACAAAAGTTAAATATCCCAAATAATGGGCTAAGAAATAGATAACCTTACGCACTGCCCTACTTCCTTCCAAATTCATTTTCAAACACAGAACAATTCAATCCGTCCAAATATGCTCTTTGATTCTATCAAATTTGACCCTACGTGCGTATCCCTTATAAGGAACAAACTCCCTAAAAAGGAGTAGAATAGTTTTCCATTAGTTTTTACATAAAGTATTGTCTGCCCCACGACTGACTGACAAACATTAGGAACGTCAGAGCGTTACAATCAGAAACTCGGCTCGGGGGGCAAAAACAGAGAACATCTTTTTTATAAATATGATGCAAGAGCAAGCGTTCAGCTTTTAACTTCAGTTACAAATATATGCTTGCAACCGCCGGCAGTAAATCGTATGAACTGTATTTGCTTGCTATAAACAGGTGCATATTTCAACAATAGCAGCTGGTTTAGAATAGCCCTCTCATTGATTTTAAAACATGATGAATTCGCCCGTTGGACTTGGCCTTGTTCTGCTTTATAGCCTGCAGTGAACATACTGCCTTGTATTTGCCATATTTCACTGCATCAGTCAAACTGTGTATGCTCTTTCCATTTTCGGGTAATGAAAACTTGAAGTGTTGATATACCATTAAGTGAAATTATCTAATTTCAAAGATAGGCTGAGCTCAGTACACAACTCATCTTGTACTCAACTTCGACTAACATACCTTCTTAGCGGAACCATAACCATACTTTTCTGTCTGACAGGCCAAACCGAAGTCAGTCACTTTGCAGACAAAGTCGTTACCCACCAGAACGTTCCTTGCTGCGAGGTCACGGTGCATGATCTATAAAATAATCGCCTCCGTTAAACGTGATTATATCACCACAACAACTTTAGTCATCGTGGAGTTGTGGTTTGCAAGGTAATAATTTAAATTAGGTAAGTTGTTTGGACATACTGCTAATGGTTTATTCCTAAATGAGGTGAAGAACCTGATATTATGACAATATATTTTACTTCTATTTATCGCAGTCCATGTAATTTGTAATTGGTAGCATTCTCATTCTCAACCTCATGCATCTAATCTTTGTTGGCGAAAACAGGACCTTGATGCTCAGTTTAATGTGGTAATTATGTACCCCTTTGGATTTAAGGAATTTCATGCCACAAGCGATTTGTTGGGCGAAGTTCACCAAGTCGTAGTTCTCCAGTTTTTTAATGCGCTCGTCTTCCCCCACGTGGTGCTTGTCCTTCACTCCGCGGCTCTTCCTCAGAAAACCCAGGAGATCCCCGTGAGGTGTGTACTCCATAATCATCATGGGGTTTTCTACGACGAGAAAACTGCGTGAACAAAGTACTAACACCAAAGCGAATTAATTTGCTCTACCCGCTTGTTATCAAAGTACCTTATCAACCTCGCTTGCTTGGCCTGTAGAGTAATTTATTAACAAAGAAGCGCGCAAGCCCTAAAGCGAATAAGAAAACGGGATTCCATTAATTATAGTACGGACCAAGTAAACGAGGTTAATAACTAAGGTATTATTAATGACATATTCTACTGAGGGCCTCTTCATATGAGCCCGGTTGTCCGGGCTGGCTCGGTCAACCGGGCCAGCCCGGTCGCGTGTTCATATGGGAAAACTTTGGCCCGGGGAACCGAGATAATGCAAAAGTTTTCGCCAATTCTTCTATCAATGCCAAATTAAGAAGTTAGTACATAGTTAAAACATTTTCATCCCGGTTAACCGGACTGGACTGTTCATATGAGAAACGGGCCAGCCCGGTTAACCGAGATCCCGGTCGCAAAGACCGAGATCTCGGTTAGCCGGGCTGGCCCGCCCTGTCATATGAACACATCGGAATTTTCACAAAGGAAATAGTGGGAGGGTGAGATCTCGGTAACCGGGCTCAAATGAAGGGGACCTGAGAAAAGAACGAGCCGGTCCGTACCGGAGGTTATAAAGCGGTAAATGCCATATAAAAATTTACAATTATTAGCCCTTTCTTCCAACAGAGTTTTACGTTTTTCTTGCTGTTGAAACCATTCTACAAAACATTAAAATGTTCAGCCTTAGAGTTGAAAACGTTCATCTTTTTCATGCCATCTTGCGTAAATGGACACTTGCATAAAACAAAACACAAAACACGTCGTACCAACGGCTTAGTACCAAAATGAAACAAATTCTCACCAGTGAACACTGCTAAAACGATTTTTGCAGCTTTCTGTTTGTGCTGTCCGGTACAGCTGCCTCGTTTGCCGAAACATTTCTGCTGCCACCGAAGCAAAACAGGCACAATTTTGTTTCTAACTGGAATTTTCCGAGATTGAGTGGCCAATAAAAGCGTGCTGATAGCACTATTCACTTGTGTTGTATATAATAATGACTTACATTTGGGCTTATTGTACTGTGCGTCGTTCGCATTTCAATTCAAACTTCTTGGAGCACAAAAGTGATATTTTAAAATAGATGTTGCTAACCTGTACAAGTCACGCATCCCAGAAAATTAACGACATTTGGATGCCCCTCACTGCCAAGCATCTTTCCAAGTTCGATCTCTTTCATAAACTGCTTTCTGGTGTCGCGGCTTACAGAAACTGCAATCCAACGAGATGAGAGATTATAGAAAACATCTCCCTCTACACCATATGTAGATGTTGGTGACATGTATCAACATCAGTCATAACAAACATCGGAATAAAACAGGGATAATTCATCTGAATCTTCATTAGACCCCTGTTCTGTTTCCACTTTAGTTTTGGTGTCAGTTAAGTTTTGTCCAAACCTCTGAGTTTCTTTACTGCGCACTCGCGGTTGCCCCGGATTCTACCCACGTGCTGCACCACTGCTCTCCAGACCTCCCCGAACGCTCCGACACCCAAGAAACCTTGAATGACCACGTCTTCCTCAAACACTTCCCAGGGATCTGAGGGGCGTCTTGTTCTTGTCGGCAGAAGAGGCATAGCGGGAGGCGCAGAGGGGACCTTCGGGGAGCTATATACACAGAGATATTATGCACATCATTATAAATGAATGATAATATACCGTAAAACCTCGAATAACCACCACCACTCGAATAAGCGCCCCCCTCCCTCTATAATTTTGTTTTTGGTTTTGCACCAACGGTAAATTAACTAAGCGCAATTAATACCAAAAGTGTGTCGCTATTAAAACTGTACGAACGGCTTTGTACATTGTACACTTTATGTTGTTGTTTATGGGCAACTGTTACATAAATGACTATCTGGCTACGATTTGAACTCAAACCAAACCATACGGTACACGCTTTATCTCTTCCTCACACACTGGAGTCAACAACCAAAATAAAATGAATCAAATGAACTACACAAAACTATACAGATACCTGACGTCTTCAGAACAGTCCGATATTGTTCAAGTTCCGTGTATGGGGATTTAAAAGAAAACAAATAATATTTTCAGAGATCGGGCCACCGACCAAGAAACATAAAAAGCGGACAAGCGTACACCATTTCAAACCAAATAAGAAACTTCTTACTCATGCCTTACTCAAAGTTAACCTTTCCACTTCCAAGAGTGATCAACTTGGATTTTCTCTTTCAGTTTCTCACCAGAGATGCATTATACAGTAAGGAGAACTTGGGTTTTGATTCATTACGCAAACGAAAGCCGATTGAGTTATCAATTCTCACATTCTCATTCGTACATTTTCTTTTTGAAAGGTTGGAAAAATCTGCACTTCTTCGGAGTGAAAGAGTTAGCACTAAATTGTTTCCACTTGTAGTTAATTTGCTACCCTGGGTTCCAGAGGTTTCTCGCTCTTGGAAAACCCGGGCTGCGCGGCCGCGTAGAGCTGGGGCCCTCGCCCCCAGCCCCTCGCCGCCCGTGATTTCGGCCCCAGCTGTACGCGGCCGCGCAGCCCGGGTTTTCCGAGAGCGAGAAGCCTCTGGAACCCAGGGTATTAATTTGCCAACTAAAAAGTAAAGATCACTATACAGTACGTCACAAAGAGCGAACATTTTTAAAGGGGTGGACATAACTACGCCAGATGCATGCCCAAATGCAAGTGCACAAAGTTGAAAGTGTAATGAGCGCTTACCTTGTGAGCATTTACGCTTCAGTCGCCAAAAAACAAAGAGTAAGACACCGCACAGAAAAACAGACAAAAGTGGTGCCCATATCATCTCCACCTTTATCTCGCCTGTGATGGCAACAAAAACCTCCATTATTCTATCCTGCCCTATACCCTTCCTTCCTAGCTAATTCCTAAGCATTTTACTTGCCTAAGAATTCAACAAATATCTACGGACCAGGAGGGCAGGACTTGAACTAATTTCCCTTGCGAATTGTTTCCAAGTTAAAAGAAAGACAAGTCAAACAAAAAATTAAAATAAATAAATGTTTTGAGCACTGCAGTCATGATGTCTCCATGCCAAAAAAGAAAAGAAAAGAAAAGAAAAAGAAAAAGAACCGAAATTACTTACCTTTTCCTGTAGCGTTCGGATCATATATTGTCACTCTGGAGCCGGAGTGGTCTTCACCCGCCCTGTTCTGCACTTCACACTTATACAATCCCTCGTCCTCGAGTATCACACTCTCTATTACAAGTGTCGTGTTCAAAGGCGTTGTGATCTTGGCCCTGGAGATCTTGCTCGATCCATCCTTTGTCCACCTGACCTGGGGTCTTGGGTCACCAACTACATCACAGTTCAGTTCCAATTTCTCCCCGATCAGCGTAGCTATGCTTTCTTGAGAAATCACTGCTGTTGGCTTTTCTAAAGTTTAAGCAAGAACAAATAAGATTGTAAATTATGCATCTTCTTCGTTAGGGCAAAAACGGAGAACGTTGCTTTAATCATGCAAACCATGATTACATACTACAATTAGTGACCTTAGGACTGCATTCCATCGTATCCTATGGTATGTAATGCAGACCTTGAACGGTACTGAATGTATAAATTTCATTCCCAACTTAAATGTCGTGCCTGATAAGAATTGAACAGGCTTTGATTTTGGCATCAACAAGATGTAAAAAGATCAATTAAAAGTCATTAATAACAAAAATAACTTCTGCCATTTAGTTGCTTACCATCAACGGTCAGGAACATTTTTGTATTTATCTTTCCTTCTCTGTTTTTAGCATGGCACGTGTACAAACCCTCGTAGTCTTCGTTATTTTGTACATTTTGTAGAAATACTGCGTTTGATAGCCTCTTCGAAGAAAGGGGAAGGTCCCCATCACTAAAGGTCCACGTTATGTTTGGTGGCGGAACACCGGAGGCGTTACAAATCAAGATTACGTTGTCTCCCTGCACAGAAGTTCTGTTTTGTTGAAAGGTCTCAAACTTGGGCTTTACTGCAAATAAGAATAAATTGAAAAAATACTTTAGGCCGTGCATAAAATAATTAATGCCTTTATTTTTATCTGGTTAATTTTGTTACACAAGTAAAATTGCCCTCATATTGGCGGGTCTCGGCAATCTTTATATTGTAACTCCCAGGGACGGTTCAAAGTCAGACATTCATCGGTGATTATTCTTTTCTTGTTATGCTACATGCAAATATTCGTTAACCAAAATATCATCTCTAAAATAAATCCAACATCTTCACCCGTCCGTTAGCATTTTTCTTAATGATTAGTGACAATGGCAGCTGATATTTTGGTACAAAAGCCTCGTCTGCTTTGTAATTTCTGTAGGAAGTCGTGCACTAAACCAGAGTAAATCCGAAAGGTAACAATGTATCCAATGTTTATGGGTGGAGTTTAGTCATGCAAACGTGGATCCAAGAGACCCTTATCACGCGGCTGCAGTTCATCTTGTAAGAATAATGAGGCTGATAACGCGCGCGAATACCAAAATGGCGGATCGATGAAGATAGCGGAAAAAGTAGTCGCTATTTGTTGAAGGGCAACGGATCAGATTAGAGGTCTCGTCAAGTTTGAGGGAAGTACGTGATCAATCAAATAGTCTTTTTTTGACATGCAGCAAGAAAAAACCAATAACTGCATCCAAATTCAAAAGGGTTGCTGTGAGGAAAAAGGACTGTGAAAGCCTTGTAAATCAGGTGAAACTGAAAAAAAAAAAGACTGGCGAAATCTCGCAGATTGACCCTTTAATTATGATCGCTAAGAACATCTGGCCTTGAAATTTCAACACGTGTGAAAGTTTAAGCGGAGCGCTTGGCTTGGCTCATGGCCAAGTGGACGACTTCACGGTTTTCTTTCACTTGAATATTACTAGGAAATACAGCTCACAGCGAGATCTAGCAACGACCACCGAGCAGGCATATCCCTGTTCGCGACATGACTGTTTATGACACCCAGCCAAAACACTGCGACAACAACACACAAATACACAAATACACAGCAGTTCCAAACGAAAATCAGATTTCCGGCGCTAATATATGTATCAGAAAAAACAATAAAGCAAAGATATAAAGATGCAAAACAGTTCATCTTTGTGCCAAACAGTTCATGATAAAAGGATTCTGTATATACCTAAATCTACGTTTTACATAGCTCATACCGCTGGGTGTTGTCAGCTAATCACAACCGCTGTTTCGTTGTGCAACCGCAGTGTCAAATGCATGGCGTAATCTTGCGCTAGCTAGACAGGACAGTCTGACGATTGCGGGCCGAGGTTCTTTTCTTTTCAGAACCTTTAGCAGGGTAACCAGGTTTTGACTGCAAAAGCAACTTCCAGGACAGGAGTGTGTTTCAAAGATAAATATGTGATGATACGTACCAGTAATTAGTACCCTGGTCTCAGACGTTGTGTACCCGAAGTCATTTGAAGCATTACATTGATACAGCCCAGAGTCACTCAACACAGTCTGGTGCACACTGAGCGTCTGGTTTCTGTTCGTAAGGACTGCTCTTTGAATGTCATCCGACCGGTCTTTTTTCCATGAAATCTTTGGAGGTGGACTTCCCGTTGAAAGACATGTCAAATGAAGTGCTGTGTCCAGAACGGCAAAGGTCTTTTCCAGTAGCGGACGGACCTTAGGTGGCACTAGAAAAAAGGTTAGGTCGTATGGAACTGTGACATCCAACAAGGAATCAGCTAATCGAAAGCAGCATCAAAGAACGACACTGGAAAGGACCGTTACGTCTCAGCATTTAACAACTCAGAAACTAATATCTATTTTGTCATTTCTTATTTAACTTGACATACCATTAAGTTTTAGCGTAGACGTAGCGTTTGAAGATCCTCCCTCGTTCTTCGCATTGCACGTGTAATTGCCTTCGTTCTGTTTAGAGACGTTTAACACGAGGACTTTCTCTGTTTGTAATACTTTCTGGTTGAAATACCACCGAAGCTGAGGCGTGGGAAAACCCTTTGTTACTTTGCATCTGAATGTTACTTGATGGCCCTCGACCACAGTTACAGAAACAGGATAGACCTTAACCGCAGGTGCAACTGGAATATAAAATAGAAATTCAACATTTTATCAAATGCTATGAAGTCTTTGGTCGCGCTCCATTGGGACCAACCGTTTCAACCTAAACTGGTTTTGGTTGCTGTAGTTAAACGGTGTACCAGTAGAACACATTTCAACCATTTTCGGTTGAAAAAGTTGCAAAAACGGCGGTATACCTTTTATCATCATTTTTAACCGTTTCAAACGGGTTCAAAGTGGGTTGCAAAATTTGATCAACCAAACCAACCGAAAGTGGTTAATTCCCAAAAGAGTACATAAAGAAAACCCAAACAACCCAACCAACCAAAAACGGTTGGTCCCAATTTGAATAGAACACGACCTTAAATAGTGTTTTGACACCCTGACGAGGACAGAGACAACCGGTCTGGTCATCATACAAACTTACGATCTTCGCAGAGACACCGATGTTATACCATGTGACGATAAGCAATTGTCTATTTAAACTACAATGAGCCTGACACTCTAAAAACCTGGTGGCAGCCGATGACACTAGAAGCAGTCGACAATTTGTGAAGATCTGAACAGTTAAACTATAGGAAGTCCGAAAGGAGAACGTGGACTGATGTTTCAACAACAGCCGAGTTGTATCGGATTGTTAGGAGTCAGACAACACGTCCCGCTATTTCAGCGCCTGAAAACATTGTCATATATTACTAATTTAAACTTCTGCTTTTGTCACGCCTAAAATAATTTATCTTTGCGGGAACCACATCATAAACACACCAGGCAAATTGTGGAAGGAAAGTCTGTCGAACGTTGTGCCGCCGAATACCCAATAATTTGTTTGCCGTGTTTAGAAAACATGACTATGGGAAATTATAAGCTCAAAAATACCTTTCAAACGATGTTCCGAGATTAAAGGCCAAACAGAATAAATGAGATCGCTCGAACAGGTCTGTACGGTTCGCAAGCGATTCAGCGGACTAGAAACACTACACTACTGCTTTCACTCCACTCGTCGTCATTAGTAACCTGGTTGTAACTTAAACTTGGTAGTCACATGACACGATTCATAAAAAAGGCATTTTACCTGTTATCTGAACCCATGCCCCAGAGGTGTCGTTGCCGCCTGTGTTCAATGCAGTGCATTCATACAGCCCCGAGTCACCAAGGACACTGCGATTTACAGTCAGAGTCTGATTTGCGTTTGTTATTTTCGCTCTTGGAATTTCAACAGATCCGTCCTTTTTCCAGATGACTCTTGGAGATGGACTCCCAGTTGCAGGACACTGCAACTTCAGTGACGTGTTAAGAGGGAAAGAGGCATTCCGTAGACGAGGACTGATCTTAGATGGCACTGAAAATATACAATTGATTTACAATAATAACAAGACTGGATGATCATTGAGCTTGGGGCGTAATAAACCTTATGCAAAAAGGCGTGTCCTACGTTTTTCAACACTGCTACAAATGAAAAAGAAATTATGAGCACCTAAAAGTACAGTGTAACCCCGTTAATATAAAAATAAAAATAAAAATCGGGATATAAAAATCTGGCTGTATTAACGGGGTGGCCGTATTAAAAAGAGAAGAAGCATTCCGTAGACGATGACTGATCTTAGGTGGCACTGAAAACAATAACTTTAGTGGGAATTAACTGATGAGTAAAGACTTTAAAGATGGACACATTAATGAAGTGTATTTATTTATCACCTATGGGAGGTACATACGTACGCAGCCAACTACCACACTGCATACAAAATCAATAAGCAATAAAACCTGCAGGTAACTCATCCAGTGGATCTCACTGTGCCACTGGTGGAATAAGTAAAGATTCGAAACATTGTAGGCACATTATGTTTTAGTGATATCTATTTGATCAGTGGATATTTTAAAGTTATTAGCACAAACCTTGGACGAATATTGTGGTTGTAGCCTCTGAGGACGAAAGTTCGTTGGTTGCATTGCATGTGTAATTTCCTTCGTCGGCTTTTCTTATCTCATAAAGAGTGAGATTTTCCGAATCTCCTTTCTGTTTTCCGTTGTAAAACCAGCGAAATACATGAGGAGCTGGGGTTCCCTCAATCACATCGCACTGGAAAGTAATATTCTTTCCCTCGCGGATCGGTGGATAAAGAACTTTGACGACAACTGCAGGGGGTACTAGAAAAAAAAAAACGGATTAATGTTACAATGAAAAATCGCATAAATAGTACCCATCTCTGCTGTGCCAAATTTAGTAATACATCTTAGGACTAGCTTGCTAATTTTACTTTCCAAACTATCATTGATAAAATGCTGTTAAAATACCATCCGACCACGAGTTGTTGGCTGCTGGGGCACATCCAGCTGATTGAAATGTGATCTGAATAGTGATTACAAAATACTGTAGGAACTATTAGTAACCGTTCCAGGCTTTATAAACGTAAAGGTCGATTTTGAAATAATTATGCGCAGCAGTAAACAATGCAATTTACCTTTGTTCATTCTATTGCCAGGAATAGAGCCGTTTTCGGATGACTGTCGAAAACCAAAACCAAAGTAATCACACAAGCCAATCACAGAGACTGAGAGAAAACAGTTCAGCCAATTGGAAGCCAAAGTAATTTGTGTTTGGTCTTGCGTTTGGTTTTACTCTCCAATCAGCAGTGCGAGTACACGCCATCGCTTGCGTGAGAAGTGTTTGGTTTTGGTTTTGGTTTTGTTCCTGATTGGCTGAGCATGCTGACAAACTTGTGTGGACCAATCCAAAACCGTAGCAAACGCAAAACCAAAGCAATCACACGATTACTTTCGACAGTCATCCGAAAACCGCTCTAGAACAAGTGTAAGTAACACCGGCATAAAACTTGTCTGACATACCTTCCACGACTACCCGAACTCTTTTCTTGTCTTCGATTGTGAAGGATCCTTTGGTTTGCCTAATTACACACAAGTAATTTCCATCATCCTCTCTTGTTACTGAGTTCACCAGTAAAGTTCCATTTTCCATTTCACGAAACCTCCCGATGCCGATTGGCTCTCCATCCTTTAACCATTGTACTGATGGCGGGGGATGGCCACGTGATTCACAAATCAAGGTTCCATTTTTATTTAATCGAATAGACTGGTAGGGTGGAACGTTAGATTCAACTAAAGAGGACAAATAGAGAGAAAAGGATATACAGTTGTGCTACAAAGCTTTCGATATACAGAATCCTGTGAATATGACGTTTGGGTAAGCATTTAAAGAGACCCTCTCACCGTAAATGCTTTGCGCGTCCAGTGACTGACGGTGGCCATTTTCGTATCATACGAAAATGGCGGATTCTCATGTTTTTTTACGTTTTATCGCGAAGAAAAAACAGCACAAACTCGGAAAGTGTATTGAATACGCCAAGCTGCAATAGTCAGATCGATCAGTCATAACGTGGGCGCCTCAGGAAAGTCGAGCTCCGGATGTAAATATAAACATGAACGCGCGAAGCATCTACGGTGAAAGGGTCTTTCTAAAGGGACAGTGTCATGAGATGCGCATGCGCCCACGTTTGGTCAAATCTTGAAAATATTCGCCCAATGTTTTCAAATTTGAAATCCAAGATGGCGTCCACACTGGCGGTGAGCGATCAAGCAGCAGATCCACCGCCGTTGTGGACGCCATCTAGGCTTTTTTAAAATTGAAAACATTGGGCAAATGTTTTCAAGATTTGACCAAACGCGCGCGCATGCGCATCTTATGACACTGCTTCTTTAACATCAGTCGTACATTTTTAACTAATGAAACTCCTCTTGCACACAGTTTGAGTTTAGTGTCAGCAACATGTAATTATGTTCTGTGTGAGTGTATAAACCAACAGCAAAAAAAATAAGCCAATGTTTGGCACGTTGTTGCGATGCTATGCTATGAAATACTTACAAATAACATATATGACGTATATTCGCCTCTTGGTTTTTCCCACACACTGATAAATACCACCATCAGAGGGCTGTACACTGCTTATAATGAGCTCATTGCTCTCTCCTACATCCTTTCTGGCCAGCAATTCTTCTTTAAACCACCCAACATAATGGTCTCCTTCCAAATCACACTGAATGATTGCCTTTCTGTCAATGTTAAATGATTCAGATTGAGCCTCCAGGCGTTCCTGGTTATCTCCTACATCAAACAAACAAGCAGGGTATGAGCAAAAGTTAGTTACGTATCAGCTACTTTTGGTGTACTCGCAGACTTAAGGTACAATCCACACACTAATTCACAAGCACACTAATTCAACATTGTATTGGGGTAGGGGGACGGGAAGGCTCAAAGTGTCATAATTTTTAGACAAAAGGCTGTGTCCCATGACGTTTTACCAGGATTGTAGATTCATTGTCTAGCTAAATGGAGTTGATAAGTTTGACTAAAATCCTATATCCGATCCACTATAAGATGTTTTAACGGCCCAATCCTTTCCCTTCTTTTACAAATTGCGACTCTATTTGCAGTTTATGTCAATTGAATGCTTATTATAGTGGAATTCTTGTAAAAGAGGGTGACAACGGCTTTGCTTTGCCTTTTCTTTCTCCTTATATATTTTTCTTCTTCTTTGCCATTTCGAGCATCTTGGATACAGGATAGAATGTATAAACTACTCGATATCAAAATGGCGGAAGCGTAATCCCGTTCTTCAACGGCTCAATTTCGTCTTCGAACTGCAAACCAATCCGTGCTTCTACTATAGGAATTCATTGGGGCTACTTTTGGCTGTCTTTCAACTTTCCTTTACTGATATTTACTACCCTTGCTCGCGACACGAAAATGGATCGATATCAAAATCTCCCTGTTTTTCAAATCTGGGCCGCATCAGTCCCACATCCAGTAACCTGACAGCTCAACTTCTCTTTGCAAACTCATTTTCGATTCTGAAATAGACGTATTATAATAAAGATGAACACAACAAGCGAAACGCAAGCTACTACTCCTGGGTTCAAGTTTCATCTAATGGAAGCTTTTTAGGGCAACACAATTTATAAGAAACATAAACGTGCATGTTCAGCTAGGCCGGCTAAGTATCTGGCTCTACCTCGACCAATTATTGCCCATGGAAACACGAATATGTACAGAAGACAAAGTATGAAATAAAAGAAACAATGTAATTCACAAACAATAATTATGAAAGGAGAAAATAACATGAAGTAGCAGAAGACAACAAACTGAAGTAACATAAAAGGTAAAGGAGGAATGTTCTTAACAATAAATGTTTTTACTTACTGGGTTCACAGTACACCTTTGCTGGAGAACAGTACCGATTTGTTTCAGTCCAGGGACATTGGCTCAACCTGGCCTCGCTACCTTTACACCGCAAGTTGGACATTAAACCAGTTAAACCAGATCCATCTGGAATGTTGGAGGTGGCAAACTCGGCAACAGCTTTCTTAAAGCCCAGCTCACGGCACAGTACATCGGCATCCTTCTTGTCCCATCCAATGCCACAAACAGTTCCCCAGGTACCTTCCATAAATACCTCAACGCGGCCAATGTAAGCGACCATCGATCCGGCTAAGCGAACTGGAACTTAGATAATGAGTGCCACCATTGTTAATTTTAGCAGTGATATATTGGGCGTCGAAATCTCTAAAAATATATACAATACTACAGACAATGATTTGTGAAAATGTTACCCATCTGGAATGTCGCGAGCCCATGTGTCAACAATAAACTTCTGAATAAAGAAGTCGTTCTCTGCCAAATTAGGGCATAGCCAAGTTACGCGTAACAAAACAAAAATCAATTGCGGTTGTTGTTGTTTTTCTCTCTTTTTTGGAATTTCTTCGGATTCTCGTCGCGATCACGAATTATCAGTCAATCTGTTATCACACGCAATAGACCCCTTCACGGTATTGAATGCATGATGGGTAATCACAACCTCGTTCCAAGGCCCTGGGAACGAGGTTGGGGTAATCAGGGCAAGAACAAAGAAACATGGCGACGACGCGTGCAAGAAATCTCGGTATAATAGTAAAATCGCTAACAATCAGAACCAGTGAAAGCTTGTAAATGACAATTTGGAGTGTTTCGAATTTCCATCGATCAGAAAAACGAATGTACAATATATGAAGTTTACTTTCCCTGATTACCCATCATGCATTCAATACCGTGAAGGGGTCTATACAAAGGAAGATATGAAAATAACTGCATAATATTGCTAAAGAGGCATACAGCAACGAAAAAAAAAGCTAGACATTCAGAGATTAACTAGAAATACAATAATCGCAGATATGTCCTCGCCATGTTGGACGGTTTTCGGGATGTCTGATTCGGCATCGTTTATAATTTTAGATAGTACCGCAAGGCTCGGTGATAGGAATAGAGATGGAAAGGGTCAGAGAAAACCAAGAGACCACCTCTAGTAAGTACCTTTGCATTCAGTGAGGTGAGCTTCTTTTTCTGAAGTACAGTTTCCGATCAAACTATCCATGTATTCACATTGTTGAGCCGTGGTGCTGTTGCTTATGCAATCTGTTGTATTTTCGTTCCCGTCATCCCTGGTGCCGTTATAACCAAGGACTTTACACAAAGCACTACTCTCGTACGTGGTCCATTGTTTTCCACAAACAAACCTCCATGATTTTTTATGATTCACCTCAACATGACCAAAAGATGGAGATAAACCATTAAACCGAAGCAGTTTATCTACCAGAAAAATATTAAGTATAGCATTAGAATCGTTTGTTAAGAATAGTTATTTGTTTTTGAGTTTATAACCAAGAATACGTTCATAACTAAGTAGTAACTTTAATAATAATAATAATAATAATAATAATAAAACCCATACATACATAATTAAATGAATACTTTAAATAGAGCCCTTTTCACATGATTGTCGAAAGTAATCGTGTGATTGCTTTGGTTTTGCGTTTGCTACACTTTCCGATTGGTCCAAATAAGTTTAGCAATATTCTTGGCCAATCAAGAGCAAAAGCAAAGCCTGGTTGCGATATTCTCATGCAAGAAAGCAAGTGGCGATGGCGTATTCACGCACTGCTGATTGGTTAGTAAAACTAATTGCAATTACCTGGTTTTGGTTTTGGTTTTGCTCGTACTTCTAATTGGTCTGATGTGTTTTTGCTCGTCTCATTGATTGGCTCTACGATTGCTTTGGTTTTGGTTTTCGACAGTCATCCGAAAAGCGCTCTATTCATGACAAATACAGAAAGTGGAATCCCAGTACCGTGTGGCATAAAATTTTCGCGGGAGTTTAATTTCGCGGATTGCCGAGTTTTTGTGTTTCGCAGGAAGAAATTTTCGCGAATTTGGATTTAAGACTTTACTGTTGGGAACAAATTTTCGCGGATCTCGGGCAATTTTCTGTCTGGTATTTCACGTTCGGCACTGGTACATAGCAACATTACTTTTTCTTAATATCTTGTTTGTTAATCTCTAATTTACAAAATGTCACAAATCGTCCATTACAACTGGAAGCTACAGTATACGGTAGGTGGTTGGCCTGTAAAACACGTGACATAGTGCAAGACAAATTTAATAAATATATGGAGTAAATTTTTCCGGATTTTTTTTTTCGCGGGTGTATATTTTCGCGGGATTCAATTTTCGCGAATCGTTGGAAAATCCGCGAAATTCGCGATAATAAACTCCCGCGAAAATCTCATGCCACACGGTAACTCAAAACCCCAAGGGAAACAAAAATTGGTATGGGATTCCACTGTACATGTAAATAAACATGTGTGCACACATATAGTTGCATATAAATACCTATATACCTTTATACATACTCAGCTGAAGGATCTAATTTTGTTTGGTTAAAATACAGTTGATGAAGATATAACTACCACATTTGTAACATGGCCGAATACCAAAATAATAAAATATCTGATTGCATCATTACTGTTGGTTGAAATAATCAACGAAAAAGTACACGTGAAAACGTTTGCAAAAAGAGCAATAATGAAAAGACTTGCCTGCAGCACACCCCAGCAGCTCAGCTCTCATGGATATGTGGTTGTTCCAGCTTGTTGGATGAATACGAACATGACGGGCCAGGATGGGAGGCGATAGAACTTGCTGGACGACGGAATTGCGGTCTGAGTTTGCAGAAAATTCCTTCAAATTAAGAGACCATTTATCACGAGACTCTCAGAACTAGATCTGCATAAAACACATGTATACAAAGCTTCAAGATATGAAGTATGTGTACTCCTACTGATGTCTATGAAACAAAGTAAAAACGTAAAGGAAAGACAAAAACAATTTGATTGTGCTGTCCTTCGGGAATTAGTTTACCTTTGCTGTTCCATTATTCTTGTATACATGGTAGATCTTGTTGTCCTGGCTGTACGAGACAGTGTATTTATTAACCCACTGATCACAACAGCCGTGTTGGCCTTGTGTCTCTATTCCAGTCACATTGGTTTCATACCCTATGTCTATTTTCAGCCACTGGTTGGCATCATTTGTTCTTGCGGACCATGCGCCCGTTCTACCTTCGCCGGCTTGAAAGTTCAACCGAGCTGCAGAAGCTCCATGATTTACGTCCCGCTCGGATGATGCAGATATCTGACTATCTGAAATCCTTCCGTCCTCCAAACCAAGGGTGTGGAGACAGTCTGCAACATATAAAAAATATGAATGAATTAGTATTAGCTGTTCCAAAGAATAGTGTTGTCTCGCAGATTGGTACAAGACAGTAACCAGCTCTGGATTACAAAAAGCCTCCTATTTGAATAAACAGATGTGCGGCTTGAAAAATGATTGCCAGGAAAACGAATTGAATCGTATACGCTATAGCAATTAAAATTAAAAGACGTTAGATATGTTTCGATTGTTAAAGAAAATGAACAAAACCTGTCCATTTTGTTGCTGTCAGGTCCTGCCTCACAATTAGAGATTCATTGGCGCAGTTTTTTCCCCCACTTGAAGGTGGTGGATTTGTGCATGATCTTCTTCCAATTGAAACATCCCTCCTACACGGTCGATTGCTGATAGTCCAATTTTTCCACGAACTCCATTTGCCATTTACTGAGAAAAACAAGTATATTAATTTCAAAACATATAGAGCGCTTTCGAACGTAAAAAATGTAATTGAGTAACTGTCTCCGTTGAACACATATATCTAATTATTTCTTTAGTTCTGACATTTGCACTGCGTTTGTGAAAAGGAATTAAAATTGTAACAATAAAAGCAAACAGTCTCGCGAACTTAAACACTAACGGAAGATACAGAAATTGCCTCTACGAAGCAAGTAGCGCGCACAAAAATGAACTCAAAGAGATCATAAAGCCGATCGTTCTACATTGTATAAGATACAACTTATACAAATTTCCCTGCGGAAATGAATTATTCTCTAGACACCTCTATCTGAGGTGTCAGGTGTCTGTGTGATATGTTTATGTTTATATTGTATACATGTTTATGTTTATGTTTATGTTTATGTTTACGTCTATGTCCCCGTCTGTTTTTCCAGCTTTCTCACTGCCTCAGTCTTCAGTTATCTCATTCTTAATTTGTCTGTTTGTTTGTCCCTATCTGTGTCTATACAAAAATACAAGCCTGTAATCTCTTCATAGATAGAAATAGTTTTATAAAATATAAGCTACAGGTTGGTAACAACAGCTTCTCCAAACTATACTGTCTCCGTGACACCGAACAAAGTCCACATTACCTTCACAAGCAAATCGCCAGATGTGGCCCACAGAGGCGATAATATCGTGGAAACGCGCGGTTATAATGCACCAGTCAATTGTAACCCCCACCCCCCCCACCTCGGGGAATGGTGGGGCAATGTGGGGCATTTTTTCGTATTTGAAAGGTGTTTAAGCCCGAAGGGGTGGGGGATTTTCTCTTCATGATCCCCGACCTGCGGAGGTGGGGCTCAAGGTGGGAGATTTGACCAAAAATATGATGCAGTGCGGCCTCGTCCAGTTCGACCACGCGGTTCGTTCGTGAGAGAAGTTTCTGTGCAAAGCCTCTTGTAAGATTTTGCCAAATTTTTGGCCCCACAATGTGGGGGATTTGTCAGCACATTATGTCCCATGGGGTGGGGGAATAGTCGATTATTGCAACAAAGAAAATCCATGTCCCCACTATTCCCCGAGGTGGGCGGGGTGGGGGTTACAATTGACTGGTGCATAACATAACGCGGGCTTGATGCCATCATTACTAACTCAGAAAAATCATAGTTCCTTCCAACTCCCACGGCAATGATCTTCGCATCCTCTGCCTTTAACTTGCCGATCTCGTCTCGGAGCTTATGTGGGTCGGTTGATTTGCCATCAGTCACAACCACAACAAAGTTAGGCTTATCATCTCTGTCTTCCGCTTGGTCAAACACCACAGATCTGAGATGCGCAAAGGCTAACCCTGTCTTTGTTCCTCCTGATGGACCCCGGCTTAAAAAGCCAGCGATTGTGTCCTTGATTTTATCAAAATCATCGGACAACGGCATTGTTTCCAGGACTACCGAAGAAAACAGTACGGCACCCACATGCGTTCCCTCGGGGCTTACATTTAAACCAGTCGAAACCCAAGTTGCGAAATCCAATATCTTATAGTAGTAAGTCTTGGGTGCTAAACCTTCCCTCACTGCAGCGTCTGCGATGCTACCAGAAGCATCAATGACGAAAACCAAATCAATCTCTTTAAAGCACGGCCCTGTGTCAATAAAAAGTCGAATGAATAGTGTAGTTTAATACAGCATCAGGTTAATCCTTCAATAAAAATAAACTTTGCTCCAAAAATTAAAACGCTCGCACTGAGACGGTGCAGAGTAAAGTTTGACTGATTCGCGGTTTTTTTTTTTTCGATACACAGCTTCGAACCGCAACCATTGCAGTGCCCTGAAAAAAAAAAGATTTATTATTTTCCCAAGTTGAGCTGCACTTTGTTTTTTTTTGTGTGACTTTGGAATCTAGTTTAAAAATTAAAAGATTTTGAAGGTTTTGCAATATGCCCGCAATATGAGCATAGGTTCAACGTCGGCGTCTGGGTAGTTGGCGATTGGCGATTGGGATGATCTCATTAGGGTATTGCAATGTTCCCCCTCTGAGCATTTATTGAAAATAAAAAATTGTTCCAATTGACATTTCTTAGAGAAAAACTTGAAATTCAGGATATATAGATAATTCAGGCCAGGAGGATTGGAAACGCAGGTTGCGCCATATTATACATTAAGTCTGTCGGACGGTTTAAATAAAATTTATGTTGATTATAATCTGCAATTCGCGAACACCCGAGTGCACTGCACGACTATATATTTCATCGTCCAGATAGTACATACAATACAGATCGTACATAGAGCCGGATGACTGTCGAAAGTAATTGTGTAATTTTTTTGGTTTTGCGTTTGCTACGCTTTCCGACTGGTTCTAGCAACTTCAACAACATTCTTCACCAATCAAGAGCAAAAGCGAGACCTGATTGGGATATTCTCACGCAAGAAAGCAAGTCGCAATGGCGTGTTCTCGCACTTGTTGATTGGTTTGTAAAACCAATCGCAATTACTTGGTTTTGGTTTTGCTCGGACTTCTAACTGATCTGATGTATTTTTGCTTGCCTCATTGATTGGCTCTGTGATTGCTTTGGTTTTCAAAAGTCATTCGAAAAACGCTCTACAATACAATACACTGTCTTTGACAGGCCTCTGCATTCTGGCGAGTGCTACTCTTGTTACATTTATTAACTAAACATTTCCTACTTTCATTTTGGCCAATTCACAATTTTGAATTGCAGCTGCTTTTCTACTGTGGCAAATGGGTTTAACTCAGGAGCGTGAACAGTACGTTAGTTGGGATCATCCAGGTTAGAGTAATCTCCAGGAAGACTGTTGTAGTTGACTGACGTTTCGATTTTCTGAGCAGTAGTCATCTTCGGAGTCAAGTAAAGGGGTTTCAGTCATTCTGGAGGCCATTTTAACCCGGACGATCCCAACCATCGCACTCATTCCTAATGTGTTGTGGTAATTTTTTTGGGAAATTTAAAGTGCAAGTGACACGGTTTTTGATTGATTTTGGTAGGTCATTTTTAAATTGTTTGTGCCATATTGATTTAGAGGAAAAAAACAGAATGAAAATACCTCTTTCCTTCTGAAAGTTACAGGCCGGCGAAGTTTCAGTTTTTCGGCATTGTTTTTGATTCTCGCACGCGGCATGAAAACGAGGTGTGACGTCACATCCAGAACCCATTCCATAACTGTGTTAAAGCGAAGTGTTCATACCTTTGTTTACGCAATTTTTTCCTCGTTTATCAAAATGCCGAGCCGCTGTGTTGCCGCAGGGTGTGATCAAAAGGATAAGCAGTTGTATGAGTGGCCAAAGGATGCTTCCGTAGCGCGACTGTGGACGAACTTTGTGAAAACGAAGAGAGATAAATGGACACCGAGCGCTCGATCCGTATTGTGCAGTAAACATTTTCGGGACGAGTGTTTCCTGAATGCTGGACAATACAGAGCTGGTTTGTCAAAAAGGTCCGTAAAAATCAATTTACCGTTGGCTTGTAGGCACGAATCTCGATGTTATTATTTGTTTTTCGATGTATGCGGCAAGTTCGTAGTCGTCAAATTGAGTGTACTCAGACGCGTCGAACAGAGCTGTTTTTTCGCCTTTAAGCTATCTGAAAGTCGTTTGCTTTTCGGTACCTAATAATTTTGTAAATGTTCCATTCGTTTCTTTCTGTGTGTTTTTTACTTTTTAGCGACATGATTCGAATCGGGCGACCAGAAGTCAAATTTGAGCCATTTGTAATTTCAGACTTTTGTTGGACAAGAAAAATGTCTTGCCAACAATTCTTACCGTAATTTCCACTGAGTCTCCATCTGTGGAACAGGGGGATTTTAAAAACTCCTCGCAGGTCGAGGTCGGCTTTTATCAAAAGAGAAAATGCCAGACTTTTTCAGGAGATACATGCAACCTCTACTCCAAGTGGTCCCAGCACCCCAGCCAGCACAAGTGGGTCAAATGGAGAGACTGCAGCTGCTGACAAGCAACAGACTAAGCCAACTATGGTGACTAAGGGAACGCAGACAAAATAATATGTCCCAAGTAAACCCCGCAGCAAAAGCATTGGCATTCAAGCTGATCTAGATCTCACTCCAGGGCCTAACAAGCGTAAGAGACTAGAGCCCCAGACTCACACAGATGATGAAGATGATGCAAGTGATGATGGTGATGCCAGTGGCACTGATGATGAAGATTCAGATGACTCTGATATCTATGACCCAAGCAAAGACACATCAAATTATGAAAGTGACAGTGACACAGATGAGAGCCCAGTCCCAATAAGTGTTTTCACAGATGAAACAAGGCCTCATCTACAACCCAAGTACATTGTTTTCCACAACCAACTGCTTATGCTACTTTCAATCTGTCTGTCTTGTTTCTCCAGAAAAGTAACAGTACACCCTTAAATTATGTGGGAGTATGGTGGTTGCATACATTAAGTGTTTGTGTTGTAAGTCTGTGAGGGAGTGGAGAAGTCAGCCAGAAGTCAGAGGCACACCTGTTGGAAATATTTTACTGAGTGGGTCTATTTTATTTTCGGGTTGTCTACCAAACAAGCTGTTGCGTGCCCTGCAATCAATTCATATTGCTACAATTAGTCCAAGAACATTTTTTAGACACCAAAGCAAATACCTGATTGATGTTGTGAGCAATGCTTGGCTTTTGCACCGCAACACTTTGTTTAATGAATTGCAGGGAATTGGGCTGGTAGTTGGAGCAGATGGCAGATGCGATAGTATGGGGCATTCTGCAAAATATGGTTCATACACAGCAATGGATCTAGACCGAAGCAAAGTGTTGACCATTGAACTTGTACAAAGCAATGAGGTCAAATCATCCAGCCACATGGAACTGAAAGGCCTTCAAAAGATGGTGCAACTTTTTAATGATTTTAACCTGACAGTCACATCTCTTGTCACTGATCGACAAAGACAGATTCAAAAGTGGGTCAGAGAGAATTGGCAAGGTGTTCATCACTATTTTGATTGCTGGCACATTGCTAAGAGTTTAAAAAAGAAGCTCCAGAATTTTGCTAAGAACAAGTCCTGTGTGCTTTTAGGAGGCTGGATAAAATCCATTGTAAACCATTTCTGTTGGTCAGTAATATCTACAGAACCAAGCAATGAGGAAATGGTCCAGTCGAAGTGGAAGTCCCTATTGAGACATGTGCGGAACATTCATGATGGGCATGGAGAAAGATTTCCCTCTTGTGTGCATGCCCCACTGTCTGACTTGGATGTACGTGCTATCAAATGGTTCAGCCCAGATACTGCAGAGTTTGATGGCTTGGAAAAAATTGTCACGACCAAGATGCTATTGAATGACATCAAAAAATGTTCTGCACATGGTCAAACATCTGCTGTGGAGGGCTACCATAGCCTTGTAAACCACTTTGCCCCCAAAATGTATCATTTTTCATTCAATGGCATGAAGTCCAGGTTATTTTTGGCTGCTATGCATTATAATGAAAACAGTGACAGGGAACAACAGAAGAACAAGCAAGGTGAACTCCAGTATGCCATTGTATTTCCAAAATACAAGAAGGGAGGACACATTGTGAGAAAAATCCTGGTTGATTGTACCTTTGACTATGTTGACCTTTTGTTTCACGAACTAATCACAACACTGCAAGAGCCGGACAGGGGCAACCAACAAGTGGCAGAAGCTACTCCACCGTCCCTGTGTTCAAGTTATGTGAGGCCGGACAAAGACACTGCAGTTGCACAGCATACTGCCAGGTTTTTATAAACTGCATGCAACTTCTTATATTTTTACAGATCTGGGTATCTAAATCCCGTAAACGCAAAATTATCTTCATCTCCAGGTGGTGGAAAGTGTGCCCTTATGCAACTAACAGCACAGGAGGGAATAGCAACACGAATGTTTTTGCCCACATAGCCATGTACCCAGCGCACATACTGCCTATAAGCTATGTGCCTGTACTTTTTATGAGTCGGACCATCATAAACATTATCATATGTTTGCTTATACGCCAACCATGCCACCTGCAAAACCCAAGGGTCAAGGCAAACGGACTGAAACCCTCTGTGAATACTTATACACTCGAATGGGGTTTCATTATTTAGAATCAAAATATTCTCTTGTAATTTCGCAACCGTTCCTTCACATTCCTTGCAGCATATGCATTCTTCCTCTCGATCCATTATCTGGTAGTTGTCACAAGAGCACCTTTTGCAGAAAACGCAAAAAGCCTGATCATATTTTGGAAGCTCGGTCATAAGATAGATGAGAATAGCTACTTGAAAATGATTCCCTCAAACACGCACCTTCACAACGAAACAATACACGAACAGCAAAGCATTTTTATAATATATGTTTATTACGACTAAATGAATGCAAATGAAGAAATGGATGATCGTACCAGTCAAGATTGTTTATGCGTCGTGGCCTCTCCTCAGCATCGGGCATTTCTTCGTCTTCTTCTTCCCCCAGCTCTTCCACTTTGAATATTGGCTCGAAACTGTACGGTTGAATTTGAGCCGGATTAATTCCCTCTTCACTCGAAGATTCGCTGCTCGATGAAGACGAATCGTCGGACGCATAATCAGATCCCGAGTCGCTTCCTTGCCTATCGTCCGCCATCTTGGTTTGAGTGTTGTTCTGGATGTGACGTCACACGATTCCGGCGTGCCAGAAGGCACGCGCCCTGCTGTTGATGATTTACACTAAATTTTCGTAGCGAGAATTAGCGTTCGGCTCAAATGGATTTGTAGAACAACTCTTATTACGGTATTCAACACGTAACAAAATGAACAAAAAAATCAGAAAAACCGTGTCACTTGCACTTTAAGACATCCTATAATTATTACTTACCATGCGGTGTTAAGAAGCTGGAGCTGACACAAGGAGGGATAAACAGTGCCACCAGAAAAGCTGCTGATGTCCAAATTTCCATGAAATCCGGAATTTTTCGAAGAAGCTGTGCTGAAAAATAGCAAGTCAGCACATTACACAGAAATGTTCTCTTCTCCTAAAAGTATCTGCTTAGTCTCGTGGGTGTTAATTGTCCCATGAGAACACGATAGATCCTCTAGAAATAATATATTCGTATCCTCTCTTGATTCGTAGTATACTTTTCTGATAAACTACATGCTTCCTCTGGAAAATTTCCTCACTCTAAAACAGGTATTAGAAATTGGCAGTTTCGAATGATCTGTTTAGTTACACTGTGTCCTGTTGCACGTTACATTACATACGATAGTGTTTTGTCCGGTCCGGTTTTTGCAAGTAAGTTTGTTCAGAAATTTGCTCTTTGT
Organism: Plumapathes pennacea; assembly: GCA_964036295.1. Classification (NCBI taxonomy): domain Eukaryota; kingdom Metazoa; phylum Cnidaria; class Anthozoa; order Antipatharia; family Myriopathidae; genus Plumapathes; species Plumapathes pennacea. The sequence goes on along the minus strand of OZ038472.1, from coordinate 10,535,255 downwards.
GACCATAGTGTGGTCGCTTACTAGAGGTAAAAAGAATAGACAAACTCAAACGATGGCCCTCAATGGTGGTCACAGTCGCCTACGAGAGCTGGTCGCTTACGCGCACTGGTTAATTATACATGCTATTGGCTAATGTATTTCACACTGTATATTTATTTAGTAGCATTCGCTCAATTGTAGCGGGCTGATTCTGACGCCACAAAGCGACAGCCACTTGACAGGCCCTCGACAACTACAGGCCTTCAGCGTTTTGCCTTGACGTGCATTTTCATGAAAACATATTATTGAAGGCTCTGGCATATACCAGTATTTATGCCGTTTTTTGGCATGTGTTTGTGCCAAACACGTGCAAATATCAACGGTTAATTGATCAGTGACAAATTGCTCACTTCTAGCTTAGGCTTCGGTCGCGCTCGGTCGGCAATTTCTGGTCCCTCCCTTCGTTAACGTTTGCTCGCAAGACTGCTGAGTTTTTAGTTTTTCAATTTTATATTAATTTTCATCAACGCAGTACAAATGGATATATCTTTGCTTTAGTTCAAATTTTGCCGAATATGTAAATGTCGGCAAGAATCGAACTTTGGGTTAGGAATTTCCCTTGTTGTTCCTGAAGTCGCCCGCCAGATTGCATGACAATCTGGTGGCAATATACACTATTACACGGGAATTAAAGGAATACGGTGGAGTAGTATTACTCATCCGTATATTTTTTAAGCCTTGAGGCGGAAATAAACCTGACTCGGAAAAAATGAAGCAGTACTGGCTCTTTGCACAGGAACTGACACGAGCTTTAAAGCGAGGCTGTCCTGACAACTGAGAAGATTACCTTTGAAATTATGCATGTAACTCCCCAAATGAAACATGTGCATCTCCTCTGTAGACGCCCTGGTGCTTTAGAGCGATAGGAAACTCTCTTGTTGCTTAGTCTCGCTTTAAATCCAAGATGGCGGCACTGTACAATGAGCGAATTGCACGACCCCCGTGTAATAAAATGTTTACGGCGAACAAGATAAGGGTCAAACATTAATAATGTTTTTGCTGGTGTATATGTTCTTTTCCCTGTCGTGGAAAACATTTGAAAGTTTAGATGACAGTTTTAATCTACGTCTCCACGTGAAGACACAGAAGTTCTTCATCTTTATTTGAATAGTTATCTTTTACAAGAAAAGGTCACTGTCACCAGAGTACAGACGCACGAAGCTGGCGTTACCATCACGCAATAAACAATTCAGTTGTCACTAGTTTTCAGTGAACCTGTATTTAACTCAAGTGTTTTTCGAAGGCCTAAACAAGGATCCTGTTTTTGCTGAAAGAGAGCATTCTACGAAAAGGGAAAACATCGAAAATAGGCAGTTCAATACAAACGTTTGGGTAAGTTATCTTCTTCAAACCAACATGAATGACTACATAGTATCGAATAATTGCTATTCAGAGAGTTGTCGTAGATGGTTTAAATTCTGAGTAGTGTGTATTTCAAGCAGGTGTTCCCCAGGTTTTGTACTTGGAGCACTGTTTTTACTTATTTACATAAATGAGATAACTATAGGCATTGCCTCTAACTGTTTTCTTTTTCCAGATGACTCTTTTTTGTCGGAAAAGGTATCCTCGCCTGACCTATCCGCCCAAAACCTTAGTAATGACTTGCAAACCTTCTCTAATTGGTTGGAGCATTGTTTGTTGACCCTAAAATGTCTTTAAATAGAAAACCGTCACAATTTCTTCCAAACCTATAAAACCCGTACGTCTTTCTTTGTATCTTGCACTCCGTCATATCGAAGAGGTTATTTCCCATGACCACCTTGGAGTTACTTTGTCGTGTGAACTGTTTTGGCGTCCACACGTTTTCAAAACACAAAAAATATTTTAAAGGATTACCGAAAGCAATAAAATGAATCACTAAAATGATTCATGTATATGTCCAATGCCGAAACAAAACGTAACTATTACGTAATCTTTACTCTCTTAAATATTCAAATCCATTATACAATCGACTAGACTGGCATTGCCAGTGAGCTCGCGGCGTGAGTTGCATCGAGACCAGAATATACTAAAATGGAAAGTAGGGACAAGAGTGGAACTCCCAAGAGAGACTTCCAGTTTCTCACCAGAAAAATATCACACAGTTATAGAGAACTTGGCTTTTGAAACCTTGCTCAAATGAAACCTGATTGCTCGCGGGGTGTGGCCCCGGCGAGCTTAAAAATGGAGTTTTTTTTTCTTCTGGGTCGAGAATCAGCACACGGTGATTGGTTCATATGATCACGTGATATGCGATGACGTAGACCGCCGCCCGGTTGGCTCAGTTGGTTGAGTGCCGGTCTTTCGTGCGGGAGGTCGCGGGTTCGAATCCCGGCCGGACCAGCACTCAGGGTCTTAAAATAATTGAAGAGAAGATGCTGCCTTTGTTTCTAACAGCAGATGGTAAGATCTTCACTTGGCTCGGCTGACTACGTAAAATGGCGGTCCCGTCTCCCTATACTTCTATACTTGATGACAGGGGGGACGTAAAAGAACCACTGAGGACGTAAACAAATCTCTGGCAGTGACCACCCTCAGTGCCTGTTCTCCACAGTAATATGGCGAAGCCAAATTGTCGCTGAAAAGCCCCTTGAGGGGAGCATCAATAAAAATATGTATGCATGTATGTATGTAATTGACTTCGCTAAACAACTCGAGATGTGGCCAGTGAATTGCTCGTTACTTGTGTGTAAAAGTTAACTGCATCCCATCCAAACTCAACACCATTGGGCTCTGTGGAACATGCACGGATAAATTGGATTTTAGGGAACGATTTTGGCTTGTGTTCTTTAGTTCACCGCGGAAGCTTTGAGAATAGCCGTAAACTAAATGTCTGATGGATACCGCTCGGGGATTGCAAATTTCTCTGTCGCCGCTAAATATTTAGTCCCGACGAAACTTTCTGTGGCGGCAAGAAATACTTCTGGGAAGATAACAGGCCGAAAACGGAAACCAAAGCTACGATGAGCTTTAGCCGCAAAACAATGGCGATTTATGCTTTACTTTGTACATGACATCTGTTCCCTCATAAAATTCTTTTGCTTATCGTACTTTGCCTGTTGAAATGTTTCTTTCATTCGATCATGTAGCCTTTGTTCGCAATGGTCATTGTATACCAGATATGAAAAATACACCGAAATAGTCCTGAGCATTGAGTTTGCAGTTCACAAATGACTGAACACACTGTGAACAAAACCGCAATGATATTGACGTAAACAAGTGTCGTGTTACATTCCTCGCTTGTTACAGAACACGAAAACTCGAAAGCCTGATAGAAGAAACGTATTCAGTTAATAAAAGAAAACACAAAAGTATTGAAGCGAAGGCTGGATTAATCGTGCCTCTCGTTAGAAATAAGAGTCGAAGTCAAACTGTCAAAAATCAATTGTGCATAAAAAGATATGTCACGCATTCTCAAAATGCAGGGTCGCTCAGCCTTTAAGAAGCAAGTGTATGAGTGTTGTAATGATAATTTATAGTTTAATCAGGTTTCATTTGAGCAAGGTGTCAACAGCCAAGTTCTCTATAACTGTGTGATATTTTTCTGGTGAGAAACTGGAAGTCTCTCTTGGGAGATTTAATCAGTGGCAATTTCCGGCAATTCTACTTTTTTGTTGAAACTTGAATTTGGAATCACGAAAATAAAGGAAAAACCAATTATTAGCGCTCTTCTTTCTCGGAAAAGTTAAAATACCCCAATTATTTTCTACTTCGTTGTATACGGTCTGCAACGTAAATATTCTCGACCTTTTCTGAATAAAAATCTCGATCTTTTCTGAGATTTGTTCCGGCCAGCAGGTTTGGGCAAATGTCAGACATTTTCTCACGTTTGTCTGTCGGTTCGTGTCTCGGAACGAGCCTTTCTCATGCGGTTCCCACGTGACTTTTCGTATAAAACAACTTCGGGCCACTTGCTCGCCGGTTTTGGCGCGACGACACGTGCACGGCGAAATGTCTTTTGTAAAAGTTAAACGAAAGGGCAAACTGGTTAAGGTAAAAATATCAGACTTAACACTGAGTTAAAAGCATTTCAATGATCTTTAAGTTGAATGCGATGAAAGGAGTTTACCTGGAAGATGAAATCGAAGGAGCGGTGGTACTTGAAGATCATTGAAATGCTTTTAACTGTTAAGTCTGATATTTTTACCTTCACCAGTCTGCCCTTTCGTTTAAATTTTACAAAAGACATCTTGCCGTGCACGTGTCGTCGCGCCAAAACCCGGCTAGCAAGTGGCGCGAAGTTGTTTTTTTTGTAAAGTCACGTGGGAACAGCATGAGAAAGGCTTGTTCCGAGACACGAACCGACAGACAAAACGTGAGAAAATGTCTGACATTTCCCCAAACTACTGGCCGGAACAAATCTCAGAAAGGATCGAGATTTTTATTCAGAAAGGTCGAGAATATTTACGTTGCAGACCGAATACAACGACGTAGAAAATAATTGGGGTATTTCAACTTTCCCGAGAAAGAATAGCGCTAAGAATTGGTTTTTCCTTTATTTTCGTGATTCCAAATTTGAGTTTCAACAAAAAAGTAGAATTGCCGGAAAATTCCACTGATTGGAGTTCCACTCTTGTCCCTACTTTCCATTTTAGTATATTCTGGTCTCGACGCAACTCACGCCGCGAGCTTACTGGCAATGCCAGTCTAGTTAAACTATAAATTATCATTACAACACTCATACACTTGCTTTTTAAAGGTTGAGCGACCCTGCTTGAGAATGCGTGACATATCTTTTTATGCACAATTGATTTTTGACAGTTTGACTTCGACTCTTATTTCTAACGAGAGGCCACGATTAATTCAGCCTTCGCTTCAACACTTTTGTGTTTTCTTTTATTAACTGAATGCGTTTCTTCTATCAGGCTTTCGAGTTTTCGTGTTCTGTAACAAGCGAGGAATGTAACACGACACTTGTTTACGTCAATATCATTGCGGTTTTGTTCACAGTGTGTTCAGTCATTTGTGAACTGCAAACTCAATGCTCAGGACTATTTCGGTGTATTTTTCATATCTGGTATACAATGACCATTGCGAAACAAAGGCTACATGATCGAATGAAAGAAACATTTCAACAGGCAAAGTACGATAAGCAGAAGAATTTTATGAGGCAACAGATGTCATGTACAAAGTAAAGCATAAATCGCCATTGTTTTGCGGCTAAAGCTCATCGTAGCTTTGGTTTCCGTTTTCGGCCTGTTATCTTCCCAGAAGTATTTCGTGCCGCCACAGAAAGTTTCGTCGGGACTAAATATTTAGCGGCGACAGAGAAATTTGCAATCCCCGAGCGGTATCCATCAAAATTTTTGTTTACGGCTATTCTCAAAGCTTCCGCGGTGAACTTAAGAACGCAAGCCAAAATCGTTCCCTAAAATCCAGTTTATTCGTACATGTTCCACAGAGCCCAATGGTTTTGAGTTTGGATAGGATGTAGTTAACTTTTACACACAAGTAACGAGCAATATACACTGGCCACATCTCGAGTTGTTTAGCGAAGTCAATTACATACATTACATACATATTTTTATTGATGCTCCCCTCAAGGGGCTTTTTAGCAACAATTTGGCTTCGCCATATTACTGTGGAGTACAGGCACTGAGAGTGGTCACTGCCAGAAATTTGTTTACGTCCTCAGTGGTTCTTTTACGTCCCCCTGTAATCAAGTATAGAAGTATAGGGAGACGGTACCGCTATTTTACGTAGTCATCCGAGCCACGTGAAGATCTTACCATTTGCTGATAAAAACAAAGGCAGCATCTTTTCCTTAGTTATTGTAAGACCCCGAGTGCTGGTCCGGCCGGGGTTCGAACTCGCGACCTCCCGCACGAAAGACCGGCACTCAACCAACTGAGCCAACCGAGCGGCGATTTACGTCATCGCATATCACGTGATAATATGAACCAATCACCGTGTGCTGATTCTCGACCCAGAAAAAGGAAAACAAAAAAATCTCCATTTTTAAGCTCGCCGCAGCTGCGCTGCCTGCGAGCAATAATACACACCACACGATTGATTGATATCTACTTACCTTTTACTCTGAATATTCTGGGACGTTGATATCGTCAAATGTCGAAGAGGCCTTTGGAGAAACGTTCCTTATTTTCTGTTGTGGCCAGTTATTTCAAAGAAATGTGAAGCATGGTAACCTCTTTTCAGTTTCTTGCCTACCCGTCAAAATGGCGACTGACTCTTAGCAGGGCGAAAATAAAGTAGGGCTAAATTATCATATTCCCTAAAAAGCGAGATCAACTATTTTTTCAAGAAAAAACAAAACGGTTCTAAAGCGATTTTCCATCGCGACGATCTCTACAGGAAATTTCACTCTTCGTTTAGACAGATATCGACAGGAAAAGTGAAAAACAAATACACGTTTATAACCTCGTGCTTAAAAGCGAATAATTTCCAAGCCCCTTGTAGGTAATATAGACTAGTGTTCCTGAATGAAACATGGTGAAATGTTTGTTTTTTGGCGGCCGCTCATTTCGAATAGGTTCAAAGCCCCAGTTATGTCAAAACTAAACTAGGTTATTAGAACACGGCAAAATTTTGAAACTAAAATACCGCACTTTTGAGAAAAAGTTCCTTTATGTCAGGACCGACCTACTTCAAACCAGATGTACATTAAACGCAGTATGAGACTAAACTAGATTCTATAAACCCAACATGGTTCCTTACAAGCCATGCTACGATGGAAACATTGCTTAGGAGAAGTAACACTTTCGGTCCAACAAAATGCACCTAAATTTGGGCGATTTCCAGCCGCACGCCGCAAAAACTGATGGCTTTAAAATCTCGATAAGGAAAAGGCTTACAGGGCTGCAAGTGCCATTGTTTTAATATTTTAGGGAACTTCTCAATTCATATAACAAACATAGGAATCGGCCAACCTCGATCCGTTGGCTCTTCCCGGTTCTCTAAGAAGAAAGTGACTCTTAAATCCAAACAGTAGAGACTGCGCGACCAAAAATGAGGGGATTGAAGTGTATGAATGAATATTAGGGAAAGCAAACAAAACTTGAAGAACATTACCCACCTCGTAAAATCAGCTGGTTTCCAAATGCTTTTATGCGATCTACTAAAAAGATATATGCAGCTTTATGTTCTAACACATTATACCCTATTAAGAAACATGAATTAAAAATCGTTATGGAAAAAAAGACATATAAGCTATAGTAGCCCCCCTTTCGATGCACAGTTTTACACAATATAAATCAAGGATTTCTCGCGTGATAAGCAGGTGAATAGCAGTCAAAACACAGAAACGCAGTTAGGAAGTCGTATCTTTTCTGAAAAAGCGTTTCCTTTTTTTTCATTATAGAAACAGCAATAAAGAAACAAAAAACGAACCATAATTAGACAGGCAATCAATTCGGTGTCAGTTTTACACTTTATATCAATTCAGAATTTCTCTGGGAAAGAGTAGAAAAACCGTAGTTTTTTTAATTTTATTTCTTCTCTGAAAATGCAGCAATGCACGGAAGAGAAAAAAGAACCCGAATTAGAAAATTATGCAAACAAGCGCATTTTTGTGTTTGTGTTTAAGTCGATTCTTGCACCTGTTGTTAAATTGAAATAATTTAGATTTTATGACATATTGTCACGCAAGTAGTTCTGAAGTTGACGAATTGAACCCTGCACTTTGCAGCGACCAAAAAGCATTGAAGAAGTTAAAGAAATTAACAAATTTCTACTAGTTTGCCGTGGTGTGGACTCTTATTACCACGATTTATGTCACAACATCGTTAAAATGTTGCGGACATTGAACTTTAAACTATTTACTTGTTTATTTAAACAAGGCTGCTGTTGTTATGCTGTTGTTCAACTTATCGTGAAAACCCTCAATCTACCTAATAAGATTCAGGGATTGACAATTTTTCTTTACAACTCATGAATTTATTTTGATTCGTATGATCCGAACGGATTGACAAGTTGTGACAAGTCGTACAATATAACAAAATACCTTTATTTAGCCACGCCATTTTAAGCTAAAAGCTTATGGGGTCGTGACGTGAAAATCGAAACTTATCCATTAAACTACCTTGGGTACCACCAGAGGTTATTGTCCTCTCTCGTGTGTCAGTTACACCCAAAGGGGGAGCTACGGAAACCCCCCCTGGAAAAGCTGTATCTCACTTCCACGTCGGTTCAGGATACAAAAATTGTAACCTGTCGCTGATTGGCTCTCTGCTCGGGACGGTACACAAATGGTCGAACCTTGTCACGTCAAAAAGAAAAAAACAAAAAAACAAAAAAAAAAAGTTATTTTTAAACAACATGATGCTCGCGCGTGCATATTTAAATTAGCTTGCCAAGCATCATTCATTGCTTTCTTTGTAAACTTCAAAAAAGCGCAAATTTCGCCTAAAAACAAAGCAAAATAGAAGGGCTTATTTTAAAGCAGACGGACTCTGCTCAGTAGACGCTAAAATCACGTCGTGTTTAGGCAGTTTGTCATTACGCTTTGAAACTCAGGGTCGCTGCCGGGGTTAAGTCGCAGTATTTCTCGCCCTTTTCAGCCTGACAAATTGTGTATTTGGACAAATAAGTCTGATTGGCAAACTTAGAATAAGCATTGGTCCTAGTCAGACAATCAACAAAGCAATTCAAAGAACTAAGTACAACACTCCAACAATGGAAGAGAACCTCCCTCTTCTAACCAAAGCAAAATTTATTTACCATCTGTTGTATAATTATGATAGCACACAAAGTGCAAGTTGGATAGAGCCTAAAATATTACAAGTGGAACAAAATGGACCAAATTAAGATTCTATTATTCACCTTATCTTCAAAACTGTCCACCTGTTCTGCAGTTGGCGTAAGTGATGTAAATTTTGCAAAGAGATCACAACCCTGCATGGCCAGAAATAACGGACGTCGCAACTGAGCATGCTCAAAAATGCAAAACAAGATGGCGTCCGAGCTGATAGGAAAATGTATGGGCCACGAAGTACAGTATAATCGAAAATAAAAGGATGATCCAACCTACCTGCGGTGTTTGCCTAACTGGATCCTGTTTGGAAAGGCTAATGCACATCTAAAATCGCAAACTTTATGTCCATATCTGTTCACTTACCGGTTCCATTTCGAGTGTCTTGTTTCAGCGCTTCTCCCTCTATGTAACCTTCTTAATATTTTCCGAAAACGCCGGTGACGCAACATTGCACGGGAGGTTTTTTTTTCTCTTGAGCCGGAGCGGAGTTGCCTAAATCCCTTCCAAAAGTAGACCTGTTCCTTCGTAGATGTAGTAAATTTCAGCTGGATTCACCGCGATTTACCAGTTCCATTTTAGCCACAAACTTGCTGCAATCTTTAGTTCGACTGAGCAAAGGTTAGATGACAAGGAGCTCTTCCGGTCACGATAGAAAACCCAATTTTTTTACCTCCTTGCGCAGACTTCTCCGACATTTTGGTATCAAAATAAAGGTCAGAATCCAAGCTTTCTATTCTCCTGTAGAACTCTGGGAAGGCAGCTAAACAGTCAAAACGGTCAGCGTTTTCACGTGTGATGGTACGACTTCCGGTTGGGAAAATTGCGGAAAAGTCATAACAAGCTGTATACAGCTTAAAGTTATGTCTGACGTTTTAAGGGCTTTCGATTTTCGTAAATTCAAGCAAGATGTTACCATATCGACCAATCATGATTTAAAGTATACAAAAAGATGTCCATCCCCAGATTAAATCGTTCTTACAGTTGATATTCCATACGAGCATCTTCGCAGATGGTATGATCTCAAAGAGGGTCTGTCAGCAGCGTTCTCATACACCCAGATTCTCAACGCTTTCCTTTTGTGCTTTGGAATCAAGATACGAGAAGACTGTGAGCGAATAAATGGTATTCTGAGAAGACGTTGCAGTGATGTGAAGAACGAATCCAGGAAGTTCAAGGGCCGAAGAAACACTGAGTAAGTCCAAAAAAATTGCCATTCGGCAAGACGAACTGGTGAAAGTAGGAGAGATTGAAGAAAATTTGAAAGCTACAAGAGAGAATGCAGAGACTCTAATCAAGGAAACGCAGAAGCTCGAACAACGTTGTGAAGAGCTATGTCGGGATCTTCAACATTCTATAAGGACAAGGGAACAGACAGAACAAAAATTCGAAAAATTGCAGTCTGACTATGATGAACAAATTGCAATCAATGATCGAAGAACTTCAAGAATACATTGACAGGATGGGCATTCCAGCAGACCTGGAAACACTGGACAGCAAATTGGGAGTGTCGGGGAGAGGCAGCAACGCAGAAAACTGAAAACTCTGAAAACAGATGTAGAAAGGGCTCTGTGGTTTGCTGAAACATATGGATTGACACTGGACATGGCAAGCTTTACTGATGAGACAGGAGCAAGCCACAATTTGACATTTAGTGCCAATAAAAAAACCAAAACTTTTGGTGATCTCCCTGAAGAGGAACAGAATAAACTTAAACAAATCCTGTTTATTCAAGACAAGTTTTGCATTCGTGAAGCCGCTTATCATGAACTGACAATCCATCATTTCAATTTAATCAAATATTCGTCGTCCTGAATAAGTGAATCGTTGGTCAGCCCAGTTGTTTACAGACAGTACGTATAAGTGTTGTAAAAGACGAATAATCCATGTCAGCAAAAGTCGATCTACTTACGTTAACACCTCTTCTTTTTGTTATTATCCTCTCCACCTCAAACGTTTTCGGGTATGCTTTAATTCTTTTCGGATTAGTTTCATAAAATGCCGCCGATGAGAGGTTGTGCAGCTGAAGATAATCGACCCTCTCATTCCTCTCACGTCTGGCCGCCATATTGGTTTGGGCGGGGTCCGCTGACAATGTTGCAGGCTCAGAATGTCCGCGATTTCTGGCCATGCAAAAGTGATTGGGTGGTCAGATGATTCATGCTTGGACAGGGAACATGTCTGACCATGCTGAACCGACCTCAGCGGTAATATGGGTGTGTAAACACAGCCATATATATTTCAAAGATGACAGTCTGTCCTACCTTCCATGAGTTCTACAACTTTGTGCTTGTTGTCTGGGTGGAGAAACCCTCCTTTTTCCAATTTCTCTGGCAGAGCGTTCAAGATTTTCATTTTATCAATTCCCATCAGGGAAGTCCAGTCGCACTGGTTTCTCTTGTCCTTCCACACTTTAAATGCAGGACCGCAGAACTTGTTTGCCTTAATTATAACATGCAAGTGCGTAGAACTGCTAGTTTGGTCGAAGTTAGCCATCTGAAATATTGAGAAAAAGAAACCTACCAATGTGTAGTGCTAATTTAGCATGCTTTCAAAATTATACATGTCAAAAACAACACACACTTGTTAGCAAACTGTGTTATCAAAGTTTGACCTCTGTACATACCTCGTCCCAATAAATAATATCATAAATTAGTCCCTTTTCTAAGCGGTCAGTTATTCTCTATAGCATGTAGGGTTCATCAACTACAACCCGCTCAAAAGGGATGGTATATAGTGGTGGCATTTCGCGGCATCCACTCAGGCCCCACGACCCTCTTCATCTCCAAAGATTGGTGAAAATCACATTTCTTCGTCAAGTAATTCCTAAAATAAACTATATGAGGACAACATTTATATGAAGGATCACTTCTCGCCATATAATTTAAAATTGCTCTAAAATTGTAGTAATATTTTTAAAACCCTTTCACTCCTGAGTTCAGCATACACTTAAATATTGATAGTTTAATCATCTGACCCGAGAAGCAAATATATATCCAGCAGAAGAATGAAAAGAGAAAGTCAATGTTAGGCACTTTCAGGAGTGAAGGGGTTAAAATACTACAGCTGCTGCAGTAAATTAGTCTCTTACCTTTCATAAGCACGAGCTTTGCACCAAATGCATAAATTGTTTGGGTTTGCAGCTCTCATACCCATTGCAATCAAAAGAAACTATAGAGAAAACAAATATAAGTTCATTAAGGAACTATTAATAAATGTAACACTTGAAATTCTTCTCCCTTGACTTCGACAGACAGGCGACAAAACCTTGAGCCAATTTAAACAAACAACTCCGAGACAGTCGCTGTGCATCGTGGAATTATATCCTAAATTGTGCGTGCAGATCAAACACATCAGCGAACGCAAGAAAATCAGAACTGAACAGTATGCTTTACCTTTGATAAACACATGGACGCAGCTGTGTTCGCAGTGTTGTTGTTCCTTGCGGAAATCAGCCGCCACTGCGATTCACTACCTGAAACAGAGCCACTTATACTTGGAACACCCTCGCTGGAGAGGATTTTGCCATCTGACATTGTGTCGTCAAGTTATAAGATTAGCACGTCAACTCAGTAGCGGAAGTCAATTCTGTGCATTCTGAGATAATTAGATAACACAAATTTTCTCAAAAGTCCTGTACCACATCAGCTCTTATTTGGATAACACTTCACACCCCTCCCCCTCAGTAAGATGGGCCGAACGGCGAACGCGTAGTCGCACAAACGCCAACATAGAAAATATTTGCATGATGCAAAATAGTTTTAAAATAGTGCCACAATACGTACGTGTATCTACTGCACTTTTTGGATACTTTCTCGTCATCGCTCCCCATATAAATTGGGCATATAAATTGTTTCTCGAACTCCTCGCATCCATATTTGAGTATAAACTGCTTTTTAAAACTAACCCAGCACCGTTTATCCTGCCATTCTAAGTTAACACCTATCAAGAATAATTCTTACTTCAAGTAAAAATCAAAAGAACTTGTGCACCTTATTTAACAGCTTGAAAGAATTGCAATATAATGGTGTGGGAAGATGTCACATAAATATAACCAAAAAGGTCACACGACTCTAGTCCAGATAAGGACTGAACACTGCAGTTAATTATATCGAACAGGTTTAACACAAGGAGACTTCGAATCTGTGGTTTATTGCATACAGTGAAAACATACAGACTGTAGAAAAGGCAGCCAAGGGACCAATACCATTACGTTTCTATAGCCATCGGGCGGAAGGCAGTCCGAAGAGAACTTTATCCCTCTGCCGTCATAAGTTTAGAAAACACGGCACTTACCCGCTTGGAAAATCTCTACAATTTCCAGTTTGGAATAAAAAGGGATGCAATAAAAATGGATACTCTTAACGCAAATAAATCAAATGTTTCTTATGTTAGAAACGGATTGTACAATAACATAATTATCTGTAAATGACTGCTTTACAGTAATTATTAACTTGGGTATATGACTTCTCTAGCATTTGGCAGCAGTTTAAATATAAGATTGTCTCGAACAAGGTCGGAACCCTTTCTTCGGCATTCACAAAGGGTGCAACAAATGGCAACGCACAAACGCCTCCCTGCCAGGTTACAATAAAAAGCAAGTTCGAAAATTGAATATTCTACACGCCACAATCAGGAGTGCTGATGACTTAAAATTGCCTAAAAGCAACCAGAATTTGGCCTTCGGTGGAAATTTAGATACGATGTAAAGCTGCAGTGTAGATGTAATTGTTGAAGATGTATTTAGGAACGGCTCCCTAAACCTTTTCAGTCGTGCGCTCGATTGCCCGTATTCCGGAAAAACAATAGCTAAAATGATCCAAAGTTTTGCTTGTTCCGGGGGGAAAACGTTTTTCGAGATAGTTTTTAAAACCTTCACGCTGACATTTCGAACAGCTCCTGATACATCTCGACGTAATTCAGCTCCAAAGCAAAACACTTTATCAATCAGTATCACTATTCCTATTCCGGAATAGACCCAATCGAACGCACTATTCAACTATTCAAACAGTGGCAGCATGGACCCTATAAAAATTGATGTTGATCTACCGGAATGACCAGTAAAGCAGCTGATAGCACAACTGAAGCTTGAAATGGATATCCTAAACACTCCCCAAAGAATGAATTTACTGACTTCCTCCGCCTTAAATCACCCAATCGACGAAAACCAGGCCGTCTTTTTTGGACCCCGCTTAATTAATATTTACGGTGGTTGGCATGACAATCAGGAACTTCTTGTTTGGACTTTACCACTAAACATTTAAAAAGTTTAAAAAATGGGTGGCCATAATGATCTGTGATCACTATGATACGGACCTGGTTGCTCAAAGCTAGATCAGCTTAATCCCGAATTAACCAAAATAAACTGTGTCAACTTTCTTTGAGAGTAATCTCCCAGTATTTAGGCGAATAGATTAAGACAAAATTTAGTTGTATGACCCCGTTCAAACTTAAGAATATCCACATTCACAACTTTACTAGTGTGAATGGCACTTTGTCGCCGATATATGTTTTGCAAGTCGCTGCCAATCTTAAAAGAAGCAGTAGTCTTGCTCTTATATAGTTATCATGAACCATTCAATTTGGTGCTAATGTAGGATTAGCGTAATCGTGCTTCGAACAACCGGATCCTAATCTGTAAACACGCCGATATTGGGGTCTCCGATATCTGAACATGTTCAACCAACACTCTCCTTCTCATGCTGTCTTTTATGGTCACTACTTTACAGCCCATTCATCATTTCGCCTTTCTTGCACTTAACTTAATTGGACCTTGCTTCCCTCTTCATTTTGAATTCTTCCAACCATCTCTTAACCTCCTCCAGCTTGTAGTTGTCCGGCCCCGTTCCTCCTTCATACACTACTTTTCCATCTTGCAAAATGTAAAGCCTTTCAGGCCAAGCTGCGAAGGAGGTCAAAGCCTCATTTTCGAATGAATCCACCAGCACTGAAACTAACGCAGAGGGGATACGGGATGTAAGCATTTTAGCAGCTTCGCACCGATCCTTCAACGTCTTATGTTGGCTGATGGAAACACCAGTCTGTAAAGAAAATGACATTTTATGATTCCAAAATACATCAGTAATGTCTGTGAGTCGACGGGGTTTTGCAACTATTATGCTGTTAACGCAAGTGTTATACTGCACACGTATGAAACAAAGTATTTGAACGACAGAGCACAAATCTTTAATACTCTTAAGGTAACCGTTTCCCCTCCGTTATCATGAAGCAAAGCAAATAACATACTCAGAGTTAGAACACCGACCCCAGAAATAGTAATTCTTCGTGGCGCAGCAAACAGATTTCCCTACTTTATTCATTGGATGCATTGCTTGTTGTCCTTATGCAAAACATGTGCACTCTAAAACAATGCAGTAATATTCTGTTGTGCTGAAAATGCAAAGTACTTTGTGGTTTGGGAATACGAAAGGCATGTAGAAAATTCAAGTTTCACTTTTTTCTTCTTCCTTGCGTTAAAAAGAAAATTGCCAAAATATCGAAACGGATACACATTGCAAAATGCGCATCGTCACCAAATTCCTTTCCAGTGTTCTGACCAAATTATCGCAACCATAATTAAGTAGTTCTAATTCATCGGTTAAGAAGGCAGACTTCTTGGGGGCCAAATTTGTCTCAGTTCAAAATCAATGGATTCGAGTCAAAAGTACAGCTTGAGACACTGCCGAAGCGAAAGAAATAGGTTAGTAACGGATGCCTAATCTACGTCGAAAGTACAGCGTTTAAAGCCAACGAGGACCTCAATTACAGAGTTGGATAATACACATTATTACCAATCCATTTGAGATTTTTGTCGCCAGTAAGTCAGTAAGAGCATTTCATCTTTCGTGGGTTACTGTTACCCAGTGTTCAACTTTAAACTTTTTCAAGCCAGAAGAAAGGCTCATTGACAAAGAAACCGGAATGCATGAGCTAGAGTAAACGTCTTAAACGTACTTACGTTAAACTTCCAGCCATCGGTGGGATGTGCTTCTTGAAGGTAAATGATCAAAAAGTCTGCAACATCTGCAAATTCGTTGACAATCTCGTCAAATTCCGTTTGCAGACGCAGCAGAAACGGTGGTCAGGTGCAGCTACCGAAGTTAATTACCAGTGGTCGGCTCCGCAAATGATCCAACAGCTTGCTCTTGGTTTTTCCGTCGATGGATATCAAGGTGACATCAGGGACAAGTCCGCCTAGTTTAGCTGCCTTCCTCAAATCCAACAGCTTGATACGGAGAATGGCTTTTAACATCGTTGGAGAGCACCATGTATTCCAGAAAGCTTCTTTTGGAATAAGGAGGAGTTCTTCACCAGCTTTCGCGATGAAGTCCCGGACGTAGGGCACATGACAGAGAAGAGCAAGAAGTCCAATTTGAATAGAAGTGACGAGGGAGATAAGGATCCAGGAGATGCCAAGCCTTATTTCCCGGAGCAGATCTGTGCACCCAGGCATGCTGTAAGTGCTGGAAACGTAAATAATCCTGTGGCACGTAGCTGTGTGCGGAATACACTTAAGGTTGTTTTCCTTTTTATGGCAGTCGATGGAATGTTCTCGACCCTGTAAAAAATCAAAGAGAAATACACTTAAGGTTGTTTTCCATTTTATGGCAGTCGATCAAAATGTTCTCGAACCTGTAACAAGTGAAGGAGAAATAATTGATCTGCAACTGATTGTCACGCAAGCGATAAGTCTGTTAAAAGACCATTGAAAGTATCTTTTCCAGTGGAATTTGCCGCCGTTTAGACAACTTGACCCGAGCACTCTACTTCAGTCTATGGATACAACGCCGAAGTAGTCAAATAAGTCCATATACGGGTATGCGCAGAAGCATGACCGATACAGCGGTTGAAACAATGAAAAAACAATCTTACAGTATCAGCTCTTGTTTCGCTGCCTGCATTATTCATCGCAGCTGGGAAAAAAACTAAACATTAAATTACGACAAATAACTTGATTTATGATTCATCATATGAGCATGTTACGAGTAATAACGTATTTGTACTCTTCACACACAATATGCGTGCTGGACAAGATCGCTTAGATTTGAACACAAATAAATGCATTCTTCATTGAATTAACTAAGAAGCAGAAAAACAGAAAGATCGATCAACAGAACGAGAATTTGTGCCGTACTTCTAGGCTCTTACATCGAGATTAGGCGAATTTGGACACAGGTTGCCTCTATGATTTTGATACCTGTTTGCCTAACAGCTTTTCAAAACAAGGAAAGCGAGCCGAGTGTTCATTCTTTCAGAAAAGGACGGAAATATGGTTCGAATATCCGTGTGTTGCTCCGATGTTAGTGCCATCGCCAAGAGGGAGCTTCAGTAATGACAATTGTACTCCTTTCCTGTGAAATTAGACTTACCAATTTTTTGCATACCGTACAAAAGGTTCACGCTATAGAAACAAAACAAGAGAAACCTGAACTGAAAACTTACCACTATAAGAAATATTTTGATAAAGTTACGCATAGTGGTGGCTTCTCCACTGTGCTAATTTCGACCTATTTTATTGTTAGAACACAGCGTTTATTTTAGTCAGGGCAAAATTAATTAGATGCAGTTGCTATGCACAGGTCCACGTGAACGGTCGTTATAAAACGAATCTTGTGGTGACCCTTTCGTTTTCTCGTTTAGATTCCATTACTTCTTCAGACGTTTAATGGCCCTAGATTTAACTACAAGTGTTCAAAGGGTTCTTGCCTCGTTTAAAAGTTTCCGACCTCAACCCCAAATCAGACAAAACGGTCGTTAAACACGAGGAGACGTCTCTAGACAGGGGTGCGACAACACGGAATCATTGGAACTCTGCCACACAGATAACCACAGAATCGAGCCGCGTAAGCCAATTAGTCTGGCAAAGACGATTAATTGGACATTACATATATTAAAGGTGGTTTACATTGAGAAGGGCTGAAAGCTTTTAGCATTCTGATCACGAATGGCGAACATTCCGAAGAGATATCCATTTTCCCGCTGCACGTATGATTGTTATCACTATATATACCCTTGGTAAAAAAGTTGTGAATCATTTAGGTAAAACCAAGTACACCCACACGCGTGTTCCCATTTGCAAAATTTGTCTTTACAACGTCTTGCAAATGCTAAATGTCTAAATAACACCAACAAACGTTTTAGGAACACTTAAGAGTTGAACTTGATTGGACATCGAATAATTCGGAATTAGTCTTTAACACTTTTGCTGCAATCCTCTGCAGTCTCCGTTATCCATCTAAGGATGGTCGGATATTACAAAAGATAGAAATAGATGCACTGTGAAGAGTGAATACAGAAAAAAATAGCTTCATTGTACGCCAAATGTAAACATTATTTACCTCCAGGTGGCTATCCACATGTTCTTTTAAATTTTGCACAAGATTCATGTAGGACCAACACCATCCATACCTCAGGCTTTTGTTGCAAGATAGAGAAGTGGGACGACTTTTCGGAGACAAACTAGTTCTTGAGCAATTTAGATGTGAAGCCATGAGGCATTCGAACTTGCAATTACATAAAAAAGCGGCATCTTTATGATAATAATTTTTAAGATTGTCGACTCTGAAAACGCACTATTCTTTTGAGTTCAATGAATTAAATGCATGTTAATCTTAACAACCAGAAATATATCTAAAAGAACGCTCCGCGTCTTGAGAGGACAATTAGGCCACAACAGCTTTCAAAAATCAGTTAACAACCCACCTCCTGTTGCTTCTAGTGGAATAACTTGCTACCATCAGCGCACAGCACCAAAAGCTCAGACATAAGAGCGGAATTCTGACGTGTCGGTGTAGTTCTCTAGTGTCACGTATTTACGTCAGTGATTTTGCGTGGTAGCCGGCAGACAGTCTTTAGAAAAGAGCCCTTATCGCAGAAGAACGCGACTGTTCTCTTATCTCTGTAACGTGTTTAGTCTCTGTACCGCAATATCCGGTAAGGCGCAAATGGACTCATCCTCGTTCCCTTTATTAAAAATCCATTCAATATAACACATTTAGATATTGAATCAATCGGTTTCTCTATGACTCATTTCTTTAGTCATAGCCAGCCATTCCTGGTTGCTGTTTTATTGAACGGACTTTTTCAAAGAACTTGTTTTGTAAAAACTGTCTGGTGTTAATCTTCCAGATTATGCACCATCACAAGCATGTAATGCTATTCGATAACATGCTCAAGAAGATCACATAATATACACTGTGATTAGCGAAAGGATTGTTCATTGTCGACTAAAATAGGACCAACTCATTAATATGCCATTTATCACACTCCTCTTAAACAATAAATATTTGTGATACAAACAATAAATGTTTACTTTATGCTATAAACTATGCTCAATGCAAGGGGGTAATGGAGAAAATAATATTGCTTTCGTGCTTCATTGAGGCAAGACTGAAACAATAAATATTTACTTGACGCATGCCTGAACAATGAGCAATCAGCTTCTTGTCCGTTCAGCCGATACAAAAACAAAAACAAAAAAAAACGTAGTAGTGAACATGTTCTGAACCATATTAACTATGCTTCAAATAAGCCCTCATTTTGTATTACCAGAATGCAGTCGCCCTACCACACAGTTTATTTTTCAGCTAAGCTTACCGGCTTTGAAAAAATGCAAAATAAATGCAGATCGAGTAGCTGTTCAACAAGCAGCAGATTCGCTATCAGCATTGTAAAGGTTCCATAACACAGGACGCTCTGGCTAAGGAAGAAGTTTGTGAACACAATATATTTAATAGTCCGGCCGACCAGAAATGTTAGGCTCATTTATGAAAAAAGAAATGGCGCTCTAGCAGCAAGACCATAAGTATTACAGTTAACACCCGCTGCTTCCAACATATAAAGCTTTTACTTATGGTAATACCTGAAGGATTACAATTTTGCTCAAACAGTGTACACTACATAACCTTGCATCGTTTTGACTCTGACAGACCTGAAACACTCGAATGGAACTTACCAATTTCTGCTTCCTTGCCAAAGTTCGGCTCTTTCGAAATTATCTCCGACACATGCAATAAAGTTAGGTAATTTGCATGGTCTCTTAAACAATCTGCTGGAAAACGTCCAATGAGAAATCAATTGTTTGACGTCAGTTAAATAAATAATCTTGGTAATGTATGGCTGCCCTAAAAAGAGGCCATGAAACAAAGCCTTTATTTAGCGATAACTGGCCTGATACACGGTTCAAACACAAAAACATTTCGTGTGCTTCGAGGCTTAAAAACCACAGCTGTGCCTTAATCTGCATAATCGGCTCCGCTTGTCTTCCCGATATCGGGAAACAAGAAAATGTTTTGTTTTCCCGATTTTCTCTTTTCAATTTCTCGCCAGAGATTTTCCATACAGTAAAGAGAACCTGGCTTTTCATAGCCTTTTGATGGCTTTTGAAAGCTGATCGAACTATAAATTCTCCCTACAACACCTATACACTTTCCTCTTTAATGCTTGGGAGAATCTACGTTATGAATCTGGGAGTGAAAGCGTTAAACCTTTAAATTTTAATTTCCGAGTGAAATTCGACAATGCCTCATTGAGAAACTTAAATGTCACTGATTTTGCCCGATCGATCGCCATAAAATCTGGAGAATTATAAGTCAAATTAATTACAAGCCAAGTACTTTGAATACTTTAGAAGATACTGAAAACAATAGGAGCTAGCAAATTCAGTATTCACGTGTTCGCACTGAAATTATCTTATTATTTGGGGAAACGTGTTCTTGATAACATCCAGGGACACAAAACCCTAGTTCTGACTGGACAGTATCATCAAAGACGCTCGTTTCATGAAATAGGATGCACTTGGGAAAGAAAGATACTGACTCTGCTACAGAAGTCAAAAATTCAAGTAAGCTTTTTAGCAGATGCTGCCGGAATATTACATTACTTTCTACTCAATCTTGGCAACCGAATTATAAAAAAGAAAGGGAACATACACTATACGTATATCCAATGTCGCAGTCATATTATTGCTTTCAGTGGACAGATGCAATGTCATCATGACACGCGTTGTGTTTTTGCGGCCCAGACAAGCTAAGACCCATCGTGTCTACACAAATAACAAAGATTGTACCTTGTGCTAGGCTGTCCTGTGAAGTCCTGCAACTGAATTCACCCTTTTTGTGAAACACGTTTAGTGTAATCAAGTTCAAAACAAACTTCACTTTTACCGTGTAAGGTATTCTTTACCACATCGTGACGTCGTTTCGATGAAGGTCACGATATTAACATCGTCACACTGAGAACAATCATGATCATACTTAAGATGCTTCGTACGTTAGTATAAACGCATTAATTATGTTAACACTTGTGTTTATTTGTTTGTGCACGAAGCTGAACGCAACAGATTTTTAACTGTAGGTTCGTTCTAATTTTTTCTGTTCAGATGTTGGCACAATGGTTAATATGCTAGCAAAAACAATTTGAGTTCCCTTACGAGCAACCAGCAGTTGTTCTTGAAATGCCTTTAGCGAGTCTGAGGTGCTTACTTTTGCCAACTGTTTTATACCCTTCAAAATAACAATTTGAAAAATTATATATATTCTGCTTATGTTTCCAAGTTCGCATGTCCCCATTAAAACATACACAAGGTTATCCCCCCCCCCCCCCCCCAAATAAGATTCCCCTACAGTGCAATGCTACATAGTCACGCGATCATTGATCACCTGGCACAACTTTTGCGACGTTGCGTGTCTTGTGCCTATAGTTCTTACACATGACGTATTTTTAGAGTTACTTAAACAAATCAAACCGGAATATACCCTCATTCTACGTTTTAAGCACTATAATTCAGCCAGCGATTCCAATACAAAAACATTCTCGATTGATTGATGGCTATACATTTACAGGAACAACTATATGACAAGAAAGCGGTTCAGACTCTTAAGGAGTAATTTTATACCTGAAAACCGTCCTGAAAGGTCGCGTGATTAACAACCATTTGTTAAGTGGCCCACTTTCCAAGTTATTCTAACTATTTTAATGAGTTTTTATAAATCACATAAAATACATTAAGCATACACTGATTGCAAAAAATCCATCAGCAACCACGTAACGGTTAACTGGGATCGTATCTATATGCAATGTTATGCAACACTGGAGGCTAAACGATATAAAAAGGTTAAATGATGCTATAAATAATATCTAAAACGAAAATCACTTCCAGAATGAAGACAATCAAATATGGGACGATGTTGTTGTTCCTAGTTGAGTACCGCAGTTTGGCACCACGGTAGGCAAAAGCGCGTCGGCCGCTCACCTGTCAAACTACGCTTCCAATGATCATTATGCCTACCAGAAATACGATAATCGCAGATACCCCCTCGCCCTGGCATTGGTTGGACTCTTACTTTGGTGCTGCTAAACAAGAACAGCCGTTGTTTTACCGCAATCATTTCTTTGAAGTCAAGTGCGGCACGTAAAGAAAGGAGAAAAAGGATTGCGTGTGTTATATAAAGAATCGATTGCGTGACGCCGTACGTATTAGGGACCTTAAGATACAGGATGGGAGAGAGGATGGCGACGTCTCCGGAAGTGAAATTGCCACTCAGACGATCGCTGTGCATGTCAGCAATAAATTATGTCCCCGTCCTGTCGCTTCTCTGACGGCAAAAGCAGTAATCTCACGTCGTGATGACAACGTCGTATTTTTCGCCTGTTTTAGGCAAGGTAATGTTCACGACTTGAAGCCTAAACGAGGAACACTGAAAATATTCTTGAGCCGTATGGAAGTTTACTTGATCATTTTATTGCGGAGTATTCCAGGACTTACAAGCATCGCTGTCACAAGAGATTTTGCAGTTCGTTCGAGACATGTCAAGCGGCCAGGAAAAGCAAATTATTCGCCCGGAAACCTTGTAAGTACGATCAACAGAGTATAAACTCTCCACGATTGAATGAATTGTCTATTCTGAACCATTTTCTTTCCTTGATATTCGAGTAACGAAAAACATGTATTGTTTGCTTAACGTTGCAGTTATTAAATCGTTGGTTTACTGCGTGTGTTTGATGTATTCGTCCGAATACTGATCTTCACAACACAAGCTCTAAATAAAGATGTTTAGCCTGCTAAATATGTTCGTTCTAATCCCTGTGTTGTAATGTCGCACACGCCAATTTCGCAAATTACGGCAGAACGAATTGAAATAGCTTAGTCAGCTTGTAGACTGTAATTTTAACATGTCGCGAAAAGCTCGCTGTAGCGGCTCTAAAATCATGATCCCGATTAAATGTATAAATCTGTATAATAATTTGCCAAGCCACTTCCGTCCGTCCGTAACGCTCTTTCCCAGGCCTCCTCATAATAAAGAAATCCAAGATGGCCGCCACATCGAGTGAAATTAAGTATAAATATTGGCCTCGTAAGCCGACCACAGTTCTTTTAAAAATCGGAAATGAGTTTAAAAAGAAAATTTGCGCTGTCAGGTAACTGGATGTCGGGCTGATGCTGCCGCATGTTCGAAAAACATGGAGGTTTTGATGTCAGTCGATCGGCAATTCGTCGAGTGGTACGGTCGAGTGGTACACGTACTACGGAGAAGTTTGAATTTTGACACTGGAAACTGCATTCGAGATGCTTGAAATGGACTTCAAAAAGAAAAAAGGAAAAAAAGAAAGTAAAGAAAGAAAAAAACCCGATTAACGTATTTTACGGGGGTCCCGCTAGAATTGAATATTGTAGAAAATAGAAACGTCTGATACACTTTCTCTTCAGCATGGATACATGTGCAGCTCACCTCTTTGACGTCTCTATCACTTTATACTAGTAGTTTATTAAGATCAAGAAAAAATGCCGTTTTTATCCCTTATAAACAATGTTATTTTCTTGCACGTGAAAACACAACAACAACACAACATTCTTGTGTTAAACTACTACATGTAATTTAATAAAAAGGTAATTTTACCATCCATTTCTTTTACTTCATGGGACATAAACCGGTATGCCGAGGGAGTCACATACAAGCGAGATTCACAAGTCATGACTAGGAAGAGCTCTGATACCCAAACCACTTTCCTCTGTTGGCTGAAACAAGGATTGGTGCCATCCATACCAACTACAGAATAACAAGAAATATTGTTAAAAACAGTCAGTCTTTGTACACATTTTCGCAGGCTTCATGAGCATCTGACAGGTATATAAAATAAACAGGACAAGGTGAACCTTGCCTGGTACAAATCGCTGAGAGCAGTGGACCGACATTATATTTTCAGAGTTTCAGAGTAATGTTTTAATATTTTGGCATTTTTCTTATGAAAAAGTTCACAATAAAACTTGGAAATTAGGCAATAGTGTCAATTACCTGATGTTTCCGGGTGGATGTAGGCTTGTCATCAGCACTGATATTGACAGCATATCTATGCTTATCTAGGTCTGCAAATAGGTGGTGCTTTGCAAGGTTCACAAGTTTCCTCTGGTGGTGGGTCAGCAGGTTTTCTGACTCTTCTGTCTTTAGGGGTTTCTTCGAACAAGAGTCCCTTACCTATACAAATAAGAGTTTTCCATTGTGGGTCTGGGGCATTTCACTGTGAGCTTGCACGATGTGTTCAGTTGGCAATATTTCACAGTAACATTCCACTCACCCATCAATCCCTTCACTGCTTGGCACAATATCCTGTTTACTTTACCCCTACTTTATAAAAACCAGTATTGCAATTTCTGTTTGCACTGAGGTTTTGACAGAGCAGTCTAGATTTACAGATTACATTAATTCTTCTTCAGCTTTGTGATTACTTTAGTTGTACAACCACACATGTGCAACAATATTAAAAGTTTGTGTAACCTGTTCACTGTGATAATGGATAAGCACACACAACACAATGTGTATACCTACAAACCTCATAGGCCATACGGTAACAATAGGACAATTCCTAGACATTAAGTACTCACCTATATACCCTTTAGCTTGCAGCAATCGCATTCTTCAGGGCTTTGCACAATTGTAGACTGTTTCTGCAGACTTGATCATTTGTTTCCCTTGTTGCAAAAGGTGGTAGTTTGCAATGCTCAGCAAGTCATCTCTTTTCACTCGTTTGTGATAGTGCAAGACCATGTCATGCCTTCTTCCATGCAATGTTGTTTTTTCTCGATAGCTTTTGCTATGAGTTCCTCGTCATCATCATCAAGCTTCCTCTTTGCCCCGGCACCAGCTTTTCTCTTTTTCAGCCTGTTTTCACTCACTAGTTTATGCGCTCTTCTTCCCATTGCCAGAAATTGTGGACATTGAGCTCGCATTGCAGCAGCGGCTTTACCCAATCGCGAAAACAAAATGCCGGAAGAAAAAATGAGGACTAATCGCCTCGCGGCATTATAACTTTAACTGTGGTAATATATTTATTTGCCGAAATCGAACGAAATTCTACTATTTCTCCTCGATCCTCTTCCTCGTTCAAAAATTAAAGATAAAAAGTACTGTCTTACCTTACCTTTTGAGCGATCTTGATTTGCCACTAGCCGCCATACAAATCCCTTGTCACAAAGCTAAAACACGCTGGAATGCGGACTTACAGATGAAATGTAGAACTGGTTTTCGTTGTTTAATGTACCGAAATCTTTCCTTGAAATACACCTTCTTTAACCACCGACGAAAATATGGTTCCAATAGATGGAAATAAACCTTTTACTCGTAAAAATGCTCCATCTGTATAATATCATCTGGAAGCGCAATGTAGACGATCTGATGAAGACTCACTTCCGGTTGCTGAGATAGGTGAAGTTCAGCGCCCGTTTCTCCCTTCAAAGTACGGCATGTTTGGTATCAAGATGCTCGTTGAAAACCCCAGTTTCAAGCTCGCAATTGTACGTTGTACTGCAGCTAAGCGATGTTTCTGGACAGCAGTTTGAGCCACGAGAACTTTACATCCGGCCGAAATTCGCGCAAAAAATCAAAAATCCTTATTGCACAGTCCGGGAAGGTTGCAAAAATGTCCGATTTATTTACCTCTTACGACTGGGACAGGTTCAAGAATGATAGAGACCTTTAGATCGAGGTTTATCCCATTTTACCGCAAACCGCAAACCTCAAAATGTCACGTGACCTTGATCCTGCCGTCGCGTTTGTGGTTCGCGGTTCACGTTTTCACGACAGGAACCTCTTCTAGCGGTAGGTGAGTTACGGCAAGGTTTTTTACACATTTTAAACTAAAGAAGCCCACGTTTTAGGCTTTTGTGTTTGTATTTTGCTAAAACGTTAAGTTTCTAGCGTTTGACAATGAATTATGTACGTGTTTTGGGCATTTTAAATGAGGTAGTACGCGCGAATGAAAAACAAACATGGCGGCTCCAACAAGCCCACGTTTAAACCTACAATTTAGGCTCTTGTATTTGTATTTGTATTTGTATTTTGCTAGAATGTTAAGTTTCCAGCATTTGACAATGAATTATGTACTAGTCTTGGGCATTTTAAATGAAGTGGTACGTGTGAATGAAAAACAAACACGGCGACTCCAGCTGTGCTTGTGAAGGAAATAACAGTAGCGGAATTTTGATGTTTTGGTGTAGAATTTTTTGACGAAAATCGTATTTCTTGACGGGTTAACCTTGTGTAACCTTTGCTTTGTAGAAAATGGCTCCTTTCAGATGGCCAAACACATCAAACGACCTCATGCTCACGACTGAAGAGGCAGCTCGGAGACCGAAATGCCCGGCTGATTGGGAAGTGATCGCAAAAATTCTTTCATCCGAATTTACTACAAATGAAAAAAAAGTTAACTTATCTGGACGAGCATGCAGAGACTCGATCAACTAATTAGCAAGTATGTGAAAGAGGACGAAAGGGCTCTAAAAAGGTGAGATATTGAATGGAGCTTATTTAGGCTTGAGCTCATAAAGCTTTAAAGTTAGTGTTAAAACGTAACCTTAACCGTACATTTTATGAGTGATGTAATGATGTAATGTACAATTGATGTAATTTATTCTATTGCTGTTGTGAATAGGTCTGGCACTGAAGAGGAATATTCAGAACTTCATCAATTACTTGAGGATATTTACACTTATAGGAAAGACACAGAGGAGACTGTAAATAAAGAGAAAGAGGACAAGAGAAAGAAGAGAAAGAGGATAGAGAGAAAGGTGAAGAAATGAGGGCAGCTGCCCTCATTGGGATGGCAAGTAAGTTTCCATTCAGCCATGCCAAATATTTTTACCACATCTTCTTGTATGCAAATTCCATTCAGTTACCATAAAAATGTGCAAATGAGGTTGAAAAACTGTCTTTAATAAGTTTTCCCTAATTATATTCTTCTAGAGAGAAAGCATAACATCAATGAAAGTGGCAGTGCTGACAGTTCTGAGGATGATGCTGATGATGAGAGTACCAGTGACACTAGTTCCAGTACTAGCAAAGGGAAAAATGGTAAATTATCTTCTTGTCTTAGCATAATTTTTGTCAATGTATGTGTGATAACAGGTATCTGTGTGTTATAACTTATTAGTAACATCTCATAATTATTTTTGGCAGGTGACATATTATACCAAACAACAAATAGGCTGGCAATCAGCCCATCACATCAATCCTAGCTTTTATTAAAAACTAGAAACTGCAGTATAGTTTCTAGTACAATAGTTTAATATAGACTTGCTGTCCCCTTAAACTACTAACACCCAGTATTCTCACTTTTATTTTTAGCTGCTAAATCCAAGGCACCCACAAGGAAAAGAGCTTCAAGACTGTCAGCTATTGAGATGCTAGAAGAAAAGAACAAGAGAAAGGCTGTTTTGAAGGAAAAAGAATTAGAACAGAGAAAGCTTGAGTTTGAATTTAACAAGCGAAAATATGAAGATGAAGCAGCAGAGCGAAAGGAGAGAGTCAAACTAGAGTTGGAGGAGAAAAGGATGTTTCTGTCGTTCTTGAAAGACAAGCTCTAAAAATGTTGACTCATAGTTTTCAATTGCCATAGATTATTTATTTCCTTTTTTTATTTACAGAGTATAAAGACAATGAATTTACTTTAAATAAGTTGTGCATCCTGTTGTTATATTATGCACTCTGCATACAGTTTCATGACTAAATGCAAATTCTAAGGTAGTTTGAGTTTTCATTAAATGCAAGACACATATATTGCCTTGTCTTTTTTTACAATTAATATGAGTTTCACTAAGGTCTTCAAGATTTAATCGGGGAACATCCAGTTTATTTGACGGAGGAAACATGGTCTCAAGCAAAAGTTGGTCAAGGTCATCGCTATCATTGCTACCGAGTCTGAGCTGCTGTCATCATCGTACAACATCACCGTAATGATATCATTGAAGTCTCGCCTAAGAGGCAAATAGTACTAGCTCATGCTGAAGTTAAACTGAGTGAAGATTGCTTTATCCTTTTTAAAACAGCTTTATTATTGGTACAGCTCATAGCTCACAGCGGACACGACTGAACGCCAAAATACGAGGAACGAAGCTTACTGTCGCGACAACTTAGGAAGAAATAAACAGACCCATAAACTTTCATGGATATGGAAAACGTGAAAATGTCAATAAATATTGATTGAGAGGCTTAATTTGTCATAGTTTCTGCCCAAAGTTATGAGTACCAACCTCTGAGCAGCCGCCATATTGGATTATATTACCCAGAGTTCCCTTGTATTCAACACGGAAATGAACGTCTGTTTAAAGGTGGTGTTACACTGGTCGATTTGCAACGACGATTTGCAACGCCGATTTGCAACGTATGTTACACCGATCAATTTTCTGTGCAACGCGTTGCAATCGCGCGAAGTTTTGGGCATGTTACACCGGCCGATTTGTGTCGCAACGATTAGGTTCCAGGCTATCGAGCACAGCTGAGCGCGCGCGCAGTTGTAAACAAACATGGCGGACGCCCTGTGGCATCGAAAACGAAAATTTATTCTGGCATTGCTGCTTGCCGATGAAGACATAACGACTAAAAGGAACAGGACAGTTTGGACGAGATCTTGGATCCAGAGAAGAAATGAACGTGGGGCATTCCACCAAGTGGTGCAGGAGATGTTAGCAAAAGACGAGCCGGCATTTCAAAACTATTTCAGGATGAACAAGGAGAGGTTTTTCGAACTTGTTCGTCGCCTCCAGCCCACAATTACTAAACAGGATACAATCCTCAGGAAGTCTATAAAATCCGACGAGAGAGTAGCCGTGACAATTCGCTACCTGGCAACAGGAGAGACTTTTTCTTCCCTCGAAACCCAATTTCGGATTCGCAGGACGACGATTTCTGAAATCGTGCTCGAGGTTTGTGAAGCGATTTTTGAAGTTCTTGGAGCGGAGTTCTTGAAAGTGCCCAGTACGACTGCCGAATGGCTTTCGTTGTCAGAAAAATTTGAGGCTCGTTGGAATTTTCCAAATGGACTGTTTGCCGTGGATGGTAAACGAGTAACTATTCAGCAGCCAGCGAACTCGGGAAGCCATTATTACGATTACAAAGGACACAACAGCATTCTTGCAATGGTTGCTGCAGGTCCAGACTACGAAATCGTAGCTGCAGATGTTGGCATGAATGGGAAAATGAGCGATGGTGGCAACTGGAGTCGGAACAAGTTCAGGGAGTTGATAGTCAGTACAGAGAACCCTCTCCAAATTCCCTCCCCAAAACCTCTACCTGGCAGAACTGAGAGTGTACCGTACGTTGCAGTAGGAGATGATGCATTTCCCCTCACGACCTCCCTGCTGAAGCCATATCTACAGGCCTCACTGTCAACAGAGCAAAGGATTTTTAATTATAGACTGAGCAGGATGAGGCGGATTAGCGAAAATGTGCTGGGGATAATGGCTCAAAAATGGAGGGTGTTGCGAACTACGATGCTTGTTGGACCAGAGAAAGCCACGGCAATTGTGCTAGCCATCATGACCCTGCATAATTTCCTTTGCAAAGATGGTACTGCCGGGCGTGTGTACATGCCACTTGGATCTGTGGATGCAGATATGGAGAATGGCATGGCAAGAAATGGTAACTGGAGACAAGAACCAGCTCCTGCTGAATCCTGGTTGCCACTTCCACCTCTGTCTCATGGCTTAAATTGCTCTCTGGATGCCAAATCCATCATACAGGAATTTTGTAACTATTTCAACCTTGAAGGTGCTGTCAGTTGGCAGTGGTGTGCAGCCCGCATTGATGCCTAGTCAAGCTTGCTATTGGCAGCAAATTAAAGTCAATATTAATTCCCTACAGAGACTGAACAAACAGGATTTTACATTATTGTATGTTCTTGTAAACAAAGCAACAGGCGGTAGCATACTTGAACAAAACTGTAAATTTTCACTGAATCAAAAATGTTTGCACAGAATCTGAATTTCTGAAAAGAAAAATGGTTTTGAATCGACCAACAAACACAGCTCCTGAGCCGTTTAAAGAGTTCTGTCCATTGTAAGGTCCAAATAAGCTTGCTACCTACGTACAAAATGAGCAACAAGCGAAAGCAGTACTCCATGGTCATTCCTCGGTACAATACAGCAATCACGTCCGTTTAAAAACCGACAACAAAGACGACCAAACTGAAGTACGTTCCATCGCTCGGAAAGACTACGCCGCGGACAGCACTGCAGCATGGGATGGAACCAACCTCGTTCCAGGTTTTCCCCTCAATGCGCGCTAAGAACTCTGGTCAGCATTGCGACAAAAATCGATCGAGGGATGTTACACTGATCAACTCACTCCAAATTCACGCAACGCTGTTGCAAGTTTTTGAATCGCTTTCAAAAACTTGCAACCCGTTGCAACACTGTAAACATCGCTAAAAATCGTTCGCAATGGGGTGTTACACCTGAACGATTTTTAGCGCAACATCATATCGTTGCAAATCGACCAGTGTAACACCAGCTTAAAGGTCAAATCATGGATAACCGCTGACGTCAAACGCCTAACTTCATACTGCAGTTTGCGGTTTGCGGTAAATTGGAATAAACCTTGATCTAAAGGTCTCTGATATCAGAACTGATACCGATCACTGCCTTCAATATGTGAGGAGACAGTGTGCTAGTGATGTCGACATCTGGCTTACGATTCACATCACGAACCAGTGTCTCAAGAGCTCGCATGACCTAAAAAAGCGATCGCCCCAGACAAAATGTGGTAATTCTGAACGGTTTTTTGGCCGAAAATCGTGCACTTCTATTGTAGAAGACTGCGAAAGGATTGAACAGCTCGTACGAAGACGTGCGTCGACGGCCAAGAACAGTTTGGTCAGAAAGAAAGGCAATCAGTATGGAAGCTGGCACAAACCTCAAGAAAGATTGCAGTTCATCGCAGTGAGCTCAAGAGCATGGCCGAAGTTGAGCAGGAACGCAATAATATAAAGGCTGAGAAAGAAATCCTGGAGGAAGAGAACGGCTTACTGCTAGAACGATGCGAGGAACTGTATATTACGAGCGAAAGAGGAAAAGAGAGAAGCTGATGGTGTTGCGGAGGTGCACATGGCTGACACTGAAAGATTAAAGAATGCTTACTTGCATGGATATCTAGACAAGATAGAAGCGCAAGAGCGATTGGAGAACAAAGGGAGAAAATTAACAGAAGTAACTGAAAGACAACAACGTCGAAACAACAGAGAATTGAAGACAAAAGTAGAAAGAGGCCTGTGGTTCGCAGAAACATTTGGAGTACAGCTCAGATCCATTGACTTCGAAGATAAATCTGGCCAACTCATGCCCTGCAATATCAGCCTTCGAGTGCGAAGTTTTTTCAGAAATCTTTCTGAAGACGAGCAAAATAAAGTAAAGCAGATCCTCCTAATTACAAACAAATTCTGCTTACCATGGACTAACAATGGCACCTGGAGGGGAGGGGATGCCCCGGTCTTATCTTGTAAAACAATGCAAGAACAAACTTAACCGACTGTGCCATGCGAGCAGAACTCCAGGCCAGGCAGAAAGCGCACAACTTGTCTTTGAGAGTGAACTGAAGAATGTTATAAGGCAACAGGCAAGTAACTTACCTTCATTTACACATTCATTTATACATTGTACCGGCCTCACCCTGTCTACTGATGCATCATTTAAATGAAGTGCTCAAGTGCGTTCACTGTATCATAAAAATAAACCAAACATTTTACATAATAATTATTACATAATTTATGACATTTAATACTAATATTAAGTTAGACTGGAGGAATTTGCAAAGGACACAAATCTTAAGCTTGTCGGAAATTGCATAATTGTTTGCTTAATCCCCGAACGAAGTGAGGGAAATACTCACGACACTAATGCAGTAATATTATACCGCCTACTTGGGGACTCTAAGCCTGTCGCCATCTCGAAATTTAACGTTCGTCTGTCTGTCAGTCTGTCTGGCGTACGACTTTAGGCGCGGTTACCCCGCTAACCAATAACAAAGGCCGGATCGATTACGTGTGCCCTGTTGTTTTACTCGGAGAGAAATTAGACTTGAACGAAGCATTTAGATTTGAACGAAGCAACAATATATCGTAGCTACGTTCACGAAAATGGAGAACTTAACTGAAAAACTTGAAACACAACAGTCTCGCGAAGCTCGTCTTCAAATGAAAAGGGAACAGGCACGAGCAAGGCGAAATCGTGAAACGAGCGAACAACGCCAAATTCGTCTCGAGAAAAGGCGACAAATTCTGTTATGATCGACAGCATCATAAAAAGAATCGTGCCGAAGAAACGACTCCGCAAAGAAAACAGCGCATGAATGCCGATCGAAAGCGACATGAATAGAAGCGGAAAACGCAGACAACTCCGAAAAGAGAATCCAATCGCCAGCGAGTAGCTTCTCGACGTGGCAATGAATCGTCTGAACAGAGTACCCGCAGGCTTCAAGGTCAAAATGAAGCCAACACTCGACGCCGACAACAGCGTGCTGCAGTTACCGAAGAACGTCGCAGCCAAAAACAACAATATTTGCATAACCATGGGTGGGCAAATCCAGAAATTCCTCCATTCCACGAACAAGAATGGGTGCGGGAAGAACTCACTGCCTTTCACAGCTTTGAGGAAAATATCCGACACTTACGCTGCAAGGTATGCAGAGAAACATGGCCGATCACCAACCAAAGTGTGCCCAGCTGAACTATACCTGCACCAGGTGCAAACGCGACAAAAAGACCTCGTGTCGATTGTTCTCAGCTGAAAACGACATGGATCCTGGGACAGTCCCTGAAGAACTACAGGACCTCACCGAAGTAGAGGAAATGCTGATCGCCAGAGCTTTCCCAATCATATGTGTTTACCGAAAACACGGCGGCCAGCGTGGGTACAAAGGTCATGTCCTCAACTTGCCACAGGATGTTCAGGGATTTCTCAGCACTCTTCCAGCCAATGTGAGTGATCTGCCCGTTCTTATCATCAGGAACCAAGGGGCAGGTAAGAATTGAAAACTATTCTGTATGGCTTTTATAGTTGTATTTATATTTTTGACCTCGCTGTGTATTGATGGCCAAATTTGCACAATTACGCATTAATTGCAATTAGGCCATTCTTTGTCATTGTTTCTTTTCAATGAAGAACAGTTAAACAAAGAATGCATGGTGAAATTTTGTTTAATTTGAATTCCTGCTTAATCAGACCACTAATTGTGTTGTTATTATTTGCTGCATTTTTATACACAAGGATCGAAGAGAACACAATACTGTATACATGTGTACTTTGATTTACCATTGCAAAAGCTGTAGTTTGTGTTTTTTAGAATATTTGCCAATTTTTAGTACAGTATCAGTGCCTAATTAATTTACAGTGATTTATGATCTATGCAGTGAAGTTTCTTTAGCTGTCCATATGATGATGTGCATTTGTTTTTATGCCATGTACACTTGATATTACGCTCGGGGATAACCAAAAACATTTATAGCAGTGTTTTGAGGAAAGAATTGGCCTCTATTATCAGGACAACAAGTATTTATTTACAGTGCGCCAGTTCCTTTGCAGCATCCTTCCAAGATTTATGTCAATTGTGGATGAATAGTACAGGTTAGCTATGAAAGTGCATTGTATTGTGTACATCATGTAAATTATCTTATTAATAATATAGATGCAAAAATACTCAATTCTGATTGGCTGAGAACAGGGTTGTTATGTTTAAATTTGTGTGCAAGTGTGCAAAAAAGGTTAATCAGGTGTGCAAAAGTAGTTAATCAGAGTTAATTGCACAGATTAACTGATTTTGCACACTTCGTTGCCATGACAATCACGCAAGCAAGTCCCAAGCTCAACTTTTTTATCCAGAAAAATGGCGGACAAAAGCGAACGCTTCCCAAACCTAAACAAAAAAGCCGTGGAAGTCCTCAAAGAAAATTCAGAAAATACAAACACGAAGCGTTCAACCCAAAACTGGATGAATGTCTGGAAACAATGGGCAGAGGAGCGAAAAATAAATAAGGCCATGGAAAGCTACGAACCTGAAGAGCTTGATAACCTTCTGCAACAATTTTACGCAGAGCTGCGCACCAAAGGTGGAAAGGATTACGAGCCTGAAAGCCTGAAAGTAATGCTGGCAGCACTAGATCGACACCTGAAGGACGCTGGATATAAGTACTCCTTGACAAGAAGCCGAGAATGTACGGACTCAAAAAAAGTGCTGGAGGGAAAAGCCCGTAAACTACGGATGGAGGGGAGAGGAAAGCGACCAAATGCTGCAAAAGCACTGACACTCGCCGAAGAAGTTCTTTGGGCCCAAGAAAAGCTTGGAAATCACTCACCTGAAAGTCTAAGTAACACGATATGGTGGCTGCTTTCCCAACATTTTGGACTCCGTGGAAGGCAAGAGCACTACACCATGACTGTGGAGGATTTCGCTATTCTCCATGATGACTCCGGTACAGAGTTTGTGACTTTCCACGAAGGCATCACCAAGACACGCCAAAGTGGTTTGTCAACAAAGAAAAGGCAGTTTCTCCCAAAGATGTTTGCAGTAGGAGGCCCCAGGTGCCCAGTGGCTCTCTTTAAAGAGTACATAAGCAGACGTCCCGTGGAGATGCGTACAACCGGTCCGTTCTTCCTTGTGGTGATCGAAAACCCACAAATCGATGTTTGGTACAAGAAACAAAGAATGGGAGAGAACCGCATCAACATGATCATGAAAAGGATTATTGCCCAAACGGATTTGGAAGAGTCTGGAAAGCGACTAACAAACCACAGTGCTCGAAAGACACTTGTGAAGAAGTTAAAATCAAGTCGCGTTGACAGATGTGCGATCGTAAAGGTGACGGGGCATCGGAGCGAAAAGAGTCTGGATGACTTCGAGGAGGGAGACGAGCGAGAGCTTCAACAGCTCAGCAACCTTTATCAGCAACCCGGACAGTGCTTCCAGCACAGTGACAGTTCACCTGCTTGATGTTGACCGTAGCTCGACTGGTGGTCCGCCATCTTCAGCAAGTGCTGGCGCCGAGGTGCAAACCGTGCACCCTCCACCTCTGCAGAACTTCACCCAACAGTCCTTTCAAGACATGAAGCACCACTTTTTTACTGCCAGCACGTTTAACAGCTGCCATGTCACCTTCAACATTGGACATCAATAGACTTTATGCAAGACTTTTCCATTCAGTGTTCGCTTGCAGTCAGTTCGGCACTTTTGTATCTTTTTGTCCGTTGACTTTGATGATAACGTGTTGTAAAGCTAGAGCTCGGTTTTCAGTCGACTATTTCTTTCACAAACCTTGGTTCCTTTGAACGTTCTTTCATGCAAATTTGTACACCATAAATTTCGGCATCCAATAAAAAGTCCGCGTGTTTGACATTGATGGTTTTTGCTTTGGAAAGGTTTCCTCCACCTTGTTTATTTTTGCATCTATATCATTAACTAGTAATCATTGGTGTGCTCATTCCATTAACGATTAATAGTGCTCGTAATGTTTGAAAATTCCACAAATAACACTCCTCCTGCGGACTCGTGTTATTTTGTTAGAATTTTCAAACATTACTCGCACTATTAATTGTTAATTGAACTCGCACACCAATGATTACCACTACTAATCCACTTAAGACTTGGTGCATTTTCTGATTTTTGTAGGAGCAAAGAAAGAGGTTCCTTGGCTAAACTTACACTTCAGTCTAAGTGGAAGTTCAATTTCTATGTTGTTTATAGGTAAGTACTGTATAATAAATTTGCAACAATATGCACCGAAGACAAAAACCTGAACATGTGTTTTCATCTCCAAAGATCATGCTAAAGGAAATGTTAAAGTGAAGGAATCATGCTGAGAAGCCAACTCCTGTGCTGTTAAGGGATCCTCATATACCAAGTCACTGACATCATGAAAGTGTAAGATTGTCAGGAGCCAAAAATGAACTCAATGCTGACGTGTACAACCCGATTGTCTGGTCCAACAAGAATGCCAAAGGAAAATGTTCTCAAAAACATTGGCCTGTATATTCTGTTGAGTACGCCACAAAAAATGTTCGGGATATCTGTATGTTTTCTTAAAATTTGGAATGGTACTGTACTGTGCTCAAGTGGATGACATGCTCAGAGCCAAGTATTCTTTTTCTATGTGTACCTTTTTGACACAAGGTTTTGTTATTTACTTTTTTGTTAGAGGGTTGTTTGCTTTTTATGAAGGAAAACTTCAGTACAGTTATGTAATATAAGTGGCAATAACATGTGAGTATATAAGGCCAGCACCAAGGTAGACAGTAACCAATGTTTAACGGGGGGTCTTAGTTTTCGTAATAACCCCTTCGTTTTACGAAAACTAAGACCCTATCACAAATCAGCCATAACAAGCACATCTGCTTCCGTGCTGCGACCAGGGCGAACAGTGAAACGAATAAAGTCAAACGGAGGTGTCTGTTTGATTCTACGTGCGTTTTAACGGGGGGTCTTAGTTTTCGTAATAAGCGAAGGTTGTGAAGTCGTCGAAAGCAGAGAGTTCAGGGAACTTTCAACGGACGCTGCCGCCTTCTTGAAGGAGAAGGGGATTTGTCAAGAAGATGTCGCATCTGCCGTTGTTGAGGGTGCAATAGCTCTTTTAAACTTGCCAGCTGCTATCCAGTAAAAGGCATCTTTTGACGTCGCAAACGCCAACAAGTATGAAGTGGCGTCCAGGCAGGAAAAGCATGGGAAGGTGGAATGCGTGGTCAACAAAAACCATGTTGCATGTCGGTGCCCTTGCTTCAAATATGACAGGATCTGCAAGCATTCCATCGCCGTAGCAGATAAGGTCAGAGTCCTGGTGGAGCACCTTCACTTTGTTGCAAAGGGAGGGAGAAGGGTAGGAGGACGATCCGCATTGGCCGAAGCAAATGTAAACAAGGCTGTGGCTGGAAAGAAGGGTTCAGCCTGCAGGTTTCCGTATCACCCTCCTTCTTTGGTACATCAACCAAGCCGAATTGTGATAAGTCAGCAGTGCCAACCAGGTCAGTTGTACACCGCAATCCACCACAACGACAACTCCTCCGTCTTAAAGATCTTACCGAAGGAAGCTAAGACCTGCAAGCAGTGTCGATGTGATTTCTGCCATCGTGTGCGTGTTATACCACACAATTTGGTATTCGAGCACAAGGAGAGGTTCCATTTTCCCTTACAAGGCGACTGGAGTAGAAAGCAGGCATCGACTAAAGAGGTCACAAGGTACTACCATACGGACCTCTCTTGCATGAAAGAGCGTTTCCCTTACTTCTCTAACAACTACGTCGTCATTCCGCCTGAAGTTCGCGGGAAGCTACAGGAATCACACAT
Organism: Plumapathes pennacea; assembly: GCA_964036295.1. Classification (NCBI taxonomy): domain Eukaryota; kingdom Metazoa; phylum Cnidaria; class Anthozoa; order Antipatharia; family Myriopathidae; genus Plumapathes; species Plumapathes pennacea. Next base: position 10,497,938 of record OZ038472.1, on the reverse strand, counting down.
AGCGTACCTCAGAAGGCATTTTTCACTGGAAATCTAATGTTTCAAGAACATCTAACGAATCAAAGGGATTGTAAGACGTGGTTACCAAATTTTTTGTACTAAAATGGGACCATAAAATTGTTTTTCCTGTTACGGTTCATGTTTTGCGATTTTTAAAAGTTTCTCTTTTTTCGGTTTTCAAATTTGAAATATATGAACTCTAAACATTATGCAGAGAACTTTTTTAATTCCTGTCTTATGAAGCGGTGCCTCAGGGAAACAATACTTTATAAGCTTTCATTCACCAGTCACAAGTGTTAATTATTGCCCTAAGATCGAGGTATTCTCTGTGATGTCACAATTTATGTGCTTTCTACAAAGCCGTTATGTTCTTTCGATTCTTTCGTGCCTGTAACCTGTTCTTCGCCATAATGTATAAATTGTAAATCTAAATGTTGCATCACATTCCATAACAATGCCCATTATGCTGTTATTGATGAATATACGTGATTTTACTATGAATGAGGCTTCCTGTCTGGTTACCATGGCCAGAAATCGCGGACATTCTGAGCCTGCAACATTGTCAGCGGACCCCGCCCAAACCAATATGGCGGCCAGACGTGAGAGGAGTGAGAGGGTCGATTATCTTCAGCTGCACAACCTCTCATCGGCGGCATTTTATGAAAATAATCCGAAAAGAATTAAAGTATACCCGAAAACGTTTGAGGTGGAGAGGATAATAACAAAAAGGAGAGGTTTTAACGTAAGTAGATCGACTTTTGCTGACATGGATTATTCGTCTTTTACAACATTTATACGTACTGTCTGTAAACAACTGGGCTGACCAACGATTCACTTATTCAGGACGACGAATTTTTGATTAAATGGAAATGGTGGCCTTTGGAAAGCACCACGTGGGAGCCTGCCTCGCATCTTACTCCTGAATTGTTGAGGTGGGTATACAGTATTTTTATTTATACTTGTAATCTTTATAGTTGAATAATATAACATCTGAAAGTGAGTGCTTGTCTAAAATGTATATCATGACTTTATAGGTGTTGTAGGGTGACACTTTTTTATTGTTGAATGCCAAACAGAGTTCCATATTTTCAGGTTTCATATTTGTCAAGATTTATTTTTTACAATGCACGAGCAAATCTACAATTGCCACCTTTTTTTTATGTATTGCACAGTGTAAAATTCACCTTCTATTCACAGGAACTATGACAAACCTAAAAGGCCCACTGATGAGAGAATGTGTGAAGCAGGGAGACAGTTTTATGCTGGAACCATGGCTGCTCTAAAGGGGAAATCTATTGCACCAGTCTATATACAAATGGACCTGGACATTTGGCGGCATGTTAGTTGGAATAAAGGGGCCAAATCACAGCATCCTGGGCATAAACTGTATCGCAAAGAAGACTTCTCCCGTTTTACCACCCTTCCACAGAACTGGTGGTACTATCTTGACGAACATGGTGAGGGAAATGCTATCGACTTCCCTGTGAAGATTAAGCCAGTTCTAAACTGGACCCCAGCCCTCTATGTCTGGCAACAAAATCAGTTAGTGCCAGGTCCCAGGACACCATTAGAAAAATTATGTATAACTATTGTAAAGAGACCTTGTAACATCTCTAATTTGTTTCAGTAGTTATTAATTTGTAGCTTTGTTTCAGTCACTGAAAATTCTCATATATGACCCATTTTGTGTACACCCCTACCTCATGAAAAGAACTGCTCTTATGAATTTGTGGCAGACTGCAACATGTTCAAATAAATTTCCTGCAGTTTCTTTAGATTCCTAACTCTTGTTGTAATGATCAGTTTCGTGATTTTAGATTTTTTGTCTTTTCGCATACATTTACACTTAAATAAAACAACTGTGTGGAGAAAAGTCGAAAACAAAGTTATAAAAGCTGTGAAAATCGAACCGTTTCTCGGCACGTTACGGCCGCCATTACTTTGACCTACAAAATGCCGAGGGATCTGGGCCTAGCGGATGTGATGTCATCTACTCAACGCGTGGTGGGGTGCCAAAGGCTCTTGACCCGTGTTATTAGTATTTAAAGTTTTGCCATCTTCGCGTTGTGTTGTTCAAGGCTGTAGCAGCAGGTCCAATACAAAGGAGGGAATATCCCTTCATCAGTCTCCCGTGGTAAACGGAGAAAGAGCGAAATGGTTGAATTTTGTGAGAACACACCATGTTAACTTCAACCCTGGGGGACGCTTCGTTGTGTGCTCTGACCACTTTCGTGAGCCGTGCTTTGAAAGAACTTTCCTTGGTGCTGGACGTGGTGGTATCCGGAGACTTAAGCCGGGTGCATGCCCTAGAATCTGGAAGAAAAAACAAGCTCCAAGTCCTGTTTCTGCGAGAAGTCACCGCAGAGTAAGTGCCGGCCTCTCTCGGTCTTGACAGCAGTATTCCGATTTCTTTCAATGACCACTCTCATTGTACGCATTGTATTTATTAGGTCGTGAAAGAATTACTTCTGGACAATGCTACAAAGCCTCAAGATCCCGAGTTACAGGAATCTGTACCTAATGAAACCTCGGGAGTCTTGCAGGAAGTAAATCTAATTTTTTCTGATTGTACTGCTCTATTTAGTCGACTTGCAGCCAAAGTACAACCACTGATCCACATCCAAGGAGAGTGACAGCATAGACCTGGATCACAGTGTAAGTTAATTTTTCTCAGTTTTCCTATATTTTTCTTTTCTTGACTAGATTTTTTTTTAGATTTTGCCAAAATCAGTTCTTTCCAGTCAGAAAATGTTCTAATTACAAGCACACCTGCAAAGGTAGAACTTAATTTTGTTTTATTTTCAAAGTTAGAATCACTCAAAAATTCATCAACATACGATATTGTAATTATTTCAGGAAAGTCCACAATATTGCAGTGACTGTGCTCAACTGGTAAGAAAGAACAAAATTCTCCAGAAGGACCTTTTACAAGCAAGGAACAGATTGGTAGAAGTGCAAGAAAAACTATACCAGAACCAAGCATATTGGGCAAAAAGTTTTGAAGATTGTAACAGCCAGAATGAAATGGTATCCACAGGTAATCCCTTTCCCTCCCCCTCCCTTCCACTTTTCTTCCTGCAGCTGCTCATCCCCTTTGATTTTTTCTCCTCTAAACTAAACTTGTTATTCATAAAATCTTATACATCAGCCATCCAAACAGATGTCTGGAGCATGACTAAGCTGGAAGATGGAGAAAGGAAAATGGAAGGTGTAGAAGATATGGAGGAAGACTATCAGACATTGACGACTATGAAATACCTAGTTCAGAAGGTGAAAACAGTGATGAAGAGGACCCCACCTGGAGACCTGAAACTGAGAGGGCATATAAGAAGTTTGGGGATGATGTTGAGACTGATACTAGGCCAAGGTATTACTCTAATGCACTGTAGCATATCTCAATGCAAAGATTGCAACTTTATGATACTGATACTGGCTTGTTATTTTCATTTCTCTACTTATTTCAATTTGGACTGCAAAGGAGATGTACGAAAAGAGCCAAAAGGAATTGTCTTCTTAAGCCAGCTCCTTCTGCTATTCCAACACTGCCTTAACTGCTTTTCTTCCAAGGAAGACATCAGTACTGCACAAACAGACACCATGATGACAGTTTCCTCCTTCTGCAAATGTTGTCGTACACACAGATTTGGAATAGTCAGCCATATCTTTTGAGCCGGTTCCCTGCAGGCTTTGCAAATATTTGTGCTGGTGCCTCTGTATAGAAGGTGCTTCTGGTGTTTAAGCATATGGGTTTACTGGTTTGCCATAAACCGACATATTACATTGAAAAACGTCAATCTCTACCTGTTAGTTGCAATGAAAGATAGCTGACCCAAAATTTGTTTCAAAACCAGAAGCATGCTCCTGATCAAAACTAATATAAAGTGTTACCTAGCTAGATTGAATTTATTACCTAGGTAACCGATACCAGAATACTGTATCAACTTTTATTTTCTTCTTTCACTGTAATATTGTACTTAGACTGGTATGAACTAGACTGGCGTTGCCAGTGAGCTCGTGGCGAGAGTTGCGTCGAGACCAGAATATACTAAAATGGAAAGTAGGGACAAGAGTGGAACTCCAAAGAGAGACTTCCAGTTTCTCACCAGAAAAATATCACACAGTTATAGAGAACATGGCTGTTGACACCTTGCTCAAATGAAACCTGATTAAACTATAAATTATCATTACACCACTCATACACTTGCTTCTTAAAGGTTGAGCGACCCTGCATTTTGAGAATGCGTGACATATCTTTTTATGCACAATCGATTTTTGACAGTTTGACTTCGACTCTTATTTCTAACGAGAGGCCACGATTAATCCAGCCTTCGCTTCAATACTTTTGTACTTTCTTATATTAACTGAATACGTTTCTTCTATCAGGCTTTCGAGTATTTGTGTTCTGTAACAAGCGAGGAATGTAACACGACACTTGTTTACAATATTATTGCGGTTTTGTTCACAGCGTGTTCAGTCATTTGTGAACTGCAAATTCAATGCTCAGGACTATTTCGGTGTATTTTTCATATCTGGTATACAATGCATGACCATTGCGAAACAAAGGCTATATGATCGAATGGAAAGAAACATTTCAACAGGCAAAGTACGATAAGCAGAAGAATTTTATGAGGCAACAGATTGTCATGTACAGATTAAAGCATAAATCGCCATTGTTTTGCGGCTAAAGCTCATCGTAGCTTTCGTTTCCGTTTTCGGCCTGTTATCTTCCCAGAAGTATTTCGTGCCGCCACAGAAAGTTTCATCGGGACGTGATGTAGTGATTATCCAATCTGAAGAAAGAAACCGAGGGAAGTGGTCGCTGTCGATTGTGGAAGACCTAATCGTTGGAAACGACAGAGTTGTTAGAGGAGTAAGACTGCGTGTGGGAAAGTCTCATCTTGAGCGTCTGTACAGCATCTCTACCCCTTGGAGTTGATGTGTAACAGGCGACCTCCAGTTGTGATGAATCCACATGCGGCTCCATTCAGGCCTAGGCGAGATGCTGCCGTCGCAGCACACCTCTGTGCGCAAGACATTGCCCGGGATGAAGACTAAAAGATCATCTTTATCTTTTTGCATCGAACTGTTGAACTGCAAAGGCATTTGGTTGTTTACTAGTTACTGTTGTTGTCATGATCGTGATTATATTTCATGACATTGGATGAACAATAATTAGTGACATCTCTCTCCTTTGGAGATATATGGGGGTGTCGGAAATTGTGCAATTGTTTGCTTAATTATGATTGACATGTGACGTGGAGATAGGATTACAGGACACGAGGCCGAGATAGAGGGAGACTCAGCGTCTTTTTAAGAGTGAGATATGTATATGAATCGAGAATTAAACCGAGTTCACAAGCTGAAAGTCAAGATCAGTGGCAATGACTCGACTCACTAGCTTTGTCGTCATGTCTTTTTCAATTTTAGACAATGATAATGTGATGTCATCCAGAGGTAAGTATTCAGTTCTTCACTGCAGTTAACACATGTGCAGGGTACATATTCCTAGCACTCACTCCCTCCCCCTCACCCCTGATGAAAAAATAAAACAGAATACAATGAATACTAATATCACATGCATATTGCACTGTACAGTATGTGTTCCACATTATTATAATTGTCTACCATTGTAATTTTCTCCTGTTTATTTTCACAGGAAACCATACAGTGGCAGTGACAAAGGGGCAGGAAAGCTATGACCTCCTAAAAACTTCATGTTCCCAGCTATTTGCTTCAATAACAAGTAGCTTTGTTGCTAGGAAAGTAGCAACAAACGGGGACGCCGCCAGTTGGTAGTGAACAACAACTTCGATGATATGTTTTTATTGGAGATGGACAGGAATATTCAGCAATAGGCCACTTTCACAATCATGCGCAGTAGGAAATAGCACTTTTTATTGCCGACATAAACAAGTGTCTGTCTAGTAAATCTCTGCTGAACTTAGTTTTGTGTCTGTATAATTGCATTATAACCATAGAATAAGTTATACACTCTACCCGCCAAGTTTTATTGTCCGAATTTAATTTCCGACTGCGTCACAAATGAACATGAGCCGCTTGCTGGTAAAATCCGAGCCAACTCGGCCCCACAAACATACTCAGTTCTTGTTTACGAAGCAAATTGAAAACAACCGAAAACCCAAGGAAATCGTTTCCCGTTTTGCAATCGAAATATGAAACTGCACAGCTGTAGTTTGTTTACGCCGACCAAGATGTTACTTTCGTTGTTGAGATTTGTTCTGATTGGTCAATAGTTTTTGTTAATACCCAAGGGAAATAAATACTGCTTCGTGAAAATAGATAGGGGGATGCTAGCCTGTTCCAGGCTCTCAGATACTGGAAAAAGGTGCAAAGAAAAGGCGTGAGGGCCTGGGGCGGGGGTGCGGGAGGGCTGGGGCGAGGGAGGCGAGGTGGGGAGAGCCTGTAGTAAATCTATTCAGAACCCTGTTCCGCCCCTGATCATGTGACTTTGAAAGATGTCACTCACTGATGATGTCACTCAACGCACTGCGGGTGACAGAAATCTCGGGGTTTGCGAATATTGTACTTCCTTTGGTTTTTGCGGATGGCGGTTCAAGTAACTGTAAAAACTCCAACGAAAGCCAAATTCCATCCCTCGAAATTCTGTCGATTTTGTGCAAAAAACGTATCTGTTCTCGGTACTAAAGTTCCAAGAGTCTCTCTGTACAATCCTGTACGAAACAAGCAACTCACTGCTTGTTGTTGCCAGGATAGTGTGGTATTGGCAAACATTGTGGACAACCTTGGCCACAAACTCGACTGAAGCGAGGACTTATCCAAGATTAGCTGCCTTACATGTGCAAGAACATTGGTAAGGGCTTATGGCACCTTTAGAAAGCTTATATCTTTTGAAAGGGAGCGCACTTGTAAAACAAAAAGACCACCCAGCTCGCCGAAAGGGATTTCGCCGTACACTAAGCGCACGAGGAGTTTGCCATCGCCAGCAAGGGCAGCAAGGGGCTGCGGCACTCACTTGCTGAAAAATATGAGTCAAAAAGCACAATAAATGCCGGCCAAACTATGTTGGACACCATGCAGAGCTTAGTGGACATTCCCAAAGATGCAAATCAGACAGTGATGAAGGTTAGTAATCCTTTTGCACCGTGATAAAATGGGGAATCGGTAAATTTTTAACCAACTCTTAGTTTTGGCCAGAATGTGATGATTCTTTTTAAATATGCAGGTTTTCATTGGCTATCCAACATCGGGAAAGGTGTCAGAATATGAGCTAAAGGACACATCAATCCGGAGTATTGTAAAGAATACTGTAGTTGGGAATGGCAGTGCATAAATAAAAATGTTATACATATGGCATAGTATCAGTCAAGATTGAAATTCTTTGATTAATGAAATTCTCTGAGAGTTGTTCTTAAATTGAGTATTTTTTAGGTGAACAATAAAATCTTTCTCAAAGAAGAGTCTGCTGGTGAAAAGGGAACCTCATTTGCTGAAATGAATTGAAGCAATTCCTCCAATGCAAAGAAGGGACCCTCCAATGACTACAATGCTTTCAAGGACTTCTACAACTGTGAGACGAGCGCACATATCATTGGAGCTTGGATGGAATTCTCTGGGATGGACAGCCTTGAAGGCAAGTAGTATGGATGGTTCCTTTTGTTTATAACATTACTTACACACTGAGCTGTCATAAGGGTTTACTCAAATAGCCTAAAATTCTTGCTTGTTTCCTCCTGCAGTACTGTATGTTTTTTTACAGGATCCCCAAAAGTGAGAATCATCCCTGACAGCAAAGTGGTGAAGTCCTGGAAAACTGAAAGAAAGCAAGCCTGGTTGTACCATGAAATTAAAGAATTCCTGAATGTTTTTGTCTTCACTCAGACGACCCATCAGCTAAACCAGTTGCAGTTGCCATAGAGGAGTTGGACTCCCTTCATAGGAATGGTTACCCATGTAGAGTGTGTGTGCAGACATTCAAGTACCATTCAACAAGAGTAAAGTACTGAATGTAAAACTCAATTTGTACATAGCATGCTCATGTAGTGCTGTTACTCTTACTTCACTCACTTGTCAACATGTCATCCTTTTTGTATACTCAACAAAACACTAGTCACGAGAGGAGTCAACACGGACAAGTTCCAAATCCATCCAATGAAGAGCGTGATGAGTATGGGTACTACATTTGCCGTTGCCAGTGTGGAAAGGCATATAAGACAAAACAAGGTCGGAACAGGTAGGTCGAACCCTTACTCTTGAGAGTGGCATTTAATAGCTTGTTCGGATGAAAGCTGATATTAATTCTGACATCACTAATACATTGCCTTGACTGATGGACAGAATTCACAATATGAGCTCAGGAAAGGGTTAAATGTGCCTTCAATTTTATACCTGTCTGCACACACACACACACACAAACGTCAATATTTATAATTTGCTGACAAAGACAGACAGAAATTAAGAAATGTAAATTTATTGTTATCTTTGCCCCTTTCTTTCTCGAGACATGAGCGAGACCAGCACAACCACCAGCATATGGAAATGCCAGTGCACCCAAGCTCTCAAGAAGATGATCAGCAGGAAGACTATAAATATAACTATCACTGTGCACGACTGACCTATGGTCTGCTAATGATGTTGTTAGATGATTCTGTTAGGAAGGGTGATTCTAACAGACTTCTGATATGTATGAAAGTAGCACTTCCTTTACTCTACACTTACAAGAGGGTTAAGTATGCATATGTAGTCTTATTGTTTCTTGCAAAAGTATGCTATTTTGCCTGAAAGCCTTGCATTTGATGTTTTGCACAATTGTTTTTTTAACAATTCAGGCAAGTGTGGAGGAAACATATCTCTTGATCTTAGGATGGAACACTTGAATAAGCTACTTAAGATTGCATTGAAACAGCTTGGATCGAACATCACAGAGACAGGTGCACAGCGAGTTGCTAAATCCCTATCACCTTTGGAGGACGTCCTGACAGGTGTGGATAGTGATTGCAAACTAAACTCAAGGAGTGGCTTTCATGGTTTAAAACATCTGAATGAAACCATTATTAGCATAAGCAAAGATTTGCACGATGAGAAAGTGTTTCACATCCAACACGGTAGAGGCTACTACAATTTCAAGGGATTCAAGATAAATGTTATGCATAAATTAAACTACACTGATTTTTTCAACTGGGCAACTGACAAATCCAAGTTGTGGCAAGCCATGTACTATGATGAAGGTGAAGTAGATGAGGGGTAGAAACTGTAGGACATGTCTGGTTAAAAGCACAAGAATAAAAGTTCACCGAGAAAGGTTACAATAATGCTATATTTTCAATAAAGTTTGTTTGAAAATCTGGTGTAAAATGCCATTATTTGACTCAGAGTCAGAATAGATGACCAAAAAGTCTGTCTTCTCGTGTCATTTTCAATTGAAAAGATATGGGTTTCACTGGATGCTTAATCAAGTTCATACCTGACTATCAGGCCCATCAGAATCGAATGTCAAACTCAGGGAGCTCAAGCGAATCAAAACCATCATTTCCATCTTGGAGGCAAGTGTCACTGAATCCCTCTGCTCTGGAACTTTCAGCTTGAATACATGTAATGTCATTGTTAAGTGCTGAAAGCGCTTCCATCTCCATGTCCCCAAACAGTTCCTGAAACACTTCCAATACATCCATAACCTGTTTCACAGAAAATAATGAAACATGTTTGTGCAGGAACTCCGAAAAAGAAACATTTGCTGCATTCTGAACAATGTCATTCATAACTTGCTCAGAGAATCCATGACTGCCTGAAGGATGAAACAATGTCCTCCCTGAATATTGCTGCTGCAATTCTAACAGATCAAGTCTTAGATCATTCGCGTCAGTTGGAGTCATCTGTCTCACAGCAGAAGCAGGTGCAACTTCTCTTTCCACAGGATTTAGTGCCATGACATGGGGTGGTTCATCTTGCATGCACTTGTCATTGCCACTGCACATACACAGTTTTCTACAGTTCGAACTGCACAGGTGGCCAGGTTCAACATTAGACACAGATACACTGAAATGCTCATAAAGTTCTTTCCTCTGGCACCCCTCTGCTCTCACCACAGCTTTCACATATTCGTCACACCTAGATAGCTGTCGTCTTGTGAAATATGTGACACAGTGTGCTTGGCTACCATCTCTTCCACCACGTCCAGCTTGTTGCATCAGGTCAACAACACTTGTAGGTGGGCCATAATGTACAACATATCTCACATCAGGGAAGTTGATTCCCATTCCCAGGGTACAGGTTGCAAGCACTACCCTTTTTAGTCCATCTTTCCTGAAGTCTTCTTCTATTCCCAGTTTTTCACTCTTCCACATTTTAGCAAAATAAACACCGAGAAGAGACGCTTTGTTGTCACCATCAGTAAACTGATACGCCTTCTCTTTCAAGTTTAGCAGTAAATAACTCAAAACGTTAGAAATGTCGTTGAAAGTACTGCAAAAAATAAGAGTCTTTGGTGTTTCTCTCCCATGTTTTGCCACCACATCTGCAATCCATTTCAAGTAGGACAAAGCATCCTTCTCTTTACTTATTTCAATGAAATCTAAGAGAATGTTCTCCTTGTTAGGGGACACATCAACTACAGCAGGCTTGGTCATCCCACAGGCTTTGATGAGTTTACCCTTTCAAGTAACTGAACAGTTGCAGTTAGTGCAATCATTGGGATTCCCGGGAGTAGCGACCTCAGATCCTTGACTCTTCCAAATGCCTCCCTAAATGGATCCTTCGCTTTCTTTTTCCCTTTCTTCTCTGATAGTCCCCTGTAAGTTAACGCAAAATTAGTTAAAGAGCCTGGGATTGGCGTGGAATATTGAATAGTAGTGAGCATCAATCTACAACTATCGATCGAAATCAAAAACTTACCATTCCGTAAATGAATGGACTTCATCAAAAGCTATTCCAACGGTTTGACGGCCCAACTTTCCCTCCTTCAGTTCCTTCATCCAAGTCTTCGATAGCCAACTCTCAGGACTTCCGAATACAATCTCACACTCCCCACTTCGAACGGATTTCTCATCGTCGTCGTTTTCCTCGCCGATCCCTATGGCTGCAGCCAATATCCCCATTTCCCTAACGTGCTTTATTTGATCTTTCATGATCGAAACCAAAGGAGAAATAATGATGACTGTCTTGGCACTATCTTGTTGTGACACCATCTTCATCACATGAGGGAAAAGTTCGAAGATGAGACTTTTGCCGAAACCAGTCGGTAGTATTGCAAACACATCGTTTCCAGACACTAAATGTTTCAGGCATGTCTCTTGCTCTTTTTTGAGCGAATTAATGTGCAAGAAATCCCGTAAACATTTCGCGATTACATTGTCTACATCCATGTTTCACGTGCGAAAAGCGTATGGATAATTTACATATCAAATATCATATGATTGGCATGTGACAAAAATTGACCAATCAGAGGGTATACCAGGAGTTGGTATACTGGAACAGGGTTCTGAATAGAATTACTACAGGCTCTCCCCACGTTGCCCCAGCCCTCCCACGCCCCCGCCCCAGGCCATCGCGCCTTTTCTCTGCGCCTTTTTCCAGTATCTGAGAGCCTGGAACAGGCTAGGGGGATGCCAAAAAAAAGTTATGAAAAATGGGTATGTAACAGTGGAAGGGATGGATCCAGTGGAGCTTTTACTTGGTGGATGCTATAAGGTACTAAAGTTAGTTAGCAGTATGACTTTACTTTGAATGAAATAATGCTACACATCTGCCTGAATCCCCAAAGTCAATCTACTGTTGTACTCTATGTATACCATTAAGGTATATATTTACCATCATTGGTGCTACCTTGTCCAGACTGAATAAACACACAGTAACAATTCTGTATGGCTCACTTTCAGTTTCTTTTGCTGCTGATGGGCATGAAGGGTGCTACATCCAGCCACGCATGCATATGGTGCAAAGTTCACAAGCAGGACAGGCAAGTACAGCTGATTATCTTTTAATATAATGGTTTGATGTTGTTTTTCAGGAATGTGCATGAACCTTTAACCCTCAATGATTTTTCAAAGCAAATACTTCACACTGCTCAAGAAAAGTTTCCTATTTATTATATTTTCAGACATGACATGTCTAAGCCTCAAGATTTCTACTGCCAAGTCCCTATGGTGAGAACCTTGAAAAAAGTAGAATGTGCAAGGCATCAGAGATTCTCCTGTGCACCAGCCTGTTACCAATTCCACTGGAACAGGTTGTTCTTGATGAAGTACACCTGATGCTCAGAGTAACAGGTAAGTGGCTGCAAATTCAGACTTGTTCTAGCAGTGTCAGTGTATCAATAGTAATATAACTACTTTCACTATGTGAAAGAACTAGAAATGTGAAATAATTTAGACTTATTACTTTTGAGGTACTCATATCAGGAAACATATATCTACATGTATCAAAATAAATAATTCATTTTCATGCTTGCTGTACACAGACGTCTTGACCAGAAATTTGGACACAGAGGCTGTACAAAGGGACTGGGAAGATAACCATAACAAGAAACCTAGCAAGAGAACCAGCACACACCTTGAGGCTCTGAAAGCTGCAATCAAGAGTTGTGGAGTTTCCTTTGACGTGTGGGAAAAAAGGAATGCTGACGGAAAAGGAAGTGGCACCTATGCTTTCACAAGCTTGATGGGTTCTGACAAAAAGATCCTCCTCCAAAACCTTCCAATGAAGTTAGGTGTCATCAACTCTGACACAAGTGACAAGTGACACAGTAATCAAACTTTGGAGGTGCTTGCATCAGTCCTATGTATGATTGTAGTTCACTTTCTGCTCCTCTGACACTTTTGTTCTTCTTCTTTGTTTTGTATTATTTCACATAGGACTTCAATGAAATCTACAAAATGCTTCATCGAAACCCTTCCAGTGATCATTCTGAACTACTTTCAGGATGCAAGTACAATACTTTCACTTTTTAATTTGCGAACAATTTTTAAACGTATTTTTCTACAATATTTAGGCAAACAGATGGGTACAACAGTTCACATCTCTTGGAGGGATATGCCCTGGTTATGCTAATGTCACTACATCCATGTGATGGTCTATCATGCACCAAGATTTTTGCAAAGAGGAGGAATCAAGAAATTCACAGGGTAAGGTAAGATTAATCTTCTAGCTTTTCAACTTGAGCAACAACACTTTTAGTACATTTTATTATTAATGGTTGAGCAAATAATGTGTTGCTATTATAGCCTTCATGCATGTTGTGTACATTCTACAGGTGTGGAAAAACTAAATGATGATTGCAGAAGAATTCATCTACAAAAATCCAACAAATGAGATGCACGAAGGGATATGCTTTTTGCGTTGGAAAACGCCTCAAACATCTGACAAAGTAAGAAGACCCCAGACAGTACAAAAAGCATGCTTCAGAGTGCTGGGATACATCAATCAAGAAATGCCCTAAAAGAAGGCAACGACTATGCAAAGAAGTATTGCAAGAAAAGGTAGTGGATGGAGGTCTGGATGTTAAGAGCATGACTCCAGAGGAGATCAAGGCTAAGCTCCATGTTGGATCCAGCCATACTCGTTCCCAGGAAACATGCTCTTGACCACGAACAATAGATGTTTGTCTTTGAAATCACACGTGCTTCCTGTGTTTGCCGCATCCAGCCTAACCAGAGATATTACAAAGTGTCGCAAGATAAAGTGGGAATCTGTTACACAAGAATGTGTTCAATGGATTGGAGGTATGTACTAAAGATGCAGTATCTATATTGCAGTGCTACTATTTCATATTCTGTACTAAGCTGTTGATAAAATATGCGATTTGTAGGATTTGCAGTCAGTGTGAGGAGCATCAGTCCACCTTCTATTGTAGAGAGTGCAAGCTGAAGTATTGTGTCATGCAATGTACTGTTCCACTCAAAGGTAGGCCTAAATGCATCGATCAATTCACCAAGTCGTACACATCATTATTCCTCATATCGTTATCAGCAATTGAGTAGTTTTTGCACGTGCACTTGCAAGTTGGGTTGACTTGGCCCGACCTCATGGCAGTATCGTTTGGCCACCCGAGTGCAAGTTTTGATTTTGTAACTTGGTTCGATTTGGGAGTACCGTTTGGCCAGGGCCTATTACCATCCACACATTATTAGTGTTTCCTTGGACCACACTCCCTGGACCACCAGAAATTACAAATTATACGCATCTCTGGCTCAAAAAAAAAAAAACGGCCACCACTGGCCATGTTTGCGATGGCTGGAGTTTATGCACAAGGCCACGTCTTTTTAGTTCTACCTCTTCTCTTTAAAATATGTTTCGTTTCTGCAAATGCGCTAGTAGCAATTATTTCGTGTACAACGTCCTAAAAGTTTCTTGACAAATTTAGCTGTTTCTTTTTTTTAAATTCTGAATATTAGTACTCAGGGGTCGTTGAAGAAGCACAAGGTTCATGATCTCGATTTATACGCATGCCAAGTGGTTCCAACTCCGCATTTTTGAAAGGGTAAAAAATCCTCAAATCCGCGATACATCTTCTCTTTCACAAGGCGGACGACCCATGAAACAGTCAACTTTTTTAGAATTCAGGAAAATTGCCCTCGGTCTCTGCAAGTCTCTGGGTGTTGTTCATGATCGAGGCATCTTTCTTCTATCGAGAAATCCTGCTCTCCTTGCATTCTACATGGTTCCAAAAGAAGTCAAAGAATAGCAAAATAGCGGCAAGTCTGTTGCGTGCGCCATGTGCATTTAAAGGGCCAGACAGAACCGAGAACTGGCCGTTTTTTTTTGTGCACTCCTGCTCGCCACTCCTCCTGTCCTCCATTTTGCATCCCAAGATTCTCAGTGTTCCTGGTGCTTGGTAGCCTTTCATTATGACCTCACTGAGTAGTTGGAAGTGAAAAATGTTGGACGAATTCAGACGGTGTGCTTTGACCTTCAAGGCACAAATCTGTTACTCAATCATTTTTGCTTTAGAAATCCCTTTTCCTATCTTCAGGAAATGGTATAAAATCGTGCAGAGCAGTCAGGAACGTAGCTCAGAAAGTGGAGCGGCCAGCTATGTTAGCACAACACCTTTACATTACGTCGATCTGGTAGAATGCTGCATTCCTCATGGTTTGTTTGCTTTTTCTGATGATGAGTGCACAAGGAATGAAATAAATGTAGCTTTGTCAAAAATTGCTGGTGGTGTGGTGCAGCAGTTTAAAAAGACAAAGGGAAGGTCAAGAAAGGACTTAAATGAGAGTCTGCAGGTTCCATTGTTTGAAGGGCAGACTAAATCTTTTAGAGATCTTGGAGGAGAAATAGAAGATTTGAGAGATGAATTAGAAGAGTGGAAAAGCAATTACACTAGCTTGGAAGAAGAGAAAGAATTTGCTTTTAGAAAACAGAGAGAAAAAGATGGCTATTCACGATTTGCAGAAAACAAATAGGGAACTTGAAGAGTACATTAACACACTTGAGCAAAGGGTCTACAGTAGTCAAAACAAAGGAAAGCATGTTTCTGAGGCCAAAAACAAGGCAAGGACTCTCAACACTTTCCTGTCAAAGGCCCAACTGGCACTGTGGTTTTGAAAGTCATTTGGCATTGAACTGAAAAGCTTCAATGTCAAAGAAACCGAAACAGGAAATTCGCACACTTTAAATTGCCAACAAACCACCCCACTGTCAAGTCAGGAGAGTTCAGAAAGTCTTGAAAACCCCCAGAAGAGGAAGTACAGCACCTTACCAGAAGAAGAAAAAAGCAAAATTGACCAGATTCTCTTTCTTGTTGATAAGTTCTGTGTTGGTGATGCCTTTTATCATTAGATAGCAATGAAAGATCTATTCACTCAGCATATAAGGGAGTACCTGAAGGACAACCCTGATTTTGATGCCAGCACAGACCAACTACAAATAAAAATCAGTGGAGATGGAGCACGAATGACCAGGAATTCAAACTTCATTTTATTGCCATTTTCCTTGCTGCAAAGTGGTGAATGTGTCATGTCAGCTAGAGGAAACAGAACTATTGCTATAGTAAATGGAACAGACAGTTATGAAACAATAAACAAGTCATTTGGAGAAATCAACCACATGATTGCTGATAAAACATTAAACACTGGTGGTCAAGAATTCAATATTGATCTTTTTTTCTTGGACGTGACTATAAATTTATTTTGCTCATGCTTCGGTTGAAAGGTGCCTGGTGCAAGGTGCACAAGATTGACATGGAAAGTGGAACATTCTGATCACTACAACACACCACCACTGGCATGTTCTCTACACGAAATCCAAGAAATGTCTACAAAGTCTAAGGACAACTTTTGTTGTGATAAGCAGCCACTGCTAAACATTGAAATTGATCACATTGTGGTCGATGAGCGTCATTTGATGCTTCAAGTGACAGACATTTTAACTGAAAATCTTGTACATGAGTGTATTGATTGGGACAAGAATGACGATTTTAGTTTAAAAAGAGGGAAGTGCAAGGGGTTCATCTGAAGAAGCTAATTGCAACCATGAGGGCTTGTGGGGTTTCTTTTGATGTATGGGAGCAGCGGAATCGTGATGGAAAGGCCAGTGGAAAATATGACTGGACCAGCCTTCTGGGCTCAGACAAAAAGATTCTTTTGGCACAGCTCCCTGCAGAGTTGGACAAAGTCTTACGGCCGGAGACAGCAGAAACAATGATCGATAACTGGAAAGAATTTGGGAACTTATACAAGGATGTCAGCAACTGGACACCTAACATGAATCCCACTGACTTCTGGGCCAAAGCAAAGCAGTGGATAACCTTTTCACCTCATTAAATGGCAAAGTTGACGGCTATGAGAGAAGAGTAACACCATACATGCACATCATGCCTGCACACATCCCCAGGTTTTTTCAGCTTTACAAGGTTGTGAAAATATTCACAGCTCAGGTAGTGGAAAAAACAACGAGGGGCACCTGCCATTATTCTGCACAAATCAAATCGATGGGACTCTGCAGGGGATGTGCTACGCCTAGAACACAGACAGAGGGAATTATGGAACAGGAAAAGAAAAGCCGATCACTTCTAAAAAGGAATGAGAGCTACTGGCAAAATGATTTCACAGAGATTCGCCAAAAAAGGAAAAAGACTCAAGATCCACAATCAAATGAAGATTCTTTGGCAGTTCAAGCAAGTCAAAGTACAAGTACCACTGATTTTTCTCAAATGTCAGCAACTGCATTAAAGCATGAATTAAAACAACGAAAGGATTCAGCAAGAAGAACAAAAGGGAACTCATAAAATAACTCGAAGAGATTTTGCAGAAAGAAACGTGACCAGGGGCACTGGGACTGGTTCAGGATTAAAATCGATGGACAGCCTTTCTACAAACATTACCCTATCCTCCTGAAAGGTGCCATCCACAAGAGAAAATGTGCGAGGGGATTTTTGCAAAAAAATCCTTACTTTGAAAGGGTATTTCACCCTAGCCCCATCCCCATTCCTGTCCAGTATCCTGTTCCAGTTTTCAGGCAAGCTGCATCTGTCCAAATCTGCCTTTTCCAACATAATATATTTCCTATCCTTAGAATCCCTTCTCTTGCCATGAAACAAAAAGCGAAAAAAATCATGATCAAAATCAATAATTGTGTTGTTTCGATTCCTGTTCTTAACTTTTGTCATGACTGACAACCTGAAACTGTCAATGTTCCTCGACAACCTTGCCTGTTCAACTGGGGCTTGTTAAATTGCCTGCAATCAAACACAAATAGAGAAAATGATTTGTGTATTTTTGTAAAATCTTAAGAATAGTTTTTTCACCTTTACCCCAATCTCAAATCAAGCTTCAATACATCAAATCACCTACTAGTAATATAGTAAGATGCTCAGATGTCTAAAATTATTTTCTGATTCTCATTCGCAACAGCAAAATTATTGACTTATCACTGTACCTAATAAGATCATCTGCCAAATTCTCCTCGTCCTTCCAAGAATTCTCAAAAATTCTGTATCCCTTCCATTTCACTAAATATTGACTCCAAAAGGAAATTCGTGAGCCTAAAGATGCAGTATTGAGATACGTGTGGGCCAACATTGTTTACATACCTTGTTTCGGATGGTCCTCTTGCTGATGAGTCTCTCAACAGCAAAATAATTTGAGCAAGCTAATTTCCTCTTCCTACCCTTCAGCTTTTTTTCCCCCCAGAGCAGATCTGCTGAGCAGGCATTATGCAATTGAACGTACAAGCCACGCACGTTTTTGCTTAAATCTCTCAAACACAGCACCATGATTTTTTATTGTAATCGATACCACTATGCATGCGCACTTACACAGTTTCAAGAGTTTTTGCTCCCACATTCAAAACCGCTGCCTGTATTAGATTTCTGGCCATTTTAAAGACTGAATGCATTGATGGAACAGCTCAAGGAATTCGACTCCACTCTCTTCCAGTCTAATGGGGTCACCTTAAAACATGAAGATTTCTCCCACGATTTCAACCTGGAACACATTGCTTGCATAGATGAAGGCTGCATTCGCTGAGAGAAATGTTCCACAGCGCAGACACATTTGCCGACCCGTTTCAAGTTACGGCCTATGACAACCAGGCCGGCGAAAGATACAGTCAACTAACGGCAAACTGACCGTGAAAGAATATCACAAAGCGCCCACTATAGACTTTGTTATTGCGATTGCCCAGGCGCATGGGTTTGAAGTTGCTACTGAGCCAAGTGTAAACTTTACAGAAGTGGAGGACGCCGAGAATTGCTACTGGATTCTACGTCGACCCTGATAAAGTGAAAAACAGGAAGCGCAAACAGTTTCAAGACAACTTTCAATGCGTTTATCATATCTATGTTTCAAGTCCGCTTGACAATGAGCTTCCCCAATGCCTCCGTTATCCTCCTCCCTTGGCCATCCCTGAAGTATGCATTAATGTGGAGGCTGTTGCGGTATTACTGTTTACACTGGACATGCCCAACATTGCACATCTCCTTCAAGACAACTACCTCAGCAATGCTGCAGAAAGCAGGCTGCTGACTAACCTTAAGCCAGAGAGGAGATGTACAGTGTCTTGTATCCATGGAAAACACAATAAATGACCAACAGCTCTGGCAATCACAGGAACCGCCCCACGTGTGCAGTTCTGTTTGTTTGTTGCAGCAGATGCAGTTATCTGTGAGCACTTTAGTCAGCGTTCAGTCTTTTTTAAAGCTATGGTCTAATCTTAAAGCTATGGTCCCACGGGAAAAATTACTGAGCCGAATTAAAATCGCACAAATCGAACGCTGGACAGAAGGGATCAAACCAGTTTGTTTCCATTTTTCATTTTGACCATTATCACTGCCGCTTTGTACACTTTCTATATCCGCCTTAAGGTTTCGTTGGACATTGCATGATATTTTGCCGATCCAAATTCGCCTTTGGCAATGAAAAAATTTAAATAGAAAATAAGTGAGTTAAGGGCGGATCAGAGTTATATCACTGTTCCATTGTTTCATTTTTTTATTGTTCTATTGTTTCTATTACTGAAAAGGTTCACTTGATTTTTTGGGGGAAAATATTATGGTGACTTTTCACAAACTCATTGCTGCCAGTTAAAGGTCCCAAACAACTCAAACTTGCAACGCAGCCAACAATGGACGGACCTGATGGACTTGCGCTTTTTCATATAACGTCGTATAAAAACTGGTATCCGACATCTGGCAATTTGGCTATCGTCAAGTAAAACTGACATGTCATACTTCCGGCATTGACATTTTACACCATGGGGTGTAATCAAGTGTGTTCAAGTGATATGCAGTTGGAACTTGGGAAAGCGCCCATTTGCATTAACCGTTGAAGTGGATGTGACTCGTGCTGACTCGTTCAGTCTACTTCTGTGTTTCCGCCGTGTTTCCCTTCCCAGCCTTTTGTGACTGGGATAGCTTCTATCTTGAAGTTCCCCTTTGTGCTTCAATCGTCTGGTAAGTTTTTTTTGCCAATTTCAAGCAGAGTAATAGTCAGAGTCCTGTTACTAATAACGAAGAAATTCTTTGTTCCGTTTGAATCACAACTGTAACCAAAATTGGTCAAAACGTATTGCCAGCTAAATCAACGGTTTTAATTTTACAAATTGTTGCAGCATGAAGATACTAGTATTCGTTTGTTAAATTTTCAGAGATGTGATAATTCTGGAGCTGTATGCGGTTCAAATGGTCAACTGGTCGAGGGGTTATAGCCACCATTGAACGGTAAGTGCGAGGAAATGGATATTTTAAAGCAAAAAATCAACACTAGAATAATCTCTGGCGTAATGGTAACGTTATGTTTTCTAGATTATGCCAACTTGACAAAGATCTAGGTTATGCAACTTCTAGCGTTTTTAGACAAATATCGTCACTGAATCGTATCATATTGTTGAGTAGAATCTGTAAAATAGTCCTAATCGGGCACACGCTGTCTTAATATGAAACAAGACTGGTTTTGCCAGTGAGCTCATTGGGTGGGGTCGAGACCAGAGGAAACTAAAATGGAAAGTAGGGACAAGAGCGAAACTCCCAAAAGAGACTTTCAGTTTCTCACCAGAAAAATATCACACAGTATAGATAACTTGACTTTTCACACCTTGCTCATATGAAACCTATTGGTATAAATTGTCATTACAACACTCATACACTTGCTTCTTAAAGGTTGAGCGACTCTGCATTTTGATCTTTGGAGTGAAAAGTTAGCCAGCAAGAAAAGAGTAATGTGTGACTTATCTTTTCATGCACAGTCGATTTTGACAGTTTGACTTTGAAGATTTATTTGTAATCCGAGGCCACGATAAGCTAGCCTTCGCTTCAATACTTATGTTTTTTTTTACTGAATGCGTTTCTTCTATGAGGCTTTCGAGTATTCGCGCTCTGTAACAAATATAAATTGAAAGTCATTTGTGACTAATGTACCGATCAATTCGAAACTCGCACACCCCCCCGGGCAACCCCCCGGGCATTTGAACTTTTTGATTTTCCGATGGTCAAATTCCCCACCCTCGGGCCAAAATGACTGTTCAAATACCCCGGTTTAAGGCTGAATTTAGTGGTCAAATGCCCCACCCCTGGGACCAAAAAAAAAAAGCTGAAAAACAGATACACGTCTAACAATTTGACTTGTTTTTGTGAAAGTCGCGCGCGTACGAGCTCGATAACGGTGAGTACGTTGGCTAAAATTGTTTCTTTAAGCGAATTACACTGTATCTGAGGAAGTACAAAGGAGTGATTTGCAAGACTGAAACAGATTTATAAACTATTTATATACTGGGCAAAGGGAAAAAAGTTGAAGGGAATTAACACAGAATTGTTGACAAGAAATGCCATGAGTTGTGTTCTGACGCGCCGAGGGTATTAAAGTCGTTGACATTTTTCTTTAAACCGTACGGCTAACAAAATGCATTTATTTAACATCCAATGATAAAGTTTCAAACCATACCTTGAGCGAAGCAATGCTTTATTGCGAGTTGTTTAAATCGTAACGGCTCAACATCGGAGATTGATCCTCGATAAATGAACCTTGTGCTTGGAACATTCACTGATATGCCTATCAATTTAGACAAAATAAACAATTAGCACACACCGTACACACAGCTAAAACATTTTCGCGTAAAGGGTGAAATTGAGGGAACGAGTTCAAATTCCCCACCCCTCCGTGGTTGTGGTCAAATGCCCCACCCCGGGCGAGAGAGGTTGGTCAAATTCCCCCCTCCCGGGCAAAGGAGGCGGTCAAATGCCCGGGGAGGGGGGAGGGGGGATGTGCGAATTTCAAATTGATCGGTACATAACAAACTCAATGTTCAGGACTATTTCGGTGTATTTGCTCGCGGCTGTGGTGAGCTTAAAAACGGAGTTTGTTTGTTTTCGTTTTTTACTCACGGATATGCATAGCATATCTGGGAGTCATTGGTGTCTACAATCTGTCGCTCACTCACTCACTTACTCACTCACTCACTCGGTGTATTAGCTTTTTGGCGCGGTTGTTAAGTCAATACGTGCCTCACCATGGCGGTGGATGGCTGAATGTTTGTCAAATTCTGCTTTGAGCTGTCGCCAAGTTTAACAGAGCCTCAACAAAACCTGTGATTAACACTGCCACAGCTGTAGCTGCACTCATCCGGAGCTCTAATCACAGTAAAAGCAGGCAGATGTTAGCAACTGTAAACGATATCATCTTCCGGCGTAACCTTTGCCCTGATCAATGAGATGAATAGCAGTGCTTTGATGTCGGGCCAATGTTAGTGTTAACTGTATATCTAAGCAATGTCGCCGCTAAGCTCGCCTCGTTGCCTATAGCCTTTCGAAAGTTCTGATTTGGATTCCCTAAAGTTTGATTATACAATTGGTAGGCCATATTTGTCGCACTTGTGCCAGTTAAAGCCCTGACCAGCTGGTCACGTTCATCACGCAAGTCGCAATACCTCCATATACAGATTTCAAAAAAAATTATGAAAGTCAACCTTTGTCCGAATAGATGTGTTGTACATCGCCTGGCCAAGAAATACGCACAGTGATCCACCCGGCTGCTTCTTTTCTACGGCTTCCGAGTGCCACAAATTATAAAACTAAAACTAAACAATGATATGAAATCCGATTCCTGATTCATTTGTTTACCGCCTTTGCGGTCAAGGTATTCATTGCACGTACGTATTTCACTTTGAAAGACATGGAACTTCGACATCATAAATTTGAAGGAAAGCTTTGTGTGCCCAAAGTTCGTCGGGACTAAATAATTAGCGGCGAAAGAGTTATTTGCAATCCTGTAGCGGTAGCCATTAAATATAATCGAACATTTGTTTACGGCTATGGCGGTGAACTTGAGAACGCAAGCCAAAATCGTTCCCTAAAACCTAGTTTATCCGTGCCTGTTCCACAGAGCCAAAAGGTGTCGAGTTTGGATGGCATACAGATAACTTTATACACAACCATTAACGTACGATTCAATCGACTACATCTCAAGTTGTTCACGAAGTCACCTTACGTCATCACATATCACGTGGCAATGTGAACCAGTCACCGTGTGCTGATTCGTAACCCAGAAAAATATGACGAAGATAAAGACACAGTCTCCAATCCTAAGCTCGTCGGGGCGTTGCCCCAACGAGCAAAAAGATGTTGATTATAATGAACTTCACAAGATGCAGTCATATAAATTTTGTGATTCTGAAAATGTATCACCTCCGGATTGCACATGGTTTCCTTACAAGATTGTCCAACGGAGTCAAAATAAATTCACGTCTTAGAAACTGTAGATTTTATAAGCATCTGTAAAATTATATTGCCAATTACCAGGGCTTTTACAGCGGCACAGACTGAGATCAATCATCTTTCCGAATCAATCCGGCTCGTTTTCCAAATTCTCCCAACCATTCAAGAACGAACACAACAGTATTGTCAAGAGAATTCCTGGTTTAATCAGCCTTTATCTACAAACTGTAAGTGTGATAACTCTTGGAGTAAAACTAAAACAAGGTGAAAACTTTCCAGTGGCGCTTTATTGATAGGTCTCCACAATAACAACGGACTATTTGCTAAGAAGGAATAACTGTCTTTAGTTTGCAAAATTTCGATGAGATCGTGATGCATCAAAATTAGCTCAAATTCACCGATTCTTGTTGACTTCTTGTATCAGCATTTTCTCTTCTGTTTTCCTCATATTATCGTCAGTAGTTTCGACAACAAATGTTACTAAAAATATGATAATCGCAGATGGCCCCTCGCCCAAGTAATTGACTAGGACCAATTCTAAGACTTATTGTAGTGTTGATCATAGTGTAGATCAGTACTCATCTTTATTCCCAATTACTTAATCCACCTGCGATGCTAAATGATGTTGCAGCTAATGGGTTCAGTATCAGGTGATAGACATAAGGCTTTCCTCGCTCTTCGAATATATTTTTAAAACTGTCCAGTTGTTTTACTATTGTTTGACTGTACTCCTCTTTATTCTCTAATACTTGATCCACCCGCAATACTAAATGATGTTGCAGCCAATGGGTTCAGTATCAGGTAAGAGACAAGGCTATCCTCTCCAAATATTTTTAAACAGCTGTCCGGTCAATTTACTATGGTATGTCAGTACTTATCTCTAATCTCTAATACTTGATCCACCCACTATACTAAATGATGTTGCAGCCAATAGATTCAGTATCAGGTAATAGACACGAGGTATTCCTCGCTCTCCGAATATTTTTAATAGCTGTCCAGTCGATTTACTATTGTATGTCAGTACTCATCTCTATTCTCTAATACTTGATCCACCCACTATACTAAATGATGTTGCAGCCAATGGGTTCAGTATCAGGTAATAGACATGAGGCTATCCTCGCTCTCCAAATATCTTTTGATAGCTGTCTGATCGATTTGCTATTGTAGGTCAGTACTCATCTTTTCCCTAATACTTGATCCACCCACAATACTAAATGATGTTGCAGCCAATGGGTTCAGTATCAGGTGATAGACAAGAGGCTTTCCTTTCCGAATTACTTTTTTAAAAGCTGTCCAGTTGATCTACTGTTGTACCTCATTTCAGTTTTAAACAGGCTTACACATCTTGTTCCCATGGATGCAAAACTGAAACTTTATAACTCCTTTCTATCGCATCTAAATTACTGTTCTACAGTCTGGCACTTTTGTCTGAAAAGAGATTCGGATAAAATTGAAAAACTAAATGAAAGAGCACTGAGAAGCATATTTCAAGACAGATCAAGTGATTATGGCACATTGTTAAAGATGGCAGGAAAGACCACACTATACAGTCGTTGAGTCCAAGACATTGCTCTACTGATATATAAGGCACTACACAATCAATCACCGCAATATATCAGAGACTTGTTTAAACTACAGATCTCAAACTATAACCTTAGAGGAACGGACATCCTGACTCTTCCCAAGCCAAGAACCACTACCTTTGGATTACAGTCACTTAGATACATGGGACCTAAAATATGGAACACTCTTGCAAACAAAATAAGATCGGCCGAAAACATTGAAGTTTTTAAAAAGAGTATTAGTAAATGTACTTTTTAACTTTTATAGATTATCTTTTTTAGAGAAGGTTTGAGGGGGGAGGTTCAGGGGCTTTTGTAATTAGTATACCTTTGTGATTATATTTAGATATTTTAGGCTTAATTTAACTAGTAGTTAGTATTCTAGTATTACTTTTAACTTACATTTTAAAATTTTATAGTAAATTAGTATACCTTTGTTATCACTTTGAATATTTTAGGCTCAGTCTAAGTAGCACATATGTTCTATATTACATTACTGAGGGTAAATAAAGATTATTATTATTATTATTAACTCGTGTGTTTCATTGTTAGGTACATGTGTGCAAAAGCTCGAATATCCCCGACCACTGCATCTCATATGCTATGAGTGATCCAAAGGATAGTGCTTTTCAGGAAATATGCGATCACAGTCACAATTAAATGTGTGATCGATGCTCCATGTTCTCCAGTGTCCTGAGAGAGATCAAGGAAGCCCTACAAAGCGTCACAGAGTGTACTAGTCCAGACGTGAGGGAGCAGTGGGCGTAAGACATTGCACAAGCAGAGCAGGCCATCCTTGCTTGGAAAGCGCATCTTGTATGCTTGGTCAATCAGGCATTGGTTCCCTGGCATGTCACCGTTGCCGTCCGTAAGTCTTCAGAGCTGGAAATGTTGACAGTTGTCCATATTTTTCCCGCTTGCCCACAAGACAGCCACACAGTTCTAACCATCATGTCCGATGTTATCCGCCAACTCAAGGTAGTGCCACAACTTAAGAGCGTCTTCTACAGACAAGACAACGCCAGATGCTACCATTCATCAAGCATGGTTGTTGGAGCTAAAATAGCCGCGAAAAAGAGCAGAGAAAGTTTGGAAAGAATGGACTTTTCTGATCCCCCTAGGAGGAAAAGGTGCACGAGACAGGAAAGTGGCTACAGTTAAGTCCCATGTTCGTGTGTATCTCAATTCTGGCCATGATGTGGAAAACGCGCAACAACTGAAAAATGCCATTCAGTCGGACGGTGGCATTCCAGGTGTCTGAGTCGCACTGTGTGATGCTCCAAGTACTCACACTCTTGGCGCATTCAAGTGGGATGGTATCAGCTTGCTAAATAACTTCAGGTATGGAGAGGATGGGATTACAGTGTGGAGGGCGTATGGCGTTGGACCTGGTAAGCATGTATCGTAGGATGAGGTCAAGGCTCCAATGGCAGTAGACTTGGCTTCTCTTGTCGCAGAGGACAGCCACGCTCGTGACATACCATTTGCACCAGTCGCAACCAGGCATCAAAAACAACTGCAACCATTAGAAGCCCCAGAAGCAGCAAATGAGTCTTGCCCTGACACCTATCATACTGATAGTTTATTTGCATGCCCAGAAGAAGGCTGTGTGATGTCATACGCCCGGTTCTCTTCCCTGCAGTTTCATTTAGATTGTGGTAACCACAAACGTGAATTGGAGCAAGAAACACTGCAGGACAAGGTCATGAGCAGCTACGCTCAAAGGCTGGAAGAAGGTATGGCTAAGGTACCCGAGTTTCAGGAAGAGAGCCACTCTGGTGTCGAGTTTTCACACACCGAGACAGAACTCAAGATGGGCTGGGCTCTCAAGTCAGCAGGAATCTAAAGGACGAGATTTTCCCTGAAGCAAAAAGAGTACCTCATGAAACAGTTCCAAATCGGAGAAACAACGGGACGAAAAGCAAAGGCAACAGATGTAGCCAGAAGCATGCGCTCGGGCTGGGAGCCAACTGGAGACCGCCTATTCACCAGTGACGATTTTCTTACCCCCCAACAAGTTGCGAGCTTTTTCTCACGATTGGCGGCAAACAAAACCTCACCGCAAGCGGAAGCAGCAGATGAAAGCGAAGTGGAGGCTGCACAGGACGAGATGCTGCTACAAGATATTCGGGCTGTGGTAGAGAAGGAAGCCACCTTGGGTCATCTTGTTATCTATGATGGGCACGACATCTGCGAGATGGCAAGGCAAGGCAAGGCAAGCTGATGTCCTTCTCTATTAAGATGCTCCAGGATTTATGTCGACACTTTGAGATGGACATATCTACCATCAAAGTAAAGGGGAAGAAACCGTACATTAAGTTGTGGCTTCAGTCAAGCAATGCACATGTAATGCGACCGATTGATACACAGTAAAAAAGAGTGAAGTTTATAATCACTTCTCTATATTTTCGCAAAATTCTCTTATTTAACTGCTGGCTTTTAGAATTTTTTTTCTTTGTAGTTTCACTGTATTATCGTGCCCACTGCAGGCGAGTGTGTATCACTTTCGCCTTCAGCTTAAAAAAGTTGCCAGACTTTCATTTTTCGAGTTTTTGTTAACTACACTTTCCCAGGTGTAATTGTATGCTACCACACATCAAGTGGGTATGAAGTCAATCTCGGTTTACCCAAATAAGCTGTAATTCCTTTTTTTTTTGTAGAAACAATTTCACCTTAGAATGTTAGTAATTTTTTGTGCTTATTTTAAACGCCCAATGTTGTGTTCAGGATTATCTAGTCAGTAATTCTTCCCATATCAGCTTCTGTTATTTGAGGGCCTGATTCGAGGGAGAGAGCAGAGGTTTATTATTAAGATGTGCAAAATGAACAAAAACAACACGATAGCCCCAGAGGAAAAAAAATCAGTTGCCTTGTTTTTGTATCAATGTACACAGGCAACCAAAGAAGTTAACAACAAATGGTTGACCATAATCAAATAAGCAGGATATTGAATAGCAGCGAATTTATGAGCATGCTGCTTTTCAATTTATTTTGCGACCGCTCCATTGTTCTTTCATGTGTGAGTTGCATATCAGTTTGCTTGATGTCTGTTAAAAACACAAAAATATTCTCCTTTTTAAACTCCTTTAAACTCTAACATTTGCTCATATAAGAATTTCGTCAGATTGATTCTGATAAGCGACTTGCCATTTGTTTACATTTTAGTCGGTTCGATGTAAACTGCAGAAATTTTTTGTAATGTACAGTTACTCTTGTAGATGTGGAAATATAATATAATCAGACCAATGGACCAATCACATTTCGATTTCAAGGTTCAACAATGGCGGACGAAGAAGAAGTGGCAAGGGATGAAGGAAAAAACCTGAGGATTACAAAGGAAATTCGTCAATGGGACACTTTGTGACCAATATAGCACAATAGGTACTTTAAAATAGCGGTAAATTGTTCAGAATAAATGCAAGAATGTTCGTTGGAAAGAATTTGCTCTGTATACAGGGATGTGACGAGAGTTCCCTTGTAAGATTGGCACCCGAGCGCATTAGTTTATAATTATGCGCGCTGAATTTAGGCGGGAAAAGCGAACTTTGGTTCAGATGCGGCAGTCGGATAGAAATCGTGAGGGTGCAAAATTAAGCTTTATCATTTATTCGGCAATATTTAGCGTTCGAACTTATAAATAAGTTGGGGCAAAACCATCTAACAAATGGCCATAAAAGTCTAATGCGCTTGGGCAAGAGTCTAATCGGGAAACGAAGAATATTTGCCACCTCGAACATGGAGCTGGTGAAGGGTCTACCAGGTTTGGAGAGTTTAGCAGAATGCTAAAATGTGTACTCCCAAACATTTCAAGAATTATCCCCTTTTCTTCATGGACCAAAAACAATTCAGTGGTGTGACAAAAATATTAGACACAAAGTTTGGCACTTGGAGGAACAAGGCTGACCAACAAGCCTATCTGACGCGGTTTTCACCTTCCAATTGGGCAGAGGGGAAAATCATAACAAAAGAAGGTAAAAGCAACCACTCTCTGTCAAACTGCACAACCTGCCAAAAATTCAACTGGGCATACCAAGGTACTTTCCCTATTCCAAAGATGTGCAGAAGCCACAAATCTGGGCCACTCAGTGAAATCGGAATTGAAGCAAAAAGGCTAACTAACTCTGGCCCAAAAGCAACAAACAAGAGACTCAGAGAAGTTGGTCAGGCCATTTATTCAACATTTGATGATCGTTGTAAAGAAAACTTTGGCAAGTCCTTTAGTGAAATTCTAGTCCTGGTTCCTGAAGCTGGTCTTCAGAAGAAGCTGACACCTGTAGAAAAAAGAAATTAAGAAGAAATCAGCAAAGAAAAATGAAGGAAACTGAAAACCAAATGGCAGGAGACGCCACTGCTCACTTAATGCTGAGGCAGTCCTATAGTGCAAGACAGAAGCATAGGCTGGCTCAGGCATTTGAAACACCAGAGGAGGCTGCTGAAAGAACGACTGACTCGCCCCCAAAAGAGAAATCAATCTGACACTCCTGCTATAGAAAACATTGAAGGAAATGTGGAGCAACTTCTTGCTGATGTTGGATCATGGCCCGAAACAGCTGTCAATTGGTCAGAGAAGTCTAGGGAGTACAACATTAACAGGAAAGGTGAACATCAATTTTCGAGGAATGGTGGCCAAATAGTAAAGGCATTGCTGACAGCAAATGGAGTAGACCTGGCTCGCTTTCAGGCAAATGATGGAAGCATACATCAAAATGTACAAGGTATTTATACAAGTTCTATGAAATTCAAAATATGATATCATATTTGACCCTAATCCGGTCACAACATGCAGTGTAATGACAAAGTTCTGTCAAACAACTCTGTAGCTTACATTAATCATTGTTGACTTACAGTGCTTTAGTGAATGCTATTTAATGCAAAATAAGTATTCCTATTTTGTTATCATAACCTGTTCTAAAGTTACAACTGAAAAAGTAATTTAATAAGTTATTTATTTAATAGTTTTATTTAATACATTGCTCATCATAAACAAAAAATAAATATAACACAAGTTACACTTATTATTCTTTTAATTTCATCATGTCAGGTGTCTGTGTTAAACGAGCAACCTGAAAGCAAAAAGGTCAGATTTCGATTCCAGTGCCCCCATGCAATGAAAAGGTGAGAGCTGAGGTGATAAGAAGAATTGATGATGGCACCTACAATCTTGGGATTTCTGTGGTGGAGACTGAGGGCATCAAGCTAGCAATCAACATGGATGGGGAAGTGGACCAGAAAAAAGTCACACTTAATGCAAGAAAGATTCCACTTTATGACATCAGAAGAGAGGCCCTAGTGGCAAACAAAGATTTGCTCAGAATCCAAGATGATGCATATTATGCCCAGCTGGAAGGCCAAGTGGTAGGAGAACTAAAGAAGATCAATGAAGAGCCAAGTGAAGATCCAGAAGAAATGAGGGCACGACTGAAGAAATTCCAGCGTCAAAGTCATTGGCTTCTTTGGCATGATCATTCTACCATGGTTAACTATGGGCACATGTTGTTCTGTGTGAGAGAAATGTATGATCCAGCAATCCATCTGACAAGTAGAGAGGCAGCACTGAAGCTTGGCAAAGATATAGATGTACAAGCTACAGTGGAAAGGCCTCATCTGTATATCCTTGGCCAAAGCAGATCTACAATTGAAGATCAGGTGAGATTTGTGCCCACCAGACAAGAAGACCTGAGAAGTCTGGACACCCCAGTTCAGACGTAATCCATGACATCATGAGACTTATGAATTGTGACAATCCTGCAGCAGCACTGGAGGATGGCAGACAACATGGTGGACATTTTGGGTGTGTTGGTTGACAGCCATGATCTGGCCTATTCACTTGAAAGAAAATACAAAACATTGGAGGAAAAAAAGAAGCATGTGCTCGCACGCCCAACAGGAAGAAAGGGTGGCACAAATCCTTTCAAAAACCTTAAGGTTAATGAGCGGAAGAATGAACTAAGGGCAAGAGGGATGTCAACTGAAGGGAAGAGAGAAGACTTACAAAAGGAGCTTTCTGAGGAGTTTGGGGGTACTGTAAGAGTTCCTGCACTCTTAGATGGGGATGTGACCGTGCAGGACCTGAACCTTCAGTCATATGAAGTGCTATGTTTTGAGGCCTTGCACTGCACAATGAACCACATCAAGAATATCCTGCAGGAACTGCCACACCACATAACAGACATAGACACACTAATCAAGTTCAAGGAACTGCTGCAAATACAGCTCAGCAAGGATAAATTGAGGGGGAGTTGACTACCGCAAAATTCTGATCTTTGTCACAATTGCCCTTTACACACAGGCTAACCATGATTTCAAAGCCTTGCTGCTAACATTGTGTGAAATCATCCAATTCTTCTATTCCCAAGATGAAGCGAGGTCCCTCAAAATGGTGTTGAGGCTCTACAATCTGTGTTGGAGACACGCAATCCTGTGCCGCAAAGTCCTGACTCCCCCCAAAGTTCCCCAGGTTTTAAGCTTGTCCAAATTTGACAAGCTTGAAACCTGTCTCACCAAGAACCCCAAATCAAGGTTTAACATTGACCGTTACAAGACCCACCTGGCAGCTATTCAAGTCCTGACACTAAAAGCATACCGACAACTTCACAATGAAATCCACAGCTGGAAGGCAGAGTTCAAGAGAACTGTTTTCAGATGCAGCTGACACTGACATGAAGTCAGACCCAAAAATTTCAGAGCAGTTAAAGAAGTACAGAGTTGGCTCAAAATTGCTTAATCTCTGGAAGATTACTGTTCATTTGGAATAAGTTATTACACATGCTCCTGGCTGAATTATTTATTGACACACTGAAAATCATGGTTGCATGTATTCACAAGAAAAACTGTCATTACTATGAACTTATAATATTATTGTATTTTAATTTTAACTAGAAATACGATAATCGCAGATACCCCCTCACTCTGCCATTGATGGGACTTTTATTGGATAACTCCCAACAAGAGTAGCCTTTGTTTTACCGAAATGTTGACTCAATCTTTTCTTTGAACTCAAGTGCTACACGCAAAGGAAGGAGAAAAAGAATGGTGTGTGTTATACTTTTGTGCTGAAAAAAGAATCGATTGCGTGACAAAGTACGTATTTCCCACGGTCAGCACATCAAATTAATTCATACAGTCTGCCAAGCACGTTCTCAAAATTTAATACTCAAAGTTTGAAGTTGGTCGGCCGTCGTAGTACGGGAAAAAAGGAACACTGACTTTCCAATTTTCAATTCATAGGCAGTACAATTATATAGACTTCCTGTGCGATTTGTTTTTAATCTGGAAGGCATGCACCAGACTCAGGCATGCATATTTAATAGGCTCGAATTGTTTTGTTTATGAACCCAATCAAAACAGCAAGATTTCTCCCAGAATCAAAGCAAAACTTGAACAGTTTACTTCAAATTATACATGGGCTTCAGACCCAGTAATACTGCTTGTGAACGATTCTCGCTGCAATCACCGCCCTGGCGACAGAAGCGTAGTAAAACAATTCTTCGACGGAAAATGATCAGCATACAGATTTTAATACATTTTTCTTGAAGTGATCGAGTTACAAGCTATATGGGATAGAATATATTTGTCACGGTGATTGTTCGATTTCCACTGACTAACCTTTGTTGATTGTCCTTTCTAAATAAGTATCTGAGTTTAACACAAAACGCCGTCTGAAGCTCCCAATTTGCTTTCAAGCGCTGTTCCCTTTGCGGAGTTGTCTGTGTTACCCGCTTCTGTTCATGTCGCTTTTGGTCGGCATTCATGCGCTGTTGTCTTTGCGGAGTCTTTCCTTCGACACGCTTCTGTTTATCATGCTGTCGATCATAACAGGATTGTTGCCTTTTCTCGAGACGAATTTGGCGTTGTTTGCTCGTTTCACGATTTCGCCTTGCTCGTGCCTGTTCCCTTCTTATTTAAAGATGAGCTTCGTGAGACTGTTGTGTTTCAAGTTCTTCAGTTTTTAAGTTTTCCATTTTCGTGAACGCAGCTACAATATATTGTTGCTTCGTTCAAATCTAAATGCTTCGTTCAAATCTAATTTCTCTTATTCGGAGTAAAACTACAGGCCAGGGCACACGTGATCGATCCGGCCTTTGTTATTAGTTAAACTACAGGCCAGGGCACACGTGATCGATCCAGCCTTTGTTATTGGTTAGCAGGGTAACCGCGACTGAATTCGCACGCCAGACTGACAGACAACGTTAAATTTTGAGATGGCAACCCGCTTGGAGTCAGCAAGTAAGGCGGTATAAAGCGGTATTACTGCATTAGTGCCGTGATTATTTCCCTCACTTCGTTCGGGGATAAGATTTGAGAATTTTTTGCAATAATAATAACTGTTAGCAAAAAGGTTAATATAACAAGTACATTAACATATTATTCATAAGTACATTAGTCTGGAGAAGAATGAAATATGTAAATATCTTAAGTTGGTACTGGAATGCATCTAATTTACTGTACAAGGTCAGTGTATTTATCTAGTTTATGTATGTTTTTGCCTGAAGTAGAACTGAATTAACAATCACTGATGCAAATTTTAAAACCTGTATAAAATTCACAGCTAACTTCACTTTAGAAAACCCTACTTATTGTAAATATCATATCGTATGGGTTAAATAGATTTATTTTTTACTTTATTTATACTTTATTTAAGCAGCATAGCTGCAATCAAAATTGCAATTATTTGCAAAACATTTCTGTTTTAATTGCACTTATGTATAATATGGACCTTATCAGAACAACTATCAGCCCCTTTCGTATGGTAACTATTATTTCACAACATGGAATGGGAACAGAAAAGACCATTTGCTATTGTCAGCAAGTTAAATATTACATAACATACACGGAACAGACATATAAACGTCCCTTACCTACCGCACAAACTTCATTCCTACGGTCCAAAGATCTTGAAATGACACTTCCAGAATTTTGTGAGATTCGTTGATGAACATTGTTGTGGAAATGATCCATTCGAGTCAGTCACATATTCACTCATGGCGTCCGCCATATTGAATTCCTTTCAAAGTTTGACGGGGGGGATTTCCAAAATATAACCCAGGCCTTAAGTGACTTGAGAAGAAGACGTCCCACGGGAAGATGCGCGTGTGCACCATGCAACATAAACATTATAACATTGAACATTTAAAAATAGTTGACTGAGTGTGGAGCATAAACATACCAGTGGGCCATTTCATGTATTGCTGTTGAATATGGCGCTCATTCCTATTCAAGATACTTTTAGCAATGTACCATGTACTACAGAACAAAAAGGCGTCAAGGATGGGATGAAACGTGACATGAGATAAGATGCGACATGAGATGAGATGAGATACGGGATGTGATGAGATGACTAGATGAGATACGAGATGAGGTGTGACAACATGAGATGCGATACGAGATGAGATGAAATATGATCACATCCACGCAAATATGTCAACACATGATAAAACACAGATGTGTCGACATGTAATACGATCACATCGGCTTTCATGACGAAATGATGTCATTGTACAAAGGGAGAGGGGGAGGGGAAGGAAGTGGCTAGGAGGGTGGGAGTGGGGGGAGAAGGGGTAAAATATTTCCTGACCAAAAAGTTGAAAAAGAACGAAAATGGGAAGAGTAGAGCATTCTTTTTTTTGCATTTTTACATTTCTTAGAGGGTCACATGTGCTAATGTAATGTGTGTTTACCTTCTATAACTCATATTTAACTAGAAAAAATCATCTTTAGACTGATTATAGAATCAGTATTTAATTTTATTCAAATTGTGGATAGCAGTTGAATTAAACGGATTGCCGCTTGGGATTGTCCTCAAGCAGTGAAGAAAAGGTTTTGGACACGACAATAGCAACCAAATGTCTCTAACCAGACCTCTTTTACTAGACAGCAAACTTCTAAGGGTGCACTTTCACAAAAAAGGCCCTATCCAGTCTAGACACATGCTTGCAGAAGATATATCGAGGAACTTGAGACCCGACATAGACGTCGAAACAACCTCGTCCCTCAAGTGAAGATTATCTTTTTAGCGGAACCCAAATGACTGAATAGATTGAATCATAAACATCAGATATACACCGATCCAAACTCTTTATTTACGCTTAGAGTCAGCGAAGTTTGCTTTGGCGTGGTGGAACATTCACTTTACATAGATGTACTCGCAACTTTAGCTTTAAAAATTGCCTCAAATGAGAGCTGGGTGAAGTTTCTAGGCTCAACTTATGTTTCTCATGTATTGTTGACTAGAGTTTAGGAGAATTTCTCGCTTGTAAACAGTCCCGGTGAATTAAAGTCAAAAACTAATCGAGGACTATTTCTGCGCTGAACCAATCTCCCCACATTTCTTGTCTATAATCCGGTACTGCTGTCATTTTTCTAACCAGCATCCATCGCTGTGAACCAAATGCCATTGGCATAATGCTTTTATCATTCCACACTTTTGCAACGGTTCTTTGGCCTTAAAGGTCAGCCTGTAAGGATTCTTACAGAACGTCTGTAAGGATTCTTATAGAACGCCTGTAAGGATTCTTACAGAACGCCTGTAAGGATTCTTACAGAACAGTTGTAAGGATTCTTACCCCCCCCCCTCCCCCAAGGATTCTTACAGTCTCGCCAGTAGGAATTTGTGAGAAGGGAGGAAGGAGGAATTGAATGTGCGGGCTTTCAAGGCAATAATAAAATTTGAGGTTGTGGATCGCATGCTATTCTATTTTTTAAAGCGGTTCCGTTCAATGGATTCTCCGATTCTTACTGCTGGTGGGGAGCTCATATGAGTGGGAATGTGTCTGAAATCCCTAAAACCTATTTCAGACCAAAATATTTCAGACGATTCCTGTGTCACCAACTTCTCGCCATTATTATAGGCCTTATTATTTGGAGCCCAGTTTGTTTTTGTGATAAGTCTTGGTAATGGCTCCAAAATAAATATGGGTACAAGTGTAAGATGAAATAAAGGCAAGATGAAATAGAGAATGAAGGGAAAAATGTGCACTTTGTATTTCTTAACCATCAACTTGATACACAACAATCAAGAACGTTTACATCTGAATCATGTACGATTAAACTCTGGTGAACATCATGAACATGAACAGCTGCTGATTGGGATTTAAAAAGAAACATTAATTTTAAACAGAGATAGATTTCCAAAACAGTAAATGCAGTATTCGATTAGTGGGTTATTGAATGAAAGTTAAGATCTTGCCCGGAACGCTTCATTGCAATTTCCACGGTGAAATCCAATCCAGGTATTTGTTGACAATTGTTGTGGCGTGAAAAACTGCAATGCAGTAGTTTGAAAAGGATGCCCATGCCCGCACGAGAACGGCGGAGTCGAGAAAACACATGCTTCAGTACTGGCGTTTCTTTCCCTGTTAAAAAAGAACCTGTTGTACATAGGTTCACCAGAATCGGGGATTGAGTTCCTTGAGAAAGGAAACATGACTTTAGCATTTCACGAGGAAAAATCACAGCCAAACGTTCAAAGGTATGAAATAATACTCGCAATGATGCACAAAATCCAGCCACGTCTTGTCGAGTTCAATATTCGCGCCAACCAGATTTCGTTTATTGATTACAGAGTGCTGATTTCCTGAACTGTTACACGCTGCTCATGGATTGGTCTATTCGCTGTGGGAATCAGAAAACCTTAGCTCCCTTGTCGGGAACTGTCACAGGGTTTCCTTTTGTTATTTGTTTATGTATCCATGGAGTTTGGGGAAATTTATCGCTTGTAACAGTTCCGGGAATTCAAGTGGATGTCTACAATCTCCCCTACAAATATTTCTTGTTAGTCTCTAGCTTTCATTTTTCAAGACAGGAGGAGAATTTATAATTATCGAGTGTGCAGACGCAGCAGTAAATCCCTCCCACACGTGTTAGGGAAACAGTATGGCAATCTATATAACCTACACTGAGTATCACGAATAATTGCTGAGTCTTGGCGATAGTTAAAGGTACCTATGCATACACGGCAGTGTCTGTGGCTTTGGGTCTCTGTAGGTTACCTCCCATGCAACCAGACTAAGGCACCATTAAATTCTCTCGGTACACCAGCAAGTGTAAAGAAAAGGTCTCACCATCAGAGGCGCCCCGACGTCGAGAGAAGGCAGTTGTGTGTGGCTCATGCAAGTGAGGTTGCGGCTCACATGTAGAAGTGCTTGCGTAACATCTGCTGTGGTCTAAAGGACCCCTCTTTTCCTTTTCAATTTTTACAGTGTTACGTCAAGTTCTGTTTGTCTTAAAGAAAGAACCATTTGCATCCTGTCAAAAAGATACGAACAAAGCACACCAGCCTCTGTCAGTTCTTGTCCCAAACCCTCTTTTCAGCTCCACATAGAGGAAGGCTTCACAAGGTCAATTGACTGGTCACAAAAGTCGAAAAAGTGAGAACAAGTTCACACTCCGTAGTAATCTTGTGATCGTTCCATCCACGCTTGAAGCGAACCAGTGCATTGTTCAAACGGGGGAGATACACAAAATGCAAGCAATATATGTCTACCTTGTCGTCTGCATCGAGAAGGGAGTGGTCCTCAAGGTTGTAGAAAAGATGGTAATAAATACAACCTACGTCCTCAAAGAAATCTCTCCAAAGCCTCTCGATTCTCTGGTTTCAGGTGGAGC
The DNA here is from genome assembly GCA_964036295.1 of Plumapathes pennacea. Taxonomy (NCBI): domain Eukaryota; kingdom Metazoa; phylum Cnidaria; class Anthozoa; order Antipatharia; family Myriopathidae; genus Plumapathes; species Plumapathes pennacea. Next base: position 10,460,651 of record OZ038472.1, on the reverse strand, counting down.
TACCAGTAAAGTGGCTTCTGCGGTTGCATCCACGCCATTCCAGCATGATCTGAGCCACCTCCAAATTCTCTCTACCGTGGTCAGTTCTTACTCGTGATGGCCAACCAAACTCTGCGGTGGCCTCGACAAATTTTTCTGCGACGGTGGCAGCGCGATTGTTGAGTGAAGCTTTCATGAAGACGCAAAGCCTCGAAAAACCGTTGTCAAATCAAAAATTGAAGCAGTCATCCTTCTTCACGAAATAGTGAAATAGTGAAATAGAGAAATAGTGTATTTGTGGGCGGTGTTTACAAAACATCTGGAAGACACAAATAAGCTTGACAGCTTGTCACTTTTTAATTGGCACCTACCGCGAACTGTTGGCGTTGCAATTCGATTCAACTGTTTCAGTATTTTGCTCTGCAAAAAGAAACAAAAAAACAATCCTTCTCTGCAGAGAACATTACATCAATGGAAGATTTCTTGTCAACTGGTTTTGAGCCAAGCATTTTCCTTAATCAACCAAGCCAACACATCTTGTGCCCCATATGGTAAGTTTCAGTGAAGTCTCGCACTCATCTCATTGATTTGCGCTAACTGCTGTAATCCCGGTCCCGCATACTATTGTGAATAACATTGAAACCTTTTGATTTTGCTCACTCTAACAAAGAGCTCTGAGATCGATAGATGCGGGCATTCATATGAATAGCAATGCGTATGGCTTATACATTGCCCTGAAATGTTGCCCGTGTCTCGGAGATAGAATTAAAAAAGTGGTGGGGATTGACTATGAGAATTGAATTTCCATGCCAAGTTGTTTAATTTTGCAAGCATGAAATATATTTGGATCGCGGAATGCAAGAAGCAGTTTCGCAGGTCTGGAAAAACTCTGCTCTTGAAAGGTCGCTCGAAATTTGTGCCGTCAACTCCGAGTCTGCAAAATTGAACGAATCTCATGACAGGTTCGCATGATAATTCATTTCCCATGTGTACCACATTCACTGTAAATTTCGTAATTGGGACATGTCAAATCTCGGAAACGCAACCCAGAAGAACCTTCTGTTTCTTTTTTGTATGCAGCCATTACGTTTTGAGGGACGCTGTGGCATGTACGGAGGGTCACCTCTTCTGTGAAGCCTGCATATCGGAATGGTTGCAGCTTGGCAACCCATCATGCCCAGTATGCAGGAACGACTTCTGCAAACCTTATACGGATTACACAGATCAACCTAATGGTGAATGAACTACAAATCAGGTGCCCCAACCAGGGATGTACTTGGGACCGACCGTTAGAGCGGAGACATCAGCATACAGTCTCTTGCGGGTATCAGTCAGTATCCTGCAACATCTGCAGAGCATCTTTTCAGGGGCGCAAGCAAACGATCCACGAGGAGTTTGTGTGCCCAAGAGTTAGGGTACACTGTCCAAACTGCAATGAGAACATTCCACAGTAAGTGCTGTAAAATGCAACCGAACACTGTAAGGTATTGGAATAAAATAAAAATAATATAATAAGAGTAACAATAAAATTAACGGATATTTTTCAGGGTTGAACTGAACTATCATATGCAACACATATGCAGAAGTACACCCATCCCATGCGTAGTTTCTTCCTGTGATGTACTTCTAGAGAGGCAGGGAATGGAAAGGCACTTGGCGAGATCAGCTACCTGGCATGTAACCCAAGTGCTCCAGGAGAGGAATCTTGCAAACTCGCAAAACATAGTATGTGTGTTTGACTTTTGCATTTCGCATTTATTCAGTCATACAAAAACAGTGTTTTTCTCTTTTTCTTTCAGGATATTACTATAAAGCCTAAAGGGGTAGTGTCACATCAGTGGATGTGCACAAACTACCTTAATGCACGCCCAGGCAATACACTTGTCAGTCCCCCTGTCTGGCTTTTTAGCATTGCCCTTTTTAAGGATGGACAAAGGGATCAATTCTTGAAAAGAACACCCGCCCCTGTGTGGATCTCCCCAGGCACCCGACCTATTGGCTGGAAGGTGTTCACTACCCTGGAAGAGTGCGCAAGGCGCTGGGCCTCAGACAATGGCGACTTGTGCATAAGTTTGTGCACACAAACGTATGCTTAACCCTTTTCACTCCCAAGCTAAAAAAACTGAACGAAGAAAACGGAGAAGTGATATTGTGAGAGTTGAGAGCTAAATCAGCTTTCATCTGAGTACAACAGGTGACAAATTTACCATAGTGTATCATAATTTTGTTGAGAGATTGGACTGCAACACAGAAGTTAATCACTCTTGGGAGCGAAAAGGTTTAATCATTTACTTTGTATGCACAGACGGCATGGAAGTTTTGCAGTTCTTTTTCTGATTTTCTGTCTGCGGTTAATATTTCCTTCCTTAAGCTGTCAACTCACAATTTTCCAAAAAGTGGCAAGAAGTATTTCTTAGCGTCAACACTTTATGGCACCTTTTACCGCCTTTTACATTTTCCACTGACAGCCCTGAAGAATTAGTACCGCATAAATTGAGACAGGCAAGAGTAAACAAATCAATCAATTAATAGACTGATACACGTTATTTGTTGTTTTAAATATGGTTAATTTTACTGGAGAATGCACCTGCGCCGGCTAATTGCGGTAATCAGTATCACCTTCTCTTTATGAAGTTCTCTAGCATATTTCAATTAAATGATTGATCTATTGTCTCTGCCGCTCTTGATTGACAACTTAGGTGAGAACCGGAAAACCCGGTCCACGCTGACTGATTCAAGTCAAACTAAAATTGTGACAGCTATCGAGCAAGGCATAGTACGCAGTCAAGTGAATTTACCTCTCGATATTCTATTTTCCAATATGTCCCGAGTTGGAAACGAGGATATTGTCCAAAGACTGCTGCAGTTTTTGTGGTCATCACAGTCGGCCAATTCCGAGAATGACTCAGCTGCAACTGCGACTGTTGGAGGCACGAAGACTCCGACAAATCAAAGCAATCCTCGCCACGAGCCCAATGACCCCATCCCTGCTACAGAGACAAGAGGCCAAGTAGCACGAGAATTGGGGCGACTATTCGGGTCCCCTCGCGCACCTCGGCCATCAGGAAATCACCCATACCAGGCCGTGGAAGCTGAAGCTGGGCATGATCTGGCACAGATCAACCACGATGTTGCTGATAACCACAATGTTCGCCAGGTAGGCCATCCATACATTCCATGAGTTTCTTCTGTGAACTGGAGAAGATCCCGCTCAAATTCCCGCCGGAACCATCAAAGCACGGGATCGCGTTTTCACTGTATGGTTGTGCTCCTGCCTGGCCCAAATTTTAGCGAGGTGCCCCATGGGCGACTGCATGAGCACATGCACAATGCCAGTTTGGAAGAGAGGATCAAATTCACCAGTGGCATGACGGCCTTAGAGACTTGAGATGCCATTTTAAGAGCATTTCAAGGAAACGGCCATTTGACAAATGCCACATGAGTATAAACCGTACTTAAAGGCAGTCTCCTTATTTGTGAAAAAGATTAAGAAAAAGTTATAAGAGCTCATAATCTTTCATTCCGCGGTCCAAAATTTCACAGTGGTATGTAGTAAATCCCAAACTGTGAATTCTGTAATCCTTTCTGTTTCATAATACACAGGGATGGCTTTGCGTTTCAATTTTTTCAAAATAATTATAAATTATTATACATTGGTGTCCACACAGAATTTACATAGTTGAGTACTGAGCTGTTCCGGGCATTGGTAATTGTCCTTTAATCCCATCCCAATTCAACAGACTCTGAGCTGCAAGAGCACGCATGGAGAGAAAGTGAGCGAGGCAGAGCTATCCCCAGAGCAGGAGGAACCAATCAGGCTGAGGAATTACCACCACTAAATGAAACTACAGGTACATAGCTCAGTTTCCAAAATGTATACCGTGCAAGTGTTAAGTATGTGTATATGCACATAAATATGTTATACTGTATAATATGCACTGCATGTGAACTCTCTGAAAATTGTATGATACTCCAGGGATCAGCAAATGAGTACTGTATGTTATTTGTTACATAATAATTGTTAAGTGAAGTTCATCATCTTACAGGATGTTACAGTATTACACGTTTCTTCCCAATCCACACAACAGTCCAGCTACGGGAACCAACAAGGAACAGCTGCCTGCACAGAGGTCATAACTCAGTGCCCACAGCAACAGTAACTCGGATGGATGTTGAACTACCACCATCAAATGAGACTGCAGGTACACAACTTAGTTTACAAATGTATACCGTGCAAGTGTACTCATGACTCATGTATATGCACATGAATATAAACATGCACTTTGAACTCTCTTAAAAGTAAATAATGTAGGGGCCAGCATTCAAGTACTTGTTGATGAGCAACATTGTTAGTAAAGTTCATCGTTTTACAGTAAGAGGTTAAATTACACATTTCTTTCCAATTCACATAACAGTCCACCCACGGCAGCCAGCAAGGAACGCTAACAGGCGCAGAGATTACACAATGCCCACAGCAACAGTAACTCGGATGGATGTTGAACTACCACCACCCTAAACTTAGTTTACAAATGTATACCGTGCAAGTGTAATCATGTATTATTGCACATGAATATATACATGCACTTTGAACTCTCTCAAAAATGGATACCATAGGGAGCAGCATATGAGTACTTGTTGATGAGCTACGTTAGTGAAGTTCATAATCTTACAGTAAGAGGTTATTACACATTTCTTCCCAATTAACATAACAGCCCACCCACGGGAGCCAGCATGAAACAATAACAGGCACAGAGGTAACACAATGCCCACAGCAACAGTTACTCAAATGAATGTTGAACTACCACCATCAGATGAGACTGCAGGTACACAACTGAGTTTACAAATGTGTATAATGTACTGTGCAAGCTAGTGTACTGTAGATGAGTTTGTGCACATGAATACAGTATACATGTACTGTGAACTCTCTTAAAGGTCGACATCCTGAGGACCAGCATTTGGTCTACACCTTAGAGATTTGTCTACTTTAAAGAGAGCTCATTTGCAGAGAAACAAGTGAAATATAGATTTCCTGTCTGCCTTATGCTGTAGAGGTGTCCACCTACAGCATACAGATGTACACTTAAAGAGAGTTGACTGTAACAAGATAATCAATGCTAATAGTAATTTTACCTATTCTATTTTCTTAAGCAAACACAGTCACACTTGCAGCAGAAACTTGGAGACCAAACCCCACTTTTACCTCCACCCCAGCCTCAACAGCTGGTGCCAGGGCTAGCACAATCACAAATGTGACCAGATCTGCAGAATCCCAGATGCAACCTTCTACACAGATAGATGTAGTTGATCTCACCAATAAAGGTATAGTTTGCTTCATGTTTCTTCAATAGTGAGTTTCAGAAGAAAACTGAGAGCCTCTACGACTGACAGATATCAATAAAGCACATTGGTAGATCATTAAATATTTTTGTCCCTAGCAATACTTTGTAAAGTGCTGGTGAATTTTATATCTCTGCGAACATTGTTAAACTACTAAAATCACAACCTACATGACATACACACAATATTGTTGCATGACAAACATGTTAACCTCACACATTCAATAATTATGGTTTTATAGTATATGGTACTGTAGGTCTCCTTCGAACATAACACAAGACTTTAGTCTCTGGTTTGTTTTTAAAAAAGGGCCGAGTTTAACTGGTTTACTACAACATTGTTCATGTACAATATAACAGTGTGTCTTCCTATGCCCTAAAGTACCTTCTCCCTTACCCACTACAATTTATATTGTACTCATTTACTGATTCTGATTCATATACAAATAGTATCTGATATATGGTATATGAACTTCATGTTATACCAGCTACCAACAGTAAATTCTTCAATATATTAAAGTTTGATACATCCCTCTTTACTTCAATTATATTAGCAAGATCCACAACAACAGTAACTTTCGCAGGGGAACCACCAAATGCATCTACAGGTACACAATTCAGTTTCCAAATACATGTATATATATGAACTGGTGGCTGAGATAAAATATGGTGGCTGTTGCATAGAGGGTGATCTTTGCTCTCGGGCAACTGTTAACTTCTCGAAATAGATAAATATACACGCATACATATATCCTCACAAAAATCTCTCTGTAACTGAACTCTCTCTAAGGCGGACAGCGGACACTTTTTTTCAAAATTTTGGTTCGAAAAACCTCTCAAAACGGACACCAGATGTTTACGCAAATTTATAACAGACCTGAAAATAGCGCAATCTGATGACAGGTACGTCTCTGGATTTAATAAAATATACCAGACATGACAGTAGGGGATAATCAATGCATACATCGTCCCATTTTCCGTCATTTTTTTACACTTCACAGGCAAAAAGACTCATTTACGCATCCTTTTACTAGAGTCACTTGCATTCTTCTTTCGCCTTTTCGTGTCGTGCTTTGTCGTTCAATGGCAGTCTTAATCTTCCCAGTTTCTTTGTCCATGCATTTTGCCACCCAGGCCACGGCCTCTGGAACACCTTGTAGCTTGTACTTGCATGGGACTTCAAGCCCATAGCCACCCCCACGGTTTAATCTTTCTCCTGTAACTTCACAAGAGGTGCTACTTGGTTCAAGTTCCAGGAACCGACTGACATAGCGGCTGTAGATCAATGGCACATGGCCGACAATTTTTCCATTTCCTTTTCTGGTTACGGCAACAGCATGCGGGTCTTTCTCGTTTTGTGGCTCTCGTTTGCACTCCAAAATTTCTCCCAGAGTAGGGGTCCAGTCGTCTTTATATACATGGTGCCCACAAATGAACGAATCACACAAGAATATATCTTGCACTCTGCTCGTCTTTTCCCCAACCAATTGTAAGAAAACTCCAGATTACAATGCCCCCATTCATAAACTTTAATTGGCCGGAAATTCCAGGCCAGCTGCCATACAGAGCGACCCATGCTGTGAGGTGTGGCAAGTTTGCAGTACAAAATGTCGCTCTCAAAAAGTGCTCATGTAAAACACAAAACGCTCACTCTAGAAGAACGAATAGCTGTTCTCGACCATGGTAAAGGAAATCCTAAACATGGTTGTCGAAAAATAGCTGAGATTTTCGGAGTGGGCAAAACCCAGATTTCTGCTATATTTAAAGATGAAACCAGTATCCGAGCTCGTTATGAAAGCATGGGCCAATCCGGCTACAAGAGAGCACGAGAAGGGAAGTACGAAGAGATTAATGAAGCAGTATATAAGTGGTACTGTCTGGCAAGGGACTCGATGGTTTCGATAAATGGTCCTATGCTACAGGAGGAAGCATCGGCAATAGCCGCAAGACTGGGGAAGTATCCTTACTTCAAGGCGTTGAGCGGCTGGCTAGAATGCTGGAAAAATCGATATGGCATCAAACAGAGGGCTGTAGAGGGTGAATCTGGCCAGGTTCAAAAGGACGCAGTTGAATCGTGGATGGAGAGGTTGAGGAAGCTTTGCAAAGGCTACAATCCTGAAGACATGACATGAAACAGGGTGTTTCTTCCGGGCACTACCAGAGAGAAGCCTAGCCGAGGAAGGGCGGAGGTGCAAAGGTGGTAAAAAGTCCAAGCTACGTATGACCGTGGCACTTTTTACAAATGCCAATGGTGACAAAGAGGAGCCTGTTGTTATTTGGAGGAGCCTTAATCTGAGATGCTTCAAGAATTTGCCAGGGAAACGGCCTCCGCATGTAAAATATTTCTCAAATCCCAAATCCTGGATGAATTCAGAAATAATGAAAGAGATATTGAACAAACTGAACAGGAAAATGCGAAGCCAAGGGAGGCATATCATTCTATTTCTTGACAATGCTGGCTGTCATCCGAGCGATGTACAAGGTTCGTGTTCCAACATCAAGATAGTGTTCTTGCCACCTAACACGACATCATGCCTTCAGCCACTCGATGCGGGAATAATCAAGAACTTTAAGGTCCGCTACAGAAAACTATTTCTGAAGTTTGTGGTTTCACGTGTTAACAGTCGGTCCGCCGCTGCCAAAATCGTGAATACGGTTGATGTGCTGCAAGCAATAAGGTGGGTTAAGCAAGCCTGGGAAGAAGTTTCTCAAGAAATGATCAGGAAGTGTTTTCACAAGTGTGGATTTTCGCCATCCATTTGTGAATCAGAGGTTAGCAACGACACTGCATTGTTTGAGGAATTCGCAAACCTTGTTCAATGTATCGGTGGTATCGATGGGATTTCGGCGGAGCAGTATGTCTCTGCAGATGAAGAAGTTCCAATATCGGCACCCCCAGTAGACACTTCTAGAGATGGTTGGCGGGAAGTTCTTCATGACGAGGCACTTGCTCTTTGTGCCGCCGAAGCAGATATGCCAGCTTCTAAAGAGGCCGTAGTAGAAGATAGTAACCAGGAAGTAGACATCGAACCAGTTGAGAGTACCATCCAGTCGACTGCAGAAGCGATGAAGATTGTGGCCGACTTGCAGCTCTTTGCCTCTTCGAAGCTCAAGGATGATGATATGGTGACCAGTTTAATGAAGATATCACAGCACCTGCAAGATGCCAGACTTGCAACGCAACAACAGTGCAGCATTACAAAGTTTTTTTCGTAATGAAGGGAGGTTATGAACCCCGTACCCAAGTTAAATAATAAGCAACAAAAACTAGTTGTTTTAAGGCTAATTCACAAACGTTCAAAGTTCGTATGAGCTGTGTTGGGTTCCGTTAGGACGGCTAAAAGAGACACAACCGGTCCGTCATGTGATCATTTTACACTGTAATAAAGCCCTGGTTTCAGTTTGGAGGTTCGGGTATCAGGTTACATGAACTCTCTCTAAGGCGGACACCTCTCTAAAGCGGACAGTAGCTTTGGTCCCGAGGGTGTCCGCTTTAGAGAGAGTTGACTGTATTGTTTATAATTATCATTATTTTGATATGATAGGTCATGCCATGCCAACACCTAATAACAGCAGTGCCAACAGTTTTCAAGATGTAACTGTACAGGGTAAGTTTGACACTGCTTACAGTATCATGATAAATATTCTTAATCACAGTGGCTGTAAATTTTATTGGACATACAATGCATGCCCTTTGGCACACGAGGATGCAATATCCATTATATGTTACAGGTGTTTGCCAGTACAGGTGAACTGAAAAAGGATCCTAATGTTAAAATCCATAGTTCACTCATGTCAGAATACTTAGCTACTCCTTCTAAAACAAGGCAATCAAACAGTTAGTTCGATTAGATTAGTACATATACATACTATTATTATCGAGAGCTCCTTTTAACATTTGATTTGCCTTCATTAGTATAAACCCCTAATCTAATACATGGTTTGATGTTCCTATATGGCAAGAGCTTCTAAACATGTAATAAAATTTGTTCTTTCCAAATAGCATCTGAAGAGGTGTCACAAGCACCACTGTAGTGGGAGCTTGAAGGTACAATAATTATTATATATAGGCTAAAATTAAAATAGATGATTTATTACAGAAATCTGCAACAGGTTTCCCACCACTACACAATGTTTTTTGAAATGTGCAGCCAACCACAGACATACATGTATTATGTTTAATACGCTACTAGACAAAAAATGATTCACATTCACCATGCTGTACTTTTATATAAACAAATTTCAACATTCCCACTTTATATCACTATCGGCTATGTTTAAAACCTGGAACCGGGAACCCCGGGAACGGGGAACCCGAGAACCGGGAATGGGGAACTGGGAACCAGGAACGGGAACCGGGAACCCGGGAATGGGAAACCGGGAACCTCGGAACCGGGAAGCCAGTGACCGCTCATTATGCCTGTCTTTCGTTTCATCATCGCATGGTGCACGATGTCGGAGCAAACTGAAGGGTAAGCTAAGAAATATTCATCCTTTTGAGTCGCCCACAGTAAACTTTTACTCACTGAAGATATTTTTAATCCTTAGAGACAATGAAGTGGATCACGAAAGGGGGACGACATCTTCAAGGTGAGGAGATCAGCTTTTTATGTATGATTCAAACTCTGTGCGCGAGAAACAAAGCAGCCTATAATTGTATTATTTGCTAAACAAGCGTGCTTCTTGGACCTTTACATGCAATTTTTTTCTTTATCAGAGTCCAACTTTGAAGTCAATAGGCTACAGAAAGATGGATAAACTACATTACACTTTTGGAAAGAAAAATCGCTACGCGGTTCTCAGATTTTCCATATTACACAACATACGTAACTTTTATGGAAAATGAGGAGTCTTATGTAATTCTTATGGAAAGTGTGGAGTGTTGAAAAATCTTATCATCACTTATCCTTTTAAAAACAGCTTCGCTTTGTTGCGGACTTTGTATAAGTCTTAGATTCTTGGATTGATTGGGTAACTGCCGGTGTCTCAAACTGAAACGTCCCTCATATTTCTGTCCGGCCGGACATTCCAGTCTTAAGTCCTAAGTTTTCTCACTGGTCTAACATGTAAGGATACTCATAACAATCCCATAACCTTTTATGATCACTGGAGAAACGGTAACTCCCTCTAAGTCAGACTATTCGCAGTAGTTCACGTATGAGACAGCTATTATACAACAGGCGCCTGCCTGTCGGCTATTATCTGATCCAGATGTTTGGTGAGTCATGTTTCACCAGTACCTGAGTTTGAAGTAATAATCTTCCATTCCAAAGTTAAACACACAGAATAGTTAACTACCGTGTTCATGATCAAACGAACTACTGTGTCGGATTTGTAGGCGGGCTCCCGAAATCTAAAATAAATATGGTGACAACAGAGATGTGTAATTACAACCAGCTGGGACTCTTTAGTGTTACCACCCAAGTACATAATTGCAGTAAAGTCTCTAATCAGATGAAGAATACACTCTTTTGGGTAGTAATATGATGAGTTCGTTTGCTAAACAATAGGGACTTTAAGATCAACAACGCGGACGCCGTGAGTGTAAACCGGAAGTCAAATCGCCACCTCTGAGCAGTACTGCGCATGTCAATCTGTCAAACACGCTGCGTCCTTGCTGGTGACGAACGTGACTGAGTCGACTTTGGCGTTCCTGACAAAACGTGAGTACTTGAACGGTCTTTCCGGCTTAATGAACCTTTCAATCAGCTTTTTTTATGGTTGTTTCTAAAGTATATACATGGCACCTATTTCTTGTAGTATCTTTCTTGCAACTATCCAACCTTGATTTGTTTTCTTTGCATTTTGGTTTAGCAAGACCCGTGGACATGGCTTCGAAATCGCCGTGAGTACTTTTCTTGTGAATTGAGTGCAACATTATGCGCTCGCTTTCGTTCTTCTCTGTTTTTTTATTCCTCAAAGCCTCAATTCTTGAAAGGACGTGTAAGAACTGTGTTTGTGTGCACATCGCACTGATCCGGCGATCTTCATATTCTTTTGGAGATATTTAGCTTCAAGCTACCGGTAAATCCGAGTTAAAATAAAGGTTGTGTATGTATATTTCGATGCTTTTTTTCTAATTCACAGGGTTATGAGCTGGACTTCAGAACATGACCTGTATTTCTGCAAGGAAGTCATATTTATCAATCCGTATAGTGCGAAGAAGAAATCTGTACAGCGTAGTGCTTGGTGGCAACAAATAGTAAAAAACCTCAACAGCATACAAGTCCGTGATTCATCGTGGACAAGAGATCAGTCCGAGATCATATTGGTGTCCTTATTCAGCGCTTTAAGAGAAAGGAAGCATCAGAATTAAGAGAGTGGAACACCTGAGCGCACAGAGATGGACGATGCAATCGAACAAATCATAGCAATGGAGGAATCTGCCGATACCGAACAGCAAGAACTAAATGACGAAAGAAAGGAGAAGTTAGAGGGAGATAGGAAAAAGGCAGAACAAGCAATCAACCATGACACATAAGTAGTGTGTGTGCTCAAAATGACTGAATTAATAAATTGTTTGAATTTTGACTCCAAAAGAATTACATTTTAATAGTCACATGACAAACACGCAATTTGGTACAATTTTCAAACAGCACTTTTGGTCACAATAGCTGACGTCAGAGTGATCAGCTCTAATCAGTATCTTGGTATGGGTGTCTTCTACAGGGTTTGTGGATGAAGGACCAGCAGTGTTTCTAGCATGGCTAGAGGAGGTCCATGGCCTGATCCATCCTCAAATTCTGACTCTACCCTTTCAACAGGTACAGTTGTACTAATAATTATGTGTTGTTGAGCATGTGCTTAACAGCTTCTATTATTTTGCTACTGCATATCCTTTGATTACCTGAATGCCCATCTGACATTGAGCTGAAACACTGAATAGCTAGATTGCATTGTTCTTTTTTTTTCACATCAGTCACGACAGTCATACAAAAGCGGCCCTAAATAGGAAAGTCGCGACATTCATAGTAGTCATGCAGTGTACATAGACTAATTACCATTATAGTTTAGTTGGGTTTTCATGCATGTCCAGTCGGGTTTCCTACTGACATTTTTTTAGTTGTTTTTTACAGACCTAAGCACTATTCGTATATTAGGAGAGTTGTTCCAAGGGGTACTTTACCATGACGTGTACAGTTAAAGTTCTTTATTCAGAAAAAAATGTATAACAATACAGTTGTGGGCTTGAAGAGACACCTGACGCAGTTCAATATGCTGGTACAAGCAAATATTCGAGGGTACAAGCGTACTCAAGCATCACTTCACTTCACTTCTAGTTTCAAATAGTCCCAGCGTAATTTTTCAGTTTAGTGAATGCATATATTACATCAATTTCAAATTTTCTAACTGTTTAACATTTCACTGAACGATTAAATACGAGTTTGAAAGTTGTTACTTACATGAATATGCGCCATCTGATTCCCTTATCATGAATAAAATACCGTGTTGTTCCAGTGTTTACGTTATTACGAAATTTAATTACACATACTAGATCATTGAAGCCACACTCTGAGAATGAAAGAAGCCCTCCCCTAGAATAGGCACCCTATTAGAAGTATGCAACCACCCCCTCCCCCGCATCAAAGGGGGCATCTTTCGGGCGCACAGTGCGCCACAACAATCATGCCTACATATGTCTTTAGTAAAGTTTAACCTTACTTTCGGCCGTTGACGATATATAGCAAGAAAACACTGCATCATTTAAATCCAAAATAACGTCGTTTTGAGCAGAAGCGGAAATCAGGTTTCTATTTCAGTCACTAACTAGTTACTGAATTTTAACAAAACAATGGTGAGTGAATCCGGCTCTTCAACTTGAATTCACTGTTAAAAAAAGGGGGGGCACCTTTAGAAGTTTGCAGTCTAGTAGAAAGAGGTCGGGTTAGAGACATTTGGTTGTTATTGTCGTGTCCAAAACCTTTTCTTCACTGCTTGAGGAGAATCCCAAGCAGCAATCCGTTTAATTCAACTGCTATCCACAATTTGAATAAAATTAAATACTGATTCTATAATCAGTCTAAAGATGATTTTTTTCTAGTTAAATATGAGTTATAGAAGGTAAACACGCATTACATTAGCACATGTGACCCTCTAAGAAATGTAAAAATGCAAAAAAACAGAATATTCTACTCTTCTCGTTTTCCTTCTTTTTTAACTTTTTGGTCAGGAAATATTTTACCCCTTCTCTCCCCACTCCCACCCTCCTAGCCACTTCCTTCCCCTCCCGCTCTCCCTTTGTACAGTGACGTCATCTTGTCATGAAAGCCGATGTAATCATATTACATGTTGACACACCTGTGTTTTATCATGTGTTGACATATTTGCGCGGATGATCATATTTCATCTCATCTCATCTCGTATCTCATCTCATCTCGTATCTCATGTCACACCTTATCTCGTATCTCATCTCATCTTGTATCTCATCTCACTCATGTCGCATCTTATCTCATGCTTAAAGTCACATTCAATCGATCATAAACCGATCTTATGACTTCCGAGTTTGATATAAACCACAAGAACGCCAACACCTGCTTCTGCAGTGGGATGGTGGCCTTCCTGAGGGTTTTCCCTGTGGGATTCTTCCCGTAGCTGCTAGTTCTCTGCACAAAACCTTCAGTGTTCCTCAGGACATTCTAAAGTGTGACTTGAATTCATTCATCGAATATGACGGAACCGTAGCTTTGTAAAAAGCTTTGCTCCTGTGCAGATCTCGCCTAATAAAACTCGCAGCTGCTGACATGATCTTGAGAATTTAACAGCATTTCTTCATCATCTACATATAATAATTCCTCCAACAAAATAAATATTTCTCCCGCCATATCTTAGATGTTCAGGGAAGTCATTCCTCCCAAGCGAGATTTTCCATGTAAGGAATGGTAAGCAATTAACTGAAACCAAATTTTGTGAAAATACACTGAATTTTTCTTCACAGATATTGTGCACAGTGTAAGTTTAACACTGCTACTCAAGCACAAACAAAAATACTAAGAACTGCTTACATACTTCTGGTAGCTGTTAAAAGGTTTAAACAAATGACAGAAGGCTATTTTGTGAACAAGAACAGCATTACAGTTCAGAGGTAAAATTTTTTTTCTTACACATTAGCTACATTACACTATACTCGTGTAGAACTTTGCCCATATACGTAAAACCTCAGTTACAAATAAGCCTTGGGGAGCTTCTACAACTTAGTAAAGGGTTTTGGGTGGGCTTATAACTGAAATGACAAAAACATGTTCATAGTGCCTATTGCACAGGAACTAGTGTCTGTTCAAACAGTAAAGGAATATGCAATAATGAACTATTGTGTTTTTGTCAGTTCGAGTGAAAACAGAATAGGAAGGGTGGAAGGGAGCACAGCGTGCTGGTGATCTTGATTTCCTTGCTTTAATGTTATGTATTAGTATATAGAACACAAGTGAATAGTGCTTTTCGTGCGATTTTATTGGTTCCTTAATCTCGGACTATCAAATGCTATTCACCTCCTGGCGACTTCCGGAGAAATAAAATGGCTTCCCGTTTTGCCAAGGTCACGGATGCTGAAATTTCTTCAATAAACGAAGCTGCTGTCCCGGTTTGGCAGTGTTCACTGGTAAGCTTCTTTATTTTTCAGCCTTAAATTGAACTAAAACAATTGGTACAAAGTTTTTTGTTTACAAATCGATTATGCAACCTAAAAAGCTTTTAATTCTGAAATAAAACATCTTTAAAATGTTTTTCAGAGTGGTTTCAACAGCAAGGGGAATTCAAAACCCTGCTGGAGCAGATGTCTCCACCAGAATTAAGCAAAAGTTTTATGTGCCGGTGAGAAAGCGTGATGGAAATTACTACAACAAGAAGTCACTAACCTCAATTCGTGCAGCACTGGATCGCTATTTAAGAAGTCCGCCATTGAGTAAGCCCTTCTACATTGTTGGAGACAGTCAGTTTTCGGATGCAAATAAAACTCTGACTAATTTCTTGAAAACTCTCAGCAAAAGTGGCAATATTATGCCAACAGTCCATAAGCGGCCATTACAAAAGAAGTCGTGAAGAAGTTGTACAAGGTTGGCGAGCTCGTTGAATTTGACACGCTCCAGCCTTGCAAATTACAACAAACAGCATGGTTCCTTATCAGCTTGTTCCTGGGCAAGAGAGGAAGGGAAAATCAACACACAATGAAGAAGAACATGCTCGTTCAAAAAAAACACCTGCCAGCGAAACTTACCTGGAAGTAAGCAGAGAGCGCGGGGCAGTTATGGCGACCAAAAACCACCAAGGAGGTCTTGGCGACAAAGATGACGAGTCCAACGGTAAAATCTTTGAAAGACCTGGTTCCAAACGCTGTCCACAGTACATCTCCCATCTGAATCCTGAATCCAGCAACCTTTTCAAAAGCCACAAAGTTCCAGCAAGTCGTTCAATCCTGCAAATGCCACTGTTTGGTACTGCTCGTCACCGCTTGGTCACAACACACTTGAAAACATGCTGCATGGGATGACCTCAAGAGCTGGTATAAAGCCGCATTTAACCAATCACTCCATCAGAGCGACCACCGTGACAGTTTTGTCAGCTGCAAACATCGAGAGTCGACACATAAAAGCGATCACCAGTCACCAAAGCGAAGCCAGTATTGAGAGTTACAGTGACACTCCGACTCCGATCAGCAGTTTAAAGCCATGTCTAACGAGATTGCCAACTTTTCCGATTCCGATTGCCTTACCAATGACCAAAGTGCTCTGGTACCTCAAACTTCTGCTGTTGCATCCTCCAGTCATTCATCTCCAGCAAAATCGAGTGCTGCGACCACTGTAAATTTCTTGGGAATCCATGATGGCCAGCATCTTGTTCATGGCTTGGTTCCTGGCGGCATGTTTCACAATTGCAATTTTAATTTCAATGTCAGTCTTCCAGGCAGCAGTACCCAGCAAAACTTTTAAGGCTCAAGGAACTGAACTGAACTGCACAAATCAGACGGCAAACACGTACGTTCTGTTGATCATCTCATGTTGTCATGTGACGTTGTCATGTTCGCAGTTTCGCGTGCAAACTCCATTTTATCAGAAAATAAAATAACTATTTAGGAATTGCTATTACATTTGTGTTGTATATACTAAAACAATTATTGCTCGTGGGGGCCTGGGGCCCAGGCGAGCCTAAAAATGGACATTTTTATTTTTATTTCTTTCCTTTTTGTCAGTCGAGAATCAGCACACGGTGATTGTTTCATATTATCACGTGCTGGGCGATGACGTAATTGACTTCGCTAAACAACTCAAGATGTGGCCAGTGAATTGCTCGTTACTTGTGTGTAAAAGTTAACTGCATCCCATCCAAACTCAACACCATTTGGTTCTGTGGAAGATGCACGGGAAAACTGGATTTTCGGGAACAATTTTGGCTCGCGTTCACCGCGGAAGCTTTGAGAATAGCTGTAAACAAATATTTGATGGTACCGCTGTCGCCGATAAATATTTAGTCCCGACGAAACTTTCTGTGGCGACACGAAATACTTTTGGGAAGAAAACAGGGCGAAAACAGAAACCAAAGCTACGGTGAGCTTTAGCCGTAAAACAATGACGCTTTATGCTTTACTCTGTACATGGCATCTGTTGCCTCATAAAATTCTTCTGCGTATCGTACATTGCCTGTTGAAGTGTTTCTTTCATTCGATCATGTAGTCTTTGTTTCGCAATGGTTATTAAAACCAGAAATGAAAAATACACCGAAATAATTCTGAGGATTGAGTTTGCAGTCACAAATGGACTGAACACACTGTGAACAAAAGCGCAATAATATTGTAAACATCTCTCGTGTGACATTCCTCGCTTTCAATATTACATTTGTTACAGAGTACGAATACTCGAAAGCCTGATAGAAAAAACGTATTGAGTTAATAAAAGAAAACACATAAGTAGTGAAGCGAAAAACTAAACTGCATCCCATTCAAACTCAACACCATTTGGCTCTGTGGAATATGCACGGATAAACTGGATTTTAGGAAAAGATTTTAGCTCGCGTTCACTGCACAAGCTTTGAGAATAGCCGTAAACAAATGTTTGATGGTACTTCTGGGGTATTGCAAATATCTCTGTCGCCAATAAGTATTTATTCCCGACGAAACTTTCTGTGGCGACACGAAATACTTTTGGGAAGATAACAGGGCGAAAACAGAAACCAAAGCTACGGTGAGCTTTAGCCGTAAAACAATGACGCTTTATGCTTTACTCTGTACATGACATCTGTTGCCTCATAAAATTCTTCTGCGTATCGTACATTGCCTGTTGAAGTGTTTCTTTCATTCGATCATGTAGTCTTTGTTTCGCAATGGTCATTAAATACCAGAAATGAAAAATACACTGAAATAATTCTGAGGATTGAGTTTGCAGTCACAAATGGACTGAACACACTGTGAACAAAACCGCAATAATATTGTAAACATCTCTCGTGTGACATTCCTCGCTTTCAATTTTATATTTGTTACAGAGCACGAATACTCGAAAGCCTGATAGAAGAAACGTATTGAGTTAACAAAAGAAAACACATAAGTAGTGAAGTGAAGGCTGGATTAATCGTGGCCTCTGATTAGAAATATGAGTCAAGGTCAAACTGTCATAATCGATTGTGCATAAAAAGATATGTCACGCATTCTCAAGATGCAGGGTCACTCAACCTTTAAGAAGCAAGTGTACGAGTGTTGTAATAATAATTTTTAGTTTAATCAAGGTGTCAAAAGAGCAAGGGTCAAAAGCCAAGTTCTCTATACTGTCTGATATTTTTATGGTGAGAAATTGGAAGTCTCTCTTGGGAGTTCCGCTCTTGTCCCCTACTTTCCATTTTATATTCTGGTCACGACCCAACTCACGCCGCGAGCTCACTGGCGAGGCCAGTCTAGTTACATACACATTGTAATTACAGAACACCCTGCACAAACTCCGAGGTCTTATTGTAAGTATCTTCATCATGTACTTATGCTATTTTATTACACATTTTTATACTTTCTAAATTGACAGAACATCCATGTACCTACCATTCTAGTAATGCCTTATTTACCTTTAATATTATTACATTATTTTGTTTTATAAAATGTTATTCAAACAATAATGGTTTTTCTCAATTTGTCAGGTACACAACGGGGAATTTATAGAAGCTGGACACTGTATGTACATAACATGTGTAACATTTTCTTAAACTGCCCATTCAGAGTCCATTATACCTTATGAGAAATTAGTCCATGACAGAATCTATTTTAGGTGATTCATAAATACAGTATATTGTTGCTGCTGTTATTGTTGTATGTGCCATTGTACACTGACCACAACAGATTTCCTATCAATCCATTATTTTATTTTATTTTAGATAATGCAGTCTGCCTACCTGCTGATGCAAAAAAGATGAATGAAGTCCTCTATGATGACAGACTTTTGATGACAAAATTTAAACTTGATGAAATTTGGTCAATCTGTGTGCAGGTACATGTACAGGTTCCAGTTTGTGTGCTTAACTGCAATGGTCATGATTTGGCTAATTTTTTGACCATTCTAAACTACCCTAAACCTTGCACAAATTCTTCCAATCATCAGAGAAGAAATCATATGTGAGGCATAATGATATTATTGATAACATTGCCAAGTTCTACATACTGAGACCGATTAAAACATTTTAGTTGATTGCTGAACTGCAAAGTGTGTATGTCATAAACATTGCACATGCCTCGCACAATTACATCGAGTATTTTAAAGCTTTGGCACCATACCTTTGTGTTTTGTTTCTGCAGAGAAACTGCTACCTCCTTTTTTACGAAAGGCAAGGTGAAGAGGTAGGAACAAATAGTTACATACTGTATATGCATTTCTTCTCAACAGCATACTTTATACATATGAACATAAAGGTGATGACTATGCTATTTAAGAGAAACAATCGTGTAAAAGCATTTTGATAGCTTATCTCTCTTACAGGTTTGCAGGTCCTTGCTGCATAAACAGTGTTGCAGAAGTTACAAAAGATCTACATGAGGAAATGGAGCTCCAGGTGAGGCATTGTCACTACCCCCAAGCATGAACCATACGCATAGGATAAGAGTGTGTGCCATTAGACATGCAAGCTATACTTGTCACACCACATGTCCAGTATTTAATGGCGAAATTTTCTCTCGGTTTCTAATCTTATTCTTTTTTGTCTCTCATACTCTCGACGGTGATAAATGCATACCTTTTCCTCGTTGATCACTGCAAGGTAAGCCCGAATTTCTAAAAGCTTCATAACTTTTCTAGTTTGTTGCGCCATGATAAGGCTAGGTCTAGGTCTCAGTAAAGGTTCACGAGATCCTTTGCTCAGACCTTGAATATCCGCATACACGATGTACTGAGGGCACAAAAAAAAAAAAAAAAAAAAAAAAACGGAAAGGGAAAGGGAAGTAAAGGCAATGTGTCCGGAGTTCTTGTGTTTTGTGTTTCGATCGTTTCCTTGCAATCTTTCTCTCAGAAATTGGCATGCAGCAACGCACTGCATTTCAATACTTTTTTCTACAGCACCCTTCTTGAGGGTGGATACGAGCGTGTCCAGGTGGACAAGAAAGGTAAGAGTCAGCTTATTTGTTGCCTCAATAGGTTCTGGCATAGAACAGAGACAAAATTACCAAGGAATGATGACAGCACAACTGGCGTAGCAACGAAACAATATTTGTCCTTTGTTTGAGGGTTGATGTCCTGTCCAAAGAAATTGTACTGATACCCGTACACTATGCTGAGAAAGCTCGTTGGGCTTTAGCAGTAAGTAGTTTGCGTATGAATGTACAAAACTTCAATTTACAACATTTTATTTAACACCCTGTTTTCTCCTTTTTCACAGGTGATTGATATAGAACGCAAAGTTCCATACCACCTGGATCCGCTGCTCAGCATCAGCAACCGTACCGAGTGCCTAAAAAACCTCTGGTATGTTCATTTGAGCTTCAATTAAGGGTGTGTGGGCCCTAAATTTACTTAAATTCGAGTACTACTCGTGGTAAGCTTAATGATGCAGTGATGGGGAAAGTTGAAACATTAATTCTTCTCAAAATACTGCTATAATCACTTCTAATAACGCATACTTACTCATGTAAAATTTAGGATTTGGCTGCTAAAGGAAGCTCAAAAGCAGAGCTATGACATGGAGCTAGAGGAATAGGTCTTTTGTAGGCCAGAGCCGCCGGAGGTATGTAAAAAACACTACTTAGCCAGCTGTAACTTACTTACTGCAAGTATAGACTTTTCGTCTTAAACCGATATATGTAGTCATTCGGAATAACTAGTACTCTTTAATGTCACTGTCAAATGAAGGAAATACCCAAGCAATCAAATGGCGTAGATTGCGGAGTCTACGTCTGCATGGTAAGCTATTTTTACTCCATTTTTAATCGTACATTAATATACTATGATTATCATATCAAAGTCACGTGTAACAAAAGCCTATCAGAAGTTGCGTGACTCCTGTTGACAAGCGGCGCCCAGTCAAAACTGCACCAATGTTGATACGTTTTGCTCCGTTTCTCTTATTTTACTGATAATCCCATTTGTACCACAAGATTGTAAAATTACATTCTTTAAGCTTCATGAGCACATGTGATTGATACCGGTTCATCACGATTACCACCCAAATGTAAGTTCCCCTCTTTGAGCGTGCATCAGGCATTGTGTATTGAGCGTTATTGTTATACAGGCTTTGCTTTCCCAACACACCTCAAACAAAAGATCAATCTGCTGTTTACAATATGCCACAAACCTTTATTCAGTTGGATCTTTGATCAATTCATTTAGAATATGCAATACTGTATTTATTCAATTAGACGCCACAGCGGAAATTTTTGTGATTCGAGTGCAGCGTTTATTGGGTGGCATTCATTGGAGGGCGGCGTTTATTTAAAATCCAATTCATTCCTTACAAACAATAGCAACTGAACGTTTGAATTTTTAAAAACAGAAACATATTTCAGTGTTTGTCTGAAATGTCATTTACTTTATCGTTCTCACTTTGCTTTGATAGAATAACGTTCACTCATTTTCAATGTCACTTTCCTCTTTGTGATTCAATTCTAAAAGCTGTAATATTGGACATGCTTCCTCGACATCAGAACTGGTACATTCAAAGGGATTTGTGTCTGGTTCACTCAGAATTTCGAACTGCAATCGAAGCATTGCTCGTCCACTGCTACAAGGCTATCCTTCCTTGAGGCAGTGAATCGTGTCATCTTTCGATCCATCTATGGGAAGGGTTTCTGGACTGCATGCACAAGACTCAGGCATGCATGTTTAATGAGCTCGAATTGTTTTGTACCTGAACGCGCTCAAAACAACATGATTTCTCTCAGAATCAAAGCAAAACTTGAACGGTTTACTTCAAATTATACACGGGCTTCAGACCTAGTCATACTTCTAAGGGCTTGTGAACGATTCTCGCTGCCATCACCACATGTCAAATTACAGTATTTGTTACAGTTTTAGTCTTGAAAGAAAAGAAGTAGATAAGAAGAGCCGGTTCCAGCACAACGACTAACGCGATACCCGAAATCGTGATATCGACTAACGCAATACTCGATATTCCGATATCGACTAACGCGATTTCACTGGATAAGAATAGCCGGTTCCAGAACAACGACTAAAGCGATAACCAATATTTTGGTGTCATGAAAAAAATTGATTTTTTAGTTTAAAGGCTAAACAATTTTAGTTAAATATGACGAATAAGGCTTTGGAAAACAGAGTGAATATTATGGATGTTAAGTCTAAGAAGTGTAATAAAGATTATTTTTGTATTCATAAAAAGTTTAAATACATTTGTAAGCTTTGTAAGGGGTCTCAAATTTGCATACATAACAAATGTAAACAAGGTTGTAGGGAATGTTTTGGAAGTTTGTTTTGTCAGCATGGTAGAAAGAAGTTTTATTGTAGAGATTGTGGAGGTAGAGGTTTTTGCATACATGACAAGCACAAGTATAGCTGCAAAATTTGTAAAGAAGAAAGAATGATAAGTAATGAAAATAAAATTAAAATAAAGTAAGTGATACAAAATGAAGGCATTATTAATATTTGAAACTTATGAAATTTATAACTAATTTAGTTATAAATTTTTTTACTTAAAGTTTTGTAATTTATAAAGTGAGAACTATGAAAATCGAAGACTTGAAAACTGAAGATTTAAGATTCACTGAATTTGAGACGAAGAAGAACAAGAAGGGCGAAGAATTTTATATTATGAAAGTTTACAAGGAAAATGACAACGGAAAAAGTAGACCAATAATTTTAGACAAAGAAACGACTACGTTAGGTTTAAGAACAGTTTTAGACGATTACGGTAAAATAAATCGCTTATATTTTCCAATAACGTTTATGTACACTGATGAAGATTTGAAATGGATTGACAAGTTTAACGAAATTATTAATTACATAGAAGCACATGTCAAGAAAATAGGTGAAAAAGACGAGGTTGATTTTACTAAGTTTAATCCCTTGAAAATTGAGCCGGGCCAGAGTCCAGTGATGTTTCTTAAAGTTGGGTATTACAATAATAGAGTATTTTGTAATTTCTATGGCCCAGAGAGAAAACGTTTAACTGTTGATTATATGTTGAACCAGCCTTTTGACGTTGACGTAAAGATAAAGATTGATTCCATTTTTGTCAACTCAAAAAATGCGTATTTACAGGTTAGTTTGACGGAAGCAACTGTTGACCCAGTGTCAAGGTTTAGAAGGATTAGAGAAGTCCCTGAGGAAATTTTACTTAGCGAAAGCGAAGATTAGGTTGAGATTATTTAGTTGCAGAATAATTCATAACTAAGACTAGTTATGAATTTCAATCGTTTTGCGAAATTTCGTTTTGACGAGACACGCGTGTTTAATCACTTAAGAAAAGCTTTTTTGACAGATGTAGTGATTAAATGGATTGGGTTTAATAATTTTCCAAACTACTGTAGAACTACGTTCGGCAGGAAGTTGCGTGTTGACCTTGGGCTGTAGAAATACATAGGGCTAATATAAAGCTCCTGGAGGCGAGATTGAGTTTAGTTTTTTCGCTTCGACGCCATAGAGATGGATGTTTTACAAGATCAAGAAGAGAATCAAGAGCAGGTTATGTTGGATAGGATAAGAAACGATTTTTGCGAAATTGTAAATGTGTACCCTTTGGTCCGCGAAGATTTGAGGTGTTACGAAAGCATAAAAGCAGGGGCCTTAAAAAGGATGGAGACTGAGCAACAAAAAAATCTTAGGAGGGAAGAGAGCAAGAAAAGGTTGCGTGAGGAGTTGATGGTGTCTTTTGACGCAGCTAATGTTTATGAAGATTATTGTGATTTGTTAAAAGAGGAGCCCACCAATGAACAAGACATAATAGAGTTGTTGAGGAAACTAAAGAGGGCAGACGCAACCGCCGTTAAGCGTCGCATTTTGTACGCGGAGAGACAAGGATACCTGTTGAAGAAAACTAAAGAGTTTCTCACCAAGACCCAACGCAGGAATATTTGGAATGTGTGTGATTTCTCAAGGGAACATGGAAACTTCTTAATTAGTTTTCACGAATTGCTAAAGTTACAACAGGTTGGCCTATTGTGCGCTACCTATTAGGAAGTTTAGAAGCAACATGAAAATGATTAAGGAAATTTGCGAGGAAGATGGCGAATTTTGGAAACATCTTGGTTAGTGTGGTTACTTAGATGAAACGCGTGTGTTTTCACTTGGTGTATTTTTAGAATTCCGTTTTGATGAGACACGAGTGTCTTAATGTTAGCGTGTAATTAACGAAACCACCACCAAAAAGCTCCTCCAACAACGACAGCAATTGAGGCTCATTTTTCCTCATGAATTCTTGAGCTAGTCGAAGTAGTAGAGACAGTTGGAACGAATGAAGGATTTAATTTTGTTGATGGTATTGTAGTTTTAGTAGCCACATTTTGGCTTTGGCTTTCGTGTTCGGTATGATCTGTTTCTACGCTACTATGAGGCTTATCTTTCTTAGGGCTTGCTTTATTTACAGAATCATTCGCTCCAAATTTCATGTCATCTGTAGCTTTTTGTAATTTGTTGTTGTAACCTTCGACTCTTTCTTCGTTTATTATTAATTCAGAAGGAAGCAACCAAGTTCCCGGAGTGATAGCAAAATCTAACTTCACTTTCGCATTTTGAACAGCGAGTTGATATCTTGAAATACTTTTCGAAATATCTTCTTCAATCACAGCGCTTTCAAATAAAATTAACATCTCTTGTTGCGCTTCTTGAACTCCTCCCCCGTCCCCAATGATCGGATTTCTAACATTTGCTTGCGCTCCCAAAACACAATAAACGAATGCCTCGATACTTCGATTCAATCTTCCAAGACCAGCTTTTGTGATTCCTTTGCCTTTTCCAAAGCGAACCACTCGTGTTGTTTTCCGTGATGAAAATCGTTTTAAATGCGCTGAATTACCTTACTTGAAGAACCGCCCTCATCCGAAAAGTGCAATCCTCCATTGGGCCACTTGGCATCTTTATTCGAAAACCAAGGGCTTGTTCTTGTGTTGGAATAATGTCCGTGAGCATGATCATAGGCGAAAATATCTCCAAGTCCTCCGTTCGTTCCACGCGTCCATCGAAGGTCACTATCAACGGAAATTCCAAACTCCTTACACAAAGCCCGATGTTTCCCTTTGTCAACAGGATTATTTAGATTGTCGAAGGCGTTGGTTTGGTAAAGCGACACCCAACTCGTAAAGGATTCTTCTTATGGTGAAATACACGTGAAATTCAATTAAACTGTGAACTACCTTTGAATAATTTTCATCAAGGCCAATTCCACAACCACAAGTAGCACACCAAACGGCGAAACTTAGTTGTTGTGGCCAAAATTCAATATTAGGTTCAGCTAACCATCTTTTGGCGTCTTTGGAATTTTTGAAAGTTAAAGTCTCGTTTAAGAAAATGTCTTTCATCTTGGCGACGAATGATTTTTCCGGCGTGACGAAAATTTCTAAATCCGTTGGGACACTTTTAGGAGTTTGATTGAAAGGTGTCGGATGTAAAGTATAAGTTTCAGTTGAAGGCAGCAACAATAAGGTTAAGGGAAATAAGACTCTTCTCCCAAGGTCATTTTTCAATTGATCCGAAAGAGATTCTGGATTAACCAAAAAGTTTCCATCTTTCCAAATGACTCTTGTAGCCCCTGATCCATGTTCTTCGTCTTTCCACTCAATTGAGTACTTATTATTCCCATCACCCTCATCAACAGCTATAAACTTATCCTCCTTAGCATTTGGAAAATGTCTTTTGAATTTTTCCATGGCTGCTTTTTCCTTTTTGACAAGTTCTTCTTTCTTTTCCAAGTCCAAGTGAGATGGAACTTTTATAGGCCCATCACCAGCAGCATCGTGATGAGAAAGAAACGGACTTTTATTTGTTTGCCCTGTATAACCTGTTCCAATGTATCCATCACCGTAACCATAATTGCTAAAATTGTTTTTTTGATTAAAGAATGTTTTCCTCCCTATTGCCATATTCTATATTTTCAAAATATAGAATATTTAATCTTTAAGTTTTATAAATCGTAAGCAGGAGGAGCAGTTGGATGAAGACAAAAGTTTTCTTTGTTTCTCGAAATTTCAATTTTTACGTTAATGTCCAATTCTTTTAAGATTTCTTTGATAGTTGAATTGCTTCTAAAAGTTCTCCGGCCAATTTTCTTATGCTTTGGCTCCTTTTCAAACTCGATTCCTTTTTTTTTTAAGTATTTCCTCGACTTGCATCTCATAATCACACCATTCAGATTCAATAACTCGAAATTCTTCATCTGTTATACTGCCGTCTTTTAGGGCTTTACTAATCATGTTTCTAATTTTGCTAATTTTAGTTTGACTTAGTGATATTAACTTCTCATAGTTTGTCAAGTTTCGAACGCAATTTTTGTCAATGCGAATTGCTATCAAAGACGTTATTCCAAGTAGCGCACTGGCCCCAACAAGTGGAACTCCCACGCATAATCCAAATCCACTTCCTGAAAATCCAGCTCCCGTTACTGATAAAACTGTTGCTCCAGCCGAGGAAAACGTGTTTAAATTTCTCATCTTAGTGTGCCTTTTAAGACATTTTGATATCTTAGTCTTGTATAGCGCTAGCTGTCTAGTTATGTTATCATCAATTGTTGTGCATGTGTTGAACCTATAATAATCAGAACTAGGAGTTAACTTCGGATACAAATTTCTTTTTTCAACAAATTCAGTCATATTTTTGTTTATTGTAATTCTTTAAGTTTTTAAGGTTACGTGTGATGAATTATTATATGTATAAACGAATCTTCTAATTCATCTGTTGCAAAAGTTTGATCCTTATTTACCAACGTTAACTCTATATCAAAGTTTTCAATATTTGAGAATTTTTCGTTTATATTAATTTTAATCCTTTTAAAGCTATTTTTTATTAGTTGAAAATAGTTTGACTTGAACACCTTTTTGTATATCCTTCTTTCATCATCTGTGTTTGTGTATACATTGCTATTTTCGACAAGGCAAGAGGATGCTATAACAACATAATCATTTCTAGTTGAAACTGAGGCGCTAACTATTTCCAAGTATTTTGCACCAACTATTTTATTTTTCAACTTGATGTTCGCTTTTTGACTCAGAAACTTATCGTTGTCGTTTTTCTCCCCTCCTTTTAGTTTAACAAACAAGTTAGTTTCATACATTTTAATTTTGTTTAAACTTCTTTAAACTTTTTAGTTTTGATCGTGATAAATGACTAATTGAATGAAAGAGCTAGCCTCTTCTTTATCATTAAAGGTCAAATGGTCAACAGTAAGAATATCAATTAATATTTCATCAATAAAGTCTTTGTCGATAGGCACCCTTTGTATTTGCAAGTATTTGAAGAAATGCACTAAAATGTTGTCTCTTGTCATTACGTCGATTTGCGCTCTTTCATGAACGTTGCTATATCGAAGATTTGGGGCGTTTGTATATCTTTTGCTTTTATCAACCAGGTTACAGCAAACTACGAGGCTTGATTCATGACGTCCTGAATCATACACTGAAATTCCTCGCACCTCTAAATATTTAGCTCCAATTATTCTTTTACTCAACTTAACTTTAGCAAAAAGGCACATTTTGTTAGATGACCTTTTTAATTTTAGTAAAAGGTGTGTTTTGTACATTATTTAAAATAATTTTAACGGTCTTTAAGGTTATTGTGTTTACTCAAACGTGTGATAAATCACTAAGTGAATCATCGACGTTTTAATTTCATTAGGATTAAAGTAGTTGCCTTTACCCACAATGGTAACTTCTACAAAAAAGTCTCTGATAGTTTCCTTTTCTTTTTTTATTAATTTTTTATTATCTGGAACTATTGTTTTCATCATGAGGCAAGAGTTACTTCTAAAAGCTTCTTCGTAAATGTTTCCAACTTTGTCTACGTTAGTGTAAAAATAACTATCATCCACCAAGTCGCAAGATATTATAGTTCCATTGTTATCAAACTTTGAGTCTGCAGATAGTATAATTTCAACGTATTTCGCGCCATGTATTACGTCTTCTAACTCAACTTCTGCTACCAAGCTAATTGTTCGACTACCAACTTTTCCTCCCTTTAACTTAATCAAAAAATGTGTTTCGTACATGATTAACTTTTATTTCTCTTCTTAAATTGCTCTACAACGAAAGTTACCACTAATAATATGAGCAACCAAGAGTGTTTCGAAAGAAAACCTATCGCTTCTCCAGCTGCTTTAAACAAAAAGCTAACTATTGCTCCTACCATTCCAGGTAGAATTCCAGCCAAATTTTTTCCAATTTCTTTAAAACCTTCTCCAAGACCTTTGGCGACTTTTGTTAAACCTGATTTTAGATTTGATACAATGACGCCAATAACGACTCCTATGGCTGTTAATACACTAAATACTGTAAATCCATACTTTTTGAATAGGTATTTAACTTTTTCTTTAAGGCTTAACCTCTCGAAAATCTGTTCATTTTCAGAACCTAATGCCTCGTTTTCACGCGTTTTCTCCCTTATTTCCTCTTGAATACTTTCTTTATCTTCTTGATTGTTTTTTAGTTGTTCTTCTTTCTCATTTATTATTATTTTGTTATCCCTAATCTTTTCATTGTTAGCATCTACCAAGTTATCATACCTTCCACCTAAAAGTTTAATTAGCTTATCTGAGGGTTTGTACTTACCTCCACCCAAAGGTTTTAAATCGCCATTGTCTAGTATTAGAAATTTCTTTGGTTTCCTTTTAGATCCAGATTTAAAATCTAACGAAACAAATTTTCTACCATCTATTGTAACGTCGCAGTATAGTTCGTCTAATTCCACATTTGGATAATATTGTCTAACTAAGTTAATAGTCTCACTATTTTTTCCTGGAGTCTCTGGCAAACCATCCCTTCCACTAGGTGTTTGTATCCCAAGAAGCGCGAACAAACTTCTTGGCGGATTTGGCGCACCAACTTCTACAGGGACTAAAACGTAATTTTCCCCAGGTAACACCCGCACATAATACCAATTTTCGCCACCATTTTCACTCACACAAGGATATTCATCTTTGAAGTCATACTTAAGATAAGAATTCGTTTCTAGCCCATATTTTATCAAAATTGAAATGGCTCGTTTTGCCCTACTACTTTCTTCTTCGCTTTTATAATCATCTTTATCAAAACCTTTGTCTATAAAGTCATGCCCACCAAATGAAGTTTCTTCTTCTCCATCATGATCAAGATCATGATCTTCATCATGATCTCCATCAAAATCTCCATGTGGAATTAATGATATTTCCTCAGTTCCTGCCATTTTCGTATCATTATTAGAAAAACGTTAAGTCAATATTTCAATATATTTTAGATACCCCGTAAGCCAAACCAGCCACAGCCAATCCAGTAAATAACATCTCTCCATTTTTTTGATCTTTGCTTGGCGAATAATAATCGTGAAAATTAGGCTCTTTTGAATATTTAAAATTTTCATCTGGGTGAGTTTCTGCATACACTTTTAGCGCTTCATCTGTGCTCCTAAAATTATATGATGCATTATCCTTATCTTTTTCTCGTTTTTCTCTCCAAAGTTCTACTTTACCCATTTTCTCTTTCCAGTCATTGTAATCCTTTTGGTATTTCTCTATCGCTAGGTCATGTCTCTTTCTTTCTTCGTCTTGATTTTTTCCTGCCAAAAATTGGGCAAGGTAACTTCCGCCAATGAACGTTCCTGCGTTTAATACCGCACCAATAGCCATTGTGAAAAATGTTGCCATTCTGTTTTTTGTATAGAATGGTAACAATTAATCTTTATATGATTATTTGTTAGTAATTTCGTCAACACTCTTATTAATAACATTAAAAGCCGTATTCCACTTAAATTCTTCACTCGAGTTCTCAATCCTTGGACTACTTATAAACTTCTTAACTTTTTTAAAAATTATAGTTCCATATGTAATTACACTTAACATTTTTCATGTATCATTAAAACCCTTAAGTCGGAATAATTTTTTGATCAATGAGGTAATCTCCCGCATAAATCGCTCCAATCATAACTCCTGTCCACTCTAGCGAATTCATTAAACTTGCAGAAGGATCGGAAGTTATCACCTTCTTAAAAGCCTTCTTAGCCCCATAACCAATTAATGCAGAAATTCCAACCAAAGCAACCGCCTCCTTTGCGTTAACAATAAATTTGTCGTTACTGCTACTCATTTCTCAAATACATTTTTTAAAAAGCGTAATCTTTAAATCATTCCATATCGATACTTATATCATTTTTATAGCTACTTTCTTTAATTTTATCGGAATTATCGACTTTTGGTTTTGTCTCTTTTGGTGGTTCAGCGGGAGGACTATCTTCTTTAACTTCTTCATTTGGAAAGATATATTTGTAGCCGCGATATAAAACAAAAATACCTCCCACAACTCCCGCAGCCACTTGTATTCCATTACTAACCTCAAAAAAACTCAACAGACTAACTTCATTCGTTTCACGGCTTTTCTTTAAAGCTTCCCTTGCTTCTTTATTTTTCTTGGCTAAAGCCTTGCCAGCAGCTACTTTTTTAGGATCCTTCTTTCTATCATTTTTTTCCTTTTTTTGTTTTTTTCGAGTCGCTAGATTCCATGTCTTTGGGAACACTTGTTATTTGTTCTACTTTTTCATTAGTTTCTTGGTTTTCATTTTCTGACATCTCTTTTGTTGTGTTTGAAATTCTTAAGTCATGTTAGCATTTTTTATCAAAAATGCTAACAAATTTATTAGTAATTAGAAAAAATTTTAAAAATTAAACTTTCTTGTCTTTTGGATTTTCAATGACGTTTTCTTGGTTTGAAGAATCGTACGATTCGTCTTTAGAAATGACATGTTTCACTACATCTAAGCCAACTCTTAACATAGCAACAACATCTCCATATTCCTCAGAAATCTTAGCAGCATATTTTCCAAATCTTCTCCCTAATTGCTTATTTTTCATCAAGTCCTTCTTTAAAGAATCTATATCGTCAAAAGTAAGAAATAATGAAAGTGCTTTGACGAATCCATCAATCATAACCCCCATTCCATCTTTCATCAACTCTTGGCCCGCCTTTTCCTCGTAAACCTTGAATAAAGATTCTAACTCAACATCATTCATTTTTCTAATATCAACCACGCTAACGTTTTCTCCAACATATTCTTCCAAACCACATGTCATAGCCACAGAAGCAAGAATATCCTTTTTTCTTGTAATCTCTTCTCTTCTTTCTTGACTTACAGGCTCACTTATAGCGACACTCTTTTTATTGTTTTTTTTTTCTTTTTCTTAGTCTTTTCATCACTCTCAAAATTTGTCGTTTTAGTGGCCCCCTCGTTGTCATTAACATACTCTTTCACAATGTCAGTCATTCTCATTTTATTAAAACGTGGTTTTAAATAGTTTCTGGAATTTCAACGTGATGTGAAAATGGATGATGCAAAGAAAAGCAAATTCTTGAGTATTTCTTATTTTTCAATATCTCACAAATACTTTTCTTTTCATTTTTGTCGATGCCAGAGCCAAAACTTTTAAAAACCGCATCCGTTCCATCAGAATCTGGATTGTGAAATGCAACGATACAACCAATATTCTCCCTAAATGGTTTGGCTATACTTGTCAATTGTTGGGTTAAAACCCAAACGGAAATTCCAATATGTCTTCCACTATATGCAAGTTCTATGAGTTTAGAAGTTCTTTTTTTCACGTCCGAACTTACAGCACAATCATCAACAATTAATAAAACCTGAGTTTGTTCACCTTTATCATTCATTTTGTTGTCGTAAAATAAACTCGCACAAATCTCCAAACATTCTTCAACTCCCTCTTGATCATTAGGCATCATGACGAAAAAACACTCATCACCTGAAGCAAACCCTTCATAAGTTTTGTTTGTTGCAAAAGTTGGGCAAATTAATACGATAATATCGAAAATGTACCTAAAATCGCCTCGTAATAAATCTACTAAATACTTGGTTTTTCCACATTTTGTGGGGCCACATATCAATGTATGAAACGGTAATTGATATTTTAAAGTTTCCATCTTTAAAATCAATACTAAGTTTTAAGTTTTAAGTTTTACAATTCTTGACTCGCTAATCATCAATAAATAATTGTTTGACGGCTCCACCTTGAACCATCAAAGCAGCATCAGACACGGTAAAAATGTAACAATCAACAGTTGTTGAAGCAACTCCACCAATGTCAATGTTTAGTTTAACGCCAGACTTTGCTCTACCAACTTTAATACCATCTCCGTGAAGGTTGTTGTCTGGCGTGCTTCTCAAATCAACCCACAAAGCAAATCCATCATTTTGAAAGTCTACTTCCTTAAAGTGATCATCAATGTAATCAAATCTTTTATTTATCATACCCCACGTGTCGTCTCTTAAAATTCCATCTGAATAATTTTTGTGCGGAACTCCATCAATGTTTACATTTACAGAGTCGATTTGCGGATTTATAAATTCTTCAGACTTTCTTGCGCCTGCGGCATGTACTTTTAAGAAAAATAACATAATTCCCTTCAAACATCTTTTTGGGTTGTTAATGTGAAGGTTAAGTGCCCCGCCAGATCCAATGTTAATACTAGCTTTCTTTTCGAAAAATTGTACGTACTCAAAGTAAAAAGTTCTTCCGTCATTGTAAACCTTGCTAGCTTTCTCAGCCAAACTTTGACTTTCAATTGTTGCATATTCGAGTTGCATATCCGTCAGTTCATATTTATAATCCTTGGAAGTGTCTGAAGTTACCACAACATCTTTCTTTTCAGCCAACGTTATTTCAAACTTTACGTCTGATCCAGAACCTTGAATGAGTCCGTGTGGATAAAAAACGCCGTGATCGTCCAAGATTGGGTGACTCAACGGAATGTGATGCCAATTTCCATAAGTGGTTTTGGTTAAAATTTCATCTTTGTCTCCACTGCTTCCATAAATTTTTGACTTTCTCCTTGTTTCGCTGATTATTCCCATTTTAACATCTTCAATGGTTAACAAATCTTCATATCCCTTAAAAATATCGTATCTGTCCAAAATCATAATGTCCTTTCCTCCGAAAGATACCTTCATTCTACTCACCAAATTTCTTGCTACGTTAAAAACTAAGTGATTGTCAGCAACACCAGTTGCTACATCTACCTTGAATCTCAAGAAAATGCTTCTTGGTACGTAAACCATATTTTGATTCAACTTTGGTAAAGTTATGTATATTGCATTTGGGGGTTTGGCAGAACTTGGAGTTAAAGTGATTCTATGAACCGTTCTTTCGGCCTTCAAAGCCTTCGACAACTTTGGCCTTCTACTTGGATTTAGTATATCTGAAACCGACATATTCTAAAGACGTATATTAAATCTTTAAATGAAAAAAATGGAAAAGATTTATTATTCTTCAAAAGGGTATTGGAAGGGCTTATCAGCAATTAAAAAACTTTCTTTAGAAGCTGGCGTTTCCAATGAAGAAGCAAAAGATTGGCTATCAAAACAAGCACTTTGGCAAATTTATCTTGCACCTCCAAATCACATTCCAAGACCACATTGGACAATTTCTGTTCCAAACAAAATTCATCAAGCCGATCTCCTATTCCTTCCTCACGACAAAGTTGGAAGAGAGACTTATAAATACGCTTTAGTGGTCATTGATATTGCTTCAAGATATGTTGATGCTGAGGGGCTGACGAGTAAATCGAGTGAAGAAGTATCTTCAGCTTTCAAAAAAATTTATTCAAGGAGGTTGGGATGGCCAAAGACTTTAATGGTGGATCCAGGAAGAGAATTTATGGGTAATTTAACAAACCTAATGAATCAAAATGGCGTTGTTATTAGGCGATCCGAAGCTGGCTACCAATAGGGCACAAGCATTCGTTGAGAGAGCAAACAAAACTTTGGGTGAAAAATCTTTAGTCAACAATACGCCGACGAATTTGCTGCTATTGAAAGCGAGAGTAGATCAACAAAGTGGGTGAATAGACTTCCAAACATCATAAAAGCCATAAATAATCACGTTACTAGATTAACTGGCAAAAAAGCGATCGATGCTTATCGTGAGAAAAATGTTGAACAAGAATTGAGAAAATATTCACGACCTGTTGGTTTCAATGAAAAAAGAATCGACGCGTACAACCTTAACGTAAGATATTTGTTATCTCCCGGCGAGAAAGAAGGTGGAAGTGTAAGGAGAGCAACTGATCCTATATGGAGCACAAAAGTTTTTGAGTTGAAAAAATCTGTGATTTCTAAAAATCAACCAGTTTTGTATTATTTAGTTGATGGGCCAAAAAGAGGATTCGTCAGGGAAGAATTACAAATCATTCCTGAAGACACTGAGTTACCACCAAAATTTGTTTTGAAACAATGATTACTTTGTAATAAATGTTTCAAAGCAAAAAAATCACTCTTTCTTTTTTTCAAAATACTCAATTCCCTCAATAGCGTAATAAATGCCCAATTGCAAAAGTATCTATTCCGTTGGGTAAGATACATCTTTTGTCGTCTTCCCTTGATAAAGCTACCTTGTTCACTTCCTCAGTGTAAATTTCATGATCGCGACTTCTAATTAAATTCATAATTCTCATCTTTCTACCTCCTTTCATAAGACAATCCTTATAATCCTTAAAGTTTATATCTTTCGCGATAGTTGTCTTTTTGACCCCTTTACATTTTTTTTCCTCCAATCTTGAAGAATCAAGAATAAAAGAGTATAGCTTGGCTCTCAATCCAACAAACTCAGAAATTTGTTTACCACCAACTTCATCCTTAAACATTCCAATCACCTTTTTGTTGACACCGGTGGTTATTCCTGAAGGGTGATCTTTTGGAAAATTGCTAGTGTCAAACAATTTTAAAACGTCTCCACTTATGTCTTTGTAAAAATCATCTGTTTGAATTTCGTACATCAAAGAATCAGTGTCAGTAAACAACAACTTTGCCTTATCTTCGTACTTTTCTTTAATATAATCGTAATGAAAATCATACATCAAAGTTTTACTTATGTCAAGAATGGACATTCCCAAGTAAACTGGTTTATTAAAATATAATTTCGTTCTATGCATATGAATAGCCGCCAACTTATCGCAAAATATCTTTCTTTTGTCAAAACTTGGTTTTGAAATAAGTTTCTTAGCCTGCTTCTCATTGGTGACCAACCTAACGTCTACTCTATTTCTTATATTTTCCATCGTTTTTCCAAAAACGGAGTTGTTCATTAATTTAAAAAAGTCTTTTTCAAAATCGTTTTTCGCGCTTGCTCTTAGCTTTGTGTTCAAATCTATGTAACTTTTCAACCAATCACTTTCCTCAAATTTTATACCTCGTCTTACCCTTTTAATCACCAAGCCCAATCTTTCATAATTTTTCAAAGCCTCGTGATGAACCACATACTTTTTCTTGTTACCAAGTGTAGGAACTAACTTTTCACAACCATTTAACATAATTCTTTCGGGCGCTAATGGGTAATCATTATGCAAGTCGTGTAAATCTTGGGGATATTCAAGATCCACCTCAAGAATGCATGGAAATTCGCCCCAATCTTCTAATTCCTCTTTAGTCATCCACTCAAAATTTGATGTTGGTAATGGCTTGTGGCGACCGGAAGTTGGCTTATTACGTTACAGTTGTTTTTGTATCGCTTGTTGTAGGCATCACGTGCTGCGCGCGTGATCAATGAACCTTGAACACTTAATTGGGGGCGTAATTAAGAAACGAGAGAGCAAGAGCGGGTTTTGAGATCGAGAGTGAACGAAATCAGTTTGAGAGAGTTGTGAGTGATTAAAACTAGTTAACCAACCGCGAGTTTCCTTTGTTGGCGTGAACCAATTCCCGACAGGCTTACTCATTGCCCATCCATAAAGATTATTCGCGTCAAGATAAGTTATGTACTTGGTCTCTTTCTTGTTGTCAAAATTTTCCATGTAGGGATTATTCGCTTTTCCATATCTTTTGCAAATCATTGAAACTCCACCCCTAATACCCTTTTCAATCATAAGCAACATGTCTACGTCTCTGATTAGCTCAAGCTGAACTTTTGTTTTTTTCAAAGCCGCACTCCAAGCCAATCCTGGCGAAGTGTAAAACCAGGCTGGATCCAACTTGTAATTCTCAAGGCAAATATCTCTAAAATTCTCAAAAACGTCAGCTAACAACAACACATCTGACTTGAGATATATGTTATGATATTTTCTCATGTTCTTAACATTAAAAGTATCCCAAACTTTCTTGGCATGCTCATAATCTTCTTCTGATATGTTTTCGTCATTTAACCTGGAGTAAAACTCTTCTATAGGTGGAAGACTAGTTTCTTCTAACTTCTCTAACGAATCAACGTAATCGTAAGGATAAACACCTTTTCTAAGTAGCAAATCAGGTCTATCACCTTTGTAAAATTTGGATAAATTCTTACATTTCTCTTTGCTAAGGTTCTTTGCCAATTTTGTATACGTCTCCATAGGAACACTGTTCAAGAAGAAACATGGCAGATGATAAGGTTTGTCTTCGATTAGAGTTTTTTCCGATAAGCTTCAATATGAGAGAGCTAGTAATTACGAAGTTGCCACATATTAGAAGCAATAGTGTTAAATTTATTCATATTTGTAGTCATAGGAAATATAAGATTGAGAAATGATCGGAAAACGTGTTTGAGTTGTCTGGGACAATTGCTTTTGAGGACTTGTATACTGCTTTTTGGCCTCAATAAAGAACGATTGCCTGGTTGTAACCTGAGCATGTGTGTTAATTTAGGCGGGAAAATTACATTAACGCTAGTTCTGAAATTATAGCGAACTGTCATTGCTGATTTTTTTATGCTCTGTGATCAATATTTGCTGCTGAAACATCAGGTTTTATTGGCACATCATCCCCGTAACTGTAAGGTTGTCCTTAGTCATGGCAGGGACGTTTTTATGTCCAAATACTTGTGGATTTGGTAAAATTGTGGCCCTTGAATTGTCGAGAGAGGCAGGAAAGAGTTTGCCAAGGAAAAAGGGGAGAGCAACACCAGATTTCGTGCTCATATGCTGCACGAACAGCACCAACAGTTCAAGAGTACCTTCTATGGCGTGCCGAATTATTCAATATTCTAATCATTTAAATATTGCCTCATTGTATTTCTATTTCGGGTCACTAAATAAATTTCTTGGCAATTGCTTTTTTTATGTGGCAATTGAATTTGTTTATATGGTAATTGAATTATTTATAAGGGAATAATGAATTATTTTTGTGGAACCTGCTTTTTTATATATGGCAATTGCACTTTGTTTTATATTGACATTTATTTGTGGTCATTCGGATTTTAGTTATGGCCATTCATTTATTTCATGCTAATTATGACGCATTGCGAGCGTACTAGACCCAGTCTTACTCGAGCAAAATGCCAATTTGATGAACCATTTCTGTTCCCTTACAAACGTAGGTGATGTCGGAAATGCAAATCAAATATTTGCTGTCCCAGATGAACCTGCAGTTGTTATCCCAGATGGAAACGGAGGTGCCATCCACAGTGCAAGTGGAGCCACTGCCCCAGTTCTCTTAGCTGGAGACAGTAAAGTGGAGTACTTTGAATCTGATTATGAGTCACTGCCACAAAGGGATATATTGGTACACAGGGTTCAGCTAAGACAAGATTTAATGAAGGAATTCATTGACCCTAACATATTAAAGTTCAAGTTAAATGTAAAAGTTATTGACGAAAGAGGAGAAGAGAAAGGGGTTGGGAATGGTGTGCTGAGGGATATAATCACAGAGTTTTGGAAGTTGTTTGGTACAGCAGTCACATTAGGGGGCATTGAAAAAGTACCATGCATAAGGCATGATTTTTAAAGGGGTGAATGGGAAGCTGTTGGCAGACTGTTTGTTTACAGTGTTGTCCATGTAGGGTATGTCCCAATATTTTTATCGCCAGCATTTATTGCAACATGCCTTTTTGGGGAGGATTTACTTGATGAGAAAGAGTTGTTGGGGGCCTTCCGGTCCTATATCTCATCAGATGAACGTGAAATGTTTGACAAATGTTTGGGTGGAAAGTTTTGTTCCGATGATGAAGAGCTCTTAGATTTCCTAAGTGCCTATAAGTGCTATAGGGTACCTTCCGAAGGCAACATCAGGGTTATAACATTAGAACTGGCCCATCAGGAAATTGTTCAAAACCCTTGCTACATTGTCAACTGTTGGGCACCAATTTTGGGATCCCTTAAGTACTATCAGAGTTTCAGAACTATTCAAGAGTTGTCTGAAATCTATGATGAAAAGAAACCAACACCAAAGAAAGTGACCAAGCTGTTACAAACAGGAACCATGAGTGAGGCAGAAAGATGCACCTTTGAGCATCTTAAGAGGTACATAAAATCTCTAGATACAAATATTAGTGCTTTTCTTCAATTTGTCACAGGAAGTGATGTTATTGTTTCAAAGGTCATAAGGGTCACATTTAATTGCCTAGATGGTTTACAGCGCAGACCGGTGGCACACACTTGTGGCCCTCTCTTGGAACTACCAAGTACATATCAAACATTTAATGAGCTTCCAGAAGAATTCACATCTATTCTGAGAGAAAAATGTGCATGGTCCTTCAATGTAGCCTAATAGGGGCAGTTATGTAGATGAATCATTGCATACTGTTTAGTTATTGTTCTGTAATCCACTTACTTTGTTAAAAATAAATGTGAAAATGAGCGGTGTTGATTGAGGCAAATTCTATTGCTACCCTTGGAGGTACCCATTCTGTAATAGGCCACACTGTGCATGGAGGATGTTCAAACACAAGACAAATGCATCTATTGCATCTCCTGCTTGGGGATGACAATTGACCTGGAGATATGACAGTTGGTCATCAGTGAGAGAGACACCTCCCCTCGGTACAGTGACCTGTCTTATAAAGGGAAGGGGCCTTCTGGATCAAATCCATAGTGATCAAATTCCTCTGGGTGAAGTACACTTTCTACAGCTGAATGCCCTGAATGCATGTTCTCTAAAATGCCAGCAGTAAACAGCTGCAATGGGGACATATTCCTCTCGGTTGAAACTGGGTGGTTTTGCCATTGTCCAAGGAACTCCTGGAGGGATTTGTTAATCCTGGGCATGAAAATGTAATGAAGTGTAAACAAGTGAACCTCATTTAATGAGTCCAAAATATTTGCATCTTCCATTTCATTAATAGTGCTAGCAAAAAAACAAAGTACCCCAGCATAGATGTCCCTGTGAGTTCTTTCAACTCGACAACTGTGGACCGAACTGCCTGTAATGATACTCCCTCTTCCAAGCCCTCGGTTCTCCAGCATGTAACGAGCAACTTCAATATTTCCTATGCCATAGTCAGTCCTCACCCTGGAGGGTAATCCATACTTGGCAACACCTTGCTCAAACTGCTCCAAAACTGTATGTGCACTGTTGTTGTCAGCACAGTGTGCATATACTATCAAACGAGAGTATCCATCCACACAACAATGAACAACCATCCTCCATCGAAACATTTTGTGGTTTCCATCTATGTGCCAGAGTGAGTTTGGAGTTGGGACCGAGTATTGCCGTCTAAATATTACTGGCCTCCACCTGAGAGCTGTACCCAACGGATCAACTTTGCGAATACACTGACAAATTCTCCATCGTTGAATTTAAAGTCCTCTGGCTCTTAAAGCTCCAATCAGTCGCCGCTGTCCAATACTCGGAGTGATTCTTCTGTCTTGAACTATCTCCTCCAACTCACCGTCTGAAAGAGTGGACCATTCACTGATGTCGGGGTCCAGTTGGAACACTGCTCTCCTTCTGCTAAGAGTGCTGTTGCTTATGCCCAACAAACGGGCAATACTGCTCCAGCTGAAATGTAAGCTACGCAGGAATTTAAAGTCCTCTGGCTCTTAAAGCTCCAATCAGTCCCCGCTGTCCAATACTCGGAGTGATTCTTCTGTCTTGAACTATCTCCTCCAACTCACCGTCTGAAAGAGTGGACCATTCACTGATGTCGGGGTCCAGTTGGAACACTGCTCTCCTTCTGCTAAGAGTGCTGTTGCTTATGCCCAACAAACGGGCAATACTGCTCCAGCTGAAATGTAAGCTACGCAGGAATTCTATTTGCTCCTTTTCCACTATAAGTCGAAGGGTGCAAGCAGCATCTTCCAGCCTTGATTCTGTCAGCTCGATGAACTGCTCTGATAAAGTATGTGGATATTCTTCAATCCCTTGGAATTCGGCCAGTAGTTGTTGTAGTTGTTCAATGAATATCGTCAGACCATTTTCATTTCTCTCTCTGATGCATTCCACCATTTTGTTTATCATTTTGGTCGAGTAAGACTGGGTCTAGTACGCTCGCAATGCGTCATAATTAGCATGAAATAAATGAATGGCCATAACTAAAATCCGAATGACCACAAATAAATGTCAATATAAAACAAAGTGCAATTGCCATATATAAAAAAGCAGGTTCCACAAAAATAATTCAATATTCCCTTATAAATAATTCAATTACCATATAAACAAATTCAATTGCCACATAAAAAAAAAAACAATTGCCAAGAAATTTATTCAGTGACCTGAAATAGAAACACAATGAGGCAATATTTAAATGATTACAGTATTGAATAATTCGGCACGCCATAACCTTCAGCATTGTCAAAGGCTTTAATTTGGACTTCAACAAGTCCACAGAGAAACTGCCATCGCTGTGAGACACCATCTACAAATGGAACTTCAGGAAGGTGGAAGAGAAGAAGAGGTATCAGTCTAAGTTTTCTCATGCTAATTGGGAGAAGCTGCTGGATGCTAGAAAAAAGGAAATTCCTTTTTAAACTGCAAGAGCTGCACGCTAAGATATGCAGACAATCAGGCACTGTTTCCAGTCAAATCTGCAGCTTTGAAGGGTAAAGCCATGAAGAATCCAGTATTTAGCGCCACCAATGAAGCCAGTAAAGTTGGAATATGTAATGTCGTGCTCTGAAGCTCTCACAGAAGGAAATTAAGAGCACTGCCAAGGCCATTTATGAGCTCTCACCAGTTTTTGAGAAAAGATACAATGTAAGCCTTGCAAAGGCTTTGTCAAAAGTTCCTGATCTCGAGTTGCAGCATAAAAGTACTAACGAAAAGAGAAAAGAAAGGCGACACCACTACAGAGAATCAAAACATAATTTAGTAGGTTAGCCCATACATCCTAGGTTCTTTTTTATTGAAATTAAAACAGTATACAAATATACAGCATCTTTTCTTTTTATTATATCATTTACTGCAGGTAAGATCTTCATGTATATAGGTATTAAAGATAAAACACCAAAAAAATTCCACCCAATTCATGCGGTTTTATTTTACTGTACACATGAGAACAGGTAGTAACCAGGTTTAATAGTGCAAATAAATTATAAAGCGGCATTAACACACAGATGCATAATTTTCACAAGCATTTCGAACCGATCCGCGACCAAACGTTTATCCTCAATTTATCAATCGAGGGAAGCATTGAATTTTCAACATAAGACAGAAATATGGCGGCATAAAACACTTCAAAACAAACCTGAAAGCTTTCACCAAACATCACTCAAGGACTTTCAAGTATAGCATGATGCTCGTACTGTATCATTTACGGCCGCAATTCATAGCCGACACTTCCCAGCAGAACGTCGCCATATTGAATTCTTGGTGCAGTTGCCAAGAATACCTAGTGTCCAGGCTTTTGTGCAAAAAACCTTGCTGGGGGTCAATTTCAAGATGAGAGCCATGCCTTAAAGGGCAACTGCCACCTGGGGGGTGTTTTTCGACAAACGTTTTATCTTGGACTACTAAACACGTTTCGATCGTTAAATCCGTCTGACTTTGCAATTTAGGTGTGCATTTTTGACCATAAAGTCGCATCCTCGCCGTTTCCAGCCCAAACGATTTGATTTTTGATCACGTGATCAAATACGTCACACGTGTGTAAAGCATCTTGGCAGAGAGCAGTGATAGTGCGTCAGAGATTTCCTATTCGTCTAATAGCTCTTCCTCTGAAGATTCTGCTGCCAATGAGCTATCTTCAGAGGAAGAGCTATTTCAAGGGATTCAGCCGTGGCGATTTGAACCACGGGGCCGTCCCAGAAAAGCACGACACAAAGATGTTGAACCTGTTGCCGAACACGACAACTGCAATCGACTCGACAACAACGACTGGTGAGTTTTAATTGATGTATTGTTTCCTTTAGTCTTAAAATTACCATCCTTTTGTACTTAGGAGATATGTTTAATTCATTCATTCTTTTGAGACGTGTACAGAAGAATAGTTTGTTTGTTTCCCGGTTCGTTTCCTCGATCAATAATTGTCTAGAGTGGTTGCACTTTATTCAGTTGTGAAGATTTTCTTTTTAATTGTGGCTTTCAGGTGTTCGTGTGGCCACTGCCTAATCATGGACAGAGTTGAAGAGTGTATTTGTTGTTGCAAAATTAATCAGATCGCACACAAAAACCTCGAGGCTGTCGAAGTGGAAGGGCTGGAGCAGGCACCTGGGTGTATCACTGATCACCCGGGTTTTCGTGCGGTGTGTCTTAATTTCTGGCTACTGCAGACCGCTTGGCTGCAGTTTAAGCAGCAATATAGGGGGAGGGCGCACGAAGGGTTGGAGCATAGGAGGAACCGGCACATAGCGAACCAGCAACTCGTTAGTTGGTGTTGGGGGAGTTTTGGGGAGGGAAATCAGAGTTGTTCTGCCATCGTGTGCAGTGTCTTGCATACATGTCCATTTTCCATCGCCAGGTCTGGAGGAAAACTTTGAATTTACCGGTTTCTTGTATCCAGATGAAGATGAATAGGTATTATTTTATTATCCCCGAACGAAGTGAGGGAAATACTCAAGACTCTAATGCAGTAGTATTATCGCCTTATCGGAGACTCCAAGCCTGCCGCCATCTCGAAATCTAATGTTCGTCTGTCAGTCTGTCAGTCTGTCAGTCTTGCGTGTGACCTCGTCCCCAGTATCGCGTCTATCGCGTCGCTGCAGAACCAATAACAAAGGCCGGATCGATCACGTGTAGCCCTGTAGTTTTACTCGCAGTATAAGAAATTAGATTGAACGAAGCAACTACAGTATATCGTAGCTGTGTTCACGAAAATAGAAAACTTGAAACACAACAGTCTCGCGAAGCTCGTCTTCAAAAGAGAAGGGAACAGGCACGAGCAAGGCGGAATCGTGAAACGATCAAACAGCGCCAAGTTCGTCTCGACAAAAGACGGAACTATGACCGAAAAGAAAACAGAGCATGAATGCCGATCGAAAGCGACATGAAGAGAAGCGGGTAACACAGACAACTCCGCAAAGAGAACAGCGCTTGAAAGCGAATCGAGACCTTCAGGAGAAAGAGCGGGCCGAAAAGAAGACTCCGCAAAGACAACAGCGCATGAATGCCGACCAAAAGCGACGTGAACAGAAGCGGGTAACACAGAAAACTCCGCAAAGGGAGCAGTGCTTGAAAGCAAATCGGGAGCTTCAGACGCCGTTTTGTGTTAAACTCAGATACTTATTTAGAAAGGACAAGCAACAAAGGTTAGTCAGTGGAAATCGAACAATCACCGTGATAAATAAATTCTATCCCGTATAGCTTGTAACTCGATCACTTCAAGAATGTACTAAAATCTGTATGCTGATCATTTTCGCCAGTTTCGTCTACCGTATTCGCTCAGAGCAATCGGAACTTGGAGTCTTGAATAATTTAGTCAGATGTCTTATTTTTCTGTAATCTGACACGCGGTGATTGCAGCGAGAATTGTTCACAAGCACTTAGACGTATTACTGGGTCTGAAGCCCGTGTATAATTTGAAGTAAACTGTTCAAGTTTTGCTTTGATTCTGGGAGAAATCTTGCTGTTTTGAGTGGGTAGACATACAAAACAATTCGAGCAATTCAATTAAATATGCATGCCTGAGTCTGGAGCATGCAATCCAGAGTAAAAACAAATCGCACAGGAAGCCTATTTAATTGTACTGCCTATGAATTCAAAATTGGAAAATCAGTGTTCCTTTTCTCCCGTACTACGACGGCCGACCAACTTCAAAATTTGAGTATTAAATTTTGAGAACGTGCTTGGAAGACTGTATGAATTAATTTGATGTGCCGACCGTGGGAAATACGTACTTCGTCACGAAATCGATTCTTTTTTCAACGCAAAAGTATAACACACACCATTCTTTTTGTCCTTCCTTTGCGTGTAGCACTTGAGTTCGAAGAAAAGATTGAGTCAACATTTCGGTAAAACAAAGGCTACTCTTGTTGGGAGTTTCCAAAGTAATATCCCATCAATGGCAGAGTGAGGGGGTATCTGCGATTATCGTATTTCTAGTTATTGTATATACAAGTATGCTATGTTTATTGAACATGATGCTCTTTTTATGTAGTTGTCTGCACTTTTATGAAAGTACTAGAGTAGCACTTCACAATTGTACCTTTACTTTGACAATTTGGTCGCAGAAGACTTTTTTGCATGGCTTTGTCGGCTACAAGTGAAATTGTTGGACTACGAGGAGCAACTATGTCATCCGGCCGGAAGTCGTCACTGCAGGTACTTGTAGCTTGTTCTGAAGGCGATTCACATGCCTGATGATCACAACTCTGTTCGAATGCTGTCAACAACTGTCCAGAATAAGAGTACAATGTTAAAACATGAACAAAACAGAGAAGGTGCGTTTATTTCTTACTATGACGGGAATAACATCGTCCTGCGCTTATATATAATTTATTCTGTCTTGTCAATATTCATTTCAATAACATTCCCTAACTAGGAGAGTCGAAAGTTATTTTATGTGCACCGTCCTTACCCGGTTTGAAGTAAGTTTGGACACAGCTCGGCTACGTCTCTTTGGTGTCCTATCCTCGGGCTGTACATTGCCAGTGGTCGTACTTGTACTAGCTGCAGTTTGTTTATCGTCGGCTGAACGTCGTTTCCGGTTTATAACACTCTGTGCAGCAGCGAGTTGATCAGGAGTTGGAACTGGATGGATTGGTGGGACTGACCCCTTCTTCAGCAC
The DNA here is from genome assembly GCA_964036295.1 of Plumapathes pennacea. NCBI lineage: Eukaryota > Metazoa > Cnidaria > Anthozoa > Antipatharia > Myriopathidae > Plumapathes > Plumapathes pennacea. The sequence continues at coordinate 10,415,910 of OZ038472.1, read as the reverse complement.
GAGCTTAAACGAGAACCCGGCAAGTTTTGCACTATATCCTTTGTAATCATTTTTTTGTTAAAAAATGGTACTGGGAGTCTAAGTCTTCGGGTCTTGTTTTTGGTGGACGAAAGCTGTCCATTTCCGACTTAAATTTGTCTCCTTTGGAAACTGATGAAGACTCATGCCATCGGCATTAGTTTTGTTGCAAAACATTACAACACAGCGCTTTCCAGGTGGTCTTTTCTTCTTCCCTGAAGCCATGTTTACGTGTAATGTGTCGAAGGCCAGTCAAAGTTCAGGTTCACAAATGCGTACAGAAAGAAGCTAAGGACAACACTCCAAGATTGAACTGATTTATTTCAGACAATTACACGGTTTATATAATGTATACAGTAACTTTTAGGTGTGTGGGTTTCCTGTAATGTAACTAAGTTCTTGGGTGTTTTCACCGGAAGGGAGGCCATCTTCCTCTGACCTAAATCCGTTTGCTACGTCCAGCTTAGCCTGTGAACAGGCTCTCTCTTTTTTACGGCCGCGCGGAGGCTGGGAGAGAGTTTGACGGAGGGGAGAGCCTGTGAACACTGCTATCAAACCGCTGTTCCATGATACCAGAATCTGGTATCAGGCTCTGATTGGTCAGATCACAGATCATAAAAAAACATGGCGTCTTCGTTTTCCGATTCAGTGTTTGAACAAGCTTTAAGCGATTCAATGCGACAGTTTCCTCATATTTCTACTCTGAAAAAAGAGCAGAAACTGTGCTTGCAAGCTGTGGCAAAGAAAAGGGATGTGTTTGGCGTTCTCCCGACCGGGTTCGGAAAGAGTTTGATATTTCAGCTCCTCCCGCTTGTTTTGAAAGCGCTTTGGAACCGAGAAGAACGAGCAACAGTCCTAATTGTGACACCGTTGGTTTCCATAATGAAGGACCAAGTGGAAGAGATGACGCGTTTGGGTCTTAAAGCACATGCCATAGGTTTGGGAGAAAAACGAGCGGATGAAGATCTTCGTGCTGCGTTCGATGTCGACCTGATTTACGGCAGCCCAGAAAGCTGGTTGTCAGAAGAGTGGTCCAGGGAACTTAAAGATGGACAACTCGGCAAACAAATCGTTACTTTGGTGGTAGACGAAGTACATGCAGTTTCAGCCTGGTAAGAGATACGATGGTTCATGTTTTTGGAATATAGCTTTCTGTCCACCCTCCAACTGATATTCTCGCGTGAGATAATTTACGAAAAGTTTCACTGCGACATTATTTAGTGAAACGAACAAGTTCTTCGATAATTATGCCTGCCTTTTCGTTTTTAAATATACTGATTTTTTATTCTTTCGTTCATTGATAGGGGAGAAGTTTCCGTTAACAGAAAAGGTAAGAAAGCCCAGCCATTTAGGGAAGCCTTTGCCAGAGTGAAGAACTTGCGATCTTTCTTGCCCGGAGTCCCTGTTCTTGCCTTAACAGCGTCAGTTAAAGTGAAAGACCGATCGGCTTTGTGGAAGTCTTGTGGAATGATCAGTCCACTTGTAGTCAATGTGTCCCCAAATAAAGATAACATTTTTCTGGGTTTTCAACACATTACAGTGGAGGCAGATGCGCTAAAACATATCAAGTGGGTTGCCGCAATGATTGAGAAGGAGCAGGAGAGAACCCCACAAACAATTATCTTTTGCAAGACATTCAATGACATTGCCAGTGTAATCAGTTACTTACTGATGAACCTGAGAGGCAAAGCATTTTTGGAAAAAGAGGGGCAGAAGGTGGCATTACTTGGGGTTTACCATGCAAAAACATGGGAAACTCAGAAAACAAGAACTGAGGAGGATTTCAAGGGAAGTGGCACGCAGAGAGTTGTTATTGCAACTAGTGCCCTTGGCATGGGTATAAATTTTTCAAACGTGAAATATGTTGTTCATTATGGCCCACCACGGACCACCACAGAAATTATTCAGCAAGCAGGCAGAGCTGGACGAAATGGGCAGCAAGCCTTCACCATTGTTTATGCTACTAACCGTCAGCTGTCTCAGTGTGACACAGATGTAAAGGAATTGTTCAAAAGTGGAACCTGTATGCGAGTGTGCCTGTATGGACATTTTGAGAAGTCTGTTTTGCCAAAGGAACCTGCACATTTCTGTTGCTCACTATGTAGAAGTAATTGCCAGTGTGCTGGAGATAGATCATGTGTTGCAGATGAATTGGAACATTTATCCTTAAGTAATGAAGAAAACTCTGTTCCACCAAGTAATATTGTCATTCCAAGCCGGGTATTGAATGAACTAGACAAGAGAGATCTTCGTCTTGCCTTGTTGGAACTCAAGGAGCAGTATTCGCTTGGAATTGTGTCATTATTTCATCAGGAAACGAGCCATGGATTTACTGACAAACTGATTAATGACATCATTAATCATGCCAAACATATTTTCTGTGGCAAGTACCTAACAGAGAACCTGGCCATTTATTCATCAAGACATGCAATTGATATCCTGGAAGTATTCCAGGAACTGTTTGATGATATTGACACTTTTGAACAGGAAATTGATGAACTGAACCTACTAAAGAAACAACTTGCAGAGATTGAGAGCTACCTACTTTCCAGTTCAATTTCAAGTGATGTTCTCGATGACAGAGAAGAAGTGGACATGGTGGTTCCAGAATATGACCTGGATTTCTAAACCAAATGAACTGGCCTATTCATGAGAAGGCAACCTTGGTATACATGCAACTAGAAATACGATATTTGCAGAAACCCCCCAAAAGTCGAGCAGCAACCATACAAACAGCAAACTATAAAGGCGAATTTGCCTTGAACATCACATTGCAAAATATGCGACAAATTCAGTGTTATGCCAGCACTGGTATGTACATCAGCTGTAATGTGTGTTAACTATGTTTACATGTTTTATTTGGCAATGACTGTGAAACTTTCCAGGAGGATTCTGAGTTCCCAGAACTCCAATGCATTTCAATTTATACTGCCACTGGGTAAGAATTATTGCTTGATTCATGTGGTTGCACGTTTAGTTTTAATGAATTTCTAAAAACAGTATATATGGTGATAGGAGAAAGGAACAGGACTTTTGTCCATTTTGTCATTTGACCCCTTTAGCAAAAAAAAGGTAGTATTTATACAATGACTGTTAAGAACAGAGTATCACTATCAAGTGATAATACCCTCACATGGCCCGGGGGACAACCTCGCTCAGGTCATTTTGTTTATCTTATCTTTATTAAATTATGTAACCCAGATGTTTCAAGATAAATGTTTGCTATGTGAGGGTTGCATAGTGTTTCTGTACTGGTACATGAGGTACATGACATGACTCAAAATGATTGTCCAGATTCTGTAAACTATAATATAATAATATTATTATTATAAGGAAAACTCTCACAAGCTGGATAAATGATACAATCCCAATGGAGCCATTGGTCCCTTATATGATTGTATTCTATGGCTGTGAATACATAGGTTCCCAGACTTTGAAAAGATGTCTGGCCCAGCAGAAAAACTTTCGATGGTCAAGTTTATGAAACAAATCACCGTTAAATTTCTTGAAGGCTTGATACTCTCTCCCAGGTTGATAGTTTAACACTTCCTCATTCATAAGATCCTTCGTAATGAGAAGGACTGTTTCTTGTAAGTGCTTTGCACTGTGGTGGCCACTTCTTGGGTCTAGGTTACAATCACTGCAGACATTACCAATTAGATGTTCTAATCCTGTTAATGACCTGGCAATTCTCTGTGCACCTGATTCACTGATATTTGACCCAAGCTGTTTCAAGGCAATTTTCAATAATTTATTCAGGTGCTCCATTCTGAGGTCTAGGGGTATGTTACCTCCAGTTTTTCCTGAAGCATTGAAAAATCTGTTGTGAATTAGCTCAAATGCCATACCATTTGGAAGTATTGCATACAATTTGGCTAAAAATAAAAGCACAACATATGCATATTTAACTCTTCCATATGTGTAGAGAAAGAGAAGTGCAATCTTAATGGAGTACAACAGTCTTCTTGGGTCTCCCTCTTTCACAGCATCACTTAGGAGCATGATGATCAGTCCAAATGTCAGTCGAGCAGTATGATAGTTCCTCTTCCAGTCTTCCAATGTAGGGTTGTCATCAATTATCTGTTGACTTTCAGTTGTCACTTCCTCTGAAGTGGAAGAATTTGGATGCTTCTCTCTCTCATGCCTGATAAATAAGTAATGATTCTGTGTAAACTGTTATTATTTTTACACTTACACGTAGAAACATTTACCTGTTCCTGCCTTGCTTTGTCTTGTAGGTCTTACCACAGTTGCTTCTACATCTGTAATAGCCAAACTCATCCAATCCTCCAACAACAGGTGTTTCCAGGACACAGTTATGCATTTGTCTTTCATGACTAGAGCATAAACCAGAAATACAAGATACAATAAATTAGAGATTGCAGGAGGAGGTCAGTAGGAGGGAAGAGTAAAATAAATACAGATTAAAAAATACTGAATTCTCTGATTTTTATAGAAAAATCACTGAAATTTTTGCATATGTTGGGCTTCTTCAAAAACCCTTGACCTCCCATGGGATAAGAATCTCTTGGCTTTGACTTGAAAAAAGTTGGCAGGTATAAGTGAATGGAGTTAAAGTAAAATGTTCATACTTAACTCTGGTGGAGTGGTGCTTGAACTTTTGGGCACATTGCCTGCATGGGTATCCATTTCTATCAAGCTCATCTAGAGCATTGACTCCCTGGCACAGTGTCGTCATTTTCTCAGTTGTACCCTGAAACACATGTTGCTTCAGGAAAACCTTGATTTCACTTGAGAGCCAGCGTTTTTTCCTTTCCTCACTCCATTGTGACATTACAGAGTCATCTGGAATAACTCGTTCTTGGGGAGAATCTAAAAAAAAAATGTGTTTGATGTGAAAATGTCAAAATAATATAACATTGATTTTATGACAATGATCATTATCAAAATACAGTTAAACTCTGTTAGCTCCAAGTTCAAGCAATACAAATTGTCACAACTGGTAAACTGTTCAAGTACATCTGACTGATTCAAAGGCAAACTTTGATAGTTGCCAGGTTCTCCTTACTGTAATATGAATAACCACAGTTTGAGATTGAAAGAAAAAAATTTATTAAAATATATATCATTTATCTAACCTTCAATGTCTTTCATTCCGGAGAACTGCATCCATGCAGCCAAAATGTGTGCTGCAGTCTCACTCTCATGGAAATCCTTAAACCCATTGTATTCATTTGAGGGCCCCTTCTTGGCATTTGAGCTTCCGGATCTCGTCATTTCAGCAAAAGATGTACCCCGTTCACTTGCTGATTTCTCATCCACAAATATTTTGTTATTAACCTGTTTTTTTTTTTTACACATTATCATTAGTAAAAGCGAAATACTCAGGTATATTATGGGGAGGTGCAAATGAGGCCAAATGTCTATCAGAAATGGGCCTTACTCAACGTTGACACAAACCTCATACAGGCACATCTTCAAGTGAAACTCTGAAAAAGTTGGCTCGATACCCTCCAGGCGTTCAAATGAAGTATCACTCAAATGATAGGTCCACTGCACATTTCGGGCACGTTCCTCAGTCAGCTGATCTCCATGCATTATCGTTGGATGCAAAATCTCTTCATCCTTTCGAGCAACATACTTCTCCTGGAAGTCCTTGAGAATGTCGGCCATATCCCCAGACTTGTTCGAATTCAGAAAGTACAATCCCAGCAGACACTATTTTCAAAAGGAACCATTTTTAATACATTAATCTACAACTAAATGCATTTTTTATTAATTCATACTGCAACCTGTTCTGATTTCCTTGACATCTCTTTTGAATGAGGATGAGGAATGTGGTGCTGTACACCACCCATGAAAGGTTTGTAGCATGGCATGTATCTGACAATCTCCCTGTAGATCAGTGGAACCAAGTCGTTGTACATTTCTTCTTCTTCATCTTTTGATAGTAAGATATGAGCCATTTCAAGGTCGGTTACTTTCATTTGTGGCTTGTCGTAACACAGTGTACTATCTGGGCTGACTCTGTTTCGCACTGCAAATGCATGTGTCCAGTGCAGTGACTTGTTTTGAGAACTTTTCGTCTGGTGGCGTGCCTGAACACTGAAGTCAAGGTTGTCTGCTACAATTCTAAAATAGAACACAAAAACAGAACATTTTGATCAATAAAATATCTTAATCACTAAATGATTTTGCCTATTGTAGAGGCATTAGCCATTGTAACAACTTTTTTTCAAAATGAGTCAAATTTTAAAATATCCAGAGTCACAATAGCAAGTATTCCAGGTTTGGGGAACGGTACTATACTCACTTAAAGTGAATGATGCTATTCCTCAGTTCAGTGATAGCCTTTTCAGTAATTTCCAAACTGAATGTCATCTCTTTTCCAACTTCCTGTTCCCCTTCTCGGCTACTGATCTCCTCCAACAAATCCAGACAACCTTTGTAGATCGATTCATCGTAATGATTGTAAGCGCTTACAACTTCGCAAGAGAAATCGATTGTTGCATTTCCGTCGTCACGGCTCAGTTGATTCTTTGCAGTTTCCTTTAGAAAAAGAATCGAGAGTTCTTTTTCCTTGGTTTGTTCGGTCCAAGACAGGACTTTTGCGTCGAAGAGATCACCAAATTTTTTCTGCATTCGAATGCATGAAATCTGCGAAACACTTACACCTAAATGATGGGACCTTTCCAATGTTGAGGCTTTCGCGCCCCCGTGCAACAACATCAATCCGATTCTGTAGTGCCACGCAGTGAGTCTCTGGTAGTACTGTTTCAGGCTGATTGACGCCGCAGCACATATTGCATTCCGCAATTCTGGACGAATATTCAACTTGTCGATGCCATGTAAAATGGTTTTTGCCATTTTGGCAGGCTTTCCGGCTTCAGATATCGAGGCCAGAAAGAAAACCAAATGTGGACACCTCTCGCAAAGCTGGGTGAAGAACGTCCCGTTTGAAAAGTCAGCCACTGAATTGGGAGACGTCACTTTTAAGACACAGTCTGGGCTCTTCGAAAAATTAACGACTTCTTTCATGAGTGCTTTAGTAAATTCCACAAAGATATGCGTTTTCAAGGAATCTACGCTGCAAAGTGCTGCTGCAGCAGCGGCAGAATTTTTCGTTGCGATGTTCTTCAGCGCTTTCTTCTCCTTGGCGTCCTTGCACTCGTACTCGACAACCTTTCCGCTGGTTGGGTACCCAACGAAGATCTGAAAAAAAAAAAAAAAACAAGAAATGAATCTTTCAGGTACATCGCAATAAATTGCGATATTAATTGCAAAAAAGAAAAATTATTTACCTTAACCACCGTACTTTTTTCATCCTGGGACCAGTTCATGTTCGCATGTATTTTGTCGTCCATTGTCAGTGGATCCTCTTCTCGAGACAGGTTTTCTGCATCACGGCTGGAGAAGTTCAGCGCCTTACGCGATGACGTTTCGTCCGACGGTTGTTCTTTATTCAGTCGCTTCGCTGGAGGTTGACTAGCCGGAGACCGGAGCGCTGTAGTTCTTTTTGTCGCGGTCGTAGTTAATAGTGGTTTTGGTCTCTTTGAGATCGGTGTGACGCCAGTAGGAGATCGTTGAAGCCTTTTCTTATCCTCCAACGGCTCATTACAATGCTTGGTTAAGATGGAAATGGAGTGGGAAAGTCGCACCGCTTGTCTAGCACAAGACAAACAAGAAAGGTCCGAGTACTCCTCGCCCTGCGCTAATGAGAAGCCCAGTTCTTCAAAGGTATCTGCAAGCCTTATACTTTCTCTCCCGCCTACAAGTAACTCTTTGTTTCTTACAGTGGAGAACACTGAAACTCTGGGAATCCTTGTGACAGCGTCTAAAGCCTTCCTACAAAAGCGACACAGCTTCATCCAGTCACAGGCGAAAAAATATTACGCATGCAGAGTTTGCCCGCGAACTTTTGACACTCACGTTCGCGCGTGACGTAGGGATAAGTGACAGATAATTGACAGATAATTTAACAATGGATGGTCATTCGAGCGTGACGGGGCGGAACAGCGGTTTGATAGCAGTGTTCACAGGCTCTCCCCTCCGTCAAACTCTCTCCCAGCCTCCGCGCGGCCGTAAAAAAGAGAGAGCCTGTTCACAGGCTACGTCCAGCTGTCTCATCGGAAAAGAGGAGCCCAAGGTTTATTAAATTCTTGCACGTTGTTTTCAAGCTCTTTTTGATCAATCTTAGTGTGGTTACCAACGTCATAAGATAACTAATTGTGAATCGTGACCCAACATCTTCTGCCAATTTCTCCCTGCTCGGTCACAACACCAGTTCGCTTTACACACGTGTGACCTATCATACCACGTGACCACAAAACAGCTCGTTTTCAAAATGGCCGCCAAATGAGTGCACAAAAACTCCTTTGGCGAACTTAATGGACCTCCTTCTATTAAATTTATACCGCAAATTGAACATATTTGTCATAAAGGATATATTGAAAGTGCAAAATATGACATTTTTTTTTGGTGGCAGTTGCCCTTTAAATGCACTGAGTTTGTCGAGTATATCGATCTGTCGGTACGTCATGACCCGCACCAAAATTATAACTGAGATGGCGAAAAAAAGCCAGATATTTGAGCAACACGTGAGCGAGACGGAGCTCAGCAATGATCTGGCTGATGAGAACAATAATAGATGGGTGATAACTGAATGAGAATCAAGTGAGACACTTGACTGTGACATATGGATGGCTTGATTCTGGCAAGATTACCCCCCCGTCATTGGATTCATTTTTTCTGCAAGAGTAACGCGTCATTTGACTTTCATATCGCTGGTGAACGATGCAGTTCGCCGTTAATAAAATCACTCGTCATTGATAAAACCACTTAGCGATACAATGTTTACAGCCCTGCATGCGGCAAAATTATTTATCAAGCGCTATTGTTATTCAGGCTTTGTTTGTTTTTGTTTAATTTGTTTTTATGCAAGCGCTTTGTTTTAATGCACCACCTACAATCAGGTCAATAAACTTTTATTCACCCGATTTTTTAAACTTTATTTGAAATACGCAACGTGACAAGTTTGTGTTTAAAATAAACACTCGCACCAGAGGCTGTTTAGATGTGTATGTAAAAAAAGAACCAGTGTTTCAGCTGACTAAAAGAGACAAAAAGAGACTGCTTAAGAGACAAAATATTGAATCCTGTGGCTTTTCCATTGCACTCGATGACTTTCGGCAGCACTTTCTGAAAATGGCCAATGTACCGTGTGCATTGCAAAACTGTCATTCGCTCACTCATCCCTGAGGAGTAGGAACCTGCAGAACCTGAATCGCTGATCAGTGATGATTTACTTTCAGCCATCGACGATGACAGTTTTGTAATTGAGCGTGTGCCATCTCTGAGGGATCTGATTTTAGAGCTAATACGTAAAGTAGATTTATTAATTTTGTCAATTAATTTTGTAAATTAAGTCCCAGCACAAATCTAGCACTCCTGTAACTGTGCATCCACCGCCGGTTGTTTCACCTTGCCGGCCATTGACAGAACTTAATTTTAGCACACCATCAACAATCACCGATTATCAACACGATTGGCTAAAAAGCCATATTACATAAGAGTATATGGCACGCTGAGTGACGTGAAAGGTGATTATTTTATTGACGGCCTTGTTGTTTCCCTGCGCTACTCTTCTGTTCTCTCAACTTTCCGCGTGTTTAGATGAGGCTATATTAAAACAACAGTCAAACCCGAAAAGGTTGTCATATCTCAATACAGGGAGTGTATAGTAAAACATAGATATCACGTGACACCATAAACATACTATGACTATCATGTTCCCCCTTTTAGGTGTATCATATTTCAGTTTATATTGCATTACGGTTACTGGGTTTTATAAATATTGATCTTTGCATGACACCTTCTCAAGATTGCATACACTGTATACTATTTTCATTATCTACATACACTGAATCATATGATACAGACGCAAAGACACGAACGAAAACATACAGCAACCATGTGGCTAACTGTAAGCTTTGCTCTTATTATCAGGCGCACGTGACAGCATTGTCACAGAAAAGGTATTGTAGCCCACTGGCAGAAAATTGACGCTCTCATCAACTGAGAGATCGGATAAATCAAAAGCGTCGAAACCTGCCACTCCAAAACAACAGCGAAAACGCGCAGGTAAAAAGGACATGAAAATCACACAGTTTTACACAAGGATATACGTTGATCCCAAAAAGAATGTCAAATTTAAATGTAAATACAGAATAGTTAAGGAAACATGTCACGTGAACCTCCGTACTGACATTACTACCATGTTCCCCCTAATAGGTTTTCATATATTATTTAAAACTCACTATAATAGTATTACGGTAACCATACAAATTTTTTACAACACCTATTCGGCGTTGCATTCACTGTGTGTACCTACAGGGCCACATATAATAATACAGACACAAAAACATATTTCTCAGACATAGACTAAATGAAAATAACAACCAGGCAGCTGACTGCAAGCCTTTGCTCTTGATCTCGTTGACAGGCACACATGGCAGCACATATGGAAAGTTCACCGCAAATCGGTGCGCACTGCTGATAATGTTGGTGTTGGAAGCATAAGCGCTGCACAAAGTCACTTGCTGGACATTCGGGTAAGAGATCACACAAAGCCCCAGTTCTTTTCTTAGTTTCTGACTGTCAAAGTTTCAGTAAACTTGGGTTGCCCCATCTGTAGTAAACAAAAGGGGTTCAAAGCACAAAACCGAAATATAAACACAATAGTCTTATGCTTAGTTAGTGTTAGATAAACAATACAAATTATTTTTGGTTTTTGTAAAGGAAATAATTATCTTTAGGATAAGTTTAAAATGTTGCAGGATTTTTCTTTTCTTTTTTTTTTTTGCCTTCTTAGAGATCTCTATTATATCTGGATAAAAAGGCTACTGCCTCGTGTTTTGAAAATGTTTGATAAAAATAAAAAAACAGCTCAGGAAGGACGAATATGTTTAACTAAACGACGCAAATAGCACTCTTACTCAATCATACTAACGAGAGTTTTGTTTGTTTGTTTTCCAGACTGACAACTGCCAAACGCAAAATACAGAAACGACAGAAGGCAAGGAAAGGAAAGAAACGCCACAAGAACCAAAAACTTGCACTGCAACGTTTCAAGCAAAACATGAACTTGTCCGTCGATGCAACTAAACTTTCACTGTATGAAAAAATAATTGCTACACTTAAACGCAAACCAGTTGTTTAAAAGGTTTAAACTGTACAATGTGTTGGTGCTTTTATTGAACTGAATGTATTCGTTTACACTGATGTAGTTTGCTGTTATCATGCTGCAAAATGTGTTGAGAATGAGTTGCAAAGTTTTGAGCAAAACATGAATTTTTCCGTTGATGCGCCTAAACTTTCACTGTATGAAAAAATAATTGCTACACTAAGACACAAACCAGTTGTTTGAAAGATTTAAATTGTACAGTGTGCTGGTGCTATTATTAAACTGTATGTATTCATTTACACTGATGTAGTTTGTTGTGGTCATGCCAGGGAAAGTGTTTTGAGGTTAGACAATGCATTTTGAAACACTTTAAACTTGCAAGTTCAACAGCGAAGTGAAACATTCGCTAGAGAAACGTGCGATAAATTACACACTAGTTAGCTTACACTAGTTAGATAGTCCCGAGTGTAAGGGAGGGTAATAATCACGACGCTAATGTAGTAGTATCACCTAATTTGGAGACTTCAAGCGGGTCGCCATGTCGAAATTTAATGTTCGTCTGTCAGTCAGTCTGGCGTACGACCTTGTTCCCAGGCTCTAAGGCCAGAACTGTAAACCGCCATCTTTTTGGTGACATCCCTTACAAAAACAATCCTATTTTAAGTCTATTTTATGGCTATTTTAATGCCATCACACCTATTTTTACACTATTTTATTCTTGCCAAGTCCTATTTTATTACTGTTTTACTTGATAAGAAAAATACAGCATCTATTTTATTTGTGTTTTAGTTTTATTTTAAGCCTATTTTATAGCAAGATAGACCCAAGCAGTGTATTTTATTGCTATTTTCTCAGAACAAGCTGAAAAGTAGCATGCAAAATAGGCTATTTTAAAGCCAAAAATCAACATTCCTCTAAAAAACAGTGATAAAATATACTGTTTTATTTGTTTTTCCTCAGACAGTTCAGGTGAACGCCTGTTCCTTTGTAAAATATAGAGAAAATAGGCTATCAGAATCCTATTTTATCAGCATCTGTGCAACATATATTTTAGTGAAAAAGGTTGTGGCGCCTTATGCGTCTGTGCAATATATATTTTAGCAAGAGTTTTCACTGGCACCTTATAGCATCTGGGCAACGTATATTTCAGTGGAGTATATGTCGATGCCTTACAGTCTATGCAACATACATTTTGAGTCAATGAGTTTACAACAACACCTTACAGTGTCTGTGCAATGTAACAATGGAGTGAAAAGGATTACTTTGGTGCTTTACGACATCTGTGCAATGTATATTTAGGCGAAGAGATTAGGTTGGAACTTTATGGCATTGGTACAACGTTAAGTCAAGGAGTTTTTTTTTGTCACTTCAAGTTTTTATTTCTTTTTGCACTTTACATTGTTTCACATGCATACATACATACATACACATAGGAAAAAACAAAACAAGATCGATCACATGCATATTCGCAAAACACACTAAGGGCTAATATAGAAAATAATATTATAAGCTGACTTAATATATACTGAACTGAGCTCATCACAACCGATTAATTGACTAATTGTCAATTTGATCTGAAACAAAAATGTGATTTAACTTTTCCCATTTCTTATAATGAAGAGGTAGCTTGTCTTTTTTCCTGGCGATATAGAGCTCAATATTAAATATACGTTCTATCCTGGCAATAAAACCTCTAAGAGAAGGCTTACTATGCTGGCATTTCCTAGAGTAAATATAATCTTTTCCTAACAACAAAATATGATTGATCAAGATAACATCCTCTTTCACATCAAATTTTCCAAAAATCAGATGTTTCGGTCAAAGTTCCCACATAGATATTATTGTCTCGTAACCAGGACAGGATGTGTTTCCAAAACTCACTGGATATCGTACAGGAGAAGAGTAAATGCTCGATGGATTCGGCTTCATCTTGACAGAAAGCACATTTTGGTGATTCTACTATGCCAAGACGAAATAATTTTTCGTTTGCAAACACAATACGATTTAGAATTTTATACTGGAATTCTCTTAATTTAGATTCCAGGGTTGTTTGAAAGGCTAATAAATACACTTTATTCCAGTCTATGGATATGTTTGGGTACTTGGTCGTTAATTTCTGTTTGGCAGTGGGAGGAATATGTTTTTTCTTCAAGAAGACCTGGTATATTTGTTTGGAGGAAACGTCAAGAATTGGTACCGATTTATCCTCTATCCCAATAGGTGGAACATTAGGGATCGGTTCAATTTCTAATGCCATAGTGGAGTTTCTAATAACTGAATGCCATTTTGTTGGAATAGAGTTTACGATCCTCATAATCAAGAAGTTTTGTTCAGGGCTTAAGAATGAATGCATTGATTTAAGTGCAAAAGAACTAGCCGAAAATAAATCTCCAACTTTTAGAAGGAGTTTCACCTTTGGTGCCACTTGGCATCTGTTACAAAATATATTTACATGAGAAAGTTTTATCCAGTTATATTAGTATGCTGGCGCCATATGGCGCATGTAGTATGCAACATTAAGGGTGAGAGAGGGAGAAATTATATTGTTACCTTTTAGCGTCCGTGCATTCAAATCTATGTTTGCTACTGTCACACGGCGTCCGTGCAAGGTGCAAATTTAAAATAAAGAGATTGCGTCAGCACCACATGACCTCTGCACGGTACCATTGTAGAACACAAAGAGTTTATTTTTTTAGCGGTCTCTGTACTTTTTAAGGTTTTGGCGGCCAAAGACCAGTTTCCACATTCTTTTGCTACATTTTTTTACAATATCGCAATTACATACATATTCTTTGGTTTTAATTCGTCTGTGGTCAAAGTGGCTAGGAAGAGAGATTTTTATCGACAAGTTGTTCTTGTTCATATTATCATCCAAATACAATAAAAGCTCAGTTATCAACCAGTGTATTGAGATAGCGAGCGGTTAAAAATGTCAATGGCAGTGTTTCCGTTTGTTTTAAGTTGTCGCTTGACCAATGTTCTTTGATAAGGTCAACTCAGTATTCGGTCAGCAATAGCTACAATCCTGGCCAAATGTTGTGGGGAACTTAGCCTTTTATCTAAAAATTATGACATTTTCCCTCTTCCCGCCCCCTACCCCCTTACAATGTTGAAGGAATGTGCTCAAAGTGCACTCCCTTTAGCCAACATTGTATGGAGGGGAGGGGGAGGATTAAGTTTCAGAAAAGGAGCTGCTTTCATTGTTCAACAAGGAGTGGTGGTGAAAACATAGCATTTTTTCAGAGTGTCCCACATACTTTTGGCCAGGATTGTAGCTATCAACAAGAATTCAAGATCTTGGTGGATGTGATCACCAACATCCCGAGAATTAAGGTCAGCATTTAGACAAATTGGCATCAATCATACTTTAGTTTACAATTAACGGTAAATTTGTGAGCAAAATAGGTTTATTTAAACGGGATTTAATGTCTTTACTCTATGTATCAAGTACCACACTTTTTATAGTCCAACTATTGCTCAAGGTTTAGTTTTCAGATTACAGAAACACTCACCAGCTTCCCTTCAGAAACAATGGAACTGTCTTTGGCCAACTTTCCCCGAGACAAAAAAGACAAAATTAGGGCATTCTTGTACATAAAGGATAGATTTTGTGTTAGTAATGATGCATACCATGAATTTACAACGACCATTAACTCTTTCAGGACCACGCGGCCTATATCGGTCACCCATGACTGATGCGGTCATGAGCACACAAAATATCGCCGTTTCATTAAAAACGTTTGAAATTTGCTGTACAGCGTCACTAGGAAATTATCCATCACTGACCAAATTTTACATAGATCAGAGCAGTGATTGGTCAGTTTTCGCTATTTCAAAATTGCATTATCACGCCGCGCACCTACTCAAGATGGCCTCCTAGGCGAAGCGACCTATACTGTCGAGATCGTATGATATAGACGAAGTTGTTGCTCTTGTGCAAGCTTCTGATATTGAAAGTGACTTGAATAGTGTTTCTGAGGGCATATCCAGTGCAGAGGAATCTGAGATTGACCGTCAGCTTCTTCATTTTGACTGCGAGTCAAGGTGAGTTTGTTGACCTTTCCGATTGTTCAACGAGTAATTATGTTTTTGTTTGCAAATGACGGTCACAACCTGCTCAAAGGTTTTGCGGTGGTTTTAAGAACATGTTTTGAAAGTAAAACTGCAATAATTTGACTCGATAAACGGGAAAACGACGCCAAACGTTGGCCAATTTACGATTGTGTCACAGACCGCGTGGAGTGCTATCAGCTGTCAAATTTGCCGTCAGGCGCGCCACGCCAGCTGTCATTGTAAAGTGGACTCGTAGTTTTGTTATGAAGTGATGTTGTGTGTATCACTGACGGATTTTCTCTTGATGTTTTTTCCGTTCAATTCTATGTATTGGACTAAAATTTCAAAGGTGACTCCAGTCGATTTCTCTGACAGAACACAGATGTTCGTTTGTTCAGCTAACGAAAGATATTTACATGTGCAAATCCCATAAAAATCAATTCGAATTCTGGCAATGGTTTCAGTAACACGTTTCCAAAGTAAAGTTGTAATAATTTGACTAGATAAACAGAAAAACGACGCCAAACATGGGCAAATTTACGGCCGTGTCACAAACCACATGTTGTGCAATCAGCTGACAAATCATGCCACGCTAAGCGGACTTCTTTGTTTGTTTGGTATTTTTCGATGCTTTTTCCTTGATGTGGAGTCTCGTTATTTTACATAATCATATTTCTGCATTTGTCTAACATAACTTTCTTTCATTTTGAACAATTTTGAAGCTAGTATAATGACACAGTATATATTTTTTCAGTGATGAACAGCTTCATGCTGACTCTGCCACTGGATATGGTGGCCCAGATGTAGATAGTGGCCCAGAAGATGTAGATGATGGTGGCCCAGATGTAGATGGTGGCCCAGAAGATGTAGATCATGGTGGCCCAGATGTAGATGGTGGCTTAGAAGGTGTAGATGATGGTGGCCCAGATATAGATGTTGGCTTAGATATAGGTCATGATGAAAGTAACGATGGTGATGATGAAAGTAGCAGTAGTGATGAAGAGTGGGGTGGAGGTCATGGTGCTGGACGTGGTCGAGGAGGTGCTCATGGTCGAGGAGCTCGTGGTCAAGGAGCTCGTGGTCGAGGTGGTCGTGGACGAGCAGGTGGTCATGGTCGGGGTGGTAGAGGTCGTCAAGCTGGTGGAGGTCATCCAGGTGTTCAAGATGCTCCTGGAAATGGAGCAAACAGCTATGAAGATCCCGATGTTGGTAACCCGGTACCACCTTTTACTCCGAGACACCCTCCTGGGCCGCAGTTTGAGTATCCCGTTCCTAGAAATGCTATGTGTTCAGCATTGGACTTTTTTCAATTGTTTTTTTCAACTGTTAACTTGGTTCAAGATATTTGTACATATACTAATCGGTATGCTTACAATCAAATTGCAGATGGTAGAAAGTGGACCTATACACAGCCTGATGGTAGTTGGCATGCAACAACCCCAGATGAGATAAACAATCTAATTGGGCTTCTGATATATTTTGAACTAGTACCAGTTTGTAGCACCAACAGGTATTGGAGTACAAAATCACTCTATCACGGGCTTTGGGCAAGATCGTTCATGTCCAGAAACAGATATAAAGCCCTGATGGGGATGTTGCATGTCGTCGACCCATTAGCTGAGGAAGCAGGTAACAAATTACGCAAGATCAAAACTTTCCTTGAATATTTCAAAAATAGGTGTCAGAGTTTATATCAGCCATTTCAAAACATTGCGGTTGACGAACGAATGGTTAAATCTAGACACAGGTCGGGCCTTCTTCAATACATCAGAGACAAGCCCAATAAATGGGGCATAAAATTATGGGTTTTGGCAGACAGTAAAAATGGCTACACCTATGATTTTGATGTATACACTGGAAGAAATGCAGGTAGGGTAGTCATTGAGCATGGTCTTGGGTATGTTGTGGTTATGAAACTAATGCAAACTTTGCTTCACCAGGGGTACCATTTGTATTTTGATAATTTTTATACTTCAGTTGACCTTGTTGTGCATTTGTTTGAATTAGGGAACGCTTCCAAATATCGGATCGGGTCCGACCGATTGACTCCAATCGGAAATATAATATTTCCGATCCGTATATCGGGTCCGCCCGATCAAATCGGTGCCGTTTGCATCGGAATCGG
The DNA here is from genome assembly GCA_964036295.1 of Plumapathes pennacea. Classification (NCBI taxonomy): domain Eukaryota; kingdom Metazoa; phylum Cnidaria; class Anthozoa; order Antipatharia; family Myriopathidae; genus Plumapathes; species Plumapathes pennacea. The sequence continues at coordinate 10,398,571 of OZ038472.1, read as the reverse complement.
ATCCGATAAACGGGTCCGATGAACGGGTCTGAGAATCGGGTCTTTGTAACTTCATAGTCATCAGATAAGTCTTTCATCGGAAGCATTCCAACGAAAATCCGAGGCTTTCTGGTTTTGTTCATGCATCGTGCTGACAACAGGCTGAATTCTTTCGTACGATGGTTCACCATTTAGATTGTCTAAAATTTTCCCTTGGACTCTAATCGTACTGCCCAGAGACTGAGATTATGGCACGCTTGGTGTAATAGACAACGTTTCTCGTTGTTGCAGACTATCAAGTTTGTTGATGCTGCGAACATGCGCTATTTATTTTACGGGAATATAAACTGGATACCACGCTGCCTTGCAGTGAGAAATTACAGTAAATTTGTGTTCGGCGTGCAGCCAGCAATTCATGTCGTGTCAGTTTCGAAAATGTTTCTTTGAGTGTGCAGGCACGTTATAGTTCAAACGTCACAAGCAAGTTTATCCAATTCAAACTCTGTTTACAACGCTGCCTTGTCAAGAGTCTCGTTTTATTAATTTACATATGGGTCTGAATTGTGTTTCTGATCCGACAAAGCCTGAAGCGCTTGAGCCGGTATGGTAGCAGCAGAGGAAATTGACACACGCCCGCGCACGGTTTTCTACTGCAGTACTAGCGTTATACAAATGGTTTGCCGTTTGAACACAAAAGTCTAACAGCGGTTTCAATGTTAACATTCTATGATTTCAGTAAGAAGAACTTAAGAAATAACTCGAGGAAGCATAGTCAATTTGAAAAATTGCGTGATTCACTGCTGTATTTGATACATTCCTCAGCTTTACATGTCTGTGCTGGCCACGGGGCGCTCTTTAATACATGATTCAAACGTCAAATAATAGCAGAATTACTTGGTTTAGCTCAAATACCTTTGTTAAAAATTGTCCAGCATCTTGTTTTTGTTTCATTTCAATAACACAACAGCGACAAAGTTTCCCTTTGATATTTCACAAATAAAACTCTTAAGTGGCTCATATTTCAGCCGATTTTAAGACTGTCTTGCGACACTTCATGTTTATGGCCTCCCTAAATTCTGTTGAGTTCGCTACGCGCGAAGGATATCTAGCTCTTGCAGCTTTGAAAATGCTCCTCATTCGAGCAGGGGAGAGGGCTTGCTTTACTGATGTCACCCCCCGGTATTTTCTGCTACCTCCGGACAAACTGGAACAAGCTAATTGTTTTTTCGCAAATAAGCTATCTAAAAGTTTCAACACAAAACCTTTGCAGGAACTGGAATTGGCGGCTGCAAAATTTATCTTTTCTCAAGGAATTGCTACGTACGGTGCCAAATCTGATTCGGTCATTGATATGTTGTCACTTGTGTCACCGGAAACTGAGGGAATGGGGGCTTCAGCTTCACTGCCCGAGGAGGAATCCAACGTTGGGGATATCATAGGAAAAACGGCTGCTGGCGGAGATGGGGATGGACCTGTGGGGGATATCGTGGTAGTAGATTAAGGCCGGCGAAGCTGATTTGTGGGCTGATGGTTGACGGGAAGCACCCTGGGCTTTCTTCAGTCTCGTCTGAAGGGTTTCAGTAATACCAGCCACAGTTTTCATTATTTCATACTGGTTTTTGAGTATACGCTCCTGGTTAGATTTCAGCTCTCGAACAGTATCGGTTATCTCCATATGCGTGATCACCTCCTTGATATCGTAGCCAAGATCGTCATCAAACATACCCTAAAAGATTGCAACACAAAACCTGCTATGCATGTTGCCCAGTTTTTATTATAAATTGTACGATACAGTGCCAAATAAACGTGCACTGTTCTTTATCTGAAATAATATGTTTGTTTGTTTTTGTTTTGAGTGGTCACAACAAATACACCTCAGATATATTTGTCTTTTTTCTCTTTCATCATGGAATGCGTCATAACTTTGTCAAAAGGTTGTGGATATCCACTCGACGGAGAAACTGATCAGTTATTGTAAAAGATTTATCGATGCACACAAATCTATAGTGCCTGCAATGTGGTGATAACTGTTATACTGATCAAGCACCCAAATGTCTATCGGCCACATGTAGTTCCTTTTTTCAGGTTTATAAATAAAGTTGTAACCAGTATATCTTTAAGGAAATGTTATGGCTATTAATGAAGCTCACCTCATAGTTTAATTGGCGTCTAGCAGCTGTATACTCATCATCATCATCATCATCATCATCATCATTATTAGTCCCCCAATTTCGTCACCTCCCAATCTCTCACTCACAGGAAATTTTGTTATATTCTTGCACAGTTTGAGACTTTGTATCCCTTAGCTTTGTTTTGCTGTTAATATATTAGTTTTGATACAAATTTATTTTGCGAGGCTTAATGTTTGGAAATCCTTTTGGAACTCACTGTAGGTGATTCTTGTGATAATGATGGCAATGTTGATGACCACTGGATGTTCGAAGCGCTGTCATCCTCATCGGATGATGAGTTAGATGAGAAACTACTTTGTCAAGGTACATTCTCCATCTTTATCTATATGCCTTGATGTGCACTATACCTGAGCTTTGGGAACCTGTGTTCTCGTGTAAAAACATGTATACATGTAGCGGCAATAATCATTCAAAATTTGCCACTAAGGATTTCTATGGATCGATCCATTTACAGGATTAACAAGTGGAAGGCCGTCTGTTGTCAGTAAGTTTCCAGAGATTGTCGCAATAATAAAAGAATTCATCAGCCAGCACTCCTCTGCGGCACATGATCGCCGCAGGGAAGAAACTACATACTGTCATGGGGTCAGCGTCGAGCAGATACGCAGGCATGTTCTGAGAAGAATCCCGGACATACAAAGTATCTCTAAGGCAACCATCCGTTGCCTTCTTCTACCCCCTCAGAAAAAGAGGCAGGCTGCTAAAAGGTACAGAGGTGTTGTCGCCGCGAAGCTTCCGCCTAAACGGAATGACGCGACTCTGAGGGATCACGATGACTTCCATTATACTTGTTCGCAAGTGAACTTTGCTAGTGAACTTTCAAGCATGTACGCTGAAGAAACGGTAGCACTATCAGCAGACGACAAGAATAAGCTAAATGTTGGTACTTTAGCAGTAAGTCGATATTTTAACATCGACAAGTTTTTTATGACTGATGATCAACCCAATTATCCTGATCATGACTTTCCGTATAGTGGAGCGAAGCTCGTTCCAGCGGGGTATCTTGTACTGAAATCGAAGTATCAAAGGTCACGTAGTTTGTCTCCTAAACGTAAACGACCCCGCAATGTTAAACATTCCTCTTCGCAGCCTCCACACGCACACTATCAGTCTAAATGTGAATTGATGTCGAACGACAAAGTTTACAGGGATGAGCTAGGAAGAGAGAGAGTGTCTTGGCCACGTACAGGTAATTTGACAGTTTATTTGTAAGCATCCTTGTTTCACAGTAGTACAAGTGCCATTCACACAGCTCATCTTCAAGAAATTCTTCAACCAATTGTTCGATATGAGAACAAGGGTGCAGTGACAATCATTTGTGACGGTGGACCTGATTGGAGTACAAAGTTCACCCCGAATTTACTTAACTATGGTTACCTATGGAAGAGTCTGAACTTAGATGTTCTTATTTTAACCTGCTATGCCCCTGGACACAGTAAGTTCAACCCTATCGAGCACTGTTGGTCCCCTCTGTCAAGGATGCTGACAGGAGTCACTCTTCCTATCAGTTTCAATGATATGTCCCCGTGGGAGGGAACAGGTTTATCCGAACAGGAAAGGCTACAACAAAGAGGTCAAGTTTTAGATCACGCAATTGAAACGTGCAAGAAATATTGGCACCGTAAAAAGTACGATTCTTTCCCGATAAAGGTTGTAAGGGTTCCATGCCAGCAGGTTTCTCCCCTAGAATCCCGCCACGAGTTACTGAAATCTTTCTCCGCAGCCAGTGCCTGCAAATTGGGTGAAAGTGACGAGTTGGCAGATCTTCAGAAAGAATATCAATTCTTAGTACAGCACTGTACAAGAAAATCTTACCAACTGCAGTTTGCTCGATGCAAACAAGCCTCGTGTAATCACTGCCGCAGTTCTCCAGTTCGTGCGGAGAAGTTTTTAAGCACACTTGAGAACCATCATTATGTATTGCCTAACCCAAGCATCGATCAGATTCACAGGGGTCACTTTAGAACCATGCTTGAGGAATTATCGACCACAAAGGCAAACATGCTGGGTATTGACAAGAGTTTACCCAGTTTAAAAGGTAAATCTGCCCCTGTATGTCCTTTTGGCTGTAGATACGTATTTTCTTCAAAGGCCGACGCTGATCGTCATTGTCGGCTAATGGGTCATAATTCACTCAGAAACTGGAGGTCTTTGCTCCCAAAATTCGAATAGAAGAACACACCTTTTATGTGTATTTTAAGATTTTGAAGAGATGCCCCGGTCTTATTGTAATACGGTTTACAAACTGTAAATAAAGTGAGCAGCAACACATTAAGTTGTACTTCAATTTCTTACGAATATGCATAATTTGCCCCAACAACGGAGAAAAACATCAAAACCGCAGTGCGAATTAGAATAATTTAGGCATGATATGACATGTTCACTCGTTGGATGCGCGCGCTACATTACCTGGTGGTGACATACGTGTTCCAGAAATCAAATGTGCAAAGGTTTGCACAGATAAAATTTTAAATAGGGCCCGATTAGGGTGATTTGATACTGACCCACTGGGAACGGAACTGGATACGAGAAAGGATGAGAATGCCCACTGCTCGGTACATTGCCGGACATTTCACAGCTTTGATTACGGCATTGGGCCAACATCACGCTTACATGATAATATTACGAGCTGCCAAAGTAAGTGTTAGTTAGCAAGAAAATTATGTTGCGGTACCTTCTATAATCAAGCGGAAAACGCTGTTACACTTTCAATCATCGTGTCACAAGAAGCAAGCGCGCACGTGGTTCTAGCGCCAGTGTGACCGCCGTGCCGGCCAAACATGTCGGGCAGATATGCCGGTTCCAGTGGGTTCTTACGAATGTAGAAAAACATATTTGTCGATTTTTGCTATCCACTAGGTATCATGTAGCCAAAGAAAGCTTTCATTAACCGTGGCGCTTCATTGTGTAGAACGGAGATTTTAACTGTGCTACCAGTTTCCTTAAATGTACTCATCGAATTTTCTTCCCGCCTTGAATCAACGAGACAAGCAGTTCTTGTTGAACTTTCAGATTATCGCTTTCAGTAACTGCGTGACAGTCCCGCTCATGCTGATGTCGACCTAATTGAATTATTGTATCGAAGAAGAATCCTATCTTTTCCGAGCAGCATGGCGTGAAAGTTCGTGAGTTAATCCATCGTCGGAATTTCTGGCATCGGATGACATGTATCGGGTCGAATCGGAAATCTTTAAATCGGAATCGGGACCTCAAATCGGGCCCGAAAGAAATCACCCGATTCTCCGCAATCGGAATTCCGTTCCGTTCCGATTCCGATATTTGGAAGTGTTCCCTTAGGTGTAATGGCAACTGGCACAATGTCTGAGAGACGCAGAGGCTTCCCTGCAGCCCTACAGATCAGTAAAGTGTGGGCGAGGACCAACAACAGGGGAAGTATGCATTGGGTTAGGTTTCCTCCTTGTCTAGCATTACAATGGAAAGACAACAAAGTTGTCTCTACTAACTACCATTGGTATGCTAATGAGTATGAAGATATTTCTAGAAGATCTAAGAGGGACTACGTATATAGACAGGTACAGGTTCCACAGCCAACTGTCATTCATAGGTACAATGCTTATATGAATGGTGTAGATAGATCAGATCAGATGTTAGCATACAAAAACTGCAAGCGGAAGTGTGTCAGGTGGTGGAAGACTTTGTTTTTCCACTTCATTGATATTAATGTAGTGAATAGCTATATCCTTTTTAGGCAACATCAAGCTAACCACCCAGAAAATCAAGCACTTCGCAGGCCATCTGGTTATTCTCTTGTGGATTACAGGGAAGAGTTAATTAGACAGTTACTTGGCTTCCCTGACTATGCTCCTCCTCCCGCAGATACCAGGGTGAAACCTCCCACCCAATATGGTAATCCCCATCTACCCCTCTTTTCAGACGACGTCAGGAGAAACTGCAAGGTATGTTACCAGCAGGGGAGGGGGCAAACTAGGGTATCTTCTTATTGCAGTGCCGAGGAGTGCCAAGCTGTGTTTCTCCATGTGACGAAAGGTAAGAATTGTTTCTATGAGTGGCACACCGAAAGGCATCATAGGCAATAATAATTATTGTCAGTCAGTCTGTTTTTTACTTTAAATACTTGTTGCACATTTACATTTCGGGTATACTTTTTGGTTTCATTTTGTTCCAAAAAAAAAGACAAAAACAAATCAATTGATATGCAATTAGTATGCTATATATTACTCATACTGTTGTATAATGTAAATAGTAGTGTATATATTACATAAGTAATTGTTTATAGTAGTTGTTGTTGTGATTCTTTTGGCCTTATTCTCCAGGGCCTGTGTGTTGCAATCAAATGGGGAGTACGTTTCCCAGCATTACTTCAATGCTTACATTTTTTGGCTCATTTTTTGCTGGGTTTTTCGTACTGGGCAGCACACAACATTATTTTGTTCACCAAAGCCACCATGACTATAACATCACAGTAACATGCATCGATCATAGTTTGGAGTATTGCAACCTGCTATCCACACCTCACTTCAGGATCGTTGTCAGGAGAACAATAAGCACAGTTTCAGGTGAAATCCTATACTCTAATATTGTGAAATTTGATTTCAGCTATCATAGCAATCATATACAAATTATGCAAATACGGTGTTTCCTGGAAGTGGTATTTCTACATTTAGAACCCTGGCTTCCTTGCATCAGATTTCAACTAAACTTGCAAATAATGTTGCCAAGATAATAAGCAAAGTTTTTACTCTGCAAAGTTTGTTTCATGACAAAATTTGTTCAAGCCTGATTTGATTTTGCCTATTTACGGAGTTGATTTATGCAAATTTATGCTAAATACTCACTATTATTTCTTGCTAAACAAAACTTTATGTCAAAAAAATACTTTCCATCATAAAGCACATCTACTAGGTTTTGCTAAGAGCTATGCTATTCCAAATTTGTGCAAATATTCATGGTATTAAGGTGATGTTACACGAGACGATTTTTAACGACAATTTTTAGCGCAACAATGTTGCGCTAAAAATCATCATAGTGTAACATGGCGCGCCGGACGATTTTTAACGCAATCTTCGTTGCGGCAACATGTTAAAAGTTTTTGAATGGCCTTCAAACGCATGCAACAATGTTGCCCGAATTTTGTTGAAGTTGCTTCGTGTAACACCCTCACGGTCGATTTTTCGCGCAACATTGACGTCACAGAAGCCTGTTCCCACGGAAACGAGTCAAGACTGTCAACAAACAAAATGGCGGACGAACCGGAAATACTTGAAGACGGTCGTTTAAGTGACCTTGAGAGATTGCAGTTGATAAATTTCTTCCGGGAAAAGCCCATGTTGTGGGATACGTCGGTCAAGAAATCTGCAAAACAAAGGGAGTCGGTGCTGAAAGAACTGGAAGAGCACTTTGGCCACCAGTACATATCGAGTGAGCTGGTTGCAGTATGGAAGAGTTTGAGAGCCTCTATGATGCGGGAAGTAAAGAGAATAAACAAACCAGGAGAATACACCTTGCAGTGGAAATTTTTTAAGGCCCTGCTTTTCCTGAAGCCTGGAATGGACCGCTCCTGTAGCAAGGCAGCCGAGTGGACTGACGAAGAAAAGCGTACCCTTGCAAATTTTTACAACCAAAATCCATCCTTGTGGAACCACAAGTTGAAAGATTACCACGACAAGGCAAGGCGCCAGGTACTCCTCCAAGAGCTGGAAGAAAAGCTTGAGGGCAGATACACTGAAAAGGAAATGGTAACCATTTGGAATCACATGAAAACGTATTTTGACCGGGAACGAATGAGGGAGGATGCCAGCAAAGCGTCGGGAAGTGGGACTTCAAAGGTAATATAAACACGAGTTCATTTCTTCATACCTTTTAAAATATTGAACATTTGAAATACCATACAAGAAGCCACTGTATAACTGTCCCAATTAAGGACAAATTTGGCCAAAAATGAGGCTTTCCCTTATCAAATTTGAAAATAAGTGAATTCGAAACATATTCCTTCGACTGTCAAATTGGACTCGGCCTGTGGCCTCATCTAATTTTGGCAGTTCTTGGAATTGCTCTCATGCAATAATTATTTCCAAATGTATAATTATATTACATGTACTAATAAAAATATCAGATGACAAAACTTTCAATCACTGTCAAAATTGGACAAGGACTGCAGGAGCTACATATGTATAATTAGGATGTATAAAATTCACACAATGTTGACTATGACATTCCTGAAAATTGATTTAAATGACTTGGTTTTCAGGTGTACCAGTCCACATGGAAATTTATGAATGACATGACTTTTGTTTCTGATGCCAATATTGAGCCTGACGAACCAAGAAGCACAATGCAGTCGCCATCTGAAGAACCGAAAAGGAAGGTGCAAAGCAGGAAGCGAAGGGGAAGCAGCGAAGATGACATGTATGAAAAACGCAGTCAAATGTATGATGCAGCTATAAATTTCATGCAACAATCTCCTGCAACAACGCCTACCGCGCAGCCACCACCATCAGATGAGGACATGTTTGGCCAATATGTGGCAAGTCAGTTAAAGCTTCTCAGTGCAAATGACAAGTTAAGAATAAAGGCCCAGATTAATAACCTCTTTTTTATTCAGCAAATGCATGACATTGAAGCTGCAGCACCCAGGCCTAATAATAATGGTAACAACATGCAGTACCTTCACAATGCAGTACCACAAGAGTATTCCACGTCTTCTTTATGGTTTACCAGTTAAGCAAAAACATTCATTTGCCAACACATTTTGTTCTTCAATAAGTGTTCAAAATCATTTTATATGTTAAAAAATATTTTTCATTGTTCATAATATGAATGAAATACTTTTCTTCAGCAAAAATAATATTTATTATTACACAGCAGCGGTGGGCTGTGTTGCTCTGATAAGTTATTTACAAATTTGAATAATTTGATAACTTCCAATAACTTTCAAAAACATTTATTATATTAAAATATTTAAATTTTCTATTTACATGCAATATTGCAATTTACCATTATAGTAACATTATATATTTTCTATTTACATTGTTGCATAACCACAATAAATTTTATAAGATGGATGCAATAAAAAGTTATAGGTCTGCATGATAATGGCTGCATGCATCTGGACTAAATACATACATGTACATCAAAATTCTTCACCCATCTATTCGAGCTGCCATCCACTGCCATGGCACTGCCCCTTCAAGGTTGAAGAACCTGCAAAATTCCTGCCTGATTTCCTTTGCATCATGGCAGTAATTCTGCCCATGTGCCAAATTGGGTAGGTCCAGCCAGGATGCTGTGGGAATTTCTTTGTGCCAGGAACCCTCCATTGCACCCCTCTCATCGTCAACAGCTCCAGGCTGCATGTAGTTCTTATCACTACGCACAAAATTGTGGAAGGTCATGATTGCTAGCAAGATGGTCGTCGCTTTTTCTGGACCCACTAGCATTACATTTCTCAGAACTCGCCACTTTTGGGCCATAATCCCAAGAACATTCTCACTAATTCTTCTCATCCTACTTAAGCGGTAATTAAAGATTCGCTGCTCAGGGGTTAATGATGACTGTGGAAATGGCTTCATCAATTATGATGTTAAAGGGAATGCATCATCGCCAACAGCAACATAAGGGATGCTGACACTTCCACCTGGCAGTGGCTTTGATGGTGGTATGTTTAAGGGATTTGCCTCATCAGCAATCATTTCACGGAAGCGGTTTTGGCTCCAGTTCCCTCCATCACTCATCCTGCCATTCATACCCACATCAGCAGCCAAAATTTCATAGTCTGGCCCTACTGCTACCATGGCTAGGATGCTGTTATGCCCTTTGTAGTCATAGTAATGACTTCCACTGTTGGGTGGTTGTTGAATTAGCACTCGTTTGCCATCAACTGCAAATAGTCCATTGGGAAAATTCCAATGACTTTCAAATTTGGAAGAAATCTCTAACCATTCAGAAGTAGAGTTTGGCACTTTCAGGTACTCAGGGCCCAGCACCGAAAATATGGCCTCGCACACCTAAAAAACACCAATATTACTGTGGTTGAAATTCATTCAAGTGATCGCTGTTTGAGTACTACCATGTAGTAATGAAGGATAAATAAAATAGATAAAATCTGGGTATCCTTCAGACAAAAAATTAACAAACACAAAAACCAGACTTTTTGTAGTTTTAATCACCGTCTGATAGCACTTTAGCGTATCGCATTTTAAAAACTATAGCTTTCTACGAGCATTTACTTTTCAACCACGTTCAACCAGAAGGAAAAGCCATGTTGCATTCAAATTTTTTCACGACAAGTTTATTTGTCATGCAAGTTGTTGTGTTAATTTGCTACAAAATTGCTACAACTTTCTTACAGCTGACTGTACGTAGTTTATACAGTATAGCTATTGTACGTCGTAGATATACATATCTATACATGTATGCATATACAGTAAAAAATAAAGTCAAAGAGCCCACCTATACCTCAACAATGATTTGTGATATCGCAGTACGGCTGATGCGAAACTGACTTTCCAGCGATGAAAACGTTTCTCCAGTCGCCAGGTATCTCAAGGTGACTGCGACCCTTTCCCCAGGACTTATCGATGCCCTCATTACTGTGTCTTGCCTCTGTATCATCGTGGCGACTCGGCCGACCAGCTCGTCGAACTTGGTTTTTGCCATTCGGAAATATCTAGCAAAGGCCGGTTCGTCTCCTACGGTTAGTTCTCTAATTAATTGGTGATAGACACCCCTATCTTCTCTCCTTTTAATCCATTCCCGAGTCCAAACAACTCTTTCTCGTGTTCGCGCCTGCTCGTCATCTTCAAAACTATCAATTACTGTCAACACTCGCACAAAATTCTGTCTCTGGTTGAGGTCCGCCATGTTTTTAGAGTAGGAGCCTGGGCACGAGCTGGATGTTGCACGAAAAATCGTCCCGTGTAACGAGGTATCATGTGGTGTGAAAAGTGAAGCTTATCCAACTTTGAAAACCAAGGCCTGGTTACATAGGATTGAAGACAAATCCAATATGGCGGACGAGGTAAGCCCGTCTTCACTTTTCTGGATGTACCCCACAGTCTTTCAGAATGATAGACTTATTTATATTTTTCTGACATGCAATTTACATGTTCCGTTTGTTTTTTCGATTTGAAGGCTATGGAAGAGATTCTCGTAGAGGAGCTACTGGAATCTACAGACGTGAGCGATCAAGAAAATGAAAATGTTGCTGACGAAGAGGCATGCCATTCTGCGAGTCAGGCTTGGTTTTTTTGAACAGCTGTGGCACTTTGTTCTCTACGTATGACCTTGTGATGTGTTATTTTCTTGAAGGTTGCATTTATAAATGACCCCAAATTAAGGCAGCAGTATGATCGTAGGAGTCTAGCCAGCATGCATAAAAAGGTAAATTGCAGATACAGGAGAAGGTTCAAGCTTTTCAAGCAACGTAGACTAGTGCGTTTCCCTGTATGATAGTGGCAATCTCATACTCGTCGAAGCACGGTACTTAGACGGATACTCAATGGGTTCAGCAGTTTACCAAGAGGGCATTTCCGTAGATCTTTGTTTGAAAGTTAACGGAAAACGTTTTCCTGTTTGATTTTGCGGAAATTTTCAGGATAAACGGATCGTCTGAAAAGTTATAGTCACCATTTTCCAAGAGACAAACCTAAATTTTCTGTCCAGTTTACAAAACCCATTGATGGCTTCACGCCACATTTTACTCTCCATAATTCAAGCACTTTTTATTTCTATCAGTAGGCGGTACACTCTTTCATCCATTATTCAGTTCACTGATCCACTTGTTTCGTGTCGTGTCGGGGTTTTTTTTTTGCAATATTTTAAGGCGTTGGTTTGTTAATGATGTAATTAATTGGCAGATGTGACATTGAGTTGAAATGTAGGTGTTTTGTGGGAAATATCACTCAATCGCTGAACTGCGATTTTGATAGAATAATAAAGCTTATGGCACTGACCTTGTTTATGTGTGTTTTTTCTGATCCATTTGGCATCATTTTGGCACTAGAGCGAATTCCGTCACTATTCGCTGGTGAGGATCCATCACCTCCTTAATCCACCCCCCACCCCCACATCCTCCCCATCCTTTCCTCAATCAGCAAACATGCAGCTAAATGAAGTTCATGTCACATGTCTTCCATTTCACTGCAGCTGGACAAGTGGTATGCCAAAACTAGGTGCCCCGTTTTTTTTCTGGGATATTCAAATGGCAAAATTTGTTACTCAGGTATGACAGAGGATCAGTTTGCTACTATGTCTTTTATATAAAATTAAATTTTAAACTGTAGATATAGCTTAACCAGTTAACTTTTCATGAGCTACAGTGATTCTGTATATTGCACATGAACATCAGGATAGCTGATTAGTTGATCCTAATTTTTTATAATAATTTCAGGCCCTCCACACATGAAAGCTCTGGCAGAAGATGAGGAGTTTATGAAAAAGTTTTATGCCTGTGCAACACAGCCTATCCCACCTGCAAGGTCTACTGCAAGTGGGTACTTCTGTATACAGTACCATAAAATGCTGTTATTATTATTAATACTTTCCCCCATGCATCCCCACCCCCATTGGAGAGGATTGAAGCCTTATTAGAGGGGGGAGTCCTATTTTCAAAATATAGCATGAGAAGATATTCTTGGCCAACACAACTGATGTGATGTAACATCAGAGCCACGCATAATGACAGCAGACTGATTTGGATTGATTGTGGTGTGACTCAGTGTTCCACCATTTGAGACTTTTCAGGGGGCATTAGCTTACTTCAGTCAGGTTGAAAATCTTCCCATTTATATTTAAGTTCAGCAGGTTACTTGTATATTGTGTCAAAATATGAAGAGTTGATTGGGTTATATTGGGTTATTCATAATAATTGCAGAGACATGTGTTTTTTCTTTTGCCATAGAAGATGTGAATGAAAATTGCCTGCCATTAGATCCAGATTGGGGCTCTTTGAACATTTATGGGAAAAGGCAGTTGCTAACTGCTCTTGTGACCCAAAATGGTAAAATACAACTTTATCTTTCCCATATCATTATTATCCTAATTCCATGTACTTGCAATGTCCATGAACTCAGCAATCTCTCAAATATATATTAGATATGTTAAGCATATTGGAAGTTTGCTGAACAATGTTTTATTGATCTGTATTAAGAAAGGGGAATGTTTAATTTAAAGAGATGTATTGCATGATGAGATCATTTTCTTTTTGAAATTTATCCATTTCTGTTTCAGCTCTGTGTCATAAAATAATCATTTAAATATATCATTTCTGAATGCACGACCTGCTTATATAGACTGCAACAGTGAAACAAATTAATGTGGAACATAATGATTTACTTAACTTATAGGAGCAAAGCGTGCCAGGTGGAATGATGTGGATGCAATGCCTCATTGGTGGCCAAAGAACATCCGATTTCGTGACCCCAATAATGGGAAACCCAAAATGAAGTTATGGGAGTTCAACCTCATTATCAAAGCCTACCAGGAAAAACTTCCCATGGGAGGTTTGTGTGTCCCTGAAAAATGGGGTTCTGAGGCGGGTTCCTTTGTATTACTGATGTATATATGTGTGTGTATATGTACATCACAGAGTGAATGAGAAAAATACAATGTTGTATTCATTTGCATTTTCCTTTCTTTATCTGCATGACACTCATAAACACTAACTTAATTTTGCTGCATGCACATCATCACAATGGCTATAATTCAACACACCATTTTTCTTTCTTTTTCGCAATATCTAGATGATGATCTGCAGTCCACACTCTCATCATCACTACAAACCCAAACATCACCTCTGCCAGCATGTGCACCACCAACAGCACCAACACCAACACCACCACCACCACCACCAACGCCAACACCATCATCACCACCACAATCCTCACCATCACCAGAACCGTCATCACCACTACCCCCATCATCACCACCTCCACCTAGTACATCACCACATGAACAATCATTCTCATCAAGACCAACGATTGAAGCATTGTGGAACCGTGTGCATCAGGTAAATTATTCATGTGTAATTTTAATTTGTACTTTGGCATACTCAGTGTCATCCACATTCTGCAGGTTATTTTTTCATCTAGCATTGGAAATGTGACTAAACCTACCTTTTTTATTGCAGGCATGTTGGGATGATGATGATGCCAGTTCCATATTGCTTCTTCTGAGAGATATATCAGACTGGGAATCCCTTGTAGAATGCTGCCATTTACTGCACAGTGTCATGCCATCACCTGACCACAGGGACACACAACTCACATGTATATCAAGCAGTAAAGTCGAGATGAGGTTTCTATTAGTTTTGATGCACTCACATTTCAAACGCAATGCAAATTAGGGTCTTTTTTATGTTTTTATTCGAAGGATGGTGTACTGACACAATATGCCACTGCTCAAGATGGTTGCTTCGACAGCTCAACTATTGATGTTTGCATACTTCATTTCGCTCAGCCCACCTTTTTTCTTTGTAGAGATATGTTTAATTCTTTCAGTCTAGTCCTTAGTAACTATACTCTTTTTTATGTCACGCAAGGGTTCGTCATTGTTTGCCAGAAGAATATCTCCGGGACGGTTTGGAGCCGGCAGTTGTGAGGGCAGATGGGAATTGTTTATTCAATTCCATCTCATTGGCCCTCTACAAGGATGAATATGAGTCGAATATGCTCAAGCTTGGGGCTGTTGTGCAGGGATGCATTCACGAGCAGGTCTACATTAATAAGGTATAATATTTTTTATGAGGGAGCTTTTACTCTTCTTAGATTTTGTAACAAACAGTCGTTTCAGAGTACTTTTTCGTCTTTCGAGTTTTACTGCCAGTTAGTGTTTATAAGACAGGATAATATTATGATCTTTTAGATTATGACAACCTATCCTCCGGAGGCATTCATTCAAACTGTTACAACGGATGCCATTCTTGCGTCCATCAACCACATCAAGAAAGCCTCTGAGAGGATGCGGGCCATTTATCGAAAGGAGGTCATGGCCACACTTACAGATGGACGCTACTCGGGTTTGTTCCAATCATACTTTGAGCAATAAATAATCAATTGTTGTTATCTCCAGAGTTCATGTACACCTATGCTACTCTATATGTGCAAGTTGAAAATACATGTGCGTTCATACATGTGCATGATAATTTCATTATCTTGTGTTTTGCCCGCAATATCCTTGATAAGAGTTGAAGTCGTGTATTTTTGTGTATCAAACCTCGGGCGATGTGTTGATTTTTAACAGGTTTACTGCAGGTCCATCTAGTTGCGGGATATATTGAGATGCGCGTGCATTCGATATGCTCAGAGCCTGGCTATGACCTCTACAATACAGAGGTTCTCCCCCTATTTCGAGCCAGCAGAAAAGGCCCGAGTTTGAAGTTGCTCTGGTGCCGTCTGCACCAGGATGCAGTCGTGGCAAACCACATTGCACCAGTACTCCCATGTACTGACAGTCTAACTGGTAGGATGGTCGCTCACATTAGGATTAGGCTTCGCACTGGAATATTTAAAGACGACTTAGATAATAAGAAAACTTAGGCTAGATAATTACTTAAGGTCGACTTAGAGGAAGGTCCAAACCATACTTACAAGACAACTTAGCACCTGATTATTCCTTGGTTGTTTCCTTGGTGACAAAGCAAAAGGTTGTGAAAGGTTTCCGTTCAGGCAAAATATAGAAAACATTGCTTTTTGCCATTATAATAATGTGTTTGAAAGTATTGTTCTATGAATCAAAGCTAATTGCTCCTTGAATAAATGCGAATCTTTGGACATGAAGCTGAAAATTTAATCTTTGCATGTGATGTTTTTCTACGGAGCGACTCAATATTATAAAAGCCCGAAAAAGCTGGCAAAGTCATAACAACATACTGTCTGGTATGACTGACATTGAGGTATTGTTTTCACTTTGTTCCCATTAGAGTTCAACACCTTTGCTGAGAATGTCACTGGCAAATGCAGTTCTTCCTGCCAAATCAAGGAATGTGCCACTGCAAGTCGATTAGTACAGTGTGAACATTGCCTGATTTGGTTTCACTGTAAGTGCATTGGATTCCTTCCTGGACAACAAAGCCAACTACCACAGCACTGGTTCTGTGGCTGTGCCCTAAGTGACGAGTATGGTTGGTAAGTTTTCATAGAGAAGCAGAGATAATGATTTTGAACTTTGCCTTCTCTACTGCTGTGCCACCTTTTGCGTAGAGTGCAATGCTGTTACACGAATGGAAGCGGTACAAAGTTTCTAAACAAGCCGTGATAAAGCCGGTTTTATCTTACTCAAGGGTTTGTTCACTAGATAGCACGGATGGGACCCCCGATCGAGTACTTAGCCCTTAGTACTTACTTCTTTCTATAGGTTGACAGAATTCCAGGACAAACTGTCATTACGACGGCTTCTTTGCAGTAAGGAGTTATCTGTAAGTAATGTATTAACTTTTGCTCGCTCACCGCCGTCTTTTTTTGATAACGTAGGACGTTCGCATAGGTAAATGTCTCCGGTGAGATTTGCACATCGTAGAGTTATATCGAAACTGCATTAATGTTGACATCAATAATTTAATCTTATCTAATCTAACCTAACAGTCCAATAGAGGGCAGAGGCTTTAAAGATGTGGAAAGAGCTATTGCCAATTTTTTTTTTGTAATACTAATTTCCTTGCCTTCCATGCATCGAAACCCCATAAAATGGTGTTTCCAAAATGGTATACTCTATTAAGCATGTTGTTTTCATGTTTTACTTTTGGTGCCAATCATTTTTATAGGAGTACTTGCAACGCATAGCTGATGGGTCGATAGCCTCTCTGAGGAGGGACCTCTTTGTCCGCAGCGTGAACAACGTTGCCACCGCGAAGAAGCTACGATCCCTCGCAGGCTTTGGTCCAAACCATGAAGTACTGTATTTGACATAATTAGTCCTTTATATCGTACTGTTCTCCTACAGATCCGCTGTACTTTGACCTAAAATGTCATTCTCTCCTGCGTCGATCAATTGTAATATTGACTGATACAATAATATTTATTTGTAACTGAGAGCTAATGGTTAATGTTGCTTTTGTTATTGTTGTTGTTTTGTTTTTTTCTCCTTAATACAGGATACATACCTTGAAGACGTGGTGCTAGCGCTTGTAAAAGCAAGGTCGGATTTGTATTTTCCGCCAGGTGTTCCGCTGGACGAGTACACTCTTCTTCATTACTGTCTACAAGTGGCGATTACGGAGGTAGTTATTTTCGCACCATCTTGAGATGCAACAATATACCAATCATTTTTAAAGATAGTTTTCTCCGGAATTTGTATATTTCATAATTTTACTTGCAAATTATCTATAAGCCTGTTATACAATCGCTTGATCTTTTAAAAAATCGGAGGAGCCATAATTTATGCGTGTTGAAAAGTATTAAATCTGAGAGTCCCCTCCATGGTCGTATTTCTTTAAGATAATGAACACGGAATACTGATTATTCTTTTTCAATTCCCAGGTTGTCATATGGATCATTGCCAGAATGACTAAAGTTAGCCGCGTAATGGCAGAAAAGATGTTCTCTAAGCATCACGATATATAACTTGTAAATTTTAGTCCAAATTTTAGTTACAACGTATATAAATGGCGATATTGTATACGTTCCATTTTAATTACATCTTAGGGCATATGTTCTCCAAAAGGAGTGGGTTGTTCGTTCAAGCCAAGCGGTTTCAGACTAAAAATTGAACATTACGCTCCTTTCTTGAGTACAGCCCAGTTTCCTGGTAGGCCTCGACACAGATTATCAAGTTGCTCGATGGTATATACTGTATGTCATAAAAATCCTAACTTGCCATGCAGATTCGATGTTTTTCCTTCCAACGCTCATCTTGAATAGCGAGGGATATCCTTACCCGAAATTATGATATTTAGCGTCAACAAATTTCAAGATTGTCACATTTTTATGCTGCGTTCAGGAATACTATCGCTACGATACAGTTTGTACGAGCTTTGATATTTGACTTAAAATTTTGAAGCCCAATATCCAAAGTGATGGATGTCACATTTCGAGGCTTGAATCAAGAATTACAGCCGTCAGAAGATACTTTTACTGGCCTTGGATATTGGGCTTCACTTTTTGATGTCAAATATCCACGGTCGTGGGTGGCATACATTTTAAGGCTACAATAAGTAATTATATCGTTAATATATGGTTTGACGAAGCTTGGATATTGGGCATCAAAAATTGAAGCTAAATATCCAAGGTAGTGGATGTCCCATTTCGAGGCTGGAATAAGTAATATTATATCTCTAATATATGGTTTGACGGAGCTTGGATATTTGATATCAAAAATTGAAGCCCAATATCCAAGGTCGTGGATGGCACATTTTGAGGCTGCATTCAACAATTAAATATATCGCTAGAATACAGTTTGACGGGGCTTGGATACTTGATATCAAAAAGTGAAGCCCAATATCCAAGGTCGTGGATGTCCCATTTTAAAGCTGGAATAAGTAATGATATCTTTAATATATGGTTTGACGGGGCTTGGATATTTGATATCAAAAAGTGAAGCCCAATATCCAAGGTCGTGGATGTCCCATTTTGAGGCTGCAATAAGTAATATTGTATCTCTAATATATGGTTTGACCGAGCTTGGATATTTGATATCAAAAATTGAAGCCCAATATCCAAGGTTGTGGATGGCACATTTTAAGCCTGGAATAAGTAATTATATCGCTAATATATGGTTTGACGGAGCTTGGATATTTGATATCAAAAATTGAAGCCCAATATCCAAGGTCGTGGATGGCACATTTTGAGGCTGCATTCAACAATTAAATATATCGCTAGAATACAGTTTGACGGGGCTTGGATATTTGATATCAAAAAGTGAAGCCCAATATCCAAGGTCGTGGATGTCCCATTTTAAAGCTGGAAAAAGTAATTATATCTTTAATATATGGTTTGACGGGGCTTGGATATTTGATATCAAAAATTGAAGCCCAATATCCAAGGTCGTGGATGTCCCATTTCGAGGCTGGAATAAGTAATTATATCGCTAATATATGGTTTGACGGAGCTTGGATACAACAGAATCTCAATCTCTCGTTCAAGTGAGAAAACGACATTAACTTGACGTGTTCAAAAATAATATTCCAACTGCTTCTATAGAAATAAAAAATACTTCTTGAGGGCATTGTAGTCTGATATTTTAGTGAGCGGCTGCATTTTAAACATCGTTAATAACACGTCCGTTGCTACAAAAGCCAAGCGCAATCTTCTCAATAAAACGCAGGAAAAAAGATCTTTAAGTTCTGGTTTTCGTTCTGCGAGGACATTTAGCGGATTGTCAATCTTCACCTTAGGGACTCGCATCTCGGAACATGCTGCCAGATCCTTGTTTTCAAAACGAAACTACCTTCTCGGGATATATTTATTGATCCAAAACTCAAAATGCGACACCCAAGACCTTGGCTATGGGATTTCACTTTTTGCTGTTAGATATCGAAGTTTCGTCAAACTATCCTCTAGCGACAATACTATTGATCCAAGTCTGAAGATGTGACAACCACGATCTTGGATATTTAGCTTCATTTTTTGATGCCCAATATCCAAGGCCAGTCAAAGTATCTTCTGACGGCTGTAATTCTCGATTCCAGCCTCGACATAGGACATCCACGACCTTGGATATTGGGCTTCACTTTTTGATGTCAAATATCCAAGCCCCGTCAAACCATATATTAAAGGTATTTAACAATTATTCCTCGAGCCCGAATGGGCTATGAGTCAATAGCCCATGAGGCCGAAGGCCGAATGGGCTATTGACTCATGGCCCATGAGGGCGAGAGGAATAATTGTTTTAGTAAAATCAAACTAGTAGGGCAAAAACCACTTCTCAAAAACTCAAAAACTCATCTCAGACTTCCGCAAAACGCGATTCAGCCGTCGCCATTTTGTTGTTTACTCGTACTCGTAGGCTATCACTAATAGCCTACTAGTAGCTCAGCCAATCAGAATGCACCATTGGTGATAGCCCACTAGTTTGATTTTACTAAAATTACTTATTCCAGCTTTAAAATGGGACATAGACGTCCTTGGATAATGGGCTTCACATTTTGATGTCAAATATCCAAGCGCCGTCAAACTGTATTCTAACGATATAATTGTTGAATGCAGCCTTAAAATGTGCCATCCACGACCTTGGATATTGGGCTTCACTTTTTGTATGTCAAATATCCAAGCCCCGTCAAACCATATATTAGCGATATAATTACTTATTCCAGCCTTAAAATGTGCCATCCACAACCTTGGATATTGGGCTTCAATTTTTGATATCAAATATCCAAGCTCGGTCAAACCATATATTAGAGATATAATATTACTTACTCCAGCCTCGAAATGGGACATCCACGACCTTGGATATTTAGCTTCAATTTTTGATGCCCAATATCCAAGGCCAGTAAAAGTATTTTTTGACGGCTGCAATTCTTGATTCCAGTCCCGAAATGTGACATACATCACCATGGATATTGGGCTTCATTATTTAATTCGAATATCAAAGCTCCTTCAAACTGTATTCTAGCGATATTATTCTTGAACGCAGCCTCAAAATGTGACATTCACGACCTTGGATATTTTGCTTCATTTTTTGATGCCCAATATCCAAGGCTAGTCAAACCATCTTCTTACGGCTATAATTATTGATCCCAGCCTCAAAATGGGACATCCATGACCTTGGATATTGGGCTTCACATTTTGATGTCAAATATCCAAGCTCCGTCAAACTGTATTCTAACGTCTATAATTGTTGAATGCAGCCTCAAAATGTGACATCCATCACCTTGGATATTAGGCTTCAATTTTTGATGTCAAACACCCAAGCTCCGTCAAAGCATATATTAACGATATAATTACTTATTCCAGCCTTAAAATGTATGCCATCCACGACGTGGATATTTGACATCAAAAAGTGAAGCCCAATATCCAAGGCCAGTAAAAGTATCTTCTGACGGCTGTAATTCTTGATTCCAGCCTCGAAATGTTGGATATTGGGCGTCATTATTTAAAGTCAGATATCAAAGCTCCTTCAAACTGAATTCTAGCGATATTATTGTTGAACGCAGCCTCAAAATGTGACATTCACGACCTTGGATATTTTGCTTCATTTTTTGATGCCCAATATCTAAGGCTAGTCAAACCATCTTCTTACGGCTATAATTATTGATCCCAGCCTCAAAATGGGACATCCACGACCTTGGATATTGGGCTTCACATTTTGATGTCAAATATCCAAGCTCCGTCAAACTGTATTCTAACGTCTATAATTGTTGAATGCAGCCTCAAAATGTGACATCCATCACCTTGGATATTAGGCTTCAATTTTTGATGTCAAACACCCAAGCTCCGTCAAAGCATATATTAACGATATAATTACTTATTCCAGCCTTAAAATGTATGCCATCCACGACGTGGATATTTGACATCAAAAAGTGAAGCCCAATATCCAAGGCCAGTAAAAGTATCTTCTGACGGCTGTAATTCTTGATTCCAGCCTCGAAATGTTGGATATTGGGCGTCATTATTTAAAGTCAGATATCAAAGCTACTTCAAACTGAATTCTAGCGATATTATTGTTGAACGCAGCCTCAAAATGTGACATTCACGACCTTGGATATTTTGCTTCATTTTTTGATGCCCAATATCCGAGGCTAGTCAAACCATCTTCTTACGGCTATAATTATTGATCCCAGCCTCAAAATGGGACATCTACGACCTTGGATATTGGGCTTCACATTTTGATGTCAAATATCCAAGCTCCGTCAAACTGTATTCTAACGTCTATAATTGTTGAATGCAGCCTCAAAATGTGACATCCATCACCTTGGATATTAGGCTTCAATTTTTGATGTCAAACACCCAAGCTCCGTCAAAGCATATATTAACGATATAATTACTTATTCCAGCCTTAAAATGTATGCCATCCACGACGTGGATATTTGACATCAAAAAGTGAAGCCCAATATCCAAGGCCAGTAAAAGTATCTTCTGACGGCTGTAATTCTTGATT
Organism: Plumapathes pennacea; assembly: GCA_964036295.1. NCBI lineage: Eukaryota > Metazoa > Cnidaria > Anthozoa > Antipatharia > Myriopathidae > Plumapathes > Plumapathes pennacea. The sequence goes on along the minus strand of OZ038472.1, from coordinate 10,376,393 downwards.
CCAGCCTCGAAATGTTGGATATTGGGCGTCATTATTTAAAGTCAGATATCAAAGCTACTTCAAACTGTATTCTAGCTGTACTCTATTCTATATTATTGTTGAACGCAGCCTCAAAATGTGACATTCACGACCTTGGATATTGGGCTTCACTTTATGATGTCAAATATCCAAGCCCCGTCAACTATCTTCTTAGCGATGTAGTTCTTAATCCCAGCCTCGAAATGTGAAACACACGACCTCCGACATATATTGGGTTTGAATTCAGTGCACTGGTACGGAGACACATGTAGGATGTCACTGCTGCAATTGTTACAGTCGCCGGGTTCTGGGTTCAGTTCTCATTCAACTGGAGAGATGCCTTCCTATTGAGATCCCAAAGGAAGAATTTGACGTGATTCATGAAGTTTTCCGCATTCATGTAGGAAAGCGAGGACTTCAGCTTTTTAAGGGCAGAGTTCCTTTGTTCGTTTATCTGACTATTCAAAGAGTCAAAGCAACGATATGAGGCCAGACGATATCCAACAGAGCATCCTATAAAAATAATAATAAGAAGAAAAGAATAGGGATCGAACAAATCATAAATATCCGATCTTCGGAGCATTGAAAAAAAGGTATGTTCAAAAAATGTATGTACGCTATGATCAGGGGACAAATTTCTGGAAAGGTGAATTACATCTGGTTATGGAATGGTTCTGCAATCTACCAAAAAAAAAAAAACGTTAAGCAGTCATTGGTACAGGTGAACGCTGAGTGCTGATTGCCACCCCGTTGCCAAATGGTACCATACATACCCTAGGTACATCAACGGGAAATTCGCTTTCGGTTTTTATTTACCAGCAGAGGCTCTCTAGTCTACTCTCTAGTCTCTAGTCTGGTACTTTTGTTGGAGCTTAGCGAACCTCGCGTAACGATATTTCTTCTGGATCAGTACACGAGAAAATTTGGCCTGAAATATTTATCAGAGTCATCAGAAAGAAGGACGCAGAGACAGAAAAAGAAACACGTTTAATACCTGTGTGATTTTTCCAGTGTAACCTGTCAACCGTAAACCACGTCCTTTCAAAGAATACGGGGTCACGGTTTAGGACATACTTGTGAAGATTGCAGGCGTTGTCGTAAACAAGTACCGCGGGAGCTTCAAAAAATGAATGTAGCAACCGTTAATGCTACCAGGCCTGAAGAAAAATTCTTATTTTGAAACATGAAACATTCGTCGTTGTTGGGTATCATGATGGCTTCACGGACAGTAGTACTAGCAAATCAAATCAGAAGAATACAAACCTCTCTCAAAGCGAGTCCACATGATAGTGAACGGCACATTTGGTGATTCATGGCACTCCATAACTTCAAATCCATAGCAAATGCCTAAAAGCGCAAAAGTTAGAAAAAGAAACAACAGAAAATGTGCAGTCTTAAGTTCCATTGACACCATTGCCATTTTCGGCGTGATAGGACAGAACAAAAGGATTATAGTTGTTATCAAAATAATGCTCTTATCCAGTCGTTTCGGCTTTGACAACTCGCGACTTTTATTCAACTCGATCAGCGAAATAATCTGTCGACTAACATATATCAGTCATGCAGGCACTTTTACAAGAATCGCGACTTTTGAAAGCGGAAAGACAGATCAAACGCCAACTTTAATTACAAATAGAAAGTTTAACGCGCATAAGCGTTGGCATGGTGTGTTAACGGAATCCATTAGTCCGTGAATGTTGCACATGTACGACGCGTTCATGTACATTACCATGAAAGACCTATCGTGTGGACAGAACATTGTGAATATACCAGGCAACAAGCTTGGATGACCACGGGAGTGCTTGGTACAGTTAATTTCTTTTGTCCTTATGTTATCTGCTGCAAACACTGCTCTTTTACGACGTAGTGGGAGGCTGGGGAAGTATGACAGTTCATCAACTTCGCCACCACTGTCGCATGGACGAAATGGTACAGGGGCGGTGGTGAACGGCGCACAGGCCTTGGTGACCATGTCGCGCAACAATCGTTTCCATGGGTCAGGAAGTTGTGAAGTCTCGTGCAGCGTCGACATAGCACCAAACAATACCGGGCACTTGGTCTGAAGGATAAATGCCTTGTTTGGACTGCTCATAGTACCTGCCAATGTTTCCATCAAATCGTCAATTACACCCAGTAACTCAGGCTCTGGATGCAAAATTGCACATACCGGCGAGTTGCAGCTCAGCGATGCTAAAAGTGCGAGTATGCCAGAGTGAATTTCTGCTGCTTCCACATTATCCAACCAGTTAATGATGCCAAGCATTGACTTACAATGTAAATCAAGTAAGTAATGCAGTCTAAGTTTCATCACATCTGAAAAAGTAATTCTGTCGGCATACTTTCGAAGTAGATCTCTTGCTTCTTTGTTTGCAATCATCACTCGATCCTTGTGACTGGTAAAGATTTCACAATTCAGCATGAGGTTAGTTTTCGGAATATAGCTGAATGTCATTATGAACATAATAATGCTTGGTAATACTGAGTGAAATTGATGTAAGTAGAATTCAGGGCCGGATTCGGCCCGAAAATTGGAGCTAGAAGGCACAAGTACGACACGACTGTCGACAACTCGATTCGTGCGAAATCGAGCTGGAAACAGCAGTGTTTCTGCTTCGTAGCATTTTGTTTTGCGTGGATGGGCAAGCAGCAGGTAGAAGAGCTCCGGCGGCGAAAGAAAACTATTTCAAGATTCGAAATGGTTTCGTGGAAAGCCCTCCCCCCCCCCCTAAAAAAAATGGAATTTCAATCTCAGTCGCCGTGTAATGATGACGCAAAACTCATGCAAGCACATTGGAGCGCGCGCCAAGAAACTGTTTCGAGCCACCTTAAAGTTGAAAGATGGAATTTGCGCGTGCGGTTGTGGAAGTGAAATTGCCGTTAAACTTTTATTGCACTTGGAGGCTCCTAAAGGAGCCGTTGTTTTCAAGGCGCCTCTCACTCAAAGAAGCTATTCTCGAAGGAAAAGGGCAGGAGTCTTCCGTTGACTCGCAGGATCGCCATTTCTCCGCGAAGACGCCCAAGTTTCTGCCTGGAAGCTCTCTCGATGGCTTTCACCGACGCGTCTCTGCCAACCTCCCGCAGCGTGACGTTGGATAACTCTTGGTCAACGATCTTCAGTTCCGCGATCCCCACAAGTCTCGCACGGTGCTTCTTGGGTGACCGGGCAACCGGAAGGCGTTTCGTATGGTGCAGCCTTCATTCCGCATCATATTGGCGACCGCCTTTGGTATCGCTCGTGGATTTTGGATAGATCGTTTCGCCCAACAACTAACTAAAAATCAACATTAGTTCTTGGGCATGCGTCACAATAATTATAGCTATTAAGGTGTAGTGAACTACAAAATAAAGAAACCCAAACAATATTATCATGGAAACAAAGGAATGCCCTAGAACAGCAGAATACTTATCTTCCATGAAACTGTGTGGCACTGCCTTCTTCGGTGTTGCTCCGGGTTTGCAAAAACTGCCTCTGGAAAGCAACACTGGTGGCATCACAAACTATGATGTCTGGTTGTGGTCCACACCTGGGGCAAATCCATCCATGGTGGTAGTTTATGTTCAGCAGCCTCAAAAATGCATACCACGCAAATCGCCAACTGTTGTAGTCAATCAGTTGTCGAAAGGCAAAATTACCGACATCAACATTACGCTGTTGCCAGACGTTGAAGAATGCATGCAGAGTAATTCTGCAACAGGAAGAAAAAAATAAATTATAACGCACATAAATGCAGCTTCACTCCCATTACACATGTTTGACTGTATAAATATAAATTGATTTATGAAAATTATATTATGGATATGACATGTTACTAATTCCTCTAATTACACAAGTATTTGTTAACAGCTATTCACACCATGGATTTGTGTTAATTTGCATACCCAGTATGGAAAAAAAGGTGCATGTAATCCCTCAGAACTTCATAGCTGATAATCCTTTTACCAATATACAAAAATCCAAACTCCAGACCATCAACTTGCAGAATGTTGGTACAACTTGAATTGGAGCATTTCCTGTGAAAAACTGTGCACATGACAAAAAAATACATGGAGGTTAAATGTGCATGTATGTATGTATGTGTACTGTCGATGTATCACTTGTATACAAATTGAGTGAATACATATATATAAACATATGCATGCATTACAAATGTGAGTATTACAGGAGAATATATATACAGGTTTGACTGAATTAAATTATGGAAAGTTAAGGTTATTTTGCAATTATTCTATTAGCAATTGGAACCAAGATGTTGCATCCCCATCCATTCTTGGCACTTCTTGTAGCAAAGGGGTTATTGTATCAACATATCATGCAATCATAACTTCACAATGTCTGGACATCTTGATCTTATGGACTTATAATGTAGGTAGAAAAAAAGATGCATTAATACTGAAAAATTTAGCTACAGGATATACTAGAAAATAATGAAATAATACCTTTGCAACGGAATGTTGCTGTCATGGAGAATGCTGTAGCAGTTTGTTGGCACCAACCCATTTCAAGGGGATTGTCAGCACTCCATGGTGAATGACAGACTGGGCAAGGTGTATCAAGCAGTGGGGGTACCACTACATACACACCAGACTGAAAGGAGCAAACACTCAAAAGCCCAGCCTGAAGGATGTTAGTGATGTAGGGTGGCAGAACAAAAGGAATGGGTAACTTTGAGTGACAGACAGGACCACTACCACTGACAGGCTGTGATGACTGGGTGGTTATTGAAACCATATTGAGAATGGTTTGAGGGACATCTGAGTTTTCAGATTCCAAGCACTGGGTGATATGCTTCACATGAACACAATTGTGTGTCTCATATCGACATGTGAAGCATTTCATCTTGCTGTGCTCGCAACCCACAAAACCATAGTTGCCATTGCCAGCATCTACACAAACCATGCTAGAGCTTGATGGCAATTCGTGGATCTCGCAATTGCTCTGAAAAAGAAAATCTGACATTATACACACTCTTGATTGTGAAGCTTTCATTCTCTCTTCTGCATAACTTACCATATTATAACCATGGTCCATCAACACACCTGTTGAAGATGTAATGGGAAGTGATCAATGGAGCATAGTACGTAACTATATATAAGGCTTGATCATCAAGTTTAATATGTTGTTGTGCATGTTGTTGATGGGTCATTTGCTTATAGGGTCTGTTTAATACACAAATAGTGGTTCAGTGATCTGTGATAATAAAATGGATAAAAGCCATTCTTCCATTCAAACTGAATTGCCTAGCTCAGTGTTCATGCACAATTTGTATTACAGTTGAACATTACTATTATGGATGCACCCTTGGGAATAGCCTGGCTGCATTTATAGAGGTTGATGAATTCATACAGTGTGCTGTTGATGTGTAAATGCAGGTGGACCCATTCACCTCCTCAATAAGCCCAAACAATACCATTCTTGCACAAAAATTACATATTGTGCAAGGGGCTGCTATAAAGGTTTCAAGAATTATGTTGTGTTTGATGAGCTGAAGAAACTGGATATGCCTAATGCTTATAAACATGAACATATCACATTGTAATCAGACTGGGTAATGGAATAATTGTCTAAAAGGTACATTAGTCACTTCTGCTCATTTTCAAAGGTGTCTGTGCTTAACTGCATAGAAATATTAGTGTCACAATACCTGGATCTTGAATTGGATCAATGTCATTGATTGTCTCATATCTTTCCATGAAGAACTTGGCAGCATTACCATGAATACATGTGGTAAACACATGCTGGAAGTCTAGGGAAGAAGGGAAGAAAAAAAGAGGGTGCTTAGGGAGGCAAAATATACAATATTTTGCATAAAGTACCTAAAGTGCAAGTCACAATTTAGTTTATGAAGCAAAATAAGTAATGATTCAGATAAGCAGTGGTAAGGTAGCCAAGAAAATAATCCAGGCTTCAATGGGAATTGAACCCATCCTTTGCAATACAGTGCAACGCTCTTTATACCACACTGAGCTATAAAGCTTTTTATGGGAGTTTTTCCAGACAACCTTGACAACTCTTATAGTTACCGTATAATAAAGTCTTCACCTCTGCAAAAAAAAGAGGTTTCACCTATGCAAAAAATTCCATTTTTGATCATATAGTGCAAACAGTAATAATTAGAAAACTTACCTTCAAAGGTTTGCAACAGCTCACCAGGCAAAGCAGACACCAACTCCATCCCTCTGGGGTTACACGAACAGCAGTACACCCAGTGGCTTGTGCCCATGAAACTTTTTTGATGGCGTCTAACAATCTGGTATTTGTTAGCCTTTTCAAGGAATAAAAAAATATATGATTGCAGAAATAAATAATAAAATTTCTGAATGACGATGAAATTAATCTAAACCGTCCTGCAACAACAGCTAGCAAAACTAGGGTATGTTATTTACTGTTCGTAGTACAAAACGATGTATGAAGGTACAGTACCCGTACGTCTTTAAATTTATTACCTTCAGAATTGAACCTTCGTCTGGATCAAAGTCTTGCAGGGCCGCAATTGTCAGAGAACTGTCAAGAAGCAAAAAACCTTTTCCAGTTACAAGTTCCAGCTTGTACGCATCAAGGGCGTCTGCCTCGTGCACTAGAATCGCATGTCCAGTGCAGTTGCTTTGCCTGGGAGTTGCGGTCGGCAACTCTTCCTCGTCAGAAACGGCAGTCGAAAACTCCTCAACGTAACTGGAAACATTATCTGCTTCTGTTTTCGAGCGTTCTCACCTCACAAACGAACTGGACCTTCTTTTCTTCTTTGGCAGCTTAGAGAGGTCGTACCGCTGAAATTTTTGTCCAAGGTCGACAATTCTGAAGGGTTGATCGCTCATGTTTTGCTGTCACAGCCGGCGAAACGGAACAATGACTTCGTTTCCAAGGTCTCTCCGCTCAGCAACCTGGCCTTGGATTTCAAAGTTGGATAGGCTTCACATTTTGAAGGACATGATACCTCGTGTAACATGCCGTTTCCGCAACGATGTTGCGCTAAAAGTTGCCTCGTGTAACATGCATTAAAAATCGTCGCTAAAAATCGTCTCGTGTAACATCACCTTTACAAATTTCCTGGTAAAAGTACCATTTTTCTAACTTTTTATGTCATGCCCAGTAATGAGTTAGAAACTAGGCTTCCTTTTATCAGATTTCAACCAAATTTGCAGAGCATGTTGCTAAGATAATAAGCAAACATTCTGTGCTTCAAAATTGTTTTAATGACAAAATTTGGCCAACTTAGGTTTCACTTTGTCTATTTGCGGAGATAATTGTTGCTAATTTATGCTAATTATGTTAATTTATTCACATACACAGGGGTTTATTGTCGAAAACAACTTTTCATCATAAAGTACATCTATTAGGCTTTCCAAAGAGCCATGCCATGCTATGTTCCTCCAAATATTCGTTTTGTTATTAATTTTCTTGTAAAAGTACCATTTTTACTAGGATTTCTCACGGTCTTGAAAGAGTTATTGGGCTGGAGAAGAGTTATCTGATGAAGCAGTGCAGGAGTGACTGAAAAACATCCATATCACAAGGACACCTGAAATGCAACCTGCTGCCCAAATGAGTTCAAGGAAGAGATCACCCATCAGCTACACACTATACCATGCATATCTTGCTGGGTGTGATGCTGTGGTGTCTTATTAGGGAACGTATGAATCAATGACTCTTTTCATGACAACTCCGGCTTGACAGCGGAAGCTGCCTCTACGCATGTGCAACTGTGTCTTGTGCAACAACACACGTTGTCTCGAGGCCGGTGACGACTTGAAAAAATACAAATTTGAAGTCATCTTTGAGAGCAACGCAACACAGGTTTGTTTTCAGTTATTTCTTTGCCGTTTTGCATCTTTTCCTTAAGTTTAGGTTCAGAAAATAATGCTAGAGCTAATCTGATACAGTTTTTGGTGCATTTTTCAGGTTCAGTCTGCTTAGTGTTTCTGTTTATGTTGGAGGGCTAGTGTGGGACTAGTGCAGGTGGTTTTTGAAGAGAACTGAAAATGAAAAAGTGTGAGTACTTGCGCTTTTTAGGCAGTTCACTTCATACTACTACATTTTTGATAGGTATTACATATACTCGCTTGTCTCTGTCATTGTAAATTAATGTAAACTTTGAACTGTTTCGTATTGTGAAACTTGTTATATGTTTCTTTTGGTTGTCTGTTTGTTTGCTTTCTTGACAGAAATGCTTCTGGAGCAGATAACAATAAAATGTAAAATATCTGGGGATGGAGCAAAAAAATGTCCAGGATTGCAAACTTTATTGTTCTACCTTTTGCTTTGCTTAGTTTTCGACTGGTAAGTACAGTGAAGCCCAGTTAATACAACAGTTGTTGCTCAACTGATGACCTTTGACGAGGTCAAACTCGGTATTCGGTCAACAAGCTATTAACAAAGATTCAAGATCTTGCTGGATGTGATCACCAACATCCCCAGCATCAAGGTTAGGATTCAGACAAAGTGCCGCTATCAGTCATACTTTATATTAACAATTCACAGTAAATTTATGAGCAAAACAGTCTTCAGCAAACGGGATATAAAGTCTATACTGTTTGTATCAAGTACCACACTGTTTAATGTCTAACTATTGCTCAAGGGTTAGTTTCAGGAATACAGAAACATTCACTAGCTTCCCTTCGAAAACAATGGAAACTCAAATTTCTTCGACCAACTTTCCCATAGCCAAAAAAACTACAAAATTAAGGCATTCTTGTACATAATGGAGAGTAATGATGCAGACCATGAATTTATAATGACCATTAATGGTCTGAGGAAGAGTTATCTGGTAAAGGAGTGTAAAAATGAATTTAAAACATCCATATCACAAGAACACATGAAATGCAACCTGGTGCTCAAATGAGTTTCAGGCAAGTGCTCATCAGTCAGCTACACACCATACTGTGCAAATCTTGCTTGCTGTGATGCTGTGGTGTCTTTTTGTTAATGTTCGAGGGCTAATGTGGGACTAGTGCAGGTGATTGTTGAATAGAATTCAAAATGAAAAAAATGTGTTTGTGTTTTTAAGGCGTTTCACTCACTCATAATCCTACATCTTTGTTAGGTATTAGATATGTTTGTCTTTGTCATTATAACATCAATGTAAACTTTGAAATCCTTCTTAGATTAGAACTTGCTATATAATGGTGTTTATTTTTGACAGAAAATGCTTCTGGACCAGATAACAGATAAAATGTAAGATCTGGGGATGGGGCTTAAAATGTCCAGGATTGCAACCTTTATTGTTCTACCTTTTGCCTTGGTTCGTTTGCAACTGATAAGTAATAAGTCCTTTGTTCTTGCTATCATTACTGCTGCTTTTTCTGCTACTTTCACATGTTTTGTTAGGGTAAAAGAAAGTTACAGATTAAGGTAGGTCAAACTGAAACAGGTATGACCTACAGAATTGTCAAAGGATTTTTTTAGAAAACTATAAAATGTCACAATAATAGCCACAACATAATTTGCTGAAGTTTCGGCTATCAACTTAGACCTACCTGGAAAATGTACTGATGGTAAGAAATATCCACAATACCCTTAAACCTTTCAATTGCACAAAAGGGACGGCAAATACAAAACAGAGTATTTGATGAACCGCCTGAAACAAACAAACTTTAGAGGCAGCCAGTACTCGATTATATCTGTGGGATAAGAGGGGAACTCTTTTTTCAAGATTCTAAACATGGTCAAGGTGGAACACCCATACCTTTTAAAACGCCTTATAAAGATGTGGCCTGCTTTGATGGTGCCCTAAACGTGAGGTGGACATTTATTTCCATGAAAAAAGTGGAGGCCACAAAGAAAATGGAAGGCTTGCTGCACACTGATTTTGCCCACGCACATCAATTACAGCACATGAGCAAATTTCAAATGCAAATGAATCAAACAGTCTTTGTTGCTTTTAATTCTTGAAAAAGGAAAGAGAACAGAAAAATTATCAAATCACACATCGATTACAGCACACATGCCTATTCCATCACGAATGAATCAAATGGTCTTTCCTGCTTTCAATTCTTGTAAAAAGGAAAGAGAACGGGAAAATGTGTAGCAAAAAGTGAAGTTGGTAAGTGGTCAGTAAAAGTTTTTAAGTGGTCGGTATGTGGTCAGTAAGTCGATAGAGTGGTCAGTAAGTCATCTACCGACCACTTACCGACAGTTCAACTTGTTCATAAGTACCAATGGTGATTGCCCCCTTCCATGCGAGTGGAAGTTGTACCACTGCATACTCTGTCCCACATCAGACAGAAAAGCAATGGTTTGTTCAAAGAACAAAAACCATTTCAGCCCTCAGCACTGGAATGAACGGATCTTGTAGGGGAATAAGTATTACAATTCTTCATTTTTACAAAGAACGGGTGTGTTGTGGTTACCAGTCAGCAAAACTCTGAAAAAACATTCTTTTAGTTATCCTTTCTGCCGTTAGGAGACGATTCCCTCATGTGTGTTTTGGAAACATGTCGTGGCTTGTAAAATTATGTCTCACCTCAACCATTTTCTTAAATTAATTTTATCACAAAACGAGGGTTTGTTGATTAACCATATAAACCCATGGAAGTCCTTATTCCTGGCGGAGACCAGAGGCCAATTCAATAAAACATTTACAAGTATATTTTACAAGTTGGACCGATTTTCCCACCCGTTTTAAAAAACACACTTTAATCCAGTACCATGACCAGATAAGTGTCAATTATACATTTGACACCTGTATCTGTAATGTTTTGCAAACTTTAATAGTTTCAATAAAGGTCCAACTTGTGAAGTACACGTGTAAATGTTTATTTAATTGGGCCCTGAATTTCGAGTTTCGGTTTAGACAGTGAAATGTTTCCTTGCGCGTCTCTCGCTAATTATTCCATTTTTTTTTTACCATTAACCATTTTGAGAACTTGTTTCTTCTTTGCATTCTTCCTTGTATACTTCTCTCTAGATATTTAAACTTAAGCCTTGGCCCAGAACCGAGATTTCTGTTCTGCCCTTTCATCATCATCGGCATCATCATCATCATCATCATCATCATTATTTATATATTTTTTCTCTGTTCTATTTTTTTGTCTCTAGACAAAATAATGATGAAATGCTTTTTGGACTGTGCTTACCGAGGCAAGAAATTCCACAAGCACAGCTACAAGCATTGTGCTTTTTGTGGTAACATTTTTCAGAGAAAATCTGAAATGCACTGCCACCTTAAAACACACAAGAAATAGGGCCAGCAAGCAGTCCCACCTGTCAGAAAACTGGCCAGCAAGCAGTAGCGCCCTGGCACACAAAGGCAGACATCAACGGCAAGCACGCCAAACGTAACCGCCATCATAAAGGAAATGGTTTATTATCAGCACAATTATAAAAAAAATTCCCGAGCTTCTCGGCAAAATACCCAAGTCTAAGAGTCATTCGTTTCCTCTGGTGCTTATACCTAAAGAGGAGCAATGCCATCGATACAGTTCACCTCTAGGCGCAGAGCAAGAAATAACTAGCTAAGCCATAATCCAAAGAGTAACAGAAGTCATACGAGGCTAGTAAAATCTCTCTCACACACACTGACAGACAAGTTTCACCTTGACTTTTAGAAATCAACTTAGTCCAATGGTGCTTATTAAAGGAATCGAAACTGAATACAGTGCCCCCCTGAGAGTACATAGACTCAATTTATGGGACCCAATATTTGTCTCCAACACTGTGATGCAAGCTTAAAGCCCTTCAGGAGAGAAAAGATGCACAGTTTTGTGACCTGGTACACCTCATCACTAAGGGAAGTTGGTCTGCCTAGCGATATGGATAATACTTATAAGTTGTCAATTACAGTCAAACCTTTATTAAGTGGCCGCCCTTGGGGATTGGGCAAGTGGCCGCTTAATAGAGGTTGGCTGCTTAATAGAGGTTCACCAGGAATTAACATAAGATGTGTCGTGTTCTAGATGCAGTGTTTTTAACAACATGTTTGCTTAATTTCTCAAAGTGACATTGCCTGCCGTCTTGTCATTTCTCACAGTTGCTGCCTTTATCAGCTTGGATTAAAGGCTCTTTTCTTTCATCAGTTACGTCAAAGAAAACCAAATTGAAATCTTCCTGGCCGTTTAATTGAGGTTAAAACAATCACTCATTGGGACAACAAAAGGGTGGCCTCGGCTACTTAATAGAGGTGGTCATTTAATGGAAGCTCTATTTACAGTAAATTGATGACATATTTTTCGGGACTTTGACAACTGGCCACTTAAAAGAGGGTGGCCGCTTAATTGAGGTTTGACTGTATATAACAGAAGAAGTGCACCAATAACAGGAAAGTCTGGGCCAGAGATCTAGAAAGAAACAAGAAACCAGCTGATGGTTCCTGATGAACTGGAGGACGGGAGAAATATAATCACAAATGCAACCACAGCCCAGATCAGATCAGATTTCCTCTTATGGCTCCACCAACCCATTATGTGCCACCCCACTTGGGACACGATGCAAGATTTGGTATTCGTTTCACGTTCTTATTGATCTTGTCAGACCCTGACACCCTGACAGAAGGAAAAGCTGGTTATTTCTCGTTACTGAGTTATTTTCGTCGTGTTGGATGCGGATGCAGCAGAGCGAGGGCTGGACACTAGTAAGGGAGGAGACTGAGGAGGAGCCGTTTACAATTAACATGGTGATCTACTAATGCCTCCTGATGAATTGGACAACAATGGAAGTGAAAACTGGATGCTCTTGACAAGATAGAGCATTGGTCCTACGTCTGAGCAACTAATTGAGCTTTAATAGTGGACGTTTTACAATGAGAACTACGGGAAAACAAAACAAAAAACAGCCGATAGTTTGGGAGCAAATGGCAACACCCCTGGCAGGCCTAACATCCCTGACACACCTGACAAGCCCTGATACGCCTGACACACCTGACAAGCCCTGACACCCCAGACAGGCCTGACACCCCTGACAAGTCCTGACACCCCTGAAAAGCCCTAACACACCTGACATGGCAGACAACCCTGACACCCATGACAACTCTGACAAGTCCTGACACCCCTGACACACCTGAGAAGCCCTGACACACCTGACAACCCTGACACCCATGACTTTCTAATTATGAACAAATTTTGCACTCTTCCTTTTTTTTTAAGTTTTTTAAGAGGGACTACACAAATTTTGATCAGAATCAATTTGTAGGTGACATTTCTGCCATTGACTGGACCACCATCCTCTCTCGATGTAGTGATGTTGATGACATGTTTGATTCCTTCTACTCAAATCTAAATAAAATTGTTGACAAACATGTCCCTCTTGAACAGCTCTCAAAAAAGGAAATTAAGATTAGCTGTAAACCTTGGATTACTAAGGGTCTCAACTTATCAATCCGAAAGAAAAATAAGCTTTATGTAAAGTTCATGAAAACTAAATTTAAATATTATGAAAATAAATATAAGATATACCGAAACAAATTAAGTCTTCGTTTTACAGATGCCAAAATCTGGAACTCACTCAATGAAGAATACAAGTTCTTATCCAAACGGTCATTTAAAAAAGCAATAAAAAGAGACCTTGTGATTCTCTACTGAAGTTATATCCATTATAATTATTTAACTTTTTTGTTTTCCTGTTTGTAAATTTAGCAGTAGTTATTTTGTAGCTGTTCTTTGTGTGTATGTTTGTTTGTATAAATTCATTAAGTAGGTAAAATATTTTTCATAGTCCGACCATCCAAATGTTTTAGATTAACTAGTGGCAGTCTGACTCGATTAGTCTACACTATTTTCAGACTGCCAGTATCTCTCTTTTTGTTGTTGTTGTTGTAATTAAGTAATTATACCTTGTAAGTGTTAAGATACGAATAAACTGTCTCTCTGTCTCTCTCTTTCAAATAAATTTTGTGCAACTACTATATGCAGACTTTGAGATCCACATCAATATTTATTATATACTGTTTATTTTTATTGCAGTATGAAAAGCTGATCCTCACAAAAGACATGGAGGTGAAAAAGGCTGAGTTCATAGGTGATGGAAGGAAAGTACCATTGGAGCAAATCAGAAGGAAAACACTCATAGAACATGCTCTATACATGAGAGATCATACCAACGACTACTATGAAAGTACCAGTTCACAGCTAATCACATACCGACTGAAGATACTATAAGAGTATGACCAGAGGGAACAACTGAGTGCTAATGAGCTGTAGGAGAAGCTGAAACTGCTTGAAAGACAAAGACACCGGATCATCTAGCACGACAACTCAACAGTAGCAAATCATGGATACCTTGTCTGCTTAGTCTCTTTCCTATATCATTCTGCCATTTTCTGACCAGTGCTGAGTACAAAATCAAAACTGGGAAAACAGTCGATGTACAGACAATGGTGGATAGACCACATATAAAATTTATTACTCGTTGTCGCAGTTCTGAAGCAGAGCAAATTGCCTACAGTGAAACAAGATTGTCATGCAGGACAGTAATCTCAGAACTGCCAATGGTAATGAAATTGTGGACACTCAGATTCTTTCATGGGGATAATCCTGCAAGGCAATTTGAAGCTGGCCAACAAAAAGGAGGAAAAACTACTATTGTTCAAACTATGGGTGCCTTGCCACAAGGGCACATGAGTTAGACCATGCCATGAACTGTACACTGATTTCTCTAGAAGACAGAGTAGATGCTATCATGAAGCCTGGTACAGTGTTCAGAGAAAACACTCTGTTAGAGAAGCCAAAGCCTCTGAGTCAATTGTCCAAGGTGCAACTGGAGAAGGAATTGGGAGCAAGGGGTATTTTCTCTGGGAAAACGAAACAAGAGCTGCAGAGTCTTTTAGACATTGAACCGCACGGGATTCAGAGAGTGCCTGCACTATTTGTAAACAAGTCAGTGAAAGATCTTCGCCTTGGCAGTTATAAAATACTTCCAACAGAACCTCTAAATGACATTGGCCATCATATTGAAAATGTATTCACAGAGTTTCCACACCATCTGAAGGCCCAGGACAAGAAGGCATTTGAAGAGTGTGCAAGTCTGTGCATGGGAAACAAAGAAAGTAAGCGTGGGGTAGACTACCGGGCAGCTCTTGTGAAAGCAACAGCCTACCTAAACCAGAATGGCCTCTTAGCTGAGACGGAACTCCCGGTGTTGGCAACCCTCACTGAGATGCAGAGAATTCTCTACAGTGCAGATGAGAAGAGAAGTCCCCAACTGATTCTCAGGTATTATAACCAGTTCTGGTATCATGCTATCCTTCTGAAGCAGCTAATAAGTCAACCAAGAAAACTTAACTTACGCAAAATGTTTGGTGTGTACTTCCACAATATTACAACTCATGGTGGTCTCATGCTTCGCCTGATTTCTGGTCAAGCTGCTAATGCTGAAGAGAGGATTTTCCACTACATCAAGGCCATAACAAAGAAGACCAGCAATTACAGCGACAGCCAGATCATCCCCAATCTGTTCTTGCGTCTTCAAGCAGAGAAGAAAAAGGGCATGCGAGAAGATGTAGCAAGGCAACAAGGGTACATCAGCCACCTTTTCAAGTCCCTTCCTCCTCCTCAAAACACCAGAGTCCCTATTGCTGTCATCCAAAGGAATGTCAAGCACATCTGCAGCACATAAGCGACTACCTACGTGAAGGAGAGGGACTTTGGTGGCACCACGATGATGAAGATGTGGAGTTCCATGATGTTTCAGGTTTTCCATCAGCTGAGGAATCTGGCCCACTCCATAATTTTCAATGAAGAGAAAAGCTCATCTGTAGGAGTGCTGGCAGCAGTGCATCGACCAAAACATTGTTGTACCAGCACACACAATCTGCATTGACCTCCCCAATGGCAGTGTTCAAAAGCTGCACACTGATTTCCTTGCACCACTTCCAGCAGAAGATGAGACTGGCCCAGATGAAGTTGTGATGGAACCAGATGTACCAGTACCAGATGATGATTTACATATTTTGCAGGAACACGAACAAGACACAAATCAACCTCTCCTGCAACCTGAAGAGTCGAATGATGAAGAAGTGCTATTGGATCTCCCCTGCAGTAGATGAACTTGTTCAGCTGACTGAAGTCACTAATCTATCACCTCACACTGACCAAGGACCTCAACTACCCACAATTTCAGTCATCAGTTCACTCAGTGACAGAAATGCACCACACACCAGTTTGAACAAAGCACACACAAACCAGGAGACAACAAGCAGCAGAGAGTATACAATGCAGACTCGTCTGGGGAAAGCATTGGAAGTTGTGCTTGGTCAAACAAACGAGCTCAAAAGATTTGAGAAGTATATCAAACTAAAAAATACAAAAGAGCACAACAAACTTTCTGAAGAAAATTATAAAAGTGCATTGGCTTCCTAACAAGAACAGGTGCTGGCTAAAAACACCAGGTCCCAAAAAGATCTCCTCAAATGGGAAGAGGACTACCTCAATAACAACCTGGCATCATCAACATATGAAGAAATGAAGGCAAATGCAACTGCTTCACTTCTTCTGAAGACAGTCAAGTACTCAAAAGCTCTGCTCAGAGAATGGAAAACTGGCTTTTCTTAAAGTGCCACGGAAACGAAAATCCGAAGACTCTGAGAACAAAACAAAACGCTAGATGGATAGGCTATTATCACATAAAAATACGCGCTTTTATGTCAAGCGAAAGCACTACGCTGTATTTTTAACAAAAACATGGCCAAAATGGCCTGTTGGCGGCAACAATTCCGGCTTTGCATAATTTAAAGATGTGACGTCACAAGGTTGACTCATCAGATCATGGCAGAAAAGAACGAAAGGCGCGCGAGAAAAGGAGGAAAGTAGTGTTGCTGGAGGGCCACACACTGTCAGTTGCAAGAACGGCTCATACTCAGATAGTGTTTCAATGCATCTATTTCCAAAAGACGAAGCTACGAAAATTGTGGGTGCGATTTGTTCGAAAACACAGACCGAACTTTGTGCCTTCTGAGTCATCTGCCCTGTGCTCAGTGCATTTCGAGGCAACATGCTACACGAGATTGAGTGGCATTACGATCTCAGATAATTCTTCAAAGGAGATCATCCTCCAAAAAGGTTCAGTGCCAACCAAGGACATAAGTGCTACCGACAACGCGACAAATCCAAGTCAACAAGAACGACGCAAAGTCCATCCTTAGTTCATATGCACGTGCCGTTTGGTCAGCTGAAAATATTTTGTTAAAAATGTAGTATTTACGATTTGAGATGACTTCGTACATTCAGGTAGGAGTGTACAGCTCGTGAGATGCCGGATTTTAGTTTACGTACAGTCATATTTATACATTTTTTTTTTTTCGTGCCATTTGCAGTTATTGCGGGAAATTAATTTGTCGGCGCCACCTCCCAATGCCACATCTTCACCATTTGCAGATAAGTTTTGCTTTCGTCGACTTGCCAGAGCCACTATGTTCTCCGATTGTTTCACCTTCCAACCAAGTGGATACCGAGTACAGCGGACCTTCAAGGTTGTTTGAGAAAACTTGTGACATGTCTTCTCAGACAGCCTCAAAGTTTTCGTGTACTCAGTGCAATCTCCGGAAACCAAAAATCCGCCATCTACAAAAGGAAAACAGCAAACTACGGAAGCACTTGGCAAAGATCAAGGTCACTGTGGAGCAACTGAAAGGACGGGTAAGTTCAAGATAATGATTATATTCATTTTGAGCCAGTTATCAGAGAATCTAAAGTGGCAGACAGTTGAAGTACGGGCTTATTTGTTGAAAATCTATACTTCAATATCTTTCGGCAGAATCAAGAATTAGAACATGAAAGGACAGAAGACGGCAAGAACGATGAAAACAGTGAAAGTTCCAGTGAAATCGATGTTGATGAGTATGATGACAACTGGCTGACAGAGGGCGAGGATGAGGATGAAGACCCAGACTGGGCTGGAATGGAGCAAGACGTGGAAACCAACCATAAAGCTGATGATGAAGACAAACATTACACATCAAAAAATGACATCAGGTAAGAAAAATGTCACTAATTGGTGGGGGTTATGGGGAGTGTTGCAATATATTCCTTTCCAATTTACTTCCTTTTACTGAACTTATAATTTACTTCACTAATTGCAGAATTGCAGACAATCCTGGCCTGGATGAACCCAAGTTCATCGTTTTTTATTCCAAGCTGCTAGCCATATTTTCATTGTTTTGTTTTAAATGCAAAGATGGGAAGCCAGAAGTGAGCATGAAGAAGAATGGTACAATGGTTACTATCTATCAAGATTGTAGGAACTGTGGTGCAAAATCTTTCGAGTGGAAATCACAGCCATTCATACTGGGGAAGTATCCAGCTGGGAACATTCTCCTGAGTTTTGCCATTCTAATGGCTGGTGCTTCTGTTACCAAGGTATTGCTGGTCTGCAGGCATCTTGGTCTATCTGTGTATTGTGCACGTACCTTTTTCCTCCACCAAATCAGGTTCCTCTTCCCTATCATTCTTCAACACTGGGAGACGCACAGAGCAGTACTGATATATCAGCTAAAGGCAGTCAAAGATGTTGCATGGAGTGGGGATGGCAGATTCGATTCTATGGGTCACTCTGCCAAATATGGTGTATATACCATGTTCTGCTCTTCTATTTCAAAAGTAGTACATTTTGAACTTGTTCAGATAAGAATATTAACTGATTTTTAATATCTGACTTATACAAGCATTATGATACACTAGATGGACAGACATACAGAATGTATACTCCCTCAATATTCCGACACTTTTGCTTTTCACAACTTTTTAGGCAAATCAGGCCAACAACAGTGGGCAAATGGAATTGAAGGCTGCTATGGACTGCTTTAAGTTTCTGAAAGCTGCTGGGCTATGCATTGACATCTTCAGATCTACTGCCAAATGGATACGGGAAAATCAGCCAAGTACAAAGCATTTTTTTGACATTTGGCACCTTGCTAAATCAATAAGCACAAAAATGCTACAGGCTAGCAAGGGAATTGGGTGCGAAAAAATAAAAGAATGGATAAAGAGTGTTCAAAAACACCTATACTGGTGTGCCACATCCACTAGTCAAGGCTTTATGGATCTAAGTTGCCAAGTGGACCTCATACCTGAGACATCTGAGCAATAAACACAGCAACCACCAAGACACTCTCTACACAGAATGTGCTCATGGAAAAATATCCTCAAGATTATGGATAAAGAATGGTCAGTAGATTTCCTTATGATCAATACAAATCATAATGACTAAACATTTTTCTTCCCCTTATTCATCCTCTTTCCTATTTGAATCAATATGTATAAATTCAAAGAGTTATCAATATTTATAATTTATTTTTGCAGGAACAACACTATTTGACAAATTAAAACCCATCTTGTCAAACACTAGGATTTTGAATGACATAAGACAGTTATCAAGTGATGCACAGACCAGTTGTTTAGAAGGTTTTCACTCCACCTTGAACCAATGGCACCCGAAGATGATCTGCTTTTCATGGCTTGGCACATTTTGCAGGTATAAAAGAAGTATTCAACACATAAAATAACATGTAGACTAATATTTGAAGGTAGCTATGTTGTTGGTTTAATTTTAAACTGTTTAAATTTCTTTTTTCAGACATGTATTGGCAAGCCTTCACTTCAATGAGAATCTATCACGGACCACAAACCAGGGTAAAGATGGGAAAAAACTATATAAAGGTCACTTATCCAAAATTTAAGCTTGGCGAGGAGACTGTCAGGGAAGTTGGAGTACCACCAACCTACCGTGAGTATGCTTCAGAATTAAAAATATGGAGGGGAGGGGGTTAGCCCTTTACATAGTTATCATGTATGTAACATTACAGTATCTATAACCTGGAAACAATGTTGTGTTAACAAGGTATGTTGATGGCATTAAAAAACTGCTATTCACCACACCTAAAGATGCAATGCAGAAGATGAATACAAAGCCAATGTGCCTGCAGCTCTCAACACAAAGTTTGACTGTAAATTGTCCAAAGATGCCATCAAGCGCCACATCAAAAGAAAGAAAATGGATACAGTGTTGTACCCACAAGGTTAGATATCAGAGTGGAAATTACTATACATACAATCAATCAAAAATTTTCGACCTTTTCACTCCCAGGAGTGATAACAAAAGTTTCTCTCTGAGACAGTAATATACTAGATATTATTGTTTGGAAACTATCATAATCACAACAATCACAATCAAATTAATTTGCAAACTTTTTCTGAACAGTTCTTGTGAGCAGACCAGATTAAAAGATGTACAAAATACTGCTCCCCTTTCTTTTATTCAGCTGAACAAAAAAACCTTAAAGGCCACTTGTTCAAGCAAGATGGATGCTACAACACAAGCAAAAGGACCACCCAAAAAACCAAAATCTCCATCATGTGTGACACGTGGAAAACCAACCAAGGGGCACCCCAAAAAGCAATGCAATTCCTCTGACATTGGTTGATACAACATTTCTATATGATTGTAGAGATATAATTGAAACATTTTTATGAGTCATATGCTTACCAAATCTGTTCTGAAACTTTATTTCATGATATATTTTAAATAATAGGGTACACAAAGGTATCTACCATCGCTCTTGTGCTGATGCATAGCCTCTGGAATTACATGTGGGAAATTTCTTCCTGATGTTGTTGTATAAACATGCTAGCAGTGGTTTAGAGTTGTCCCATCTCAGGTAACCAAACATCCACTTTACCAGCCATCTGTATGCAACAGCACGTAAACATCTAGAAGAACAACATTGATTTGATAAGTAAATGGTGCATGAAACAAAAAAAATGTAATTCGTACAACTGGAAAAAGGCCATAGTGCTCCTACAGCAACACTGCATTCCATCTGTCTTTAAATCGAAAATGAGTAGCTACTTCATAAAACTACTGCACCATGCATAAAGACTAATCTGCAAAAATAATCAGCATTCCTACTTACTCGTTTTTGGCATTTCGAGTACCCTGTGAAGGGTAGCGGTAATTCCTCCCGTTCTTGTTCTTGAGCAGCGGACAGACTTGTCAAAGAACTGCCTCATTTGTAAGCGCGCCGAAATCAGGGTGGTCCATTATACACTTTACATCTAACCCATCGAAAACTAATTTTCCAGATGCTTGGATGACTTCTCAATGGTACTCTCTTGCACTCACGAGCAATTCGACACTACATTTATCACACAAGCACCTTCGCGCAAGAGACAAATCAATCTAAATTTCAAACAATAACTTTATTTACAAATAAAAAAGCATAATTACCATGTGTCCACCATAATCTCTCGCTCAAATCTCGATTCCAAGATCCCAGGCGTTAGACCATCTTCATCGGAATCGGAATTGGACGAGTCAGGTCCAGAAGGTTCATCTTGATACGGCTCGAATAGTCCGCCTGCCTCACCTATTTCATCTGAACTTGACTGCCAGTCTCTTCCTCACTTTCAGAGGTAGTGGAAAATAAATATTCATCGGATTCAGACATCCTTTGCATAGAAATTTACCATGAAAACCTCGCTGCGCAACAAGAATCAATGAAGCCACAAAAGACAAGTCAACCTTGTGAAGTCAGACACCGCTGAGAATTGCAGGCTCAGAATTCAAAAGTGTTGCCAACAAAGCCTGTTTTCCAAAACCCATACGAGTGATCTTTTCAAAGAATATCTCCTTTCACCTTTTTATCGTCGTATAGGTGTTGAAGGAGTTATACAAAGGGAAAAAACAGGGACATCATTTTCGTTTCAGTGGCACTTTAAACAAATTTCAAACTGTTTCCTGACATAAATGATATTGTATTGAAAAATGTGATATACTGCATATATACATATTTATTTATGTCAAAGCTTTAATAACATATTTACAGTGACTGTCAGAATCGTAGATTGAAGCATTTAATACAGCCCCTTGAAGTAAGTGTATTTGTAGTTAGTGTATTCCAATCTCATATAAATTATGATTTAATAGGTTAACCCGTACATCCTAGCTTCTTTTTTATTGAAATTAAAACAGTATACATAATATACAGCATCTTTTCTTTTTATTATATCATTTACTGCAGGTATTAAGATCTTCATGTATATAATTATTAAAGATAAAACACCAAAAATATTCCACCCAATTCATGCGGAGTTCTATTTTACTGCACACATGAGAACAGGCAGTAACCAGGTTTAATAGTGCAAATTATAAAGCAGCGTTAACACAGGCCCTCGAGCTGTGTGGACGTGGTTAAATCTGCTCTCGAGTAAAGCGTTTCAAATCTAACAATATCAGAACATGACTGGAGAACAGAAGTTGAGAAAGGAAAATCAAGCACTTAGAAATAAAGTTGCAGATTTAAAGGAGAAACTACAAGAGTTATCTGAGAAATTGTCGGAGAAAATTGAGCAGATCGAGTGAGGTGAGTCATGGCGCTGAAGCCTTATCACCAAGTAAGACCAAATCCGTTGAATTCGTCGCTGCCAAATATGATGAGCTTGTGGCATTTAAATCGAATGCCATTGAGGATATCCAGAAAATCAACTCAAGGCTCAACATGATCTCGGATGCTTGTGACCGGATCGAGAAATCAATGGACGCCTTCGAAGCATATAGCTATCAATTCAGCATCAAAATTATTGGGATGCCGCTTGTCGCTGAACTGGAAAGCTCTGAGCAAACAGCAAACCTCTGTTTGCAACTCTTCACAGCACTGGGAGTCCAGGATGTGTCAATTAACGATATTGATATCGCTCATCCCGTCCCTTCTCGCAAGCCATCAAAACCAGCCAAACACTGTCATATGTGAATTTGTACGAAGGCTAGCGAAAGACAAAGTTATGTCGGCCAAGAAGAAAGTACAAAGCCTCAAAGCGGACCACTTAGGATTCTCAGCCGACGTTGGTGTGACAAACATCAGTTTATACAACCACCTAATGCCACGACTGCAAACTCTACTTTACGAAGCAAAGAAGTACAGAGATGTGAACAACTTCAAGTTTTGCTGGGCGAGAAATGGATCCGTCTTCCTGTGCAAGACATCTTCTATCCTCAAGTTCAGCAACCTCGAAGAACTGAACGCAACTACAAGTCATCGTCAGAGCTAAGTACCAGAATAATACTTAACGTTCTTTGTTTAATATAAAACAGGTTAATAAACTTTTCTTTAATCAACAAGAAAAAATCGCGAAACCTCTACTTAAGGAATTGCCTTACTTTAAATTAAGATTTTACCTTTTTGCAGATGACACTAACATCCTTTATGCTGACAAAAGCCTCGATGACTTTTGGCAACACTTTTTGCAAATGGCTAATGTACCATGTGCATTTCGAAACTGTCCTTCACTCACCCCTCCCTGAGGAGTAGGAAACTGCAGAACCTGAATCGCTGATCACTGATAGTCTGAGCGAAGATTTACTTTCAGCCATCGACGATGATGACAGTTTTGTAATTGAGCGTGCACCATCTCTGAGGGATATGATTTTAGAGCTAATACGTAAAGTAGATTTATTAATTCCGGCAAAGTCCCAGCACAAAACTAGCACTCCTGTAACTGTGCGTCCACTGCCGGTTGCTTCACCTCGCCGACCATTGGTTTTAGCGCACCATCAACAGTCACCGATTCTCAAGGCAACAAGTTTTGTTTCTCAAGAGAGACTTTTGCAACTGAGGGCAAAGAGTTGTTCCATAGAAACTTTTGCGAAGAATTTAGTTTGAGTTGTTTTTGCCACACGAGCTTGTAAATAAGAACTGCAATGGTGTGAAGGGCAAACAGGCTTTGGAGCCCGAGCAAATGGCTGTAGTCAAGCAGCACTGCTTTCACTATTTTACTTTTTCCTGCTGAACAAGGTCACGTTGGGGCTGGTAAATGCATGATTGCCATCGACAAATACTTGAGGTGCTGCATGAGAACATCGCTTTCTGCAAGACTATCACCCCGATACTCGAGACTCCCTCGCCCAATACACGCTTGATAGGGGAACTTACATTTAGGCGGTACTGTATGTACTGTAGTATTTCTTTTGATCATGTTACTTTATTATTCATCTCATTTCTTTTAACAACAATCCTTTTTTTATTTTTAGACTAGGAGCTTCCTTTATGTGGAGGACAACTGTACACAGAATTGGTTTGCTGTCCTATCAAGCAGAGCACACCCTCCAATAAGTACAGGACCTGTATCCTGATACTTGATTCTCTTGGAAAGGGAAGCTCCCAGTAAAATACCATTTTTAATCTGAAAAAGTATGTACCACTATCAAGTCATTGCTGAATACATATATTGGGACTTTGACAAGATCTGACAAGTGGCTGCCTAACAGATGACAGTCGCCCAAACTATTATTCAAATTGTCCTTTAACGACAGTCTTTTTTGACTAGGAGCTTCATTCATGCAGTGGACAACTGTACACATAATTGCTTCGCTGTTCTATCAATCACAGAGCACACCCTCTGAGATGTAAAGGCCTTGCAATCAAATGTCACAGAAGCATTCTTGATAAGATAATGCTGGATGCTACCACTGTGCATATTTGATCTTGTTCTTCCCCAGTCTCAGTAATTCTGTTAGCATTAACGTCAGGCGCTACAACTTCAGTGAGCCCCAGGCCAGGAAGGACATCTGTTACCGGTGGATCACCATTCTCAGGAGCCACATGCGACAATTCGTCAATGAGGGCAACAACATCCACGATGTCAGTGACATGAAGCGCACCATTCGAGCACCACGAGTCGTATGGAGGAGTTAAGGGGTGTTATATGGCCGTGAAGATAGCCACAGCCAGCCAGACCATGGTAAAGCACTTAATGACAGGCATTTAGGCAATAAACAACTATAACTAATATCTATTACAACCTCAAGGATCACTACGTGACTGGAAAGCCTACAGAGTCGGTCCAGGAAAAGTGCTTACCAAGAGTCAGCTGCTTCACTCTGGCAACCCACAAGGCCCAACCATTGTCCTGACCATCCATCCCTTCAGCACTCCTACTGTGGAGACTGGGGTACTTTCTGCACGCACCAGAGTTGTACAAGCACCGCCTCCTGCTTCAGAGCCTGGCACTTCTACAGCTCCTCCACCAAGTACTCATCACCCCTCACCGTTTTGTTGCCCAGAGGAGGGCTGTATAAAGTGCTACCAATCATCCAGTGCTTTAGATGTTGGAAAACACTTGGGAGCCTGAGTGATAGTCAGCCTTACACAACATCCAGCAGAAATGGGCTGAGACATCCCAGCAAGTATCCGGAAGCTAAGTCCAGATAGGGGCCTCCTTGTCAACTACTGAGAGCAATCCAGTAACAGGTGCATGAGTGTCCAGTGACTGTGGATGGGCCCTGAAGAGATGCAAGCATGCCATAAGATTTCATGAGGCTGTATGAAGTCATCTTAAGGAAATCTTCATGTGAAGTGAGGAAACAGGCCATAAAGCAAATGCTGCCGATGTTGCCACCAAACAGATATCTGTTCGAGGCCCTGACAGGAACAGGCTTTTCTGCCAGAACGAATGTTTCACCCCTGATCAGGTAAGCGTGGTATTTCAGCAAACTATCTTCCCCTTTTCACGGTGGAAGAATCATTCCTGAGGCAGCCACGGCCACCACAAGAGAGGAACAGGAAGAGGACTTCGTCACCAAGGCAGAGATCACTAGACGTTGCAAAATTAAAAAAACAACTACAGCTTTAGGATAAGCCTCGTTTACTTATAGCGAGTGCCATAATCTTGCACACAGGTAATAATAGCTTCGTTTAGATTAGGACAATGTATTGTTTATATCAAAAGAAATTTACTGATTAATTTAAAATGCGCAATTCTTTGTTACATTCTCTGTGGCCCTTGCGCATTACCTTTGGCACGCCTTCTAGTATAGACTGCTGATCTTGTCTAGATATATGATTACCTAAATTTCCCATGAATCTCGAAGACTTTAGAATGAACAAAGATCAGGATATTTGACTTGCTTGGATATACTAGAACAGCTAACAGCGGGAGAGAAGCTAAAGGAGGTTTATCTACATTTCTTGACAATCTTAGAGAACAAGACAAGAATGCCAATTTTAGTCATCAGGCAACACAAGGGAATGGCAGGCACATCTGCAGCAAATCAGTGGCTTACTCCAAGGAGTTTGGTGGCACCTGGACAATGGCACAGTGGAGTTCCATGAAATTTCCAATTCTCCACCAGCTGAAGAATCTAGCCCACTGTTTCATCATTTCCGATCAAGCATATTGAAGAATGGAGAGGCTGACCTACAACAGTGCCGGCAAGAATGCATCAACCAAAACGTTGTCATCCCCACACACATCATCCTCATTGACCTTCCAAGTGGCCAAGTGCAAAAGCTGAACACTGATTTCCCTACTCCACTCCAATTTGAGACGGAAAATCATTCTGCAGTAGTAATGGTACCAACACCAGTTGAGGGTTTAGAAGGATACGAGCTGAGTAGTACTCAAGATCAACATGAATGCAGGAGCTGAATCAGCAGCAGACAAAGAAGGACCTGCCCCAAGACAAGATGCTGAACAAATTTTGAACTTCTTCCCTGCAGCAAAGGAAGTCATTCAGCTGGCTGAAGAACAATGTGCATGTCAAGCAGGAAGGTCTAAGGAAACCACACCCCTATGGGAAGAACCTGGGGAAGTTTTGAGCATATTCAATACAGCAGAAAAGGTGATTTGCCAACCTGAAGTGGATCAGAGTTCCAATGGAGGTCACAGAGAGAAAACAACAAGCAACCAAGAGGGTCAATACAGATTTCAGACAAATCTTGGAAAGGCATTGGCAATTGTGTTGGGTCAAACTAGAGAGCTTGAAAGATTTGACATCAGACACCTTGAGCTCAAAAACACGAAACAAAGGAACAACCCTTGTGTCAGAAGCCTGGCCAAAAGCCCGGCTAGGCCGGAAAAGCCTGGCCTGACCAGGCTTGCCGGGCTTGAAACCAGGGCAACCGGGCTAGCCCGGCCTGGTAAGCCTGGCAATAGCCCGGCACTTACAAATTGGGGCCGGGCTTTGCTGGCTACCAAGGCTGCTAAAGCTCGGTTTACTCGGCCAATCACTTTAGGCTGGGCTTTCTTGGCTACACTGGCTTGGCCAAAGTATGGTAAGCTCGGCCAGACATTATTAGGCCAGGCTTTGCCGGCTACTACGGCTTGGCCAAAGTCTGGCAAGCCCGGCCAAACACTTCAGGCCAGGCTCTCTCGACTACCCCGGCTTGGCCAAAGTATGGTAAGCCCGGCCAACCATTATTAGGCCAGGCTTTGCTGGCTATCACGACTCGGCCAAGGTCTTGTAAGCCTGGCCAAACACTTCAGGCCAGGCTCCCTCAGATGCCCCGGCTTGGCCAAAGTATGGTAAGCCTGGCTAACCATTATTAGGCCAGGCTTTGCCGGCTACCATGGCTCAGCCAAAGTCTGGTAAGCCTGGCTAAAAACTTCAGGTCAGGTTTTCTTAGCTACGCCAGCTGCACCCAAAGTCTCGTAAGCCCAGCCAAACATTCTCAGGCTAGGCTTTCCTGGCTTACCTTAGCTGGACCCAATTCTGGTAAGCCAGCCAAGTAATTTAGGCCACTCAGATACACCAAAAATAATACCTGCATTGATAGTAAATTATAATGCTAATGTCACAAGAGCCATTTGAATGTGTTAACTCATCCAGATTAGATGAAATTCATTTTAAAAAGTCCCTGGAACAATTAGCATTAGTCTGTTAACCCATATTCTGTTCTGTTCTGTTCCTATTCTGTTAACCCATATAATTATGTCCATTTTCATATCTGTCACTGAAATGGCAATATTACTACACATGTCTGCAGATACAACCTTAGATGGCACTAGTTATTCAACTCAAAGATCTCAGTAATTGGTCAGAAATTTGTACTCATGGATGTATGTACCAAACTCAAAGATCATAAACAAATCATAAAGATCATAAAGAGTAATGTATACCATTACATTGAAATTTGAATTGGCAAAATTCTCAGGAAAATCTGGTTTACAAATTAGACTCTGGTAAAACTGCTGACTGTGAAATAATGTCAAAAACTGTTTTATTACATTTGTCACTCTAGCAGCTAAAGGAGAAAAATCAACTTAACAATAATATATCAGTATCTTTTCTTTGTGTACCTGTCCTCCTCTTAGTGGTAGTGAAATGAGGTGTCATAAAAATATCCATTAAAAACCTGTGGTCCATTAGGCAAACCCAAATTGTTGTCACTTAACTTTTCCCGCTTTGTAATTTAAATGGTTAATGGTGAGTTTTAAAGACATTTGACCATTTGATAACATGCACAATTAAGAAATGTGAACAACGTGTTATCTTCTGGTACTGCAGTTTTCTCAGCAATATTTTATAACACCAAGCTTAAGAATTTTTATATTAATTGTTTTGAACACTTTCAGTTTGTCAGTGCTTGGGAGCTGGCACTCGAGAGAACAGTCCCACTTGCAAGAATTGAGATAAAGTTGAATTTAGCATATTTACAAACTTAATAAAATTAAAGAATCATATTAACATGCCAAAACTCTGAGCAGCTACACAGAGTGAAGGCAAAAAGCCGAGTCATCCATTATAGCCAGTGCTAATAACTCTTAGCTTTTGTACCATTAATAAGTTCACTATTAATATTACTTGACATTGACAAAGTCAGTTTGGGACTCTCCAGACCAGCATCATTCCACATTAGAGGAAAAATGAAGGCAAACAAAATTAAGTCAGTATCATGCACCAGTGAGTTTGAACTGCTTGGCAATATTAAACATTTTAAATTAAAGCAAAACCACTCAATTTATTGTTGATCTGTTGTGTAAAGCAAATGATACCATAAATATTTCAGTTACTGAAAACAAGCTGTTTGGGAAATTGTCCGTCTACAGTATTCATTTATATCTAAACTTTCTTGTTGAAAAGCTAAATTTGTTCACAAAACGATTTCTTCCACTTTGCTTAGTTAAGAAGATTTTTACAACCATATGCTTTTCGAAAAATGTATACTGTCCAGTAATTACTGTAAAATAAAAGTTGTTCAAACAGGTATTTCGGAGGAAATTGTTTATTAAGTATCTATGTATTCATCAGTTCAGTTCATACATGAATGTTTTACCTCAAGCTGACTATAAAAAGCTGACTCGACTAACCTCGATCTCCAAAGTCGACTCTTCCTCCGAATTACAAGACTTTAAACCATTTTTATTTTCTGGCGATTCCTAGCAGTTCCAAACGTGTGCTAACCTTGTCCTTGGCTCCTATATTTTTGTGGCAGTAATATTTACAGTGACATAAGTACCTGAACATAATTCAATATATGACTGCCAAGATTACCACCACGAAAATAACTCATTGCATACAGTAGCTTACATGTGGCAGATACTCCTTGAGCGTGCAGACTGCATAACATGTTGATGAAAGGGTCGTAATCATGTGGTAAAATCAATAGCTTTAGTTTGAAACAGCCAGGAAAACAACTCAATGACCAACGTTGGCATTTCCACGGTACACAACGTGTGACGTCAAACCAAATGGCCGAGTGGAAACTGGAAAACGGTCACATGGTGCATGTCAAACCAACCAAAGGCGGGAAATTGCGCGGCGTCGCCGTGGTGACGAAGCAACGGTTTTTTTCTGAATCGGCGTACATTTCTGTCTTCCCGAGAAAGCGGCCGTCACGAGGATCTTGCAAGTTTGAAGCCAATTTTAAGCGTACTGAACTGGAAAGGAGATTGCCTTTGATAGTCTTGAGGAACGGTTATCCTACAGGAACTGTGAATACTCCCCAGAATACTCCCGGACGAAGCACGAACTGTTATTTAGGTAAGACAAAATTTGAAACTACCTAGACATACGAAAAGCAATCTGTTTACTAAACAAAGCAAACAGATGACAGATAACTTATTTTACTCATTGTGAACTGTAAGTTGAAGATAATTTATCGGCTTCATGGTGAACTGTAAGTTGACAATTCTTTGACATTTGTGTGTGAAACGTATTGCAATAAATTTAAGAAATCCGATACGGCGAAAGTAAGCATTTTTATTGCACACGCGGTTACCGCTAATCTGATCTTGATTTTTACAACAGTTTCGGTTTTAAGTATTGTATTTATGGCTGGCCTTCGGGGTAAAAAAATGTACTAGGAAACGATCAGTTTCTAGGCAAGTTGACAAAATTTGAGAATGAGGAAAAGATACAACATTTCTGATCACATATGAATTTATTCTAAAGTCTCAGCATCTCGCTTCAAGGGCCAGGATAGAGAGACTCAACAAAAATATATATGAGGTTCCCAGATATGAATGACCTGCTCGAGGATGCAGCAAAATAATGCATAGAAACACAGCAAGTAATAAACTGCCTTTGATGGTTTTTGTGAACAACATTCAGCCTGCAGCGTACTCAGGGGCTGGCCTTTTTGTGATAATAATATAAACATAGAAAAAAATCTACCACATTTTAACAGGTTTGTTGAGTACTCGTACCTGTATGGTAATATTATGACATACGAAAATTGTTGAACTAAATTTTGACTTTGCTTTTGGGTAAATTAATTTTCTCCTATGTTTTGCTTGTATAATACAATTATTGTCTACGATCTGAATCGTTGTGGCATTTAATTTGTTTTAATATTTACATGTACACGTATTATACATCCTGCACATAACTGATCTGTTTGCATGTTTTGGTATTGACATCTCAAAATGGTGGCATCTCTGCATGATTGAAGGGAGACCTTGGCACAATGCTCAGCATGCTTTATTCGACTGAGGTAATCTATCAAGTGACTTCAAAGTTTGGATGGAGATGGTTTAAGTGCACAGGACAAGAAGCTAGTAAGCTGAATAGCATTATAACTGTCAGTGGACATGCAGGAAAATTAGGACAAAATAAATGTTTGAATGTAATATTGTAGTAATGCTTTGGTTTCCTTTTGTATTGCTTTCCAATTACCCAATACCATTTTAGCAGCATTCTTGGCTGTCATCCTTACTCCCCATTTTTCTGATATCCCATAGCTTCAAGGCACTCAAAGCCAGAGGCCTTAATTGGGACTGCAGGCTAAAACTCCAGCCAATCCCAGACATTTATCCTGTTAGCGGCCACAACCAGGCAAGCCTTGACCAGGGTTACCCCGGATACTACTTTTTATAGCCTGGTCAAAGCTGGCTACAACTAGCCTGACCTAGACCGGGGTTACCCCGGTTTAACTGGGGTTGGCCGACCCTGGATACCATGATTTTCTTATCATCCAGCAAGCCCGGACAAAGCCTGGCCCCAACTGGACCGGAGTAACCATGGTTTAGCCGGGGTTTGTGATCAGCCAGGGTAACATGGCTGAACCCTGATACCATGGTTTCATTATCATCTGGCAAGCCCGGACAAAGCCTGGCCCCAACTAGCCTGGCCTTGACTGGGGTAACCATGGTTTAGCCGGGGTTTGTGCTCAGCCAGGCTAACACGGCTGACCCCGGATACCGTGGTTTTTTTATCATCTGGCAAGCGCGGACAAAGCCCGGCCCCAACTAGCCCGGCCTTGACCAAGGTAACCATGGTTCAGCCGGAGTTTGTACTTGGCCGGGCTAGCCTAGCTGACCCCGGATACACTGGTTTTTTTATCATCTGGCAAGCCCGGTCAAAGCCCGGCCACAGGGCTGGGCTGACCCTGGTCAATTGCCTGGGCTTTGACCCCGGTCAACCCCGGTTTGGCCGGACTTCTGACACAAGGGAATCACTTAGAAAGAAATTACAGAGATGCACTTGCTCGCCTTCAAACACAGGTCCTGGCTGAAAACAGCAGATCACAAAGGGAGCTTCTGGCATGGGAAGAGAAGTACCTCCTCACTTACAATTTGGCATCGCCATTATACGAAGCCATGAAAGCTGACCCAACTGCTTCAGTTCATCTCAAGAAAGCTAACTACTTGAAAGCACTGCTCAAAGAATGGAAGACTTGCTTTTCTTGAACTAAATATTCAAAATACTGTATATAGCTGGCACAATTTGCGTTATTGCTCGTGGGGGCCTGGGGCCCACGAGAGCTTAAAAATGGGAGTTTTTATTTATTTTTCCTTTTTGTGGGTCGAGAATCAGCACACGGTGATTGGTTCATCTTATCACATGCTGGGCGATGACGTAATTGACTTCGCTAAACAACTCAAGATGTGGCCAGTGAATTACTCGTTACTTGTGTGTAAAAGTTAACTGCATCCCATCCAAACTCAACACCATTTGGCTCTGTGGAATGTGCACGGATAAACTGGATTTTCGGGAACGATTTTGGCTCGCGTTCACCGCGGAAGCTTTGAGAATAGCCGTAAACAAATATTTGATGGTACCGCTGTCGCCGATAAATATTTAGTCCGGACGAAACTTTCTGTGGCGACACGAAATACTTTTGGGAAGATAACAGGGCAAAAGCAGAAACCAAAGCTACGGTGAGCTTTAGCCGTAAAACAATGACGCTTTATGCTTTACTCTGTACATGGCATCTGTTGCCTCATAAAATTCTTCTGCGTATCGTACATTGCCTGTTGAAGTGTTTCTTTCATTCGATCATGTAGCCTTTGTTTCGCAATGGTCAGTGAATACCAGAAATGAAAAATACACCGAAATAATTCTGAGGATTGAGTTTGCAGTCACAAATGGACTGAACACACTGTGAACAAAAGCGCAATAATATTGTAAACATCTCTCGTGTGACAATCCTCGCTTTCAATTTTATATTTGTTACAGAGCACGAATACTCGAAAGCCTGATAGAAAGAAACGTATTCAGTTAATAAAAGAAAACACATGAGTAGTGAAGCGAAAAAGTAAATTGCATCCCATTCAAATTCAACGCCATTTGGCTCTGTGGAATGTGCACGGATAAACTGGATTTTAGGAAAAGATTTTGGCTCGCATTCACCACACAAGCTTTGAGAATAGCCGTAAACAAATGTTTGATGGTACTTCTGGGGTATTGCAAATATCTCTGTCGCCGATAAGTATTTAGTCCCGATGAAACTTTCTGTGGCGACACAAAATACTTTTGGGAAGATAACAGGGCAAAAACAGAAACCAAAGCTACGGTGAGCTTTAGCTGTAAAACAATGACGCTTTATGCTTTACTCTGTACATGACATCTGTTGCTTCATAAAATTCTTCTGCGTATCGTACATTGCCTGTTGAAGTGTTTCTTTCATTCGATCATGTAGTCTTTGTTTCGCAATGCTCATTAAATACCAGAAATGAAAAATACACCGAAATAATTCTGAGGATTGAGTTTGCAGTCACAAATGGACTGAACACACTGTGAACAAAAGCGCAATAATATTCTAAACATCTCTCATGTGACATTCCTCGCTTTCAATTTCATATTTGTTACAGAGCACGAATACTCGAAAGCCTGATAGAAGAAACGTATTGAGTTAACAAAAGAAAACACATAAGTAGTGAAGCGAAGGCTGGATTAATCATGGCCTCTGATTAGAAATATGAGTCAAGGTCAAACTGTCATAATCGATTGTGCATAAAAAGATATGTCACGCATTCTCAAGATGCAGGGTCGCTCAACCTTTAAGAAGCAAGTGTACCAGTGTTGTAATAATAATTTTTAGTTTAATCAAGGTGTCAAAAGAGCAAGGTGTCAAAAGCCAAGTTCTCTATACTGTGTGATATTTTTATGGTGAGAAATTGGAAGTCTCTCTTGGGAGTTCCGCTCTTGTCCCCTACTTTCCATTTTATATTCTGGTCTCGACCCAACTCACGCCGCAAGCTCACTGGCAAGGCCAGTCTAGTTGAGCAAAGTAACCAGAACAGTTTATAGCAATAACAGAACATAATATTAAAGCTGGTACAAATCTTAGTACATTGTACTATTAAATTTCCACAAATGAACGCAGTTTTTGGCAGATACGAGTAATATGATATTTATGTATGAAATTTAAGAATGAAAATGAATACATTTAGTGTGTGTGCAGAAAGCACCACAGCATACATACACAAATAACGTACTATCTTGCACTTTTTTCAAATCACGGCAAAAAAGTGCCTATAACGCAATGATATTATCTATAAGTTGATTCTACATCACGTAAATAATCAAGAATATTTTCCGGACTGTCAATAAAAAGGTCAGTATGCTAATTTTAATGTAAGTGTGTACAAAAGATCAGTTGCTTCTACCGTGGGTAGATGTCAACATTCGCATATTCACTCAACAGTCAAACCATGAAATATTCTACCAGTTAAATTGTTTGACATTAAATAAGACACTTAAAATAAGGTTTTGTGCTTACTTTCTCACTGTCATGTGTTGCTTACAATTCAGCAAACTCACCAGGGCCGACCACGCCTGACCAGTATCAAAAAGAAATTTACTTTAATTTATCATGCCAACTATTTAAAGGTTGGTAAAGTACGTTTGCTCAAGAAATATGACATCTTCGTTTCTGAAAACAAGCTTCAACACATCATTTCTGAATCATGCATCAAAGGCCCCCTTCATCATTTTCGAAAGTAGATTCCACTGGTTTTTCCAACTGATGAATTGGCCAAATTCTGCAGTCAAGGCCTAGCTACCAACAGAGTAAAGGACCACACCAAAAGGCAATTAGATCAACTGAAAACTCGAGTTTTTTTTTTATTGTGAGCAGTGAGTGTTCAAACTCGGGTAAAAACAGTTTTGACTGCCACCGTGCAGTCTGGCGTTCACAGCTGTTGTATCATGTTCAAGTTCTTACTGTTACTCTTTTATGTTTCCAGGTTACTTGTTATCTTTCTGTGCAGCTAACTCTAAGGATTGTCCAACGGCAGAGCAGATAAACGAAGTTTTCACACAGCAAGTGAGCTATGCCTGTCAAACAACAACACGCTGATAGCCGACTTGACAAGGTCACTGTGACACGAAGTGACAGCTTGATTAGACCCAGGCCATATACCAAACTTAGTTTTCATGACTCTATTGGGTACACAATGAATCAGTATTGTCAGTGCCATGAACCATGTTCACCAAATTGTTGCAAGATTGTGATTCAAAATTGCCTTTAGTGGTATACTGCCAGAAGGTGTAAAATGGTTAAGACTTAAGCTTTAGTCTGATTTATGGATACCTACTGTACACGTTCTTTTCTTACTACAACTTGCAGTTGTTACAAAACAACAGAAGGCAGAAAACTGTTTCCACATTTCACAGATAAGTATGTATCAACTCAGATTCCAAACAAAACACAAAATTTTGTTTTGAACAACCTTCTTTCAACAATGCAAATTCATCATCACACAGAAATGTGTCACAAAACATTTTGCCGGTTCATTTTTTCCAGGTTGGATGTTTTTTGTTTGATTCTTTATTACTTTTTGGTGGGGGCAGGGTGCTTGTTCTTTTATCCCTGTACAGTTACAGGAAACACACAGAGTGGGAGTGGGTGCATACTTAGAGCCCGGACCTCCTCGTGTCTCTTGTTTACATTGATAATCGAGTCACAAAGAGCATGTGGTGAGTGCCATTTCTTAAATTGTGTTTTGGCTTTACTTGACAATCTTGTTTTATTCCACGCAGGAATCAGAAGAGGTTTTGGTGCCATTGGCCGACTTGACAATGGCTATGGATGAGCTTCTTAGATTAATGGGCCATGTGCCCTCACTCTGAAGCTGTGATTAATGGCTCGGTCTGCTGTGATGACTGTAACCAAACGTTTATTTTTTCTTTACTTTCCAGTACTTCTCCGAGTTTTCTCTGGAACAAAGAATGTTAGTTTAAAATGTATTTAATATAGTACCATGAATATATTGCTTGCTCGTAAATAACTCTTTCTGACTGCTATCAGGCACCTTTAGCATCAACACTTAGATGTCATTTTTCTGAGCACATCTGAACTGTCATCACTGAGTACACTGACTGTGTCATAATTTTTTTGTTTCAGAGTTTCAGACAGCCCTTATTCAAGAATATGTGAGTTCGCCTCATATACTACTCAAGGTAAGCATGATCATAGACATTTTTCTTTCGTTATCTGATGCGCCGTAACGTTTTGAGCAACTATATTCAAGCACGTATTGTTATTTTGAAGGGATTCCGATAATAACTCAAAGTGACCCAGGGATTTTTACTGATACTTCCGGAATTTGCAAGCTACGCTAAAATAAAATATTAATTTGTTCAATTTTATATACAGACAATAAAATGAATCGACTAAGGGGCAATGCATGAACCTGTTCGATACATAAAACCAGGACTAACTTCCATGCAGAGACTGAACCCGACAAAACATGAACATCTGTAACATAACGTGCAACAGGACACAAGATTGATTTCTCAAAACTCAATGAGTCTTTCACTCACTAAAACTGCTTTATTTGACACTGGTTTGTGGCTCAAAGTTGGATCTCACTTAGGCTTCCCATGGTGAGAAATTCCTGTAAGCGACCATTTAAAGCTCAACGAAGGGTGGTTCCTTATGGGAGGTTCCACTGTATCAAAACGATCTATCTAAAGATATTACGAGGTAAAATCTGTTCGTTTGGTGTTGAAGCAGCAGGAGAGGAATCGAGTTTGGGAGGTGCCTTCAGAACAGAGATCCTATCATTTAGCCATGAAATAAACAAGTAAATAACTTTCATACTGTTCTCTTCTTTTCTAGCTAATTCACATTGTTAGTTCTTCGTCTTTTACTTTCCAGTTTCCTGATTTATAGTTTCGAAGAAGAGGGGAAAAGTGGGTCTGTTCTTATCGCTATTATACAGAAAGTACTCGACGCAATAAGTATTAACAACTGCATAATGCATCATTTTGAAAGTATTTACTCTCTTTATGCCAAGTTCAAAAAAGCAAACCAAAAAGGAGGAAGTGCATGAAACAACTACTGGATGAGTGGCAATTTGGACATAAATACGCCCTCAAAATATATTACAATAAAGTAGATGTTGTAAACCTGAGAAATGAGAATGAAGAATTAAGAAAACACAAAAGAGATTTAGAAGAATCACTGGTTGTGCAAGAGGTCAATAGGCTTTGGGTGGAGGATAAATACCAAGATGCTTTACATACAGTTGAAAAGAAATCTATATCATCCTGGCTATGCTACATATTCCAACATTCGTACAACACTGGCTTGTTACCTGTGGATTGGACTAAGGCCCTGGTTACTGCTATCTACAAGAACAATGGTAAATCAAATCCTGCTAACTACCGTCCAGTCTCACTGACTTGCCTATGCTGTAAAGTTATGGAACACATAATCCTGAGCCATGTTGCTAAGCATTTATCCATCCACGACATTTAAATTAATCAGCAGCATGGTTTTAGACAGTATTTTTCGTGTGAAACCCAATAAATTATGGCAATCAATGACTGGGCCAAAGGCATCAACCATCCGATGTGATACACAGATTTTAGTAAGGCTTTTGATTCTCTCCCTCATCGTCGTTTATTGTCTAAACTAGATTATTATGGTATTAGAGGGAAGTGTGCAGGTTGGATAAATGCCTTTCTGAAAAATCGATCTCAAGTGGTTTCAGTTAATGGATCACACCAAATACCCAACCTGTCATTTCTGGGGTACCCCAAGGGTCAGTATTAGGACCAGTTTTATTTTTACTCTATATAAATGACATCACTGACAATATCTGAAATGCAACTTTCCGCTGATGACAGTATTATCTATAGGGAAATTAATAACTATCAGGATTTTCAAATACTACAATATGATCTAAAAATCCTCCTTGAATGGGCAAGTCTCTGGCAGCTGAAATTTAATATCTCAAAACGCTTCCATTTGGGCATTACAAATAGGCTCACCGCCCCATATCATGAATAACCACGTCATATCAAGGGTAGATTCGGTTAAGTATCTTGGCCTCACTATCAACCAGAAGCTGAAATGGAACCAGCACTGCGACAATTTATGCAAAAAGGCCAATGAATCACTGAACCTTCTCAGAAGAATTCTAAGTGACTGTAGTGTAGAGGTAGTCTAGAGCCAATACTACACTAGTTCGTCCCCAACTTCAACATGCTAGTAGTGCATGGAACCCCCAAACCAAACGAAATATTAACAAAATTGAAATGGTACAGCACAGAGCAGCTAGATTTGTTTTCCACGATTATTCTAGAACTAGCCACATTACCCCAATGATTGCCCAACTGGGATGGGATTCACTCGAGCAGCGTAGATTGTTGTCCAAAGCTACCATGTTTTACAAGATCCAGCAAGGTTTAGTGGGGATTAAATTGCCCCCCCCCCGAAATATGTCACCTGAATAGGGCATCCAGACTACCAAACCCATTGCCATTTAGGCATCTCCAGTCAAACAACGATGCATACAAATTTTTTTTTATCCAAGAATTATACCAATATGGAAAAAATTACCACTAGATAGTTTATAAATGCCAAGTGCTGCTAGTTTTAAAGCAGCTGGTATGCCAATTATTAAGACAAATAGTAATTAGTAATTATCTCCATAATATTGGCTTTTATTGTTGTTATATTATTGTATATTAATTTATTATATTTTATATTATTATATTTATATTTAAATAGCATTTTGTATTAGATCTCCTAGTATAGTGTAATACTGTTTTTAGGAGTAACCCATTAAAGCATTAAAGCATTAAAGGAACTACTACAAGAAGCGACTCAAGTGAATGGCAAAACAAGGGATGGGGTCTACCAAAGAAGAATTTCAGTGACTATTTCAGGCAGCCCCAATTAAGGTTAACATGAGGAATGAAAGTGTAATGTCAGTCCACCTTGGCCTTCTTGAGACTAAACAACTTTATGGCAACAAAGATGGAGGTCCTGAATGCTGAAACCAACAAATATCAAACTTTTAATCCTACTGAAGGGGAAAATCTTGCATTCGCTGATAGAAGAACAAAAAAAATTATTAATGACATTCACGAAGCAGATAAAGGTTGTATTTCAAAGACGAATTTAAAATTTCAAATGAAGCCTGGCATGAAATTTCCATGAAGACTACTGATGTCCCCAACAAGCATGTCATTGCCAAATTTTCGGCAACACTTTTTGCAAATGGCCAATGTACCATGTGCATTTCGAAACTGTCATTCGCTCACCCCTCCCTGAGGAGTAGGAAACTGCAGAACCTGAATCGCTGATCAGTGATAGTCTGAGCAATGATTTACTTTCAGTCATCGACGATGATGACAGTTTTATAATTGAGCGTGCACCATCTCTGAGGAATAAGATTTTAGAGGTAATACATAAAGTAGATTTATTAATTTCGGCAAAGTCCCAGCACAAAACTAGCACTCCTGTAACTGTGCGTCCACCACCGGTTGCTTCACCTCGCCGGCCATTGGTTTTAGTGCACCATCAACAGTCACCGATTCTCAAGGCAACAAGTTTTGTTTCTCAAGAGAGACTTTTGCAACTGAGGGCAAAGAGTTGTTCCATAGAAACTTTTGCAAAGAATTTAGTTTTAGAGTTGTTTTTGCCGCACAAGCTTGTAAATAAGAACTGCAATGGTGTGAAGGGCAAACAGGCTTTGGAGCCCGAGCAAATGGCTGTAGTCAAGCAGCACTGCTTTCACTATTTTACTTGATTGCCATCAACAAATACTTAAGGTGCTGCATGAGAACATCGCTTTCTGCATGACTATCACTCGCCTGTTACTTGATACTCTATGCCCGATACTCGAGACTCGCTCGCCCGATACGGGCTTGATAGGGGAACTTACATTTAGGTGGTACTGTATGTACTGTAGTATTTCTTTTGATCATGTTACTTTATTATTCATCTCATTTCTTTTAACAACGATCCTTTTTTTATTTTTAGACTAGGAGCTTCCTTTATGCGGAGGACAACTGTACACAGAATTGGTTTGCTGTCCTATCAAGCAGAGCACACCCTCCAATAAGTACAGGACCTGTATCCTGATACTTGATTCTCTTGGAAAGGGAAGCTCCCAGTAAAATACCATTTTTAATCTGAGAAAGTATGTACCACTATCAAGTCATTGCTGAATACATATATTGGGACTTTGACAACATCTGACAAGTGGCTGCCTAATGGATGACGGTCACCCAAACTATGGCCGCTAAATAGATGTTGTGTATAGATCTTATTAACCGAGCGCACGGTCCGCACAGTAAGTTATGGACCGAGTTTTTTTCATCGCCTTATGGCCCGAGCGCGAGGGCCATAAGGCGACGAAAAAAACGAGGATCCATAACTTACGGTACGGACCAAGCAAACGAGGTTAATAAGATATTTATTATATGGCTTTAGATCTTTCGGCAAACATAAAACAAGGCCCCAACAAGTACTCGTCTTGTTCATTCAACAACATCAATCGCGATCAGGCATGAATTACGCACGTTTGTTTTCACAACAAATTCAGTTAACAGCTTACAATTCTACCGATTTGAAAATCTTGAAAGAAAATAAGCGTCTGTCGAACCAACTGCCAAGATAAATACTAATTTGTTCTGAGCTGAATGAAATGGCCCATAGCGTGTGTCAAACAACGACACTGCAGTGAACTTTATTCGGTGAATGACTCGAACTCGCCCTTGCTCGCTCACTAAAGATTTAAAAAACTGCAGTCTTATCTCTTTCCAGAAGAAACTGCTTTGTAACTCAGAGTATTTTTTATTCTTTTGAATAAGTTTCTTACACGTACAATAATGTAGAAGGCAAAATGGCACTAAAAGAAAATCATTTCATCACAAACTGCGACCAACACATCGTTGAAAGTTATATTATTCAAAACTCGCCGTTTAATTTTCCTGCCTCCTTGTGGAGCGTTTAGGTTTCTTCCAGCAAAATAAAAGTCCTCAAATCAGCACAGCGTTTTTGTCCCAGTCAGTGATTTCGAAATACAGAGTTCTCTTGCATTGTGAAAAATTTATTTACAGTCTTCACAGTGCGCCATGACGAGCAAACATGTCTGCAAAACTTGATTCTTGCACGGTTTTAATCATAACTGTTCGCGGCGATTGTTCGCTTTCCACTTTCTTCCTGGCAAGTGTGCAAATTTGAACAGATGTGAAACAACTCTCCATACTCTGCAGCGCTTGTTGTCAATGACGGCTGAGGTCACAAGCAATTTTTTCCTCGGATGTTTTCCTTCTTCGTAACGGTCATTTACCAAGATTGTAAACTTTCCCCGATCATCATAACTTAACAGTGAGTATCCGGAACATTTAAACTTCCCATTGCACTTCTGGGCCTTTTATGACAAACGCTTAGCAACTTTTCGAGTAATCATTTGCGGTCCACATGTGCAAACTGATTTTGCGGTCCGTACAGTAAGTTATGGACCGGTAAAATTGACCAATCAGAACGTGCGTAAAATCAATTTGCGGTCCGTACAGGAAAGTATGGACCGGTAAATTAACCAATCGTAGCGTGCGTAGTATCAGTGCCATATGATAAAAACATTTACGTACAGTAGTAATTCTTTTGATCAAGCTACTTTATTATTCAAATTGTCCTTTAACGACGGTCTTTTTAAATTTTTTTGACTAGGACCTTCGTTCATGCTGTGGACAACTGTACACAGAATTGGTTCGCTGTCCCATCAATCACAGAGCACACCCTCTGAGATGTAAAGGCCTTGCGATCAAATGTCACAGAAGCATTCTTGATAAGATAATGCTGGATGCTACCACTGTGCAAATTTGATCTTGTTCTTCCCCAGTCTCAGTAATTCTGTTAGCATTAACGTCAGGTGCTACAATTTTAGTGAGCCCCAGGCCGGGAAGGACATCTGTGACCGGTGGATCACCGTTCTCAGGAGCCACATGCGATGCTTTGTCAATGAGGGCAACAACATCCATGGTGTCAGTGACATGAAGTGTGCCATTGAGTCGCATGGAGGAATTAAGGAGTGTTATATGGCCGTGAAGATAGTCCCAGCCAGCCAGACCATGGTAAAGCACTCAATGACAGGCATTTAGGCGATAAACAACTACAACTAATACCTATTCCAACCCCAAGGATCACTACGTGACTGGAAAGCCTACAGAGTCGGTCCAGGAAAAGTGCTTACCAAGAGTCAGCTGCTTCGCTCTGGCAACCCACAAGGCCCAACCAATGTCCTGACCATCCATCCCTTCAGCACTCCTACTGTGGAGACTGGGGTATTTTCTGCACGCACCAGAGTTGTACAAGCACCGCCTCCTGCTTCAGAGCCTGGCACTTCTACAGCTCCTCCACCAAGTACTCATCACCCCTCACCGTTTTGTTGCCCAGAGGAAGGCTGTATAAAGTGCTACCAATCATCCAGTGCTTTACAGATGTTGGAAAACACTTGGGAGCCCAAGTAATAGTCAGCCTTACACAACATCCAGCAGAAATGGGCTGAGACATGTCAGCAAGTATCCAGAGGCTAAGTCCAGATAGGGGCCTCCTTGTCAACTACTGAGAGCAATCCAGTAACAGGTGCATGTGTGTCCAGTGACTGTGGATGGGCCCTGAAGAGATGCAAGCATGCCATAAGATTTCATGAGGCTGTACGAAGTCATCTTAAGGAAATCTTCATGTGAAGTGAGGAAACAGGCCAT
This sequence comes from Plumapathes pennacea, assembly GCA_964036295.1. Taxonomy (NCBI): domain Eukaryota; kingdom Metazoa; phylum Cnidaria; class Anthozoa; order Antipatharia; family Myriopathidae; genus Plumapathes; species Plumapathes pennacea. The sequence goes on along the minus strand of OZ038472.1, from coordinate 10,334,008 downwards.
AAAGCAAATGCTGCCAATGTTGCCACCAAACAGATATCTGCTCGAGGCCCTGACAGGAACAAGCTTTTCCACCAGAACGAATGTTTCACCCCTGATCAGGCAAGTGTGGTATTTCAGCAGGCTATCTTCCCCTTTTCACGGTGAAAGAATCATTCTTGAGGCAGCCACGGCCACCACAAGACAGGAGGAACAGGAAGAGGGCTTCATCACCAAGGCAGAGATCACTAGACGTTGCAAAATTAGAAAACAACTACAGCTTTAGGTTAAGCCTCGTTTACTTATAGCGAGTGCCATAATCTTGCACACAGGTAATAATAGCTTCGATTAGATTAGGACAATGTATTGTTTATATCAAAAGAAATTTACTTATTAATTTAAAATGCGCAATTCTTTGTTACATTCTCCGTGGCCCTTACGCATTACCTATGGCATGCCTTCTAGTATAGACTGCTGATCTTGTCTAGATATATGATTACCTAAATTTCCCATGAATTTCGAAGACTTTAGAATGAACAAAGATCAGGATATTTGACTTGCTTGGATATACTAGAACCGCTAACAGCGGGAGAGAAGCTAAAGGAGGTTTATCTACATTTGTTGACAAATTTAAAGAATATGTGTCAAAGCTCGTCATCAACCTTGCATATCATTTAATCTAGAAAGACTGTTTACCTTTAGAGGCTCCGAGCCTGAGAGATCAGCTACTTATACAGCTTGGTTATGATAAGCTTGTGAGTATATTTATTGTCAGCTGCAATTTATTGGAACCACTCAGTTCAGCTTAAATGTAATAAGGAGGGAAATTTCAGTTTTGCCAACATCTTTTACTGCCTGTTTTATGAGGAGTTTCGGGGTTATTTGTTCTGATTTTAGCACAGATGTTTATTCAGTGCTAGCCTGAATAATGATTACTAGAAATACGATAATCGCAGATTCCCTCTCGCTCTGCCATTGATGGGACTTTTACTTTGGTACTCCCAACAAGAGTAGCCTTTGTTTTACCGAAATGCAAGACTGGTGGAAGACTGGAAGAGAGCCATGGATGATGGGTGCACCTCCGCAATTCTATCTACAGACATGAGTAAAGCATTCGACTCACTACACCCCACGCTGCTGTTGGCAAAGCTTGTGGCTTACGGCCTATCTCAAATTGTACTGAATCTGATGAACTCATACTTCAGTGGGCGCAAGAACAGGACAAGAATGGGCCCCATTACAAGCAGCTGGGCAAAAACGCAAAGAAGTTGTCCTCAGGGGTCGTCCTTAGGCCCACTACTTTGGAACATCTATCAAAACGACCTTTTCTACACGGAAAGAAAACGTTATCTGTCAATGTACGCCGATGACCACCAGTTATACAGTTCTCACAAAAACCCGACACAGGCTCTGAGTGATCTAAAGGAAGATGGAAAGAATGCTTCAAAGTGGCATAATGAAAACTTTCTAGAAGGAAACCTCAGTAAATACAAAACCATGGTCATCACCATTCAACCAAAGCAACAACTGGATGTGAAAATAGACGGTGTTAGAATCAAGCAAGTGGAAGACCTAAAACTAGTGGGAATGGTCATTAATCAAGATCTAACCTTCTCGCAACATATCTCAATGTCAACCAATAAGCAAGTATGCGGGTTGGGGTACTAATGCGACTACGAAAGCTCATCCCAGTTCGCCTCTCGTGTGATAACTACAACCTAAGAAACAGTGACTTCTTTCTCCCCAGAGTAAACACAACCACTCATGGAAAACACTCACTGAGATATTTTGGACCATATTTATGGACAAAACAAAAAAGCAGCACCAGAAATTCTACCTCACTTTCATCGTTTAAGAACATAATAAGGAAAATGGACCTATCTGAACTTATTAACTCTGACTCATGTGGACTGCAAATTATGTCATAATTAAGCACGCTAAAGGCCTAAAAGCCTACCTATATGCACTAGATTTGCATACAGCATCGATAAGTAAATAGTTTTAGCAATGATAAGTTAACAACTTTTATCAAAATAAAAATAGCAGTAAGTTTTAATAATAATAGTAATAGTAGTGTTAGAACAACATTGTTAATAAGTATAGTTCAATCCTAATTAATCCTTAAATTTTCTTAAGTGTCCCCGATTAGTATATCACACATGACACGCTAGAAGATTTGACACTCAAAGTTCATGATGATGATGATGAGAGTTGCAGACTCTTTTGCAAATGGAACTCCATGGCATTCAACGAGTCCCTTCATTACTTGTGAATGATCCTTTCAAGTCAATGGTAGAACTTCTCCTTGACAAGTACGAAATTCTACCCACAGAGCTTCTGCTTGGCATTGCACATCATATAGAGAACATATTTGAGGAGTTCCCACATCATCTAGAGGCCCCAGAGAGGAAGGCATTCCAGGAGAGCATCACGATGTGTCTTGGCAGCAAAGAGAGTAAGCGGTGTTGACTACCGAGCAGCTCTGGTGTAAACAACTGCAGCTGTCAGAGTCTCTCCCCCCTCCTCAGAACACAAGAATGCCAATTAAAGTCATCAGGCAACACCCAAGGGAATGGCAGGCACATCTGCAGCAAATCAGTGGCTTACTCCAAGGAGTTTGGTGGCACCTGGACAATGGCACAGTGGAGTTCCATGAAATTTCCAATTCTCCACCAGCTGAAGAATCTAGCCCATTGCTTCATCATTTCCGATCAAGCATATTAAAGAATGAAGAGGTTGACCTACAACAGTGCTGGCAAGAATGCATCAACCAAAACATTGTCATCCCCACACACATCATCCTCATTGACCTTCCAAGTGGCCAAGTGCAAAAGCTCGACACTGATTTCCCTACTCCACTCCCATTTGAGACGGAAAATCATGCTGCAGTAGTAATGGTATCAACACCAGTCAAGGGTTTAGGATATGAGCTGAACAGTACTGAAGATCAACATGAATGCAGGAGCTGAATCAGCAGCAGACAAAGAAGGACATGCCCCAGGAGAAGATGCTGAAGAAATTTTGAACTTCTTCCCTGCAGCAGAGGAAGTCATTCAGCTGGCTGAAGAACAGTATGCATGTCAAGCAGGAGGATCTAAGGAAACCACACCCCTATGGGAAGAACCTGGGGAAGTTTCGAACGTATTCAATACAGCAGACAAGGTGATTTGCCAACCTGAAGTGGATCAGAGTTCCAATGGGGGTCACAGAGGGAAAACAACAAGCAACCAAGAGGGCCAATACAGATTTCAGACAAACCTTGGAAAGGCATTGGCAATTGTGTTGGGTCAAACTAGAGAGCTTGAAAGATTTGACACGAGACGTTGAGCTCAAAAACACGAAACAAAGCAGCAAGCACTTAGAAATAAATTACAGAGATGCACTTGTTCACCTTCAAACACAGGTCCTGGCTGAAAACGGCAGATCACAAAGGGAGCTTCTGGCATGGGAAGAGAAGTACCTCCTCACTTACAATTTGGCATCGCCATCATATGAAGCCATGAAAGCTGACCCAACTGCTTCAGTTCATCTCAAGAAAGTTAACTACTCGAAAGCACTGCTCAAAGAATGGAAGACTTTCTTTTCTTGAACTAAATATTCAAAATACTGTATATAGCTGGCACAATTTGCGTTATTGAGCAAAGTACTCAGAACACTGTTTATAGCAATAATAGAACATAATATTAAAGCTGGTACAAATCTTAATACATTGTACTATTAAATTTCCACGAATGAACGCAGTTTTTGGCAGATACGAGTAATATGACATTTATGTATGATATGTGTGAATTTTAAGCATGAAAATGAATACATTTAGTGTGTGTGCGGAAAGCACCACAGCATACATACGCAAATAACGTACTATCTTGCACTTTTTTCAAATCACGGCAAAAAAGTGCCTATAACGCAATGATATTATCTATAAGTTGATTCTACACCAAGTAAATAATCAAGAAGAATATTTTCCTGACTGTCAAAAAAAAGGTCAGTATGCTAATTTTAATGTAAGTGTGTACAAAAGATCAGTTGCTTCTACCGTGGGTAGATGTCAACATTCGCATATTCACTCAACAGTCAAACCCTGAAATATTCTACCAGTTAAATTGTTTGACATTAAATAAGACACTTAAATTAAGGTTTTGTGCTTACTTTCTCACTGTCATGTGTTGCTTACAATTCAGCAAACTCACCAGGGCCGACCACGCCTGACCAGTATCAAAAAGAAATTTTACTTTAATTTATCATGCCAACTATTTATAGGTTGGTAAAGTTCGTTTGCTCAAGAAATATGACGTCTTCCTTTCTGAAAACAAGTTTCGACACATCATTTCTGAATCATGCATCAAAGGCCCCCTTCATCTTTTTCAAAAGTAGATTCCACTGGTTTTTCCAACTCATGAATTGGCCAAATTCTGCAATCAAGGCCTAGCTACTAACAGAGTAAAGGACGACAACGAAAGGCAATTAGATCAACTGAAAACTCGAGTTATAAAAGGTAGGCAGGCAATTGATTTTTTTTTATTGTGAGCAGTGAGTGTTCAAACTCGGGTAAAAACAGTTTTGACTGCCGCCGTGCAGTCTGGCGCTCACAGCTGTTGTATCATGTTCAAATTCTTGTTACTTTTTTATGTTTCCAAGTTAATTGTTATCTTTCTGTGCAGCTAACTCTAAGGATTGTCCAACGGCAGAGCAGATAAACGAAGTTTTCACACAGCAAGTGAGCTATGCCCGTCAAACAACAACACGCTGATAGCCGACTTGACAAGGTCACTGTGACATGAAGTGACAGCTTGATTAGACCCAGGCCATATACCAAACTTAGTTTTCATGACTCTATTGCGTACACAATGAATCAGTATCGTCAGTGCCATGAACCATGTTCACGAAATTGTCGCAAGATTGTGATTCAAAATTGCCTTTAGTGGTATACTGCCAGAAGGTGTAAAATGGTTAAGACTTAAACTTTAGTCTGATTTATGGATACCTACTGTACCCGTTCTTTTCTTACTACAACTTGCAGTTGTTACAAAACAACAGAAGGCAGAAAACTGTTTCCACATTTCATAGATAAGTATGTATCAACTCAGATTCCAAACAAAACACAAAATTTAGTTTTGAACAACCTTCTTTCAACAATGCAAATTCATCATCACACAGAAACGTGTCACAAAACATTTTGCCGGTTCATTTTTCCCAGGTTGGATTTGTTTTTTGTTTGATTGTTTATTATTTTTTGGTGGTGGTGGGGGGGGGGGGGCACTTTGTTCTTTTATCCCTGTACAGTTACAGGAAACACACAGAGTGGGAGTGGGTGCATACTTAGAGCCCGGACCTCCTCGTGTCTCTTATTTACATTGATAATCGAGTCACAAAGAGCATGTGGTGAGTGCCATTTCTGTAAATTGTGTTTTTGGCTTTACTTGACAATCTTGCTTTATTCCACGCAGGAATCAGAAGAGGTTTTCGTGCCATTGGCCGACTTGAAAACAGCTATGGATGAGCTTCTTAGATTAATGGGCCATGTGCCTTCACTCTGAAGCTGTGATTAATGGCTCGGTCTGCTATGACTGTAACCAAACGTTCATTTTTTCTTTACTTTCCAGTACTTCTCCAAGTTTTCTCTGGAACAAAGAATGTTAGTTTAAAATGTATTTATATAGTACCAGAATATATTGGTTGCTCGTAAATAACTCTTTCTGACTGCTATCAGGCAACTTTAGCATCAACACTTAGATGTCATTTTTCTGAGCACATCTGAACTGAGTATGCTGACCGTGTCATAATTTTTTTGTTTCAGAGAGTTTCGGACATCCCTTATTCAAGCCTATGTGAGTTCGCCTTATATACTGCTCAAGGTAAGCATGATTATAGACATTTTTCTTTCGTTATCTGATGCGCCGTAACGTTTTGACCAACTATATTCAAGCACTTATTGTTCTTTTGAAGGGTTTCCAATAATAACTTAAAGTGACCCAGGGGTTTTTACTGATACTTCCGGAATTTGCAAGCTACGCTAAAATAAAATATTAATTTGTTCAATTTTATATACAGACAATAAAATGAATCGACTAAGGGGCATTGCATGAACCTGTTGGATGTATAAAACCAGGACTAACTTCCATGCAGAGACTGAACCAGACAAAACATGAACATCTGTAACATAACGTGAAACAGAACACAAGATTGATTTCTCAAAACTGGTTTGTGGCTCAAAGTTGGATCTCACTTAGGCTTCCCATGGCGAGAAATTCCTGTAAGCGACCATTTAAAGCTCAACAAAGGGTGGTTGCTTATGGGAGGTTCCACTGTATTAAAACGATCTATCTAAAGATATTACGAGGTAAAATCTGTTCGTTCGGTGTTGAAGCAGCAGGAGAGGAATCAAGTTTGGGAGGTGCCTTCAGAACAGAGATTCCATCATTTAGCCATGAAATAAACAAGTAAATAACTTTCATACTGTTCTCTTCTTTTTTTAGCTAATTCACATTCTTAGTTCTTCGTCTTTTACTTTCCAGTTTCCTGATTTTTTGTTTCAAAGAAGAGGGGAAAGGTGGGTCTGTTCTTATCGCTATTATACAGAAAGTACTGGACGCAATAAGTATTAACAACTGCATAATGCATCCTTTTGAAAGAAAATTTACTCTCTTTATGCCAAGTTCAAAAAAGCAAAGGAGGAAGTGCATGAAAAAACTACTGGATGAGTGGCAATTTGGACATAAATACGCCCTCAAAATATATTACAATAAAGTAGACGTTGTAAACCTGAGAAATGAGAATGAAGAATTAAGAGGACACAAAAGAGATTTAGAAGAATCACTGGTTGTGCAAGAGGTCAATAGGCTTCGGAAGAAAAATACCAAGATGCTTTAAGTACAGTTGAAAAGAAAGGGAACTACAACAAGAAGCAATTCAAGTGACTGGCAAAACAAGGGATGGGGTCCAACAAAGAAGAATTTCAGTGACTATTTCAGGCAGCACCAATTAAGGTTAACATGAGGAATGAAAGTGTAATGTCAGTCCACCTTGGCCTTCTTAAGACTAAACAACTTTATGGCAACAAAGATGGAGGTCCTGAATGCTGAAATAAACGAATATCAAACTTTTAATCCTACTGAAGGGGAAAAGCTTGCATTCACTGATAGAAGAACAAAAGAACTTATTAATAATGACATTCACGAAGTAGATATAAGGTTGTATTTCAAAGACGAGATTAAAATTTCAAATGAAGCCTGGCATGAAATTTCCATGAAGGCTACTGATGTCCCCAACAAGCATGTCATTGCCAAGAAAATAATGAAAGAACTAAACAATAATTGGAACTTGAAACCTACCCCAGGTAGAGCAGAAAGCATCTAAATAGGATTTGCAGAAAACTTGAAAGAGCAAATTGTAAGATTGCAAAGAAAAGGAGAACTTAGGGTTGGAGAAACTCAAAGAATCAAGATCAGTGGGGATGGTACCATCGGAAAGAGGCTACAGGTTGTGAACTTTACATGTATACAATTCTCAGTGAGAAAGATGTTGCCATGGGGGAGAAAGTAAACTATGTCTTGGCAGTAATGAAATCAACTGAAGAGTATGATGATCTTAGGAAACCTTGAAGATGTGAGAATAGAGATGGCAAACCTCAAGGAAGTGTAAATGGATACAACTTTAAAAATGTTCTTGGAGTTGATTGGAAGTTCCTGGCACTAATGTGTGGTCTGGGCAAGGCCAACCAGGATTATGCATGTGTATGGTGCAAGTGCCCCAAGGTTTTCACAGGAACACAAGCAATGGTCTATTTGCATTCATGAAAAAGCCATGGCATGCTTTCTCACCCTGCCAGATTACTCTGTGCTTCCGTGGTCTTCACCCCATTGGCCATCCAATCCCAGGAAGCTTCACATGGGCCCTATATATACGCCCTTCGCTCCTAAAACACACAATTCTTGCTACTTATAAAATAGTTCAAGAGTTTCCATTGGCGCCTTTTAGCATCTGTGCAACATATAGTGGAGTAATAGCTGAAAAAATTACATTGGCGCTTTTTAGTGTCTGCAACGTATAACGGAGTAATAGCTGAGTTGTTATTAACGATGACATTCACGAAGAAGATATAAGGTTGTAGGTGTCAGGATGGTGTAGTGGTTAGCATACACGCCTCCCACTGCTGCGTTCAGAGTTCAATTCCCTGTTGTACGTGGCCTGAGTTTACTCGATCTCAATCTCACTCAGAGGGTTTTTCTCCGGGTACTCCAGTTTTCCTGTCCTCCAGTCAAAAAACAACAGGCTGTGGTGCTGTGCTCCAGGGCCACACATGGGCAGTATAGCAGCTGCCAGAGGCGCCATTGAAGCTTTCAGTTGGACCTTGTTGAGCTGCGCTGCTTCTGTACTTTGAAGCGATGATTAATGCACGCCATTATGATTATTATTAGCTAAAAGAGATTATGTTGGTGCTTTATAGCATCTGTGCAATGTATAACAAGGTCAGAGTTTACATTGGCACCTTATAGCATCTGTGCAACATATATATTAGTGAAAAAAATTGTGGCACCTTAAAGCATCTGTGCAATATATATTTTAGTAAAAGAGTTTACATTGGCGCCTTATAGCATCTGTGACACGTTTATTTCAGTGAACGAGTATATGTCAATGCCTTACAGAGTCTATCCAACATATATTTCAGTGAATGTGTTTACATTGACGCCTTACATTGTCTGTGCAACGTAATAAGGGAGTGAGAAAGATTACTTTGTGCTTTGCGGCATCTGTGCAATGTATATTTAAGCAAAGAGATTAGGTTGGCACTTTATGGCATCGGTACAACGTTAAGTCAAGGAGTTTCACCTTTGGCACCACTTGGCATCTGTTACAAAATATATTTACACGAGAAAGCTTTATCCAGTTATATTATTACGCTGGCACCATATGGCGCATTTAGTAGACAAAATTAAGGGTGAGAGAGGGAGAAATTATATTGTTACCTTTTAGCGTCCGTGCATTCAAATCTATATATTTGCTGTTGTGTCACACAGCGTCCGTGCAACATGCAAATTTAAAATAAAGATATTGCGGCAGCACCATACGACCTCTGCACAGTGCCAATGTAGAATACAAAGAGTTTATTTTTTAGCAGTCTCTGTACCTTTTAAGGTTTTAGCAGCCATAGACTAGTTTCCACATTCTTTTGCTACATTTTTTTACAATATGACAATTACAGACATATTTTCTGTTTTAATTCGTCTGTGGTCAAAGTGGCTAGGAAAAGAGATTTTTGTCAACAAGTTGTTCTTGTTCATATTATCATCTAAACACAATAAAAACTCAGTTATCAACCAGTGTATTGAGTTAAAGAGCTGTTTAAAATGTCAATTGCAGTGTTTCAGTTTGTTTTCAGTTGTTGCTTGACCGATGTCCTTTGATGAGGTCAAACTCCGTATTTGGTCAGCAATAGCCAGCTATCAAGAAGGATTCAAGATTTTGCTGGATGTGATCACCAACATTCTGAGTAAAACAAGCTCATATAAACGGAATTTAATGTCTGTACTGTATCTATTAAGTACCACACTGTTTATTGTCTAAATATTGCTCAAGGGTTAGTTTTCAGATTACAGAAACACTCACCAGCTTCCCTTCGGAAACAATGAAAACTCAAAGGCCGTCTTTGACCAACTTTCCCAAAACAAAAAACGACAAAAATTAGAGTTTTCTTGTACATAATGGAGAGATTGTGTTAGTAATGAAACATACCATGAATTTACAATCACCATTCATGGGCTGGAAAAGAGTTATCTGCTGAAGCAGAGTAGGAGTGACTTAAAAACATCCATGTCACAAGAACACCTGAAACACAACCTGGTGCCCAAATGAGTTTCAGGGAAGAGACCACCCATCAGCTACACACTATACTGTGCACATCTTGCTTGGTGTGATGCTGTGGTATCTTTCTGTTTATGTTGAAGGGCTAGTGTGGAACTAGTGCAGGTGGTTGTTAAAGAGAACTGAAAATGAAAAAGTATGATTACTTGCGCTTTTTAGGCAGTTCACTTCATAATGCTACATTTTTGCTAGGTATTCCATATACTTGCTTGTCTCTGTCATTGTAAATTAATGTAAATTTTGAACTGTTTCTTATTGTGAAACCTGTTATAAGTTTTGTCTGTTTTTTGACAGGAAATGCTTCTGGACCAGATAACGACAAAATGTAAGATATCTGGGGATGGAGCAAAAAATGTCCAGGATTACAAACTTTATTGTTCTGCCTTTTGCCTTGCTTCGTTTGCAACTGGTAAGTACAGTGAAACCCTCTTAATACGACAACCAATGGGCCAAAAGAAAAAAACTGGTCGTATCAACAAAGTCTTTCCGTTTGTTTTCAGTTGTTGCTCAACCAATGACCTTTGACAAGGTCAAACTCCGTATTCGGTCAACAAGCTATTAACAAAGATTCACAATCTTGCTGGATGTGATCACCAACATCCCCAGCATCAAGGTCAGGATTCAGACAAAGTGACGCTATCAGTCATACTTTATATTAACAATTCCCGGTAAATTTGAGTAAAACAGGCTTCAGTAAACGGGATATAAAGTCTATACTGTTTGTATCAAGTACCACACTGTTTAATGTCTAACTATTGCTCAAGGGTTAGTTTTAGAAAACTATTAAATGTCACAATAAGAGCCACAACATAATTTGTTGAAATTTTGGGTATCAATTAGTGATTTAGCATTCCGCACCTTAGCCGGTTCGATCTCCAGTTCACTCGCTAGTCTTTAGCATTCACTCGTTCATCTTGCTGCCATGTCTCTCCACCGTTCCCAACAAGTCGCAGCAGACAAAACACAGACAAACAGTCATCTCAGCGATGATTTTGCCTGGGAGCAAATTGCTTCAAACAAAGACCCGCGTGCATTGGTCCTAGGCATGGGCAACCTTCCATCACTGAGCACGGCCTCTTCAGCCATTCATTTTAGTAACAGCACTACCTTGACTGTCCGCCCATCCGTCCCCGACTAGACGGCCACAAAAACGCATCCCTCCCCGGCAGCCAGTCGGTGAGAACCCAGAGACATCCTCAAGCTTCGCCTCCACAACAAAGCATGCTCATTGGAAATCAAGAAGCTGGAGCTACAGCTACAGCTACAGCTCACACAGCTGACCACTTCCAACGGCTCCATGGTCCCTGCTCGTCGAGATTCTGCCATATCTCTGGGTGAACCAAAAGCCCCACAACAGACCATCAACCCACAGGAATGGCCACATATCTTCGCTCCAGGTGAGCCAAAACTTTACACCCATTTGTCTTTACCTGAGTTTGCTGCCAGCTTTCTGGTGATTATCCAGCATTGCGAGGAACCTACTCGCCGATCGTTTTTCCTCAACCATTTCCACGATCTTATGGTGCTCGCCAGCAGTTGTCAGTGGTCAGCGGTTACATGCATACCATTACAAAGTGCTGTGCTCCGTGGAACAGGGTCTTGTGTGAGTCTTTCACCATGAGACCATCAGGCCCTCAGTTGTCCCAAGGGCAGGTATGCCGTTCCTACACACCGCCCTGATCCTGCACCCTCCGACTGACTACTACCACACCCACCATGACACGCCATTTCTTCGCCACCAGTCCCATCCTCCTCCTCTCATCCTGGTCCCCCCAGTACACCCGCCAATCCCACTTCCTCGCCTTGTAAGCTAGCCAGGATTACCACCACAATTCACCCTCTACCTTCTAAGCCTGAGTTAACTTGTCGCCTCATTTCCATGCACACCCAGCTCCAAACAGCCTCTGTTCCTAATGCCTTCACACTATATCTTCCCGTCCCCTCCACCCTCAACCTACCTGAATAAAGATGCCGCCTGTGCGACTAAATGTGAGACCAATGTGGTTCCATCACTCGTAGTTGTTAGTGCTTTAGTGACCCTTTCAAATACCAAAAAATGTCATTTTCCCAGCACACATTTTCCCCCTTTCTTATACCTGAGACAGTATAGCCAATCAGAGGGAGTAACCCCCCAGAAAACCAACTGACTTTGTGACTGTGACATCGTTCCGTCCGTATTTACTCTTATTGGTCACTGTTGGGGAACCAATCAGAATCGAGTGAGTTGGGATTTTTTGGTAAAATCTTGTGCAATACCCGTTGTCTGTCACGTAGCTTGCGATGGCTTTCAAACGTCCACAACTAGGGCAAAAACCTGAAAAACATCTTAATACCGGACTTCCCCATTTTGAGTGGAAGGATATTGCAGACCAAACCCAAATCGGCCAAGGCAGTTATGGTTTGGTAAAGTTGGCTCGCTACCAAAACCACATGGCTGTGACTTTCAAGATGTGGTCATAAAACTACCACATAATATAGCTCAGGAAAAGGAGTTCGCTAAACAGGTGAGGCTACTGAACAGTGTTAAAGGTCATCCCAACATAGTTGCCTTCAAAGCTGTATTTGTGATTCCATATGCTCTCATGACAGAGCACGTAAGTTTTTTGTTCCTGCCATTGAGGACAAGAAACTTGTGAGCTCACTTGCAGACTTTCTGTCATGTGAATACCCACTACAGTTTCACGGGATTTGAAAACGTTGTCCCTGCCAGTGTGAAGGACATGGCAATTGGATTAAACTTTCTGCACATAAATGACATTGTGCACAGGGATCTGAAGCCGGGGAACATTCTTGTTAGCAACAACCATCATGCACACATGCAGGGAGAGGTGTTGCACAACATGTGGAACTCCTCTCCAATTGTGTGCAAAATTGCCGATTTTGGAGAGAGCTTATTGAGAATAATCCAAACACCAACACTCCTCTCATCAAGGGCACAGAAACTGATGCGAGGAAGTCCCGCATTCATGTCACCAGCAATTCTTTTGCCCTAACGGAGACCCAAAGAAGCTACCCTGGAGAAACTGAAGGCTTTGGACACTTGGGCGTATAGGATGATACTGTAATGAACTCCAGTTACCGGATACTGGCATAAGGTTATGACCCCTGCCGTTAGTCATGTCACACGCTTCTTACATAATAGGGACCTTAAGCACCCGACGTTTTCGCTGTGACGGAGACGTGGGTGGCCGGGTGAAGCCTGGGTCCAACGTTGCCGTGATGGCGCCAAATAAAAAAGGTTAAGCAGGCACCGCGACGGCAACGCTGACGTGCTTTTTGTGACTGTCTAAATGAGTACTTTTAAGGAATTCCGTGACATTGTGTCTCTACTACCACGATGGAGTTGTTTCCAATGAAGAGTTTTTGGTTCTATATGAAACATTTCAGTCCAAAAATCCAGACGTCCCGTTTGATGATTACTCTCGATTTGACCTCGATGAAATGGATGAAGCCGAGTGTAAAGCAGAATTCAGGGTTGAAAAACGAGACCTTCCTGCTCTCGCTGAAGCCTTGTCGATTCCAGCAACATTCAAGACGCACCAAAGAAGTGTTGCTGATGGTATGGAGGGGCTGTGCATGCTTTTAAAGAGACTTCCTTATCCGTGCAGATACGGTGATATGGTGCCACGATTTGGCCGACCAGTGCCTGTGATAAGCATGATCACGAATCATGTCCTTGATTGCATTTATGACACTCATGGACATCTTCTAACTCGCTGGAATGACGCCTTGTTAAACCCCCAGTCTTTGGAAGTGTATGCTGACGTAATCTACGGGAAAGGAGCTGCGCTCGACAACTGTTTCGGGTTCGTGGTGGGACTGTCCGACCCATTTCCCGACCAGACGAACAGCAAAGAATTGTGTACAACGGCCACAAAAGAGTGCACGCCTTGAAATTCCAGTCCGTGGCCCTCCCAAATGGCTTAACTACAAACCTGTATGGCCCAGTTGGTAAGTTTACCAGCTATTTGTCTACAACACGGTTTTAAGTTTTCAGTGAAATTATAGTGATTAAAATATACCACCTAGAAATATCTGGGAAAACAATATACTTGGTACAAAGGCTGCATTTTTGAAATCTCAACTTTGTCACTATAAAGTCTCTATCCAGTACATCAGACGACAATGATTCAGGGGTGATGTGTATTTTATATCTGTGTAGTCAAAATGTTTGGACAAAATACCATAATGCCTTTCCTACCTAACATCACTTACACCCCAGGTATTTACAGCTTTGCTTGGTATAATCCTGTGGTATTAAATTTTCAGAGGGCAGAAGGCATGATGCTGGTATGCTGGCAGATTCCAGTCTCTTACAAGATCTCGAGCGACATGCCTTTTCAACACTGGGTCAACCCATGTGTATATATGGAGACCCAGCAAAGCCATCAAGGGTCCACCTCCAAGCACCATTTCGAGGAGCAGCAGTCACTCCTGAGATGGAGATGTTCAATGCATCCATGAGCTCCACACACGTCAGTCGAATGGCTATTTGGAGACATCATTAATTACTTCAAGTTTATGGATTTCAAAAAGAACTTGAAAATTGGACTGAGCAGTAGGAAAAATGTACATAGTCAGCGCACTACTCCGGAATGCCCTAATCTGCCTTTATGGTAACCAAACCTCCAACTTTTTTGGTTTGGAACCCCCAGGTCTTCGTGATTATTTTGTTTGATTCTGAACCTCCTCATCTCTTACACCTCCCTCCCCCCCCCCCCCCCAAAAAAAATAGAAACGAAAACAACCCACACACATACAAACTGGAAATATCTGTCACCACAGCCTTTAATTTTCAGAAGCAATCCAGGGTTTTGCTGTAGTGAATGTGTAATACACTTCATCATTGTTAAAGTTTTACAAAGATACTTCCATCAAAGAGTTTTGAAAAAATACTGTAATTTCAAAGTTTGATCAAGATCAACAGTGTAAGATAAACCACTGCATATGTCTTGCAGTATATCAGACAATTAGACAATAACATATGTGGAAATAAATGGAACTGTGTGCTGTGATATGATGCAAACAACAACCTAAAAACAAACCACAACAAATGATGAACATGTCAGATGGGTTCTTGAAATGGTAAACAGCACTGAAACCAAGAGTACAACAATCCTACTTGGAAGCAAATTTCTCAAACAGTGTCAATATTTGTTGCTGTTACTGAAACATGGCTTGCATTGCCTGCAATTGCTGTTGTTGTTGTTGCTGTTGCTTCTGTTGCTCTTGTTGTTGTTGCTGGATAAGTTTGAGCATCTCTTGCTGCATTTGATTTTGCTGCTCTACCAACAAGGTGCTTTTTGCCTCTTCCCTTTTCCGCAACTCCAGCTCTTCTCTCCTCAAGGGCATGTCTAGTTTGGCCTTTTCCTGTAAAACCCCTAATGCATCATGAGTGGATCTTCTTTTTGATGAATTAACTCCATTGTTTTGTTTTCTCTTGAGTGTCTCCCCCATGCTTTCCATAGCTTTCTGACGAATGTCTTGTGCAGAAGCCTTATCTTGGACTGTTTTGTTTCTATTACTGACTGATTTTGCACAACTTGCCTCCTCCTTGGCACATATCTCTTCCAACAGTGTATCGACTTCTCTCTGCACAGGACTTACTCCGCTTGCTTTTTCCTCGTCTCTAGTTTTAGCCTTGAATTTGGCCTGCAGCAGAGTTAGTCTGTCTCGTAGCGAACACTTGTTCACAGTGAATATGGGACAATTCAAGTTGTTGAGATGTGTGCCAATAACATTCCAAGCCTTCCCTCGCTCAGGGCTTCCTTTCCTTGTTTCGAATAGGTCAGAAACCAAGACTTCTCTCAAAAACAAAATATCCTTCTGTTCTGTCCATTCCATCGGTCTGCAAAGAACGATTTGACGATCAAAGTCTGAGCATTTCTGGTACTTAAAAGAATTCATAAATCAAAACAAGCTATAACCTACAAGTGTCTGCGCAAACATCGAAATTCAAAAGATTAGGGAATGTGAAGTAAACAAGGGTAAACTAATCGGCGTAAAACAAACTATAGATACTTACGATTGTGATTTTGAGGCAACGGACGAACTTGTGTCGGACATGATGGAAGGTGACTAGACAGTGCAAAAGAACAGAACAATTTTTGGTGAACGCTTTGCAAAATAAATTGTACAAGACAATAAGAAACGTTTAAGAGTAATTTCAAAGCACATTGGAACCGAAAGCCATGCGAAATTTAAATAAAACACTGTCATAAAAGATGAAATATACTCACGTTTTCGCCACAACGCCAAAACTCCTGTTTTCACGTCGCCGCCGTGACGATGACGCCACATGAACCACAAATCGCATGCGCAAATGATCTCGGTCCAGTTTTACTCGGTCACGGCGTCGCCGTCACAGCGAAAACGCCGGGTGCTTAAGGTCCCTAGTAGGACTGTCATTGTTTGATTTGTAATTTGAGTATTAAAGGTTCAGATTGATTCTACTCTTGACCGGTTCAGTGCTTTTAGTAAACCTCTAGTTATCACAACTCAACGAACCGTTACATTGGTGGCAGACGATTGGGATTTTAATTAGTGATGGGTGGATATAACACGGATAACAAAATCCAGTTCAGTCCTCTCATAGACCTCTCAGAAGAGGAGATAGAACAGGTACTCGCCGTGGCGTGGAAAAAATCCATGCCAGCAAGAACGGAAACACAAAAAGATCAGTCAAGTGGCTATTTTTCTCAGAACGAAAACTTACTGACAGTGGTGGAGCAACTAGGGCGTCAGTTTATGGACCACAGTGGGAAGCTGACGGGGGAAATTGCAAGACTTTCTGAGCGGATGGAAGGCTTTAATAGGAGAATTTCGCAAGTCGAAGGAACTGCCACGTGCACTGTGACGGGAGCGCCAACGGAGGGGCAAGATGCTGACGAGCTGTTTCAAGCACTTGAAACGATCAAAAAACTGGCCCAACAAAAGCCACGGGAAACAGAAATTTCTGCACCAGGATCATCAAAGAAGCCCCGCGTGCGTCCATCGATCTACAACAGAAAAGCATCGTGGGAAGACTACTTGGCACAGTTTGAGTTAGTTGCGGAGCTAAACGGCTGGAATATAAATTGCTCAAAATATGCACAGTGCCTCAACTACTTTTGCATTTGATTGTAGGCCCAAGACCCTGGACAACGCCTTGACGCTAGCCGTTGAGCTGGAGGCTTTCCGGGTGGCCGAGTGAGACCGCACAGGCCCAGGAGCCAGAACAGCACACGTGCCCAGAAGACACACCGGAAGTCTGCAGACAAACAACATTTGACCTGCAGAAAGAAATCGAGGCCCTCAAGGCTCAAGTCATGCGTTTGTCCCCAAAACAAACAAGTCGATCAGACCCAAGCTGTTGGAACTGTGGCAAAATGGGTCACCTGCAGCACCATTGTCCTGAAGCTCAACATAAACAGAACCAGCAGACTAGGCAGACAGAGTGGCAGTCGCAGAGGACTGACAGAACGAGCCAGCAGTCGGGAAATGGGAACCTGCCGGGCTCGCAGGCCTGAGCTTGGCAGAGTCACACGTGCCCAGACCCCCCAACATCACAGTAAAGTCCGGCACTACAAAAGATTGCGGCGACGGACTTTACATGACCGTAGAAGTCCACGGAATGCTAGTGGAGTTCCTGGTGGACACAGGAGCGAACATAACTATCGTAAAGTCCAGCGTCTGGGAACGAATTCCCCTGTCAGAGTGCCCTCCATTAAAAGAGGTGGACATCACTATGGTCCTCGCAAATGGTGGTTCTGCACCGTTCACCGGTCGTGGTACATTCACCCTACGAATCAAAGACCAGGTAACAGAACACAGGACCTGGGTCACTGACATACAGCCTGATGGGATCCTCAGGTTAGATTTCATGAGGAACTATGGCTGTGAACTGATCAAGGAAAACGATGGCTACAAGCTTACAATGGGGGATGGAGACAGAAAAAGTCAAACACACTCAACTACGACTCCTTGGATTCACTCAGCCACGCCATCTGTGTATGGTGTGGCAATCGAACAAACTACAATGCTCCCAGCACGAGGACAAATGGATGTACCGGCAAAGCTAATTGACAGCTACGACACTCAGGAACTTGGTGTCCTGGAGGTTGCCCCGCGGCTTGTTTCAAACCACAAGATTTTACTGGCGAGGGGACTGTTAAATCCAAGTGAAGGGGTGGACAAAGTGCGACTCTTCAACCCGTTGAGTCTCCCGCTTACAGTTCACATAGGAACCGTAGCAGGCCATGTCACGACAGTCGCTGAGGTCTACCACCCGCACCCAGACGACAGCGAGCTAGTGGCCAAAATCATTTCATCACAAACTGCAACTGACACATCGTTGAAAGTTATGTTATTCAAAACTCACCACTTAATTTTCCTGCCTCCTCCTGGAGCGTTTAGGTTTCTTCCAGCAAAATAAACGTCCTCAAATCACCACAGCGTTTGTCTCAGTCAGTGATTTTGAAATACAGAGTTCTTGTGCATTGTGAAAAATATATTTACAGTCCTCACAGAGTGCCATGACTTGATTCTTGCATTAGTCATAACTGTTCACGGTGATTGTTTGCTTTCCACTTTCTTTCTGGCAAGTGTTGAAATTTTAACACAGGGGTGAAACAACCCTCTATACTCTGCAGCACTTGTCAATGATGGCTGAGGTCGCAAGCAATTTTTTCCTCGGATGTTTTCCTTCTTCATAACGGTCATTTTCCAAGATTGTAAGCTTTCCCTGATCATAACTTAACAGTGAGTATCCGGAACGCTTAAACTTACCATTCCACTTCTGTGCCTTTTATGACAAACGTTTAGCAACTTTTCGAGTAATCATTTGCGATCCACATGTGCAAACTGATTTTGCTGTCCGTACAGCAAGTTATGGACCGGTAAAATTGACCAATCAGAACATGCGTAAAATCAATTTGCGGTCCGTACAGGAAAGTATGGACCGGAAAATTAACCAATCGTAGTGTACGTAGTGTCAGTGCCATATAATATTATATAAAATATGTAGTGAGAAGTGACAGTTCAGTCAGCATTCATCTAACCAACATGGTATAAAAAGCTGTATTCTCTTTACTGTACAATACAGTACATTTCCAACTGAAGGAGAAAATTGAATTTGATCACTCTTCAGTGTGAAAGGGATTAAGCTTGTTGTTACAATATTGGTTACTGTCTACCTTGGTGCTGGTCTTACTCACATGTTATTGCCACTTATATTACATATTAACTGAACTGAAGTTTTCCTTCAGTTCAGTTAATATTAAAACACATTCAGGTTTTTGTCTTCACTACATATTGTTGCAATTTATTGTACAGTACTTGCCTATAAACAACACAGAAATTGAGCTTCCACTTGGACTGAAGTGTAAGTTTAGCCAAGGAACCTCTCTGTTTGGAATAGTTTTCAATTCTTACCTGCCCCTTGCTTCCTGATGATAAGAACGGGCAGATCACTCACATTGGCTGGAAGAGTGCTGAGAAATCCCTGAACATCCTGTGGCAAGTTGAGGACATGACCTTTATACCCACGCTGGCCACTGTGTTTCCGGTAAACACACATGATGGGGAAAGCTCTGGCGATCAGTATTTACTCTATTCCCGTGAGGTCCTGTAGTTCTGCAGGCACTGTCCCAGGATCCATGTCGTTTTCAGCCGAGGACAATCGACGACATGAAGTCATTTTGTCGTGCTTGCACCTGGTGCAGGAGGTATCATGTGGACCAAGAAGTGAAGCCTAACCAACTTTTCAAACCAAGGCTTGGTTACACAGGATCGAGGGCAAATTTAATATGGCGGATGATATGAGTCAGGGTTCATGTGTTGATTTATGCATTCATTATGCTGTTATGCTTGGCCACGGTTTTGTCTAGCCTGAGATTTAAATTTCCCTCCTCACCTTGCTAATCTTAAGAATTTGGAAGAGATTCCCATGCAAGAAGAAGAGGAGCTGCAAGAAGACAAAGAGATACATGTACGTATGGAACTATTCTCGACTTGCAACCAACCCCTGGAGATTCATGATACACAGACATCGCAGCTGCGTTGGTGCTAAGTACAATAGAGGCTAAATGAGCAAAGTTTCACCAACATGGCCACCATGACAACGTGCAAGTGAAGAATATACACAGCTGTTCCTTGATTTGTTATTATAGTTCTGTATATTTGACCTTGTGTTGTCGTATTTTCCTTGAAGGACGCTGCCAGTGACGCCTTCATATCTAACTCCAAAACTAGGCAGCAATATAACCGGAGAAACCTGAAGGGTGTTGAGAAAAAGGTAGGATACTGAAGTCTCATTTTGTATTGCAGCATAGCTTTTGTGCTATGGAGGGACTGAATGACTAGAACATATTTTTTTATATCTCACACTACAGATTCAAAAGTGGTATTCAAAGACAAGATGCCCAATATTGTTTTTGGCATTCTCAAATGGGAAAGTTTTTTTCGCTGGTATGCAATATGTAGTATAGTCATTCATAACTGCAGCCACCATGTGCAGAAGGAAAGTATTCATGCAATAGAATAAACTTCAAGGAATGATTCAAGAAATAGAACACGTAAAAGCTGTGCATTTTAATATAATTTCTTTGTGGTGTTCAGCAAGGAATTTTTGTTGTTAGTTTTTCTCTCCTGTAATTCAAAGAAAAATAGTAATTATCAACATACATGTCAACAGTACCTGTAGTTTAATCAAATTTAGTTGCAGTCTTCCTTTTAAACTTGATTCCTTTTTATTTGTGAAAATATAGGTCCTTCACACATGGAAGCTGTAACAAAAGACAATGTTTTCATGAATAAGTTTTTGGAGGTGGCAATGATGCCAACTGAGAGTATTTCCACAGCATCCATTGGTAAGTAAGATATATATACCCATCAAGACATGTATTATGTTCTTGTTAACCAGGTGGGTACTTACGTGGTTACGTGGTAACTTTTTCTGGAAAAGCAAAGTATATTATACAAATATCAATTTGGATTTAGAAAAGGCCACTCAACTGAGTATGCAATTTTGGAAACAGTAGAGAATCTAAAAACAGCCTTAGATGAAAGACAAATCACATGTGGAATTTTTTTAGATCTCGAAAGCATTTGATACGATAAATCACCGAATACTCTTAGTATGAAGTATGGAATCTGAGGACTACCCCACACATGGTTTACTAGTTATCTAAACGATCGAAAACAATATGTACAAATAAATGATACAAAGTCAAGTTTAACAAATATAATGTGTGGCATTCCACAAGGATCGACGCTAGGCCCATTGTTATTCCTCTTATATATAAATATATATATCGAAATTCATCAAAGAAATTACTATTTAGAATATTTGCAGATGATACCAATATTTTTTACTCCTCAAAACATCTGAATGAATTAGAAAGAGTTATAAATGAGGAACTTACAAATGTTGTAGAATACTGTGCTGTGAATAAACTCTCAATTAATTTTAAGACAAACTATATGCTTATTACTTCCCCTAGGAAAAAGGTAAATATATTAATAACAACATGTAACATAGAGGAAAAAACAGATAAAATATCTAGGTGTTTTTATTGATAACCACTTACAATGGGATGCACATATAAAACATGTTAATAATGAACTTGCAAAGAATATAGGCATTTTAAATAAACTTAGATACTATATTCCTATTAGTACCCTTAAGCAATTGTATTATACTTTAATATATCCATATATTAACTATGGCCTAATGAGCTGGGGCACTGCCTGCAAATCCCAACTACAAGTAATCAAAACAAAACAAAACAAATGTCTGCGCTCTATTTTATTTGCAAAAAGGGAAAGTGCTGACCCATATTATAAACTCCTAGACATACTCAATCTTGAGAATGCCTTTAAGTTTAAAATCTCTATCCTTATTTATAGAATCAAATATGACAACACAAATATTCCAGAACCCTTTATAGAACTAATTCCATCTGCTTCTGAAATCCACAACTACAACACTAGATATGCCTGAAACAGCAATCTATACAGACCAGCTTCCAGGACAAACTATGGCTTATCCAGATTCAAGTCTCTTGCCTCAAGGATATGGAAAAAAATCCCTCTTGAAATTAAAACCTCATCTAAAAGAACCTTCAAAAAAGATTATAAGTTATTCCTTCTTGACAGCCAGTAATACTTAAATGAGTATATGTATTGATTCATTGTATCATATATTACCTAATATATCCATATAGCTCGTTCCTGTAGAATATATAGAAACTAGTTCCTATTTCCTATTGTTAATACCTGTCTATTAGCATTTTTCTCATTCCCTTATCTACTTTCTGTAAAAATTCCTATTATTACTATATATGTATATAGAACCTGTAGAATATATAGGAATTAGCTCCTATTTCCTATTGTTAATACATTTCTATTAGAATTTTTCCTATTCCTTTATCTAGTTTCCGAAATGTTTTTCCTATTACTACTATTTAGATTTCCTAATTTCCCTTGACAATTTTACTTACCTATGGTAGTGGTCAACTCGAAAGCTGCATAGCTACTTTGACCACTACGCACATCCATCTCAACATATCTAATAATAGTATTTTCTCTCTTTTTTCTGTAACATGTTCCTATTTAATTGTAAAAGAAAAAAAGAAAAAGTAATGCAAAATAAAATGAATGAATGAATGAATGAATGGGAGGTCTGTACGGAGGAATATTTTGCTTGAGTTCTTTGTACAGACCGAGGCACTTTCTTGAGGTCTGTACAAAAAAAAGAAAGCAAAGTATGAATTCTTTCAGACCAACCCAAACTTGGTAAATATTATGACTACATTTATTGTAAAAGTGCACATAACCATTTATAACACTGGTGTTGTTGAAATATTATGTTACCATATAGCCTAACCAGGGGTGAGGGGGGTACATTGGTAAGACTTTCATTGATTTAATCTATTCAAATATCTGTACCTACCTGCAGGAATATATTGAATTAGTTCAACCTGTACATAGCAATCTGTAATACATGAAATTTTCTTTTGTAACAGATGAAACGAAAGATGTTTTCATACCTCTGGATCGAGATTGGAAGTTATTGAACCTTTTTGGAAAGAGGCAGTTGGTAATTGCTCTTCTAACACAAAATGGTAAATAAGCTTAATATATTTTAATTTGATTGTTGTGGGGTTGTTTGGTGAAGGATTTTTTTTTTTGCCTGAACCAAGTTTACAGAATACAAGTTTACTCTACAGGGGCAGGTGGTGAGCCTGATGCAAGGCCTCAGTGGTGGCCAAGAAACATTTCTTTCCGTGATCCTAATAATGGAAAACTACGAATGAAATTGCAAGATATCAACATGGTCATTAAGGCATATGGGGAATACTTTCCTGTGACCGGTTTGCATATTGCTCAGACTACTCTGGCCACACACACCTTTCTCACACATGTGTCCACAGAACTTGCATGTATATGGAATGGGCATGATATTTTGTTTGCCACCTGATTAATTTTTGAGATTCATGTCTTCTATTTGTGCTTTAATCTCTAGATGATTTCCAGCATCGTCTTTCATCACAACCATCATTAATATCAACACCAGCAGCAGCAGCACCATCACAACCTCTGCAAGTACCTCCATCATCATCACCACCATCATCCTCATCATCAAGTCCACCACTACCATCTACACTACTACAACCATCGTTACCATTGCTAATAGCACCTCAGGAACACCAGCAGCCATCAAAGGTGGAAGAAATATTTAACCTTGTGTATGAGGTATGCATGTTGTTCAGTTGGAGATGCTGCTTGCTTTTAAGCACATGGTCTAAAAGGATTTTTGGCTTCTGTTGATATATTGAAGTTTAAGCTGCACTTCTTTTTTTTTCAGATGCAGTTTTGGGAGGCTCATAAAATGCACAACATTTTAAATGTACTTCGAGGTATTCCAGATTGGAGAAACCACGGCTGTTTCACGCGCGACATTAGGTTTCAGGCTACCGCGCGGTCGACTCTGACGAAGTCAGGCGTTCCTTGCAAAATGGCGGGAATATGGCGCGTCGCACACAAAAAGTTGAATGGGTTTAAAAGCCGAGTTTGCAACATCTGCAAATAAAGACGTCAACTGATACTTGTGTGACCCTTGTTTGACTCCTTTCGTAAATATTCGCCGTTTTTATTCAGAAAATCTATCCCCCATTTCACTGCTCATTGCGTGTAAAGTTTATCTACTTTTGCGAAACTTAAATTTTACGCCACAATGTAAAAGTCTGAGACTATTTTTCACAATGAAGGACGCGAAGAAATTTCTACAGGTATGTAAGATTGTGCACTTCGGTCACTTGTCGCTTTTGACAAGCTATTCACGAGTTGCTTTCATTTTTTTTCTCCGAGTACATTTCAATATTCGCCTACTTGTTCTCGTCTTACAGCTATGACTAGCACACTCGAGTTCCACCTTGACAAGATTAATCGATGTTGCCGGACGTGTGCAAAATATATACATAAAGACAGAGTAACCTACAATTGCACTGCAGACCGAATACCAAAAAAGCTCGGAAATGTGTGACTTTTGTCCAGAGAACGATACCGAGTGGTGTCCAAAGAGAATGTGCAACAGCTGCTGGATAAAGTTAAACAAGCTTGATAAGTGAAACGACACTGAAACGCCTACGAAGAAATTCGCTACTTACGACTGGGTTCCTCATGAGGAGAGTGCCGATCAGAAAGGATGCGCGGTTTGTGAGGATTTCAAAGAATGGATAAAAGGAAATAGGAAGAAGGGCCCAAGGAAACTGCAATTTGGCAGAGGTTGTCCAAAAACTAAACGTTGTAGCGTAAGCGATGCAGCATGCGAAATCGCGCAAGATATCCTTACCACGTCTTTACCTGCGCCCCTTCCACCCATTGAAAGATTTGTTGAGCCGGTCAAGGAAATAGTTTGCCCCATCTGTTTGGATGTCCTGTCGTCACCCATGCAAGGACCGTGTGAACATGCATACTGCGCAAACTGCATTTCTCGGTATTTGAAAGAAAAGCCTTTGCCGCTCCAATGCAAGTGTCCAGTGTGCAGTCAAGCTATCAACTTTTCAGTTCTCCAGAAGATACCCCGAATTTTGAAGAATCTCATTCGGGAAGCAAAAGTGCAGTGCAGAATATGCAGATCTTCCATAGAGTTGGACATTTTAAAATCTCACGAAGAGTCTTGCAAGGGAAAGATAAAAGCACCCCTTCACCAGAACACCGGCGTTTCCAACTGCATCCTTGCCACCCCCACAAGCGAACCTGAGTCAGATTGAAGAGAAGATGGCAACGCACCTTATGAAGAGAAAACTTAAGAGCGAATGTCTGTAAGAATCAAACAAAATCAACAATCGGTGGCCAAACGTGAAAAATCGAAATCGCTCAAACTTTGCCTAATGGTAGTATATAGTAGTTGTATAAACGTGACGTACTTGGTTTGTTTCTATTTATTTTTACTTCGGAGAAATTTTGATTAACGGATTTCGGCTGACTTCCGGTGGAAAATCTATGCACGGAAGGCAAAAATATGATCCCCGTTTTTGGGGACCGATGCACCAAAGGTTCTATTCAAGCTAATTATGTATTAATAGGGTCTTTTACTCTCTTCTAAGCAAAATGTTGAGCTGATAGCTTGATCTGTGAACAAGCGGTAATTTAAATCAGCAGGCCATATTTCCGTTGTTTGTCTGCCGTGAAATAATGGGTTAAAATGCCAGGCGATTTTACTATGTGCCGGTACCTCAAAGTCTATGAAAATTGGAGTGAAGTTAGTCCAAATACTGATCTTCAACACAATTGGATTGCTTTTCTGGGTTCTTGAACTGATTCGGCAAGAGTTGATTAAAAAGATGTTAGATTTCACGCACGTGACGTTTAAGGCGTGCAAAAGTGCGGTCGTCGTTTTGGTCGAAAACATTAAACGTATTAAGTTTAATTACTTGTTCTGAACTCTCTGCTACCTCTGATTATATTATATTTCCACATCTACAAGAGTAACTGTACAAGACAGAAAATTTCTGCAGTTTTCATTGAACCGACTAAAATGTAAACAAATGGCAAGTCGCTTATCAGAATCAATCTGACGGAATTCTTTCTTTGGGGACGGTGACCCGTTGAACTTAGCGCTTTACTTAGTAAACTGATTTACTTTTGGTTCTTATTTAATGTAGAAGGCTTTGCATTAAATAAATTCGTTATTCATTTCAAAAATTGCGTGACAGTGTAAAGTCCAGCTAGAATGATGACGTAACGGCAGAAAACGTTTTTCGTGCTCGCTTCGAATTCTTGTGTTTCTACGACAAGGAAAAGCCCTTGCACACTTGCCACGAGTATATATGAGCAAATGTTAGAGTTTAAAGGAGTTTAAATAGGAGAATATTTTTGTGTCTTTAACAGACGTCAAGCAAACTGATATTGAAAAGCAGCAGGTTCATAAATTCGCTGCTATTCAATATCCTGCTTATTTGATTATGGTCAACCATTTGTTGTTAATTTCTTTGGTTGCCTGTGTACATTGATACAAAAACAAGGCAACTGATTTTTTTCCTCTGGGGCTATCGTGTTGTTTTTGTTCATTTTGCAAATCTTAATAATAAACCTCTGCTCTCTCCCTCGAATCAGGCCCTCAAAAAACAGAAGCTGATATGGGAAGAATTACTGACTAGATAATCCTGAATTCAACATTGGGCGTTTAAAATAAGCTCAAAAAATTACTAACATTCTAAGGTGAAATTGTTTCTACAAAAAAAAACCAAAAAATCCGAGATTGACTTCATACCCACTTGATGTGTGGCAGCATACAATTACACCTGGGAAAGTGTAGTTAACAAGAACTCGAAAAATGGAAGTCTGGCAACTTTTTTAAGCTGAAGGCGAAAGTGAAACACACTTGCCTGCAGTTGGCACGATAATACAGTGAAACTACAAAGAAAAAAAAAACTTCTAAAAGCTAGCAGTTAAATTTTGCGAAAATATAGAGAAGTTATTATCAACTTCACTCTTTTTACTGTGCATCAATCGGTCGCATTACATGTGCATTGCTTGACTAAAGCCACAACTCGATCGATGTACGGTTTCTTCCTCTTTACTTTGATGGTAGATATGTCCATCTCAAAGTGTCGACATAAATCCTGGAGCATCTTAATAGAGAAGGACATCAGCTTGCCTTGCCTTGCCATCTCGCAGATGTCGTGCCCATCATAGATAACAGGATGACCCAAGGCGACTTCCTTCTCTACCGCAGCCCAAACATCTTGTAGCAGCATCTCCTCCTGCGCAGCCTCCACTTCGCTTTCATCTGCTGCTTCCGCTTGCGGTGAGGTTTTGTTTGCCGCCAATCGCGAGAAAAAGCTTGCAACTTGTTGGGGGGTAAGAAAATCGTCACTGGTGAATAGGCGGTCTCCAGTTGGCTCCCGGGCCGAGCGCATGCTTCTGGCCACATCTGTTGCGTTTGCTTTTCGTCCCGTTGTTTCTCCGATTTGGAACTGTTTTATGAGGTACTCTTTTTGTTTCGGGGAAAATCTCGTCCTTCGGATTCCTGCTGACTTGAGAGCCCAGCCCATCTTGAGTTCTGTCTCGGTGTGTGAAAACTGGACACCAGAGTGGCTCTCTTCCTGAAACTCAGGTACCTTAGCTATACCTTCTTCCAGCCTTTGAGCGTAGCTGATCATGGCCTTGTCCTGCAGTGTTTCTTGCTTCAATTCACGTTTGTGGTTACCACAATCTAAATGAAACTGAAGGGAAGAGAACCGGGCGTATGACATCACACAGCCTTCTTCTGGGTATGCAAATAAACTATCAGTACGATAGGTGTCAGGGCAAGACTCATTTGCTGCTTCTGGGGCTTCTAATGGTTGCAGTTGTTTTTGACGCCTGGTTGCGACTGGCGCAAATGGTATGTCACGAGCGTGGCTGTCGTCTGCGACAAGAGAAGCCAAGTCTGCTGCCATTGGAGCCTTGACCTCATCCCACGATACATGCTTACCGGGGCCAACGCCATACGCCCTCCACACTGTAATCCCATCTTCTCCATACCTGAAGTTATTTAGCAAGCTGATACCAGCCCACTTGAATGCGCCAAGAGTGCGAGTACTTGGAGCATCACACAGTGCGACTCGGACACCCGGAACGCCCCCGTCCGACTGAATGGCATTTTTCAGTTGTTGCGCGTTTTCCACATCATGGCCAGAATTGAGATACACACGAACATGGGACTTAACTGTAGCCGCTTTCCTGTCACATGCACCTTTTCCTCCTTGGGGATCAGAAAAGTCCATTCTTTCCAAACTTACTCCGCGCTTTTTCGCGGCTATTTTAGCTCCAACAACCGTGCTTGATGAATGGTAGCATCCGGCGTTGTCTTGTCTGTAGAAGACGCTCTTAAGTTGTGGCATCACTACCTTGAGTTGGCGGATAACATCGGATATGATGGTTAGAACTGTGTGGCTGTCTTGTGGGCAAGCGGGAAAAATATGGACAAATGTCAACATTTCCAGCTCCGGAGACTTACGGACGGCAACGGTGACATGCCAGGGAATACCGCGCTTGCCAAACCAATCACACTGACTTTCTCTGTATTTTCTTGGAAGAAATTTCATAGCCCAATCCTGGACCAGAAAAACAGAGGCATCATCAAGGTTATCCACAACTTCTACTCTTGCTTTATCCTGATTGACCAAGCGTACAAGATGCGCTTTCCAAGCAAGGATGGCCTGCTCTGCTTGTGCAATGTCGTACGCCCACTGCTCCCTCACGTCTGGACTAGTACATTCTGTGACGCTTTGTAGGGCTTCCTTGATCTCTCTCAGGACACTGGAGAACATGGAGCATCGATCACACATTTGGTTGTGACTGTGGTCGCACGTTTCCTGGAAAGCACTATCCTTCGGATCACTCATAGCATATGAGATGCAGTGGTCGGGGATATTCGAGTTTTTGCACACATGCACCTAACAATGAAGCACACGAGTTATGCCACCCGACGTGATAATTGATTTGTCATATTAGACAAGGCCGTGAGAGATTTACCCTAGCTAGTACGAGATCGAAAAAGTGTAAAAGGTAGGTTTAGAAAACCATTCATGATTATAACTATATGATGCAGAAAAATGAACGGAATAAATTATAGGCAGAGCGTGGGTCCAAAACCCCCTAACTGGCCGTTTTAGGTAGATTTTGTTCACCCGGGGAGGCAACTCTAATAGTTTTTCCATTTAAACCATATAGTCCCACCAGCTTTTCTACGTTCCAACCTTGTGTTAAAACAGATCATTTAGGTATAGCGTGTAGTATAAGCATATAATCCGTATTTCTGCAAACGGACAGACTGCCACAGATTGGAGCCCCTAACTTAACAGACCCCTTTGAAAATCGCACCCTACAACTGGCGAGGGGAGTCTTGGATTGAGACCGGGTTCCCTACCTTAAAGTCTCCTTTCAGGTAGCGCTTGGACATCTTCAGCATTTGTTTCTTTTCTGCTGCCCAGGACATCCCCATGCCATTGTCCCCTAAATTGTCCGCAACCCCTTCTAGATCATCGAAAGCTTTTGCTCCAGATGCACTGAAGTAGTCCAGACCTTGCAAAGATGTCCGCTGTGAGGCAGAGCACAAACTCAAGATTCTCAGAAGCGTACTGCGACTCATAGGGACAAAGTCAGACTCAAGGCACAATGATTGGTACTGCGCTACGATACGCTCTGGTATGAGGGATCGTATGACGTTAGGCACTCTTATTACTTCACCTGAAGACAGTGACAGGATTTTCTCGCCGAATGGAAGATCTTGAATGATGTGTGGGTTTGTGATAAATGACAGAAAATGGTCGAGAGAGACGAGAGATCCCCCACCATAAAGACGAGCATGGCTCTTGGCAACATTGTACCGGCAGCTGGTAAGACCGGGGATCCACTTTTGAAGTTTTGGAAGACTCACTTTGTCAGCCATGACTGACAAGATTTGGCGCCGACTCGCCCAGTGGCTAGAATTTTCATAGCATTCATATAGAACTTCCAACAAAACTGTGTCAAGGTGGGTGGAACCAGCGTCTCCTTTACTGGGAAATCTTTCTTTCATTGCGTTACATTCCTTCAGAACATGCCATAATTCTCCAGGATCTTTGGGAGCGATTTCATCCAGTACCGCCGAAACCACCTCGCTAGCTTTCAGTGTATGACGTCGTCTAGTTCGCTTTGACGCTTCCTCCCAGGTGGTTCTCAGAGTGCTTCCAACAGGATCGATGTTTTTCTCTGCTAGGAACCTATTGAGGTATTCTGACGACTTCGGGAAAACTCGTTTTTCTTCCTCATCACTAGAAGTGTCAATATCACTGACAGACGGCACGTAAAAGCTTTCGCGCTTCTCAGTCGGTGCTCCAGAATTCTGTTCTGCCTGATGATAAATGACAGCAACGGAAAGTATTGGGGCAAAATTGGAAAAAAAGGCGAATTGCAAATAGAACAAAAAGGTCACACTATGATTAGCAACAGGAGTAACTTGATGTTTTTCCCTTTTCCTTGTTCCCTTCTCATTCCCAGCCCCTATGTTGTACAGTTTACTCTTTCTAACAACTTCCTGTATGGGGAAAAACCCTCACGACGAAATGCACGTGCGGTTACTTTTGCGTATCAAGAGTAGCTTCTGGTATCAAATTTTATCTCTTCAGTGTACACATGCGGCATGTAACAAAACTCTCCTTTTTGTTCAATTGTGTACTGTATTCAATTTTCGAATTCGTGAATCGACCACCCACACTGCGTTGCACAGCATGACTGCGCACCGGCGCCTGTTTCTACTGCTTGTAGATTTGTCACGAATTTTTTCTTTTTAAAGAACATTAAAATGTTCCCTCTATTTCCAAATGTTTTATACAGCGATTTTTTGTAACAATAAACCAACATGCATGTATTCAGTAAAAACCGCCGTCCGTGATGTATCCTGAAGCTGCAAGACACTTACCAAAGACAATTGTTGAAACTCAGAAACCAGAACACTTTCTTCTGCAATCTCCTGGGTACTGACAGGTTCGTCTTCCTCGTCTTTTCTCATTGAAGATAAAAGTTCACGACATTTGCGACACAGACCTGTGGAAACATGGCTTCTGTTGAGTACATTTCATAATTAAAGCGATGAAAATTTTCTAGGATCAAAGAAGCCTCTATTCGATCGATTGCTACAGATACTGACCTGATCCAACGGCTACAAATACTCCTGTCTCGCGCAATATAATCTGTGAGAAATTTCTCCCAATGCTCCTTTCTGCCTTTGGCCATTGTTTAGATGGTTGGTGTTTTGATATCTGCTGAGGAACTCTGCATCTAACAGACCCGCGTTTCCATCCAACACCAAGCCCTGAACGGTGTGCAGGACAGATGGCGAACGCTGCAAGGTTCCGAGGTCGCTTGAATATTGAGGCACGCGCCAACACAAGATCAACTTCATTGTGGACATCGGAAATTGCCAGCGAGGAACAGTGCCCAGAAATATCCTTATAACATCCAAGCAGAGGAACAATTTCAGTTGACTTCTTTCTGTCTCTCTTATTAAATGTACAGGAGCAACCAACCAAAGAACGAAATGAGCAACAAACGGCTGACATAATCAAACCAACAAGAAAATTCAATAGAAGCGACTTCATGAAACTGGTGCTTTTCAATTTGTTTTGCGACTGATCTGGCTTTAACACGTGTGAGGTCCAGATCAGTTTGATTGACGTCTGTCAAAATATAAAGTACTGTTCTTTTGAACTCCTTATCTCCTCGGTAAGACCTTTTCATTTATTTGTACATACTTTTGGAAAGTGTGCAAGGGATTTTCCTTACCTTCAAAACACAATAAGTCGAGCGAAGCGAGCACGAACACGCGTCTTTCCGTAATGCGTCATCATTGTAGCTGAACTTTACACTGTCACGCATTCTTAAAGCGAAATTTTTAGACTGAATTGCGAATTTATTTAATGCAAAACCTTCTACATTAAATAAGACCTAAAAGTAAATCAGTTTACTCAGTAAAGCGCTAAGTTCAACGGGTGTCACATTCCCCAAAGAAAGAATTTCGTCAGATTGATCTGGTAAGCGACTTGCCGTTTGTTTACATTTTAGTCGGTTCAATGAAAACTGCAGAAATTTTCTGTCGTGTACGGTCACTCTTGTAGATGTGAAAATATAATATAATCAGAGGTAGCAGAGAGTTCAGAACAAGTAATTAAACTTAGTACATTTATTTTTTTCGGCCGAAACAAAGACCGCATTTTTGCACGCCTTAAACGTCACTTCTGTGAAATCTAACATCTTTTTAATCAACTCTTGCCAAATCAGCTCAAGAACCCAGAAAAGCAATCCAATAATTTTGAAGACCAGTATTTGGACTAACTTCACTCCAATTTTCATAGACTTTGAGGTACCGGCACATAGTAAAATCGCCTGGCATTTTAACCCATATTTTCACGGCAGACAAACAACGAAAATATGGCCTGCTGATTTAAATTACCGCTTGTTTACAGATCACGTTATCAGCTCAAAATTTTGCTTAGAAGAGAGTAAAAGACCCTATTAACACATAATTAGCTTGAATAGAACCTTTGGCGCATTATTCTCCGAAAACGGGGATCATTATTTTTGCCTTCCGTGCACAGATTTTCCACCGGAAGTCAGCCGAAATCCGTTAATCAAAATTTCTCTAAAGTAAAGATAAATAGAAACAAACCAAGTACGTCACGTTTATACAACTACTATATACTACCATTAGGCAAAGTTTGAGCGATTTCGATTTTTCACGTTTGGCCACCACTTGTTTGATTTTTAGAGACAGTCGCTCTTAATAATATTTCTCTGCAGCAAAGTTCCAAACACCGCCTACTTCACCTGAAGACTGGAGGAACGGTAAGTCATTTTTATTTCTTATCCAACCTGAATTCTGGTCCCAAAATTCGTTTCACCCCCTTCCCCGCAACACACGTTCATAATTTACACTCGCAATTTACAGCCTCTTCAACTCATGGTTGTTTCCAAACCAAACCGTCGACTCAAGAGGCAAGTCAAAGAACAAAACAAAGACAGACAACAGAAATGGACAGCATACGGGCAATGCTTAGTGGGGGTTCCGAGGAGGCATGTCGCATGCAGCAAGTTGCGGAGATCAAGTGTCTCAATGTATCCCATCTACACCCAGGAGATGACAGCTTGATGATTTTACATGACATTAACTGCATGCTTGTTCTTACATAACTCGTCTTCAAAGGTTGGCAGTGACTTGTATCAAGAATACATAAGTAACCTTCAGCACATACATGCAAAGGAACTTCAAATTGGGCTTCTGAAGGACCAGGCCAGCATCACTGATGATCTAGTGAACCATCTACTCCTACATGGCCAAGACAGCAATGATACAACAGACCAGATCATGATATTGAAGTCAAACTCTGGCAGCCTATACAAACAAGTTGACAAACTGGTAATAACAAATTTAGTAGTCTGTACTCATAAATTGTTGAGGTTTCTGTTTGCACACACAAAATACAAAGTCCATTATTATATTTCACAATAACAGATCCGTTTCCACTCATAATAAATATTGCACAGGCTGAACTGCCAACAAATCAAAAGTCCATCAAACCAAAATATTTCCTCTCCATTATGATTACATATACATTGTCCCAAAATGTTCAATTAATTACATGTATCTGTGCATTCGTGAGGTGCTTTACTTCAGCATGTAATTTGACAACAGCTTCATATTGCTCATAACAGGAATCTGAACTATCTGAAAACAGAGCCCAAAACAAGCTCACATCTAATGAGGGACCATGTGCAAAACAGCTGGAGAAAGTCCTTCAAACAATAGGAGTGCAACGCCAGGCCTATCATGGTGGAGAATTTGTTGGCAATCATGTCAACAAATGCTGCAAGGTACAAAACAAAAAAATACAATGCACACATCTAACACCCACCTAATGTTTATCTACGCGTTTCCTCGGCGCTACAGCAGTATCAGTGACCGTATTTCTTGAGCGCGAGTCTTCGTACGTTGAGATAAAAGATGGCAGCTTAGTAGTGTGCATCAAACACGAATTGCAAAAGAAATTGACAAAATTTACCTCTTATCATCCAGGTGAATGCTTCGAAAACTTTTAGCTGATGATGTCTTGCCGATTTTCCATAAATGACGACTTTACGTTTCAAAGTTAACGAACACGAGTTCAGAAGGCGTCCATTTATTTTCCAACCGAGAGCCTCTCTTCCATTCTGAAGACTGGAACCTAATGTCGCGAATCAGCGCGCATGAAACAGCCGTGAACCCTTGTGGAATGCTGTGAAGTTCTGGGCACTGTTATGCCAGCATGGGAGAGTCAACTAAGACAAGTTACAGGACAACCTGATACAGGTCCAGTGTCCATTTCAACCGGAAAAGTCGAGATGAGGTTTCTTGTTACTTCTATAATTTATAGGAAAATCATGTGCTTTCCTTTCATAATAATTATTTAAAGGATAGTGTAACCCTAACATGCCCCTTATCAAATTAATGGTTTCAATTGTCTTGACAGCTCAACTATGCCACATCTGTTGATTAAAAACATTAATATGGTCAATCCACACACTTTTGAAGAATAACGTTATTTTTATTATTCTTCAAATTATTACATTATGTTTAATTGTTTTTACATAAGGGTTCGTCACTGCCTGCCAGAGGAGTTTCTACGTGAAAATTTTGAGCCAGCAGTTGTTACGGCAGATGGCAACTGCTTTTTCAATGCTGCATCCTTCGCCCTTTGTAGGGATGAGTCTGAATCCCTTCTATTGAAACTTGGGGCTGTGGTGGAGGGCTGTTCTCATGAAAAGCTCTTCATTGATAAGGTATGATATGAAGTACAACAATACAAATTTGCTTTTTTGGTCATATCTTTCAAATATTTGTGTTTTTCTGCAGTTTTACCAAATACCTACTTGTGATGTTTTTAGATTATGACGACTTATCCTCCAGAGGCATTAGAGGCATTCATCCAGACTATCACGACCAATCATATCTTGCAGTCATTAAGTCACCTGAACAACACATCAGAGCGGCTGCAGGCTGTCTACAGAAAAGAAGTCATGGCAACGCTTGCTGATGGCCGTTATTCAGGTTTGCTACAACCATATTTTATTTGCTGGTATACCAGATCTCATGTTTTGTTCATGAACATGAGAGTAATAATTTGCACTCTTGTCCAAGATCTTTACAACAATATATAGTTTTATACAATACGTCTTGGACAACTCATAATATACTGTAATATGTGTACTAGGCAACACTCCAAGGGACCTTTATTAAGACCTTAACAACAAATATATTTGTAAAAGACAGAACCACCATTTTCATTTCACTTTACAGGTTTACTGCAGGTCTATCTTCTTTCTGGGTATATTAAAATTCCTGTTCACACGATATGCTCAAAAACTGGCTACAACCTATACAACACAGAAGTGCTTCCTATTGTTCAAGCCAGCCAAAAGGGCCCATGTTTAAGGTTCCTGTGGTGCCGCTTGAACCAACATTCATTGGTAGCAAACCACATTGCACCAGTGCTCCAATGCATCAACAGTCTCACTGGTAAGTTGATTGCTTATAATAAAGTTATTTGCTTAGCTGTTGTCATAGGTTCAGGCAGAAGATGTCTACCATTTTAAATAGAAATACAGTGGAACCTCTGATTTGGGACACCTCCATCAGGGGACACTTCTCCTTGTCCCGAAAAAAAGTCCAGAAAAAAAAAAACGCTATTGTAATCCTTCTGCTAGTCACCTCCATCCAGGAGACACTCTTTCTTGTCCCAAGGGTGTGCCCTTTATGGAGGTTCCACTGTACTTTTCTTTTGTCAAATTTCTTGTGAAGATTGCTACCTTAAATGATTGTATGTTCTGTGTGACCTTAATTCTCCTCATTAGAATTCAACACATTCGCTGAAAAGATTGGAGATAAATGTGGCAGCCCTATTTGCCAAATCCAGGAATGTTCCATGCCCAGTACTCATTTGGTGCAGAGTGAACATTGTCTGATTTGGTACCACTGTGAGTGTGTTGGATTTATCTTTGACCAATGGAGGTACCTTCCTCAACAATGGTTTTGCAGTTGTGCTCAGAGTGATGAGTATGGATGGTAGGTGTACTTACATAAACACCATAACCGCATTTGACCTCTTTTACGGTATATGTGCTATGCCACTCTTTGAAGACTGCAATGCTGTGAAATGACAGGATCGCTGCATACACACCAATCATTTTCACATCGAGGTTGTAGATGGCACTCTCTTACTTTTAGTGGTTAATCACTTTTAATCACTTCCTACTCGTTCATTTTTCCAAAGGTGGACAGAGTTTCAGAACAAGCATGTGTTAAGGCAGCTTCTGCACAGTAAAGAGTTGTCTGTAAGTAATTATATTTTTGAGCAGGAATTCCTAATGGGAAACCCTGAGAAGTTGCACTGAAAAAGTTTCCCGTATTAATTCACCTGAAGAGTGAGAAAATCTGTAGAGCAAGACTGTATTTCCTTGACCGTTTCCCACCAAGCAACCTGACAATGTCGAGATAGAGTGATATGCTCCAATGATGTCGCTTTCATTCCCTTTGTGTTCTAGGAGTAATTGGAGCACATAGCTGATAGATCCGTTGCATGCTTAATAAGGGATCTCTTTATTCGGGGCTTGAAGGGCATATCAGCAAAACGGAAGCTTTGTACTCTGGGATATGGTCCCCGCTCTGATATTGTGGCATGTTTATAATTATTCGTTTGCTTTACTCGCTTGTTGTTCATAACATCGCTCTACTTTAGTCTCCTTAGTATTCTAGGCTCAATTCATAAAAACTGAATAATGCGACAAACTCGCTCTTAAGCGGTGAAATAACACGTTTTTCTTTTTACAGGACGGGTACCTCGGAAACCTTGTGAAACACTTAATTCAGTCAAAGCCAAGTGTATTTCTTCCAGCAGGTGTTAAGAAAGGCCCATTCAACGTACATGAGTACTGCCAAAATGTGGGGATTCCCCGAGGTAGGTGTTTTTTGCGCGTATTGATATTTCATTGTGCTGTAAAGTACTAATTAGTAGGCAGTGGATGAGGATGATTTTGCGCAAAATAAAAAACTTTTGTTGCCATTCATATACTAACCAAGTGTTTTGAAGCCTAGGAGTTTAATCACCTAATGGTTAAACAATGAAAGTTCAGGAATTATACAGTAACCGTTGATCACCTTAATGTATTTCTCAAAGGATTAATGAATGAGCTATTTCAGTCCCTGCCGTTTAAATTCCAAACTTTCAAATAATTGCTTTTGATTAGGTTCTCACATGGATTATCGCCAGAAAAGCCAAAGTTAGTCACATGATGGCAAAATCCTATTTTCAGATTAGGTTCATAAAAGAGGAAGTTAATAAACTGTGAAGTTCACTTAGTTTAACAGTTTATGGCCAATTGTTTTTTTAGGGGTGTATATTTTTTCGTTTAAACTATCGCTTTCATGTACAGTTTGTTTTATCCCCTAAGCTGGGTCAGCATTAGTTTTTACAATGGGCTGTGCTCTCTAACCACCCGTCGTTGTTACGTTTTGGTTTCTTGGAATACAATCATTTGGAAATAAAACTGTACGAAAAAGTCCTGTACTTTATTTGTTACAACAATCAATTAAAGGTGCAAGAAAAGAGTTTGAGTTGGTTTGTTTTTCCCTTGCTCAGACCGTTATTTCACAACCTCACATTATAGCCTGCAAGCACATATCTACGTCCTAGCACCACAGCATAATGTAGGGGAACCTTGGTTATCACTTTTTAAACTTGGAATAACCAAAGGCGTATGGCACAACTTAGTGCAAAAAAATAAAAAATAAAATCCCGACCAAAACGATACATCGTAGCTTGAGCGGGCCTTGGTTATGTGGCTTCATTTTTGGACTTGGAATAGCCAAAGGTGTATGGCACGACTTGGTGCAATAAAATCCCGACCAAAACGCTATATCGTAGCTTGATGCGGGCTTTGGTTAAGTGGCTTTATTTTTGGACTTGGAATAACCAAAGGTGTATGGCACGAGTTAG
Organism: Plumapathes pennacea; assembly: GCA_964036295.1. Lineage (NCBI taxonomy): Eukaryota > Metazoa > Cnidaria > Anthozoa > Antipatharia > Myriopathidae > Plumapathes > Plumapathes pennacea. The sequence goes on along the minus strand of OZ038472.1, from coordinate 10,296,134 downwards.
TGCAATAAAATCCCGACCAAAACGATATATCGTAGCTTGAGCGTGCTTGGTTATGTGGCTTCATTTTTGGACTTGGAATAACCAAAGGTGTATGGCATGACTTAGTGCAATAAAATCCCAACCAAAACGATATATCGTAGCTTGAGCATGCTTGGTTATGTGGCTTCATTTTAGGACTTGGAATAACCAAAGGTGTATGGCACATATCTGTGCCTGTATCAGTGCCAAAACCGGCGCTGATCTTCTGTGCTCTCCAACAGGGAAGTACCAAACCGGCATTGGTCCCCTGTGTTTTCCCAAGGGAGCATCCGAAACCAGCGCTGGTCCCCTTTGCACACATCCTCCTTGATTCTGGTCCCCTGTGCTGTCCAAAGAGAAGTGCCAAAACAAACATTGTGCTGTCCAAAGGTGTCGCGTTCCCAGCACCACTGACACAGGGTGTAGCGTGCCAAAGTTCGCCAGTTTAACCGATGTGTACAGGTAGCAGACGAACAGCGAGATTTAAGCGATTTAATTCAGGCTGGGCCGAATCAATGCTCTCTTTTTTTTTAACAAAACAATCAGGCTCTAAAGATAAACAGTTCCTGTGTCTGTAAACATGACAAAAGGAAAGTGCCAAAACCGGTGCTGGTCCCCTTTGCACGCATCCTCCTTGGTTCTGAAGAAACAGTTTTCCAAAAACATTTCTAAGTCTCCAATGCTGTCCAAAGGAAAGCGCCAAAACCAGCGCTGGCCCCTTGTGCTGTCCAAAGAGAAGTGACGAAACTAGGACTGGTCCCTTTTGCATACATCCTCTTTGGTTCTGGAGACTTCTTAAACGTTCCAGATTTTCACCATTAGATCTATTCCTTACATTTTACTCCAAAGTAATCATACCTTCGGTCACTCATGGCCTTATGGTATGAAGCGGGTGTAATTCCCAGGATATTTTTAATTCTTTAGAAATTTTACATTGCAAGGCAGCAAGGATAATTTTAACCTTCCATGAAACATGCCTATCCAAGACATTTTAGCACAATCCAAGTGGACCATGCTTCGACACCATTACAAACTATCTATAGCTTAACTCATGTATAAAATGTACCACAACCTTAAACCAGCTTCCATGTCAACGATTGTATACAAGAGTGGTTAATCCTCTGTCAGTTTCCATTCAGAACTCGGGTAAGAAGAGGTTGATATTAGATCTAAGATACGTAAACAAGCACATTTGGAAAGAAAAGTTTAAGTTCGAGGATATAAGGGTTGCTTGTAACTACCTTCCAATGGATCAGTTTATGTTCAAATCCGACCTCAAAAATCTGGTTACCATCATATTGATATTAAGGAAGATCACCAAACCTTCATAGGTTTCTCTTGGCAAGTCAATGGGATTATAAAGTTTTTTGTCTTTACTGTTCTCCCGTTTGGGTTATCGTCAGCCCCACATCTTCACTAAAGTGGTCAGAGTTTTAGTGAAATACAGCAGGAGTCATGCTATTAAGATTACAGTTTATCTTGACAACGGTTGTATATAAATTTTTTCGCTTTCCTACCGCATCTGCGATCGGAGGAACCGGAGGAACCCTCACCGTGGTGGTTTACTTGTTTGACGAGGATGGCGAGATCAGCAATGGAAACGAGACAGAAGTAGTGAAGAAGGGGACCTTCAAGTTCAGCATTGAGGTCAGTGATGATGCATAAATAATGTGTACACGTGACGTCACGTCTTACACATAACGTCATCACGACCACGTGATGTCACGACCAAGTGACGTTACGAACTTACACATGACGTCATGACCACGTGCAAGGGCTGGTATATGGTCGGTTATTGGGATGCCCGTTTTTTTGGGTATATTGGCCCACTACATCTTATCCATTGGGACCACTTGGTCCCCGGAAGATCGTTGGTCCTTGTTTTCAGATTTTCCCTTCAGATCCACTTGGAACCTTGCATGATCACTTGACCACTTGGTCTAGATTTTTTCTAGATTTTTATCGGGACCGCTTGGACCCCATATATTAATCATGAGTATGTATGGCATGTGGCCATTGGGACCACTTGGATCCCTTGTTTACTGATATTGGTATATATCAGTGTGGAATACTATTGTATTTTGTCACATTGTTCACTATCGTTTTTCTCTCATAGATGTTGCGACGACAGCCAGATGGACGCTCGGCAGTCAACTCACCAGAAACTTTGGCTCTCTGCTTTAAATCCTCGAGCTGATAAGACGGTTTTTGCTTATTGTAAATATTTTTGTAAGTTCAAGGCTTAGTTTTGCAGTAACAAGGAATTTTCTTTCCTTCTAGCTACATCAATTACAGTTTCGTTATATCTCCATTCCTTACTCGAAGAATCTCTGTGTAGTTCTACTATTCATAACGCGTTTTAGGCAATTAATTGGATACACAAGTTAGCAGCATTCGAGAATGCAAACCCCTGTGATAAGTATTTCGCAAAATCTGTAGTGGAGGCTTCTAGTCACATTTCTTGTAAACCCGTGAGAAAAGCAGATCCGATTACCCCAGATATACTGTGTTCACTTTGTATTTATTATGGGGACAGTAGTAACTTTTTGGATATTAGGTTCGTTTGTATGTGCTTACTGTCATATGCTGGTTTCTTCCGTATTTCCGAGCTCTTAAGCATTAGGAGAAACAACATTGCAACAGAGCATGCTCATCATAAGATTTTTGTGGAAGTCAGTAAAACTGATAAGTATAGGGAAGGTTCCTAGGTGTATATGGCAAAGACAGGAAAAATCACATGCCCTTATATTTACCTCAAATATTTAGAAGCTGCGGAAATTCCCTTTGATTCCCAAGATTTCATTTTCAGATCTCTAAGGTATGACAAAAAATCTAAGGGAAATGTTCCATGAAATAAGCCCCTCACTGCCAGGAAGGGCAAGGGAAATACTTAGAGTTAAGCTTTAGGCTATTGGAGTGGATGCATCTAGATTTAAGCAACCACAGTTTTAGGTCTGGAGGAGCCACTTCAGCCTCAAACCTAAATGTTAGTCCAGATCGCCTCCTCAAAGTCCACAGCAGGTGGAAATCTGAGTCAGCTAAAGATGGCTGCGTCCGTGACAAAGTTGAGTCACACCTGTTTGTGCCAATGAATATTGGAATTTAACTTGTTCTGAACTATTAAAGTTGTATTAACATGATCCTGGTCGGATTGGGCACTACTGTTCTGTCCCTGCCAAAAACAATAATTTTTTCTTTGCTTGTACTGGTTGCGTGTTCTTTGCTGGAGAGTTTAGAGTATAAATAAGTTATTTTCGGTATGGAGTTTAGAAAATAAGTCGTGCCATAGGCCATCTTGGTTAACCAAAGTTAAAAAATGAAGCCACATAACCAAGACCGTTAACCCTACGAGATTTCATCTTGGTCGGGAATTATTGCATTAAGTCATGCCATAGGCCTCCTTGGCTAAGCAAAGTTAAAAAATGAAGCCACATAACCAAGGCCATTAACCCTACGAGATTTCGTCTTGGTCGAGAATTATTGCATTAAGTCGTGCCATAGGCCTCCGTGGTTAACCAAAGTTAAAAAATGAAGCCACATAACCAAGACCATTAAACCTAAGAGATATCGTCTTGGTCGGGAATTATTGCAGTAATTCATGCCATAGGCCACCTAATCAAGGCCGTTAAACCTACGAGATATTGTCTTGGCTGGGAATTATTGCAGTAAGTCGTGCCATAGGCCACCTTGGTTAACCAACATTAAAAAGTGAAGCCACATAACCAAGGCCGTTAACCCTACAACATTTCGTCTTGGTCGGGAATTATTGCATTAAGTTGTGCCATAGGCCTCCTTGGTTAACCGAAGTTAAAAAATGAAGCCACATAACCAAGGCCGTTAACAATACGAGATTTTGCCTTAATCGGGAATTATTGCATTAAGCCGTGCCATAGGCCACCTTGTTTAACCAACGTTAAAAAATGAAGCCACATAACAGGATAATGCTGCAATGAGTGCAGTGAGAGTGTCTGTGGAGTGGCTGTTTGGAGACATTATCAATTACTTTAAGTTTATGGATTTTAAAAAGAACTTGAAAATCAGGTTGAGTAGTGTTGGGAAGATGTATGTTGTTTGTGCCATTCTTAGAAATGCACTGACATGCCTCTATGGTAATCAAACTTCAGCTTTTTTTTCTCTGGATCCCCCAACACTACAAGAGTACTTTGCATGAAACTGTTTATTAAGCCATGTCCTTTTACGCCCATTTGAGATTATTGCATTTATCTCACATCTTACATAGTCCTTTTCATTTCACAATTTGGTTGGCTTGGTTCTGTAGACTTCTTTCATAAAGGTGGAATATTATTTGCATAGATTTGAATGGTAACTTTTAGTAAAAGAAAACTTGTGATACCACAAGAAAGGTCATGTTTAGGGTACCAATATTTTGTCTGCAAATTGAAATACCTTTTCAGATTTTCAAGCAACAGTACTCAAATTTATCCAGGTGTCTAATTTTGGAATGCAGTTTTCCCTGATGTTCATAATTCTTTTCACTCATGCACTCATGAAAAACATTGGTACTACCCTCACCCCAGCAAAAACAGCTGATAAAACTATTCACATTCAAAGGCAAAACGACTTTTGATTTTCCAAGCAAAAAAATGTAAACTTGATAAACATCAACTTAACAGACATCAGAACAAGATCTGAATATTGCTATGATACAATAAACTTACCAAGGGAATGTGTTGTTGCTGCTGGTGCCGCTGCAGAAATTAGCATACCACACATGAAAAACTACAAGTTGCCAAATGCCTAGCAAAATTTCAACTTTAGGATGCAAATATATCAAAACTAAATATAAATATTATATCATGTTCTTTGCATGTTCCTTTTGAAGCCTTCAAGTAATCCAGTAGTCTTCCAGTATCCTCAATGCATGTTCTTTTCCAGTAGCCTTGCCAACACCTGGTTTTGCTGTTGTTGCTACTGTTGCAAGAATAGTGCTTGAAAATTCTGTACTTGCTGCTCATGTTTCTGCTGCTGCTGCATCATCATCATGTTCTGCTGTTGCTGTTGAAGTTGCTTGTGTTGGTCTTGCATCACCTGCTGCTGGGCTAACCTCTGCTCAAACTCCTTTTTTTTTTCAAGTCCATTTCGTCCTTCTTGAGAACACTCTCTCGCTCATTTTTTTCTTTCAGGTACTGCAGAGCGTCCGAGGTTTGCCTCCTACCTTTGGCTGGAGTTACTTCCCTCTCATCTGGATCAGTAAGTCTTTTTTTTGGTTGCACCGAGACGTTCCATAGCTTTCCGTCTGACCACTGCAGAGGCCATGTCGCTTTCATTTTTCTTTGTGATGGCAGTTGCATTTTTGTCTGTCCTGGTCAGCTAAATTTTCTTTCTCAATTATTTCTGCCAGTGCTACATCCACCTCTGTTTCCTCACAACTTATCCCTGATGCTCTTTCCTCCATAATTATCTTCTGTCTGTATTTCGTTAGCAAAAGGGTAAGATGATCTCTTACCAACCTCTTGCTGACTTTAAACTTTGGTTAGCAAATGCTGTTGAGAGCGTCAGCTATCTTCCCCCATATCTCTCCTCTCTCTTTACTTCGTTTGGGAAATTTAAATGGTTCGGAGACAAGAACCTCTCTGCAAAGCAGTCGATCATGGTCTTCAGACCATTCCATGTTGTAATTTCTGAAAATAAAGCCAATATTTGCCAATTCCGAGGTTGTATTTTTATATAAACATCGCAACTTTCTGTTAAATGTCAAAATCACATTAAACATCTCTTGAAAAGCAAAACCAGACGAGATTTTCATTCAACTTGTAAACACCTACACAGCTTTCTCCTCCACCATGGCGAAATGTTGTGATCTCCAAAACACAGAGTGTCACCGATTACATTGCAATTCCTGAAAAGAAAACCCAGCGGAAATCTGCAATCGTTTGATGAAGTCATTGTGCCTTGGACACAATGAACGAAAAGTGGATGAAAGCTGCAAAAAATCACCTGGAACACTTACATTCACCAGAAGACGGCAAATCCACTCGTTTCACGTCCACAAGCTGAGGTGGACGACATGTGACGTAGTTACTGACATGCACAGTAGCATATGATTTACATTGTTCTCGTCGTCGTTGCTGAAGGTCGCTAATTTCTCCACTTGGCTATCGTTCCGTACCAGATGAAAATCCCAGAAACGGATGTGATCTTCCAGAAGGCACATGGGAACTGGCGAGTGTGTTGCACCTCATGTCAGAACCAAGCCCTCATTATTGGACAAGATGCACTCAATGGGCTCCAATCACAGTGCCAAACACGCAATCCAAGAACTAGAAAAAATGGGCGATGGGCTGTCAAGAATTTCGTCACCTTCAGAGATTCCCAGAGATCGGCAGCAACTTTACAACCAGTTCAAGAAAGTAAGAGGCCATGTGGAATCATGAAGTACCGGGACCCAGCAAGGCACCAGAGGTAACAAAACTCTTGGCGATGCAGGCGCGAACATATTCACTGCTTCTAATAACTGCCTTAATTGGATGCAGCACTTTTGCAAGGGCCACAATGCAGCGTCAGTAGCAGGCATTGACATGACCTACAAACTTGGACCTTTTTACCTCACAACACTCATGTTTCCCAATCCACTCTTCATGCAGTCAAGGCTGGCGTTGCCAGTAAGCTTGTTGGGTGGGGTCAAGACAAGAAGAAACTAACGTTTTCGGTCTGGTCTCTTCCCAGAGGTATTTCGTGTCGCCACAGAAAGTTCGTTGGGACTAAAGAATTAGCGGCAACAGAATTATTTGCAATTCCGTAGCGGTATCCATTAAATCAAATCAAATCCATCAAACTTTGACGGCTATGACGGTGAACTTAAGAATGCAAGCCAAAATCGTTCCCCAAAACCCAGCTTGTCCGTGCATGTTTCACAGAGCCAAATGGTGTTGAGTTTGGATGGGATACAGCTAACTTTACACACAATTGTACCAATGTACAATTCAATCGCAGCGCCCACGTCTCAAATTGCTTGCGAAGTCACCTTACGTAATCGTATATCACGTGCCAATGTGAACCAATCACCGTGTGCCGATTCTTAACCCAGAAGAAAATAATATGAAGACACGGAGTGCAGAACTAAGCTCATCGGGGCTATGCCCCAACAAGCAAAAAAACAATGCCTCCAAGCACCCCACAACCTTGGGGGCTGTTATGACATCGGTGTCCAAAACAGAGGGAGACTAGGAATACTTCAGTAGGTGTCTACAAACAAGAGAAGTGACTTTGCTAACCTTTGGTACAAATGGAGAGTGCGCCTTGGAAAAGGACCTTCAAAAGGTGTATCCTTTAACAGGTACAGCTTTGAAGAACATTCACTTACGTTGCTTCAACCATGTGAAGACTGGCATTGAAGCAAAACTGACCAATCTCTGTGTCGCTGGAGAGGAGAGAAAAGACATCATCGGAAGTATTCTTGGTGGAGAAAGAAACAGACGTCGAACAAAAGGTTTAGTAGACTGCAAAACGGAAGCAGACTTCGAACAGAAGTACGTGAATCTTGAAGCATCATGGCCGAACCATTTCAAGACGTGGATGAGGACATCCAAAGGACATGCAAGACCACTGAACCATACAATTAAAGCATGTATGCTGAAGCCAATGAGGATTGCTGCAGGAGTAGGAAATCCCCCAAATAAGTGGATGAACCAGAGAACATAGTCCATCAATTTGGTGCTCAGAGGTAGCTGGCAATCAGGTGACTGACCAGACCAGCATCCATGAGATAATCGAGGAAAGAGTCATCAAGCAGCAGGAGAGTGAATACACCAAGGCAATCTTTAACATGGGTGAATACCTTGAATACCGCGTCTAAATACGCCAAATATGTCATGAGCCCATCACAGTGGACAAAGAAGTCGCCTGAACAGCAACAAGAACACAAAGTTTTTGGGGCACCAGCTGGTTTCCAGCAGGAGGAGAACATTGTAACCCAGCAACTCTCCATTGCAGTAGAGGAGTGCGGCATAACTAGCCTTGGAGCAACAATGCTTCATCAACTTTGGCAGAAAGCAGGGGAGATTGTCAAATTACAACATTGGGGAAGTTGGTAACCACACGTTTTGTGTCACAATATTGTGGAAGGGAACAGAGGCGGAGAAAAAGTGCAGGAAAAGAAGTGAAGAGGTGCGAACAACATCCAAGAAAGGCCAGTCGCCACTGAGGAGGAAAGGATGGACCGTGACATCAATTTTCCCAAGCCAACGATGTTTACCAAAATCTGGCACAATGCATTTGAGGCCATGTTCACCAAGAATGTGCTAGAGCAAGGAAATGCAAGTCCTCCAAACTCAATTTTCCAAAGGGTGCAGTGGTTTGCATCCCGTATGATATTGCCATTTGCCACCAAGAGAGATATTACCCAAAGGATAGCAGTGGCAAATTAGTACGAATGGAACCCATGTGGAAGGAAACGGCCTGCTTCTACTCCATAAAGGCCTGCTTTCTGCAGAGGCACCCATACTTCTGAAAAGGGTTACTCCAACTAGATTCAGAGGCAGCAGACAACCTCAAAGGACACTTCAAGCTCTTAAGAGAAGTGCTGCACTTCGAAGTTTGACAGTATGCTTCATTTCAAGCTTTTGTTATAACCAAATTTGTTACTGTTATGACCATGCAAATGTAAGGATAGAGGCAATAATTCCTTCATCTGCAACATGGCTGTCTTTGCTTTTTCAGGTACCACAACCACGCAAAGGCAGGCAAACAGCGATCGATTGTTTTCATTCAGGAAAGAATCAATTTTCAGGGAGCAATACAAGTTAAAATTGATCTAGTGTTGTCAGCAAAACATTTCAGTACTTTATAGGTAACAATCAATTAAGTTCATGCGCAAGGCGTGCAAGTTCCATTTCCATTAAGTGCTTTAAAAAGTCGCGAGAACGTGTTGCTAAACTATTTTCAGTGTTTTCATTTCGACCTTCAATGCTCAGTGAAACTATGCCGTTAATGCGTATCATTCGTGATGCATTGCCTGCATTGGTTAGTTGATTTATCCTAGCAAATATTGGCTCCCCTGTAAGCATCTTTTCTCGTTAATGGTTTGTAAACAATTAATGGTTCTTTCGGCTGATGACTGCTGTGAGAAAAATCGCAGAAAATAAACAATTGTTATTCCTTTGGCCTCCATTACACCCTTGGATTCAAGCCAGTGCCCAGATGGCATGATGAGGCTAATCCAGGGCAACCTCATTCCCAGGCTATTTCATCTCCTGGCCCCCACCCGACACTGGTGTATTTGGGCATTTTGCGACTTAACAGTGGGTGGTTTCGCAACATACCAATTGGGAACAACCAAAAGAGTTGCTCCGGGGTAACTCCCCCCACGTGCGATTTGTTGCTCCACACAAAATCCAAAGGAGTGACTCGCACTGTTCAGCAGTCACTCGTTGACTTCAGGCAACCAAAGTCAACATTTTATTCTGCAAGAAAGCTTTCGGTTTCTTTTCGATTCTGCTACCGAAGGGCTGCCCTGGGGTACCCCACGTGCAATATGTTGCTCCAAACATGGCGGCCAAACCCAAAATTCTTGCCAAAAACGTGCAAAGTCATCCCGAAATAGCCACGAAACCGTCGGTAGCTTTCACTCGTGCTCCAGATCACATCAAACTCCGCCAATCGAATCGCATATAAATAGTGTTGAAAATCCAGGTTGGCCTAGCTAAGAGAATATTTTCTTGTGTTACTTCTCTACCCTTACCTTTTATTTCAGGAGTACTGATGAATATTTTCAGTTTTAAGGGGGTTCCGTTGGTAACACATTTGTATAAAGCAGAACCGAGGGACTGGAATGGTTTCACAAAGTACCGAACTTTGCAAAACGAACAGTTTCGTTTCGTTTCACAAAATACCATAAGCCAATCATCATCATCATATTCTTTATTTCATCACAGAGTCTCATCATCATATGTAACTAAGAAACTTACAGATGCTCTTCCGGAGAGCCGTGAAATATGATAATATAACAATATAAAATATATTACAAGATACTTAAAATCTGTATAATTAACTTAGTAATCACTTAATTATTTAAAATCTATGGCTAGTATGCTAAAAATACCTATAATGTTTATAGCCTACAAATAAAAGTTTATTAATCTATAACCTATAACTGGTTACTAAACTGCGCAATACCAGAAGCATTGCATTGGTCTTTAGATAGACTGTTCCATAGTATAGCCCCTCTGTATGAAAAGCTTTTTTAAGGCTTCAGTATTAGGTCTTGGTATAAAAAGACTATCGCCAGATCGGCGCAGGCCATATGCATGTATATCACTAGTATTAGTAAATAGTTGAAAAATATATTGTGGAACCTGGTTATTCATGGTTTTAAACATAATGGTAGCTAGTTGCTGGCGGCGTCTTTCCGCCAGGTCTTTCTAGCCTAGGTTGTTGAGAATATCTTTCGATCTGGTGTCATAATTTGAGTAATGATTCTGGCTGTCCTATTTTGGAGTTTCTGGGCCTTTTGGGATAAACATTTGCCCATTGAGCCCCATACAGAACTACAGTAGTCTAGGTAGGGAGCAATTAAAGAATTGTAAATAGTGATTAGTGTATTTCTCGGTACAAATGGCCGGAGTCTTCTCAAAACACCTAAACCTTTTGCAACTTTTATAACTTACTTGATAAACCACTCATTTGTGATATCTAGTAAAGCCGTCACTGTTGAGTGCAGTGGTCTGAATGCAGACTGGAAATTGTTTAATAAATTATTGGTGACTAGGTACGTGTAGAATTGATTAAAAATTGCCCTTTCGAGTATTTTGGCAATTACTGAGAGTACAGATATGGGTCTATAATTGTTTAGTGTGGACTTAGGTCCTTCTTTATATATCGGAGATACTCTCGTTTTCTTCCAGTCAGCTGGCAAGACACCTAGATTAATTGATAAATTAAAAATGTGGGTAAGTGATTTAGCAATTATTGGGGCACAGGCCTTGAGAAGAGTAGCAGGAATACCATCAAGACCACTTGCTTTGTTTGTTGGTAGAGCTTGGATAATTTCAGTTGTTTCAGAGGCTGTAATATCCACCAGCTCGAAAGTTGTTCCTACTGGTTTTATATAGGAACCAAAATTGTCTGGGGATTGTGGAATTTGCTTAGCTAGGTTTGGCCCAACCTCTACAAAGTGTTTATTAAAAGCGTTACTGATATCTTTTGGATGTAAAATATCAGAGTTGGGATCATTGCCCTCGAGTTTCGTGGCGAGCGATGTAGTTTGCGTATTTTTGGAAAGGATTGAATTAATGCCCCTCCATGTTTCTCGTATTTTCCCTTTGTTTTGCAAAAAGAAATTTTCATCGTAACTGGCTTTACATCTCTTTATGGGGGTACTTAGGTTATTCTTAGTCTGTTTGTAAGCAGCCCAATCAGCATCTTTCCCCGTTATGACAGCTATCTTCTTAAGATGATCCCGGTGGTGCATGAGTTTCTTCAGTTCTCTGGTTAACCACGGCGCAAATGAATTTCGAACACGCTTTGTTTTCATTGGGGCGTGTCGATCGACTATTTGCACAAATAAGTTATGCCATTGCTCCCAAGCAGAAACAGGATCATTAAGAGATAAAAAATTGTCCCATGGGACTAACTTGATGTCGTGAAAGAACTGGTCATAGTTGAAATGTTTAAATGAACGATTCTTGACATATTTTGGGGTTGTTTTTGGTAGAATGAGTTTTCTAGTGGCATAAATTACACTATGATCACTTATACCAATATGAGAAACTCCAGCATGGTTATATTTGTTTGGCTCATTTGTGAGGATAAGATCAATAGTAGTGGGTGTATTTTGGGTAATAAGTGTTGGTGCATTTATAAGCTGCGAACATTCGTACAGGTCACATAGTTCAAGCAATGTTTTGGAGCATTGGCTGGTATGGCTAGATGAAATATCACAATTATAGTCTCCTAAGGCTATAGGCTTTCTAATTTCAATACATAAAAATTCAAGCACATTGTTCTGTAGATCAACCCTGGTTACATAATCTATCATGCTTCTCAAGTAGATGGCAACACCGCCACCGTTTCTATTCCGGTGTTTAGTAACAATGGTATAGCCATCAATTTGGTATTCTGAGGGATCCACATTATCATCAAGTCTGGTTTCGTTTAGTATAAGGATATCAACATATTTTGTGGCCATATTAATCCTAAGTTCATCAATATGCCTGATTAGACTTGCTATATTGAGCGCAGCTATTTTAAGCCCTTTTAGTTGAGGTAAACCAAGTTGAAAAATTTGATCATTAGAAATACTAGCCAATTTACTGGGTCAGGCATTTTGTAAGTTAGGCTCACCAGAATCATTACTAGGCACGGGGACTTGCTCATTTCCAACAGGGGGGCTAATAGTGGATAATCAACTTTTAAAATAATTTATAAAATTACTTGTCATAATAGAGTTACCATTTGGGGATAAGTGGATACCTCCTCGGTTCAGCTCCTTGGTATTGATATTTCCGTGTGCTATGTAGCCATATCCATTCTGAGTACAAAACCTCTTTAGTGCTTTATTTGTGGCTTTTACCTTCGCATCAAGCTCCGGGTCAGCCCTTGTAATCAGCTCAAAGAGACTTCAGTTGTCACGGAATCGACATCGCGAGCCAGGTTAATTAAGCTTTCTGTGATGGCTTTGGACTCTTTCTCTTTTAGGTCGTTTGTTCCACAGTGGATGACAATTGTCAGAGGACATGGCCTGGATGACAAGGAATACTATCTTTATTCTTTTTTCCATTGCACTAAGATGATGCGATGTCAGAAAAGGGTAACCACACTACTGCTGAGAAATGAGTTACTTTAAATCATTTCAAGACGTTTCAGAGGAAATTAATCAGCTGAACAAAGGAAAACAATACACATAAGGGCGTGTGCTGAAATTGTGCATCAGACTGATCACAGCCATTGGGGAACCATTTAGTAAGTTGGAATTTTGCAAATGTTCCAAAGTCACCAAGGCGCAAAATCACATTAAAGTGCAAGTAAAATGGAAAACCAACATCATCTTAAATGTTAGCTAACAACCCCCCAAGCCCCCAAATCGTCCATTCTTACCCATTTCTATTAAGCAAAATCCTTTATACCTGGCAAGTTTTGGTTTAAAATCGAGCGGGAGATATGTAAATTAGGATGTGACGTCACAAGATGAAGTTCTCGCGCGAAACTGTGCCGCTTGCAGTAGTAAATAAACGTGGAAATATGGTGAAGCGCTGTGTTGTTCAAGGCTGCAGGAAAATATCTAAAGATGGAGTATCTTTACACAAGTTTCCAATGAACCAAAGTGTAAAGAAACTTTGGGTAAAATTTATAAAAACGCACAGGAAACATTTTGACGGACCGAGTGAATACAGCTTCGCTTGTAGCCGGCATATCCGACCTGAAGACTTTGAAGAAAATGCTGTGAAAGTTGCTTTGGGTTTCAAGAGCGGGTGAGTTGAACTGAGAATGTGTTTTCATCGTAAATTCCACGTTAACACCTGAAAATCTTTTACATATTATGTTTATCATTACCAGAAAGCCGAAACTGAAGGAAGAAGCTGTTCCGACTCTGTCACAAACATTTACCGCTCGACAAACCTAGGCCAATGAAACGTTCTGCTTACCAAAAAAGATTTTGCAATGAGGTTAGTTTATCTTATTTCGCCACGCTCCAAACTTTCGGTTTAATTCTAAGGAAATTTGGCCGTTCACATCAATTTTTAGGTGCTTCAAGAAGCTGTGACCAGTGTGAAAGATCAACTGGAAACTCACTTGGCTTCGCCAAATGCAGTCAACGCAGAAACATCGCACGACTGCGGAACCAATCCACCAGAATCTTTCAGCACTTCGATGGACACAGCCGCTTGTTACGCCGAACCAGAGAAGGATTTTAAGGTCCGCGCCTTCTCAAGGAGCAAAGGTAAAAGTTTATTGTTGACATATTTTTTAAATTCCATTTCCCGAGTCTTGAATTACAATCGACTTAACAAAATCCATTTTTTGCAGGGATGTTACCAAAGGTTATTGCAAGTTCTCATATCAGTGTAATACACTCTACAATAAAACATTAATTCATAAAATACGTTCTGCATGCATGATATAAACGAAGCTCTCTGCAATAAATTGTCGAGCCTTTTTTTCTTCTGGTGGCTTTTATAGGCTCGTGTTTAATTTAGTGCTAATTCTGTATCTACAATAACTGTGATTTTTTTTGACAGGTGTACAGTGCCAACCCAGAACACAATCTGTGGGAATCCAGTGCGACCTCATCCAGCCTATAAACCAGTCTTCACCATGTGTCAGTGACAATGAAATTGAGAGTGATGATGAAGATGATGATGTGGACATAAATGATTGCTATGAACCGGAGCTGGAGTTTCATTCTGATGACTCGTAGGTCTTCTCCACAAGTTTATTACTATAAGTTTGTTATTTATTATACTGTTTATTACTTTGTGATTATTACTCTGCATGTGCTATTATTATCATATTATATTCTTGTAATGTTTTAGCACTTCAGATTCTTCGTACTGCACTGATGACAAGGAGCGAAAGTTCATTGTCTTCGAGTCTGCCCTCCTACAGCTGTTTGCCATCTGTGTTGCCTGCTACAGTGCCTGTGCTAGTGCTTTTGTTACTGCTACATTGGGCACAATGATAGTGGTTGAACAAAAGTGCAAAGCATGTGGGCACAAGTGGCGCTGGACCAGTCAGGAAAGGATTGGGAACATCCCTGCTGGGAATCTGCTACTGTCATCAGCAATACTGTTCACAGGGGCCTTGCCAAGGAAGACTCTGAGGGTATTAAAAGTGATGGGTGTAGCAGTGATAAGTCCTGCTACATTCTTCATTCACCAGAAGAGCTATCTACATGCTGCTGTCCAGAGGGTGTGGGAACGCCAGACAGATGAACTTCTTGAACAACTGAAGGGGAGTGACCTTGTACTTGGAGGGGATGGGCGCAATGACAGCATGGGTCACTGTGCAAAGTATGGCACCTACACTCTGATGGAGCTCAATGCCAACAAAGTCATCTATATCACCAAAGTCCAAGTATGTGTAGACATGCAGCCCAATATATTTCATGTACTTAGGTACATGGCACATTGTATATAAATCAATTAGATGGCTAATTTTTAATTTGCCAGAGCAATGAAGTGAAAGGCAGCTGTCATATGGAGCTAGAGGGACTGAAACGGGGCTTCCAGTATTTGACATCCCTGAGGCACAGCATCAAAGCTCTTGTTACTGACCAGCACATGATGATACAGAAGTTCATGAGGGAGACCTATGCTGCTATCCTACACTATTATGATGTGTGGCATGTAGCCAAAGGTATAGTAATTATGCCAAAAACATGTGCATGCTTTTAAAAAAAAAATTGTTTGCTTGAACCTTTTTATCCCTCCAGGACTTAAGAAAACATTAACAGCACTATCGAAAAAGACAGGTTTTTCACTGGTAACCCTGTGGATGAGAAGTATAATCAACCACCTGTATTGGTGTGCTAGCTCCAGCAGTGGAAACAGCAGCCTTGTTAGTGCAAAGTGGTTCTCCATTTGTAAACACCTGCAAAACAAACATTCTGGCCATGATGACCCACTTTACCCTAAGTGTACTCACCAATCATTGAAAAAAAAGTGGTTTGACCCAGGTAAGTGACATCACTATGCTACAAGTAACTATTGGGCCTGCATGTTCGCACACTGCTTGCTAAGCCATGTTTTATAGGTGATGCATCATTTGGAAAGCTGTGTGACATTCTAGAGAACCCATACTTGACGAAAGCTGTGGCTAAGTTATCCCCATATGGGCAGACATCAAACACTGAAGGGTTCCACAGCATAATCAATCACTACAGTCCCAAGATGTACCACTTCTCTTACCAGACAATGCTGAGCAGGTAACCAGCCTATCATGCTTTTGTGGTAGCCCTCAATGTTGTGCAAAGATGTTTTTATATATTACCTGACGTTGGGAAAAATCATAGAGCTAATTTTGATGTGGGTACTACAGCCCATGCCTAACCCTAATATACATGTACATTAATTAAACCTAATTAAATTTTGCCCCAATAGAACAAGAATAGCTGCTCTCCACTACAATGAGAATTCATCAAGGCCTCAGGCATTCAACATGAATGGGGAAGCAGAGTACTCTATTCAGTTCCCAAAGGCCAAGTCTGGGGGATACGTTGTGAGAAAACTGAAAGATGAGTGCACATACGGTAGGTATTCTGTTTGTCAGTAGCAACATTGTGCAGAACATAAATATTGCATATCTCAATGGAAAATGTATAAATACATTAATCAGCACAGGAACAAAATAATGAATTTTCACTACATTTTTTACATGTAATAATATTGTGTAGTTATGGTAAAATGTTTCTTTTTTAGATTACATAGACCTTCTACATGATGAGTTGTTTGCTGTGGTTGGAATGGAACCTGACGTATCAGAGATAGTTCCTCCTCCCCTGTGCAGTAAATTTGTCAGACCAGACAAAGCAGAGGCCGTGTCCCAGTTGTACTCTAGATTTGAGACGGCCACTTCCAGCTCTGTTGATAATTTAGATACACAGTAGGCATACACATAACTATATTAAAATACACACTTTTATTTAGTCAAAGGAGCTGTGTCAAGATAGTAGAATTAGGTGCCTCAACTAAAAATTTCATACAAAAACAGATACTACTGCATGTGAACTGTGTTCATGCAACTGTAAACTGATGGATTGAAACTAATGAAACACTGGCACCTCATGTACCTAATAACCCATTCTTCTGTAAATGTTTTTTTTTTTTATCTAATCAGCATAGTGGAATCCTTCAAAGATAAAGTCTTCCTCAAGTCCAGGTGGGGGAAAGTGCGCCCGAATACAGGAAACGGCACAGGATGCCAATACTACCCTAGCTTGCCTCCCCAGAAAACCCCAGCACCACTTTGCTAGTTGCCTGTAGGCAATATGCCTATTCTTCTTATGCTCCGGACCTTCAAACGGCTCATTATACTGCTGCTTGTACTGAAACCATGCGGTTTGCAAGACCCATTTATTCAGACAGACAGCACCAAAACCAGGATGCTGCGTAATACGTGCGGGTCTTTCTCCAACTACCTCGCTATTTTTATCTACAATTGCACCGATTTCTTTGCAACACACACACTCAGATACCCGATCCATGATTTGGCAGCTCTCACACTGGCACCTGGAAGCATAAAACAAAGTGTTTTTTTATGAGAAAGGAATGCATGCCACGTTTGTAAAATATTTTGTTTCGAAGCACTTCACTTAGATTTACTCATTCTTTAACACAAATAAGTATCATATGCACTCTAAAACTTACCAGTCAAGATCCTGTAACCTGTCGTTATTTTTCTGCCATTTCTTCGTCCATCTCTTCATTGTCTTCTTCAGAAGTAGAAGCATCAGGCTCGTACTGGTAAGCCTGAATTACCGAACCGAACCTTGATATCTCCCCTGCACCATCAGAACTCTCCTCATTGCTTTCTGAAGTATTTGAGCTATTCTCTGAGACTAGATCCTCGTCACTTTCCATTTTAAAAACTGAAATTGCCGATAAAATACACTCGCGCACCAACATTCAAGTTAACAGTGAAGAGCAGCGATTCACGCGCTTCATCTTGTGACGTCAAAAACTGTGCGAAGCCAGAGTTCTAGTTTATCGTCTTATCCGGTTTTTGCGACTTTTGAAGCTTTCTTGCAAGCGAAAACATGACAATAATACATTTTTTTCCATTGGAAAGTTCTACCCACACTTTGTTTATCCAAAATTTAAAAAAATACCATTTTTTGGGGAACCATTTTACTTGCACTTTAACCGATGTCCGTTTATTCCTTTTCAGAAATGTTGCTGGTTGACAAATACTCAGCAAATCCTGTTACTTAAACATAGATTCAAAAAGTCCTGTCGTAAAGGTATGGCCAACTTTGGGAATACTCGGTCTACTTTCTTTTGTTCCTTTCCAAGGTTTCTTAGTGGCATTTTTGTTTTGTTATCAGTTACTAAAAAAGCTGGCCTTGTCGAAGACACGCGCACCAGCTGGGGCCAACAGAACCAAGGGGCGCAAACCGCACCAGTTGAGCGGAGGTCAACTCGAGTAAGTTAAAATCCCACATTAATATGTTCTTGGACATCACCACACCATGGGCTGGTTTCACATTAAAATAAATTCGCTTGCATCCTGTACATAGCTGATGTCAGACCTTTCCTTATGAACAATATTTTATTGTGTGAACGTTCCGGTAAACAGTCAATTTTTTTTTATCAACAGGAGCAAGGAACTCAAACCAGTCCGGAAGCTCTGCTGATATAACACTGAATAAAGCATGTAATACTAGGAATACGCTAATCGCAGCATTCAAAGCAAGAGTCTACAATTTGCGATAATTACTTTTACCTGAAACAACTTCCAGCCAAGAAGGCATTTTGCCGCAAGTCTTGGTTGACACAGTCCACATTTCCAGACAATGAATTACAACAAAAAATAGTAATCACAAGTTTTTACATTTATTTTGATTTAAGTCACTATTTCATGTATTCCTCCATTTCATCGTCATTGTTCTCACTGCAAGTCTACCTTGGAGTTGCCTAAATGTGTAATTTTTTATAGTGAGATTCAGTTGGAATTGTTTTCGTTTTTTGTTTTTTGAAATTCAAAAAATACTGAACTCATCTTGTTTTTTTGTGTTGTTGTATCCCTTGTATGCTGTTTTTGCTAAATGCACCAAACAATTCCGGCTGTTTTTATCCCTCCCATGTGACCAATAAAACATGCACAAATCAAAAATTTGACAACTTCAGTTTTTCAAAAAAATTGTGTACTGTTTAATACAAGCCAAGTGAGAAACCCCATGCCGGTATCTTCAGCCAGTGTTTTCTGCAAAGATGTCCAGTTGGCTCATACATCATGTTGACCTAACATGCAATTGTTCGACTTGTTTGGTTCGCCAGCTCAACGGTAAGCTTCTGACTTGTTTCAGTTAAACTCAGTAAGATCGAATAAATCAAAATTCAGTAAGTTTTGGTGCTTTTAATTCTAACTAAGAAAGGAAATGAATCCCTATTGTGTCTTCAGAGTATACACGAGGTTACCATAAGGGTAACCACTGCTGGCTCCCTCAACACTGCAAGGGAGCAGATCAGGGGTGAGGAACCATACCATACCAAACACAACTAACTAATTCGGGGTCTGAAGAAGAACACTGATGAAATATCAAGAATAAACTATGGCACCACTGGTGATTGCAACATTGCTGACGCTTCTGAATTTCCTCTATGACAGAAAATCCAATCGATGATGACCATGGTGCTGCCTATGAAGCCGATGACAAATGTGGTGATGACAAATATGATGGCGGTGAAAATGATTATTATGATGCTGATGCCAGGATTAATCTTACATCAACTCTAAGACACCACATCCAAGATCTACTCAAAAAGAGGGCAGAATTAAAATCAAAGGCCATTCAAGTGAAACGGAGTGGTGACAGTGCACACATGTCAATGACAGCCAACCTTTGGATGTAACGAGTGATTTACTCTAAGAGCAACAGAACTGCAAAAAATCATTAATGGTCCAGATAAGTACCAAACCCTGAAACTCTTTTGCCGATTATTATAACAAAGGAAAACTATCAATCAATCAATGGAGAGGATGTTAAATTAAAGTTTTCCTTGGAGGGAACACGAAATTTCTTTTAATGACAACGGAATTATAGTCAGCAACTGCAGACTATGCATGCTTCTGGTGTAAAGTTCACAAATATGAAGAACAGAACACAAGAAAGCCCTGACTTCTACAACAGCCACTCTGGAGAACACTTGATGAGATCAAACAGTTTGTTCCCACTAAAGAGTATGGGTGTATCAATGAACCCCTCATAAAACATTGACCCTCGTTGGTCTTTTTTCCCTAACTGCATTAAAGCCTGGAACGATCTCCCTCTTTTGCTTCGCAGTGTCGAACCTATAACTTCCTTTAAATATCAGTTAAAAGCTATCATGTTTAGACGCAAACCAAACTCTTTATTCACACTGGGAAACAGGCGTGCATCCATCCTTCATGCACAACTACGTTTCAATAATTCAGCTTTAAATGGCCATCTTTTTATTAGAAACTGCATACCCTCCCCAAACTGTGCCTGTGGTGCACCACAAGAATCTATCCGCCATTACTTCCTTTATTGCCCAAGATACGCCGCTCAAAGACACCGCACTCACCCTTGCTGCACGTATCTATGGCAATACATGGCTAAGAATGTCAGACACAACAAAAGTAAATATATTACTGAATGGGGACGGCAATCTAGATTTTTTAACTAACACAGAACTTTTTAAAGTCATTCATACTTACCTAAGCCTTTCAAATAGATTTGACATAGATAAGACCACGTAAAAAGCTGAGAGAAGCATGCTGCCGGTTGTACATACATCTACTGCAACTATTTCTTGTGTTTGCTTGTTTTGTCCTGCTCGTTTTCACATGTTTTCTTTCTCTTTTTTCTTTCTTTTTCTTCTCTTGTTCTCGTGTATATCTTATAGTCCAAATCGTGTGAACTAGTTGTATAAATATATGGGAGCTCCCACGATGAGCCATGGGCTCTTGGAGCAAATGTATGCAACAAATATGTTTAAATAAAAAATACAAAAAAACAAAAAAACAAAAAAAAAACATTGACCCCAACATTGTATTCCAGATGAGCTTTATTTGCTCCTAAGAATAACTGAAAGGATTGCTAAAAATTTATATAATTGGTGAAGTGCTAGAGTATGATGCAGAGGAAGACTTTCAAAAGCAAAGAGCAAACCCCACAGGAGGCTACCTCAAGAATTAATTTCATTTTCAAATGTTTTATGCCTTCCCAAGTCCGCTATGATGCCTCTGCATTAACCCAGTTACTCTGGGTGCAAAAGGGCAAAGAACTGAAGGAAGAGGTTCAACAGGAATTGGATTGGTTTGCTGCAAATCACCCCTCAGCCTGAGGTAAGGATTCCAAAGCCAAGCAAGCAATAAAGAGATATCAGTCTTTGATTTACTCCAGCCGATATGATGAAGTGCTACCAGGCCATGGAATGACATCAGAAAAACTCTCAAAAATATGCATAGGACGTGGCTGTCTTGCAACCACACATCCTAGATGGTGGGACAGTTAAACAGAGAACATGGAACAAATTGTATCTTATTGTGTAATGTCTGTTGACTGCTTTGTACGCTGCATGGTTTTAACTGGAACCAGACCATGAAATTGGTAATGAGGTCACAGGAACATAGCAGTGGGAAAATACAGAGACTTCAAACGCAGAAAAAGCTCACTTTCCTTCATTGTATGACAATGCACTTTGGTGATCTCTTAATTTAGGGTGTTAACTACCGATTTGGTAGAAAAAAATAACTATTGACCAATTTGATCATAGTAGCACTTTAAAGGGTAGTGATCAACAACCTGTAGCCTACTGGATTATGTGTCATGTAAATCATGAGGGTAAGTCTATAACTGAGCTGGCCAGCATCATGCAATATGTTGGGGCGAGTTGGCGATTTTTCTAGTGTCTTGACATGTATTCTACCTGGTGTCTCTGCTGATGTGTGACAGTTTTAAGGTAATTAAATGAAGTACTTAAAAAAATAATTAAAAGACTATCTCAAAAGATTATCTTTTCTGGTCCTCACTGTTTCAGATACGCATTAGACTGGACCAAAGCAACAAGTCTGCTTACAGTCCTTTGTCTAAAGCACAAGACTACCTCTCTGTAAGTAAGTTTTCTATGCTAGCTTTTCAGTTCTTTCTTTTTTCTCGTTCATTTTTGTTCTCACGCTTCATTAGTTGTTCAGGTTTCTGCCCAGTTATTTCTCCTGCTGTTCCTTTCCGCTCTATACCGCACAAGTTTTGTAGTGTTCGGATATCGTTTAGTCACTTCATATAATTATTGATTTCTTTATTCAGTTTCACGTTATCCACGCTGTTACTTCTACCTATCTGTTCAGTACGTCTCGCCACTTGTATTTCGTTCCCTCATATCGTTCGTGTTTCTTCATTCATGTATTTCAGTATTCACTGTGTGGCAATTTAATCAAATAAAATTGTCAATGGTTCACACTGTGTGTCTTTGAGCTTTCGTCAGCTCAGGAATGTAGCAAATGTCTTTTAGGACACAAGCCAAAGAAACTAAAATTTTACAAATCGTTTTGCAAAAAAATAAGTTTATCTTGAAAGCAACTATGCCATTTTGCAATATTCGTTTAATTCTATGCCAAAAAAGGCTTAATTAGCGGGTGTTAATTATGTTTTATTGGGTAGACAAAAATAGCCACTGAAGATGTATAAAGCAAAACTCTTTATTGATGTCAAATGTTAAAACTCGAAAAAAAAAAAGAAATATAGTATA
Organism: Plumapathes pennacea; assembly: GCA_964036295.1. Classification (NCBI taxonomy): domain Eukaryota; kingdom Metazoa; phylum Cnidaria; class Anthozoa; order Antipatharia; family Myriopathidae; genus Plumapathes; species Plumapathes pennacea. The sequence goes on along the minus strand of OZ038472.1, from coordinate 10,273,731 downwards.
CCATTAGTATATTTAACAAAAAGTTAAACAGGACTTATTGCTGCCATCCATACATGTAGCTTTGGTGCTTCTTAAAAACATCCCATTAACCAATAAATATGTCGTGACCAGAGGTTTGCTTGGTACTACGACAGGAGAAATAGTCCCTTATGGTTGACTACCTACTTGCCACTGGAGACTTCAGTTTCATGTCTACTTTGACATCATTGACCATGGTAATTGCTCGTTTCCTTGCCAGTCAAATAATGCCGCTAGCCTCCCAACAAGTTCCAGTGTCTGTTCCGCAGATGTTACTTCCGGAAGTTGCAGGGGCTGGCCACATTCTTCATCATCATCAATTATCTCATGCACATGCTCTTCGTTGGTAGACGCAGCAATAATTTCTTGTCGTGTGACTTCTCTCCAGTTTAGAAGTCTGGTATCCACTGGTAGCTCAAAGGCCTCAGCTTCGTCAACAAACGCTGACATAGTCTAGTCCTGGGGAAATGGGGCTGTCAAAGGAACGACATTACAGACACCAAATGCGTATATGAGCATGAATTCTTTGCCCCCAAACTGTCATCATCTTCTTCAACAATGAGATTTCCATCAGGATGCATACCAACTTTCTTGAAGCATTTTGAGATGACTGCAGCTGGAACCTCTTCCCACGTGCTGACCACCCATCGTACAGCCATCAGCAAATTAACGGACTTGACAATCTCACTCCCAGTTTTCTCTCCATCCATTTGGCCAGCAACATATCGCAATAACTTCCGCCTGTAGTACGTTTTCCAAGTTTTGATGATTCCTGCATCAAGAGGCTGTGTGCGCGACGTGTTTTTCAGCAGGAAATCAATTCAGATGCTGGAAAACTTGCCTTTGAGGGAAGACGTCAGGGAGCATTGTCGAGAAAGATTATGTTACAATATTCCCACTTCATTTTGCTGTTTAACTTGGATATCACATTTTCCATTATCTCAGTAATAAATGAGCGGTCCCAAAAACAGACAAGCGTATTCTTGTAGGGAACCTCTCTAAACAGCTCCATTATCTCTACAAGTACAAACTAAACGAAAAAACCCAAAACGTTCCCACTGTTGAAAACAGCTTACACTAAAGATAAGTTTCCTTTTGTTGATTCTCCTGCTTAAATAATGTATAATGTATGATGGATAACACAACACTGTTATGTTGAAATAATACGGTCAAACTGGCCAGAAAAAGAGATTTTATTAACAAGTTGTTCTTGGTCATATTATCATCTAATTACAATAACTCAGTTATCGACCAGTGTATTGAGTTAAAGAGCTGTTAAAAGTGTCAATTGCAGTATTTCCGTTTGTTTTCAGTTGTTGCTTGACCAATGTGCTTTGGTGAGGTCAAACTCTATATTTGGTTAGCAATAGCCAGCTACCAAGAAGGATTCAAGATCTTGCTGGATGTAATCACCAACAGTCCGAACATCAAGGTCAGGATTTACACAAATTGGCGTCATCAATCATACTTTAAATTAACAATGAATGGTACGTTTCTGAGTAAAACAAGCTTAGATAGACGAAACTTAATGTCTGTACTGTACATATCAAGTACCACGCTGTTTATTGCTCAAGTTTTCAGATTACAGAAACACTCACCTGCTTCCCTTTGGAAACAATGGAAACTCAAAGGCTGTCTTTGACCAACTTTCCCCGAGACAAAAAAACGACAAAATTAGGGCATTCTTGTACATAATGGACAGAGGAAAAGTGTTATCTGGTGAGGCAGTGCAGGAATGACTTAAAAACATCCATATCACAAGAACACCTGAAATGCAGCCTGGTGCCCAAATGAGTTTCAGGGAAGAGATCACCCATCAGCTACACAGTATACTGTGCAAATCTTGCTTGGTGTGATGCTGTGCTCTTTCTGTTTATGTTGGAGGGCTAGTGTGGGACTAGTGCAGGTGTTTGTTGAAAAGAATTGAAAATGAGAAAGTAAGAGTATCTGCGTTGTTTAGGAGGTTCACTTTATAATCCTACATTTTTGCTAGGTGCTACATACTCTTCCTTGTCTCTGTTATTGTATATTAATGTAACCTTTGAAAAGTTTCTTATTGCAGAACTCGCTACATAATGGTCTTTCCTTTTGACAGGAAATGCTTCTGGACCAGATACATAACAAAAAAATAGGGCAATATCATACATAATGAACAGATTTTGAGTTAGCAATGACACAGATCATGAATTTATGACCATTAATGGGCCGAGGAAGAGTTATCTCGTAAAGCAGTGTTGGAATGACTTAAAATCATCATCCATACAACAAAAACATCTGAAATGCAGCCTGGTACCAAAATGAGTTTCAGCGAAGAGCTCAACAGCTACACACTATACTGTGCAAATCTTGCTTCCTGTGATGCTGTGGTGTCTTTTTGTTTATATTGGAGGGGCTCGTGTGGGACTCGTGCAGGTGGTTGTTGAAAAGAAATGAAAACGAAAAAATATTAATATTTGTGTTTTCAAGGCAGTTCACTCACTCAATCCTACATCTTTGCTAGGTATTATATATGTCTGTTTGTCTTTGTCATTATAAAATCAATGTTAACTTTGAAATGTTTCTTATTTTAGAACTTGCTATATAATGGTGTTTATCTTTGACAAAAAATACTGGACTAGATAACAGAATAAAATGTAAGATCTGGGGATGTAGCAAAAGATTTCCAGGATTGCAACCTTTACTGTTCTACCTTTTGCCTTGCTTCGTTTCCAACCGGTAAGTATAAAGCCCCTTCTTGCTTTTATTACCGCTGCTTTTTCTGCTACTTTTACATGTTTGTTAGGGTAAAGGAAAGTTAAACATTAAGAGATAAGTAGGTCAAATTGAAACAGGTATGACCTTCAATAACTGTCAAAGGATGTTTTTAGAAAACTATAAAATGTCACAATAATAGCCACCACATAATCTGCAAATACAAAACAGAGTATTCGATGAACTGCCTGAAATGAAAAAAGTTTGGAGACAGCAAATGCTGGATTTTATCTGTGGGATAAGAGTGGAGGTCTTTCATTTCAACTAAGATTCTGAACATGGTCAAGGTGGAACACCCATACGTTTTACAAGGCACTTATAGATGTGGCTCTGCTTTGATGGTGCCCTGAACGTGAGGTGGACATTTTTTTCCATGAAGAAAGTGGAGGCCACAAACAAATGGAAGGCTTGCTGCACACTGATTTCACACACACACATAGACTACAGCATATGACCAAATTCCATTGCGAATGAATCAAACAGTCTTTGTTGCTTTCAATTCTTGAAAAAAGAAAGAGAACAGGAAAAAATGTGTGCACAAAGTGTGGTCTGAAAGTGATCGATAAAAGTTGGGAGTGGTCAGTATGTGGTCAGTAAAGTGGTTGGTATGTACTCGGTAAGCTGTCTACCGACTACTTATCAAAGTTCAACTTGTTCACAATTATCGATGGTGATTGCCCTATTCCATGGAGGGACAGTTGTACCACTGCATACTCTGTCCCAAATCCCAAAGGGCTATGTGCTCGGTGTTGATACCCAATCCCATAACAAGCACTTGGCAGACCTGCTGAAGCGGGTTGAGCGTGTCACTAATTGTTCTTGCAGTTTTTTGCCCCACTGTTGGCCCACTGTTGCAACCTGCCTGACACGCCTCCACCTGCTCGTCCATCATGCGACACGCTCTCGACCCATTGTTTAGCCCACCCGCTTCACCCGCTCTCGGCATGCTCTTGATCCGCTCTAAACTTGCTGTTTAAAACCCACCTGCTCGACCAGCTCTCAACACGCTGTTGTTATTCATTAGAAAGCACTGTTTTCGATGCATGCAATAAATTTCAATTAGGTCTTAAGTCTAATCCGCAGCTCGAAACCTTGATGTCAATCCAAAGTTTGCCTGACGCCGTATTGAGCCACATAATGAGTTTCTTGTCATTTGGATTCATTCGAAAAACCCTCTCCTTGGTCTGCAAAAAGTGGAGAAGTTCTGAGGATACAAGTCTCACAAGAATGGCTCCGAGGAAGTATTTTCAAGAAATTCGTGTGCCAACGATTTTAAGGTATCAGGATACCCTCGTGAACGACATGCGTTCAAACCCATTTTTCGCGCTAGCGTTACATTTAACTAATAATAAAGTATATATTTTCTGAAAGCTCAACAATCATAGATTTAGGGTAAAGCTTTATATTTTTTGAATTTGCTAAAGAAAGAAAGTTATCAGCTTCCGAGTGAATTTTGACCTTGCCTCATTCAAAAAGCCTAATGTCACTCAGATTTTACCCGATTTGATTATTTATTGTTTCAGCCTAATGTTGACACAATGAAGAAAAAAAAGGTGTCTCCGAATTTTGATATCTTGTCCATATACAAAGTTATTGACTTTTAAAGTTGGCCGATCATATTTCTAGCTACGCGCAAGACAAAAGCGGACATATCTTCCGAACAAAAAAAAAGAATTAAAATCGGAGACACCTTTTTGTAGCTTTGATATTGATTCACATATTTGCCAAGTTTCAAGCCAATCGATTAAAATCCATTGAAATGCAGGTTTCCGAAAGAAACACTTTTCCACGTTTTGAAAACACCGAGAAAAACACATTTAAAGATTCTGACCAGGGAGCCGGAAACCTGTTTACATAATCGCCTCATCTGTCAGCAATCTGTCAAAACACCGCAGCTAGTGCTTTCGCATAGAGGCTTTCCAGGCATCTTGTCGGTAATTGAAACACGCGGCACAAAAGGCCGCCGTGTATAACTACGGACATCAACGCTTCGTTCGGGTAAGTTTCGCAACATCTATTTTCGCTTCACAGTTGCACTCACCACTCGACACCAATTCAACCTTTTGCAGCCACAGTTGGAATTCGGAATGAGTTCAAGCAAACGACAAACTCGTTCTAAACGTAAGAAAGCGTTCACAAAGGCATACAGGGAAATATTTCTTATGGCATTTCGATATTCTTGCAGATCTGCTGTTAGTCATGAGTTATCCGTCGCGCGGCTAAAATTTGTACTTTATTGTTTTGCACGACTGACGCGCAAGCCGCATGCTGCGCAGTTACGGGTGATACTAACGATCTGTTGACAGGTAGCTTCCGGCGAGAAAGAGAAATATAAAATCCTTTCGTTTAAATATCTCGAGGAAAAAAATAGGTATCCAAATTTTGTTTTCAGAAACACAGGGTAAAACATGTAATAATTTCGTTAAGCCAAAAAAATTTTTTTCGAATCTGGCAAAGTCCGGAGGGTATCCTGATACCTTAAGTGGTGACCAACTGGAAGAATTGTTTACGAACGTGATTTGCATGGTGTTTTCACTCCCTTTTTGTCAGTGGACCTGGTGCAGATAGGCAGCCTTCCTACAGCCAATGAAACAGTTGAAAGTGCTTAAAATCGCAGATTTCACTTTTTCTGTGACCAAAATCGCACTCCCCTGCCTTCATAATTTGGTTGAACTAAACTTGCACCAAATGGACATAAATGACAGTTGGTTCGAATTTCTGAAGTTTATAGCAGTCTGGAAATTCTTAACATCACCTGCCAGAAGATTACGAATACGGGCATCCAAACTGTGAAACAGTACGACAGCCCGCTTTTCCTTAATATTTCTCAATGTCAACTCTCCCTTTGTTCAATTATTCACGTTATTGATAACTAGCCATGTACGCCATTATGTATCAGACACATTCAGCTCTTGTCCAAGGATATAAATAATCTTCAGACACATTATTCTGAAAACCTTCTCCTTAGCATTTACCTGATATGTGGATTCCATGGAGACAGAAAATGCATGTATTGCCAAAAAGACGGCCCTGCGGTCACATGGAGCAACATGGATCACCTGGAAAATAACTTGCCATAGCTGGCACGCCCAGTCACGTACAGATAGTCGTACATTTCTATATTCTTATATTGGTACACACGAATTACAATTAAGCCTGATCAAAGCCTGCTTCGAAACTTAGCTGTGGGCAAACTACAAACAAATTAGGAAGTGTTGCATGAATTACTAACGTGAAGCGACTACACAATAAACCTTAATTTCTCAGTATGTGATTTCCATTTCCTGGGGGGAGCATAAAATGTGTGCATTTCTGGCATATGTTCTCATGCAGCATAAATGCAGCATATTGATAAAACCCGAGTAAAATTTTATACTTTTTATTTGATTTCCGTCCACACCGACGAGTATTGTTATGCAACGTATGGTGATAAGAGAGTGACTCAACAAGTACAAAGCTTTTGCTAAAGCAACTGGGGAAATTTCTATTTTAATTATTTATAATAATAATAAAAATAATAAAAACGTAACGACGTTTTTGCAGTCAAGTGTCCTCCACGTGCTGCTCACTAAAATTCCTTTATAAAAGCATGCGTGATTGGCTTAGAAGGGCTCAGACACCGACATTTTCACTTGTGGTGTTAAACAATTAGCAGTCCAGTGTTGGCTAGTCTGCGCATCTCACACCGGCATTTTCACTTGTCACCATTGTGCATTCTGCCTAAATTTATATAAAACACGTGTGCGGTACACACCAGCTACAGTTGAGTTTCAATACACCAGTGCTCAGGTCAATCAAACCAAATTCCAGTCCTAGGTGTGACTAATTATGGCTACTCTTCGGCAACTATTGGCGTCAACAAATACCCTTCCTACATTTGGATTGTTTTTTCTTCCCTGTGGACAATTCACTGGAACCAGTCCCAATGAAAAAGATAGTTCGCCATAAAGACGAGCCAGTACGTGATGGAGACATGGTTGAAGTTCAATGGGGTAAAGGAAATAACTGCTTGCCGGCGAAAACTTATTGGCTTGTCAGGTGTGTAATCCCGTTTGTTCATTGCGTTCACCTTTTAACTACATTGTTGTCATTTGCATTACAAACTTATTTTAAAGCAATTATTGACCTGTTGGTCACACCACTTACTGGCTCGAGTGTCGGTGCCGAGTAAACGGTACATTACAGATCATAAATAGAGGTTAATAAAAATAATTCGGTGTCTCGTTCAACTTTAGTTCAATTTTCTAGTATGTTTTCATTATGCAAGCAAAACTACACTTCATGTCCAGTGTTCCACATTGATTTATAATGAAACACCTCGAAAGTTTCAGCAGCAAACAAAACGAAATATGATTCTTACTTATCACAGATTCTAGGGAAGAGTTGGAAGAGTTGTGCAACAATGTCTTAACACAGGACCCTCTCAAGCTCAGTGACGAAGAAACCAACTATGTGGACTCTTGGAAGCAGAGAGGTCAGAAAAGAACTGGCAGGTCAACAAAGGGCCCTACTAAAAGGAAGAAAACCAGAAAAGGAAACCCCCCCACACAATCATCCATTGGACGATCAGACGTGGAACCCTCGTCAAATCCAGATTCTCCTGTCTTTCCAGAGCCAACCACTCAGCTGCCTACTTACGGTAAACTAAACATTAATAATGATGTTTTTCAAACACCTAACCCTACTCTAAATCGACATTTAACAGCTAATGGGGGAACGTCAGGTGCTCTTGGTCTTTGTGGGAGTATTTCTTCCACATCTTCGACTATCGGGGAAGTGCCTGGTGCATCGAGTCTTTGTGAAGCTGTTACTTCTCTGTCTGCAGCTGCCACAGATATACCAGGTATTGTTGGCTTCGGTGGAAGCGTTCCTTCAATTTTGCGGCTGCTGGGGAAACACCAGATCTGTTCAGTCTTAGTGGGAGTATTTCCTCTATCAGTTCAGCTGCTGGGTGAACACCAAGTGTTGTTGCTCTTGGTGGAAATGTTCCTTCAGTATATTCGGCTGCTCGGGGAACCCCCAGTGTTAATAGTTTTGGTGGAAGTGTTCCTTCAGTGTATTCACCTCCTGGGGGTATACCAAGTGTTGTAGGTATTGGTGGAATTGTTCCTTCAGTGTATTCGGCTGCTGGGGGAACATCAAGTGTTGTAGGTATTGGTGGAAGTGTTCCTTCAGTGTATTTGGCCGATGGGAGAACACCAGATCTTTTCAGTCTCAGTGGGGGTATTTCTATCAGTTCGGCGAAATAGTCCCTTATGGTTGACTACCTACTTGCCACTGGAGACAGTTTCATGTCTACTTTGACATCATTGACCATGGTAAATGCCTGGGTTAGCAGCTCGTTTCCTTGCCAGTCAAATAATGCCGCTAGCCTCCCAACAAGTTCCAGTGCCTGTTCCGCAGATGTTACTTCCGAAGTTCCAGGGGCTGGTCATATTCCTCATCATCATCGATTATCTTATGCACATGCCCTTCGTTGGTAGACGCAGCGATAATTTCTTGTTGTACGACTTCTCTACAGACACCAGATGCATATACAAGCATCAATTCTTCACCCCCAATGGGTCGTCATCTTCACCACTGAGATTCCAATCAGGATACATCCCAACTTTCTTGAAGCACTTTGAGATGACTGCAGCTGGAACCTCTTCCCATGCACTGACCACCCATCGTACAGCCATCAGCAAATTAACGGACTTGACAATCTCACTCCCAGTTTCCCCTCCATCCATTTGGCCAGCAACATTTCGCAACACCTTCCACCTGTAGTACATTTTCCAAGTTTTGATGATTCCTGCATCAAGAGACTGTGTGTGCGACAACGTGTTTTTCAGCAGGAAATCAATTCAGACGTTGGAAAACTTGCCTTTGAGGATGTCAGGGAGCATTGTTGAGAAAGAGTATGTTACAATATTCCCACTTCATCTTGCTGTTTAACTTGGATATCACATTTTCCATTATCTCAGTAATAAACGAGTGGTCCCTAAAACGGACAAGCATATGCTGGTAGGGAACCTCTCTAAACAGCTCTATTATCTTTACAAGTACAAACTAAACAAAAAAACCTAAAACGTTCCCACTGTTGAAAATAGCTTACGCTATAAATAACTTTCCTTTTGTTGATTCTCCTGCTTAAATAATGTATAATGGATAACACAACAATAATGTTGAAAAAATATGGTCAAACTGGCCAGAAAGAGACTTTATTAACAAGTTGTTCTTGGTCATATTATCATCTAAATACAATAACTCAGTTATCAACCAGTGTAATGAGTTAAAGAGCTGTTAAAAGTGTCAATTGCAGTATTTCCGTTTGTTTTCAGTTGTTGCTTGACCGATGTGCTTTGGTGAGGTCAAACTCTATATTTGGTTAGCAACAGCCAGCTATCAAGAAGGATTCAAGATCTTGCTGGATCGTAATCACCAACAGTCTGAACATCAAGGTCAGAATTTAGACAAATTGGCGTCATCAATCATACTTTAAATTAACAATGAATGGCAAGTTTCTGAGTAAAACAAGCTTAGATAAACGAAATTTAGGGCTGATGCATGGTATAAGAAGTCACCTCCTACGTCACACAAGAGAACACCAGATACATGAAATAAAACAAAACAACAACAACCTAAGAATATCTGTAGATCGTTGGATCAGTAGATCTTTGGATCGATGGATCTGTAGATCGATGGATCGTTGGATCTGTAGATCGTTGAATCGATGGATCTGCAGATCATTGGATCGATGGATCTGCAGATCGTTGGATCGTTGGATCTGTAGATCGTTGGATCGATGGATCTGCAGATCATTGGATCGATGGATCTGTAGATCTTTGGATCAATGGATCTGCAGATCGTTGGATCGATGGATCTGTAGATCGTTGGATCGATGGATCGATGGATCAGCAGATCGTTGGATCGATGGATCTGTAGATCGTTGGATCGTTGGATCGATGGATCTGTAGATCGTTGGATCTGCAGATCGTTGGATCGATGGATCGATGGATCGATGGATCTGTAGATCGTTGGAGCGATGGATCTGTAGATTGTTGGATCTGTTGATCTTTTGATCGATGTCGCGGAGCCAAAAATTACCTAATCCGAATGAAATTGCTAACACAGACAGTCGAAGAGCAGATAAACACATCAGCAAAGTTTCGTTCGTTCTATTTTAGTATTATTTTAGTATTCGTGTCTAAACATTCCCACTCCAAAAACATCAAATACTTGCCCCAGACCCCATCGCTTGGGCAACCTGTGGTATATGTGGAGAAAACCTGGAAATGAGTTACGTCATTGCAGAAAATGACACCTATATGATACATATCCGGCACGCGGACGCTACAGAAGTATCGCAATTCTCAGAGCATCAAGGTTACTAGCTTGCTAATTTAGTTGAAATTTCGGCATGGATCACTTGGAAGCTGACATCAAATCCATCGAAGATCTGGAGAAGAAGCTCTCTGAAATCAAGCTGCCATGGGAGGATATCGCCCCTCCAAAAATCCGGGAATGGCTCAATGTTTACGTCAAAAGCCACGGCACTTCACGGGATTTGTTGCTTGCCAGTATGCTGCCGTGTACGGGTGCCCTTATCGGGAACACTACTGTGAAACTTTTCGAATCTTGGAAGGAGGAAGGGAATCTTTTTATCGTCGGCCTTGCTCCATCGGGAGCTGGAAAGACCCCCGCGTGCAGCATCAGGTGCGTGCAGCCCTTGATTTCTCACTTGGAGCCATGCACTGACCGAAGTATTTTCGTGGATGAAACTTCTTCTACCGGTCTGTTTAATCATTTTGTGCCACCACAAGGCTAAAAAGGGACATGTGCCCATTCTATGCATTGACGAAGGGTATTCCTTCCTCCACAAGTTGACCAGTACCAGTAAAGCTGCTTCGCAAACAAGCTTAACCATGGAGAGACTGTGCAAGTTGTACGACAGCGACTACTGGTACACCGTCAAAGGCACTCAAGGGAAACGTGTTGGTGTTCAAAGTGCACGCATGAGCATGACAACCTATACGACGCCGCGTAGATTCTTGGGCGAGATTTGGCCAAAGATCGTGGGGTGCAGGAACGGCCTGGCCGACCGTATGCTAATCCTCTACCAAGAGCGGCAAGTTATCGAGTTGGAGCAGGTGGACGAGTACGCGACAGCGGTCAGTGCCAGTTACGTAAGAGGCCTTGGTTCGATGTACGAACAAATGTTTCTAGACCACCATCTAGACAATCCAATAGAATATTGTCTGAGCCCTAGCGCCAAAGAAACATTTCTAAAGTATTGCAAAGCAAGAAGTGTTGTCCAGTCGTCTCAAGGTGTGGCCAGTGCCTTTCAGCCCGAATGCAACGCGAAAAGCACCAAAAACGTTCTTCGGTTATCCCTCAACATCCATATCCTATGGCACAGACTTGGCAAGGCCCTAGAGCAGTCAACCGGGCCAACACCCAACGTGATCAGCAAAACTACCATGAACATGGCCCTGGCTCTTCATGATACTCTCCTTACATTTGGTGGGGTGGCAGAAGCGGTAGGTTCTTCCTTTCATTGCTATTAAATTTTGTCTGTGTGTAACTTGTTTAAGTTGGTTTCGATTGCAACCACTAGTTTACCCCTCCAATGTATTTGCCATCCCCCCCCCCCCCCCCCCCCCCCATCTCTCTCTCTGGTTTTTCGGTATTTTTGCTGTTTTTTTTTTTGGGTATTTGTTTTTATTCTCCGATCGAAAGCTGCTTTTTCTTCAGTCGTCGTTTGTATCTCTTCAAAACGGGTGATCATTTTAACTGTATTTGCAGTGTCTGACAATAAAACAGGGCACTTCCACTGTGAGAATGACAGTGTCTGAAGATGATATAAAAAATAGGATTCTCACCATGCCTGGACCATATTGTACTGGCAAGAGAGTTTACAACAGCTACTCCTCAAGTTCCCGGCCCAGCCCTAAAGTTACAGAAAAGTGTATGTTGCAGCTGGCTGACTTGTCCCTTGGCACTCACAAGAAGGTGCAAAGGTCTTCTTACTTCTTCAAGTCTCTGCCCTCAACCCTTGCCGAGTCTGACCACCAACTGGGAGCCTTCGGTATTTCAATTGAGAGATACAAGGAGTTATTTTTAGAAGATGATCTGCTGCCTTCGTCTCATCGTGAAAGAATGCTGGAGGTCCACCCATTAGGAGCTGAACTTCGGGATTACTTCAGAGCAGAGGGAAAAGATCTACTTTAAACTTGATTTAGTTCTCAGCAATAGGTTTTTCTCTACTTTGTCATTTTCGCCCATGGCTTCATATTCCTTTTTTGGGGGGTTGGGGGGGGGGGGGTGGGTTATTTTGTTGTGGTTATATTCATAGGCACTATTTGTATAACTTACAATACTCCAGGTTATGTGAGGACGCATTATATCAACAGTTTATGCTCAGGCAATGATTTTATCACTTAAGAATGTTTTGTAATACTTTTTCTCATCCTCATTTGGAATCAGTGGTGGAGAAGATGCAATCAGTTTATTATAGACTTGTATCATGATATGTTGTCACACCATGTAGTTTATTTGTTGTTACTGTTACAAAAAAAGGTCATGCAATGTTACATTCTGGAAAAATATTGCATGAGTAAGCGGGGTATATATCTTATTTTATGATTAACCCTGAGTATATGCTGTAGTTAAAATGTTATATTCCAATGACAGATAGTCCCATATATAATATCAGTACTTAGGTTGTTAAAGTTTGAAGGGAAAAACTGTTTTCATCAAAGCCATAATTTGCTTAATAACATTATTAATTATTTATTAATATATATTCATTATTTATTCTTGTCAGTTTGCCATTTTGATAATACTATCAAGGGTCAACAATATGACAGTACAGTATTTATTGTCGAAACATTTGCAAGAATTATAGCAACTGAAATAGAAGTGATAAATAAAAATGATTGAAACACACTGTTGCGCTCTTGTCGCATTCCCTGTGATAATAAACGTCATGTCGGCCTTGTGCTTTCACCAGTACAAATGTGTGTCTCAAAAACTGTAACATCAATTTGATATTTCTAATATTTCTATGCTTATTTTGAATTGTGCCATTTTGGCTTCTAAACACAGATCAGGGCAAGTGTTTGAGATTTTAACTGAACCCAGATTTTGTTAAAAGTAGTGATTGAAAAGTATTTTGATGATTCCATTGCAACAGTTTCCTTTTAACTTCCTTTACATTTTTTCTACTGAGGTGTTCATTACTTGTTCCATGGAGGATGTCAATACACTGATGGTACTCTGCTGTTATCTGGCTAGCATCAAGTTCATCCATAACTGATGAAAGAGAGTGAATGATACATTCCAATACGATATTTTCATAACTGGAAGTGACAATTGGAATGACTGCAGGGCACAATTTTGTCAACATGTTCATTCCTTTCAAATCAGCAGAGGAAGTAAGATGCTGCCTTCGTTTCCTCTGTGGCTTGACCAGATTACTGCTTTCTTTTGCACTTGATCTTTGTCCATATTGGTTTTTGCAGTTATAGCACCTGCACTGCTCCCCAAATCCAGACATACCTTGAAAGCACTTGCAACCAGAACTATATGATACACAGAAGTTCTTTTCACTTTTATTTTTGGCAGCACCTCTTCCACAACTACAGGAAGTAGCCTTGGTTGAATTTGGCAAGATAGTGCTGTCTGTTTCTTCACTACAGTACAGTATTACTGTGGGCAGTATCATCTTGCAAACCATCTGAGTCGACACAGTCCAAATTTTCTTCATTGGATTCATCTGAACTTGGACCCAAACTCTCTGCACCATGCATTTCCTCAACCTTTCTATTGAGTTCCAACAAGTTAGTGGGTTCTTCTGAGAATGATGCCAGGGAAGACAGGGCTGTGGGTGCTACATTGCTGGTGTGATGTTGATGGAAGGGAAGGCCAAAGTGCTCAGTAGGTTGGTCATTTGAAGAATCACACACATACGAATTACATTTAGTATCATCATGATAATAATGTTCAACTGGGGGTACAGGAGTTTTAGTTCCACTGAGTGTTGCTAACTTTCGTTCGTTATGACCATAAAAAAACTCATCCAGCAATGCCAGGCAATATGGCAGACCCAAACGACTACGACCTACAGCTTTCTTTAGCTTTTGGTGGAGCTGTTCATTTCTTGAGGTACCAGCAGATTTTGGAATGAAAGAAAGGCATCCTTTTTTCATGTGGACCTTGAGTTTGTCCAGCTCTAATACTGCAAGTGGTGGCAATACTTTCTCTCCCTCAAACCATGTGTTGTTCCAGCACCTCAAAAAGGAGTCAACATTGCACTGCAATATTTCTGGTGAAGGAGTTTCCATTTGCCGTTCTTCTGCTTTATCCCTCGGATCCCGAATGATCATCCTTAGTTCATGGATCATTTGTTTTCGAATTCCCCTGATGCCTGCAGGCTTATTTTTCTTGGGTATTTTTTTGACAACTCGTTGGATGGCATGAAAAATATCTAACTTCACAGTTAGGAGAGGTCCAAAAACATTTATCAACTTTGTCTTCCATGAACAGCAATTGTCCACATAAAAACAGCTGGGCCTTGAACCTTGGGTGTCAATTCTTGACTTTAGTTTTTACAAAAGTTCAGAAACATTGGAAAATGCTGTTCCAGTTGTTAACATCCAAGCAAGAGCAACTCCATTTTCGTTGAGGACAATAAAAAGAGAGTCAAACATCCGTACCCATTTCTTATTCCACCAAAACCCAATGTTAGCCGCCACTTTAAAGGTATGATCAGCAGACAACCACTTGTTAGCCGTCATGGAAGCCATTCTTTTGTCAAACATCCACTTCCTTTCCAAATGGTTGAGAATAAAACATGATGACAAAAGAGTCCTACCAGGTGCAAAGTCCTTGCAATCTCGGCTTGGAAATGTTTCTAAACCGACATGACCCTCGATGCCATGCTTCTGTTGGTAGACTTTAATGTGCCCCATGAACATGCTTTTAGCTGTCACATGTGGTGTAGTGCATTTGGCAAAGTAAATTCTCTATCTGTGCCAAACTCAACCCTGCCTTAAAATGGGCTGTGATTAAACTGAAACTGTCTCTTGTCAATCCTGATCAATGAAATAGCACAAAAGGAATAAGGAAGGTATACCCAATTTGACTTAGAATTGCAGGATCATGGGCGATGGTCTGATGGCCGGCGGTACAAGTGTAAACCCGACTCACAAGCAAAACATGTCCAGTTGTGCCCCACAGTTGTCGAGGCATGTCCCAAGGCTTTCTTCCATCCTTCCAGCGAGTTCCATGCAATGCTGCGAGAACTGGGCTGCACTCAGGGCAGTAAAACGTATCGTCACAAAACTGTCGAAGAGGGTCCCAAACGATAACATCTGGCAATAGATAATGCGACAACAAGGGAACATCGGAACTTGGTCCTGAAGTAAAAGGCCTAAACGTCAGAGAGAACCTTATTCCACGGGGAAAGTGACTCTTCAAAAAAGAGGATAGCACTCTTAACATGAGATTTTTGCACCTCAGAAAATTTCTCTTGGCTAACGCTGGCAGCACGCGAGAGAAGCAGACAAGAAACGAAACACGGGAGAACACGTGCGGCAGCCATGTTCGTCTCGTTCACAGGCCTTTTGCGATCCAACGATCTAAAGGGTTTTTGACAGTCACATAAGACCACATGAACATTGCACGATGCGATTACCAGCAATCTTTGTTTTGCCTTGGTAGCCGCGCTGTTACATTTGCACCATCGGGGGAGGGGTAAGGTCCTTTTTAGTAAAGATCCATCGATCCAACGATCTACAGATCCATCGATCCAAAGATCTACAGATCCATCCATCCAAAGATCTACAGATCCATCCATCCAAAGATCTAAAGATCCATCGATCCAAAGATCTACTGATCCATCGATCCATCGATCCAACGATCTACAGATCCATCGATCCAAAGATCTAAAGATCCATCGATCCAAAGATCTACAGATCCATCGATCCAACGATCTGCAGATCCATCGATCCAACGATCTACAGATCCAACGATCCAACAATCTACAGATCCATCGATCCAACGATCTGCAGATCCATCGATCCAACGATCTACAGATCCAACGATCCATCGATCTACAGATCCATCGATCCAAAGATCTACTGATCCAACGATCTACAGATATTCTTAGGTTGTTGTTGTTTTGTTTTATTTCATGTATCTGGTGTTCTCTTGTGTGATGTAGGAGGTGACTTCTTATACCATGCATCAGCCAAATTTAATGTCTGTACTGGGCGTATCAAGTACCACTGTTTATTGCTCAAGGGTTAGTTTTCATATTACAGAAACACTCACCTGCTTCCCTTTGGAAACAATGGAAACTCAAAGGCTGTCTTTGACCAACTTTCCCCGAGACAAAAAATGACAAAACTAGGGCATTCTTGCACATAATGGACAGATTTTGTGTTAGTAATAATGCATACCATTAATTTACAATGACCATTAATGGCCTGAGGAAAAGTGTTATCTGGTGAGGCAGTGCAGGAATGACTTTAAAACATCCATATCACAAGAACACCTGAAATGCAGCCTGGTGCCCAAATGAGTTTCAGGGAAGAGATCACCCATCAGCTACACACTATACTGTGCAAATCTTGCTTGGTGTGATGCTGTGCTCTTTCTGTTTATGTTGGAGGGCTAGTGTGGGACTAGTGCAGGTGTTTGTTGAAAAGAATTGAAAATGAGAAAGAGTATTTGCGTTTTTTAGAGGTTCACTTTATAATCCTACATTTTTGCTAGGTGCTACATACACTTGCTTGTCTGTCATTGTATACTAATGTAACCTTTGAAAAGTTTCTTATTGCAGAACTCGCTACATAATGGTCTTTCCTTTTGACAGGAAATGCTTCTGGACCAGATACATAACAAAACAAATAGGGCAATATCATACATAATGGACAGATTTTGAGATAGTAATGACACAGATCGTGAATTTATGACCTTTAATGGGCTGAGGAAGAGTTATCTGATAAAGCAGTGTTGGAATGACTTAAAATTATCATCCATACAACAAAAACATCTGAAATGCAACCTGGTGCCCAAATGAGTTTCAAGGAAGAGCTCAACAGTCAGCTACACACTATACTGTGCAAATCTTGCTTGCTGTGATGCTGTGGTGTCTTTTTGTTTATGTTGGAGGGCTAATGTGGGAGTCGTGCAGGTGGGTTGTTGAAAAGAATTGAAAACGAAAAAAAAAATTATTTGTGTTTTCAAGGCAGTTCACTCACTCATAATCCTACATCTTTGCTAGGTATTATATATGTCTGTTTGTCTTTGTCATTATAAAATGTTAACTTTGAAATGTTTCTTATTTTAGAACTTGCTATATAATGGTGTTTATCTTTGACAAAAAATGCTTCTGGACCAGTTAACAGAATAAAGTGTAAGATCTGGGGATGGAGCAAAAGATTTCCAGGATTGCAACTTTTATTGTTCTACCTTTTGCCTTGCTTCGTTTCCAACCGGTAAGTATAAAGCCACTTCTTCTTGTTTTTATTACTGCTGCTTTTTCTGCTACTTTTACTTGTTTGAACTGTCAAAGGATGTTTTTAGAAAACTATAAAATGTCACAATAATAGCCACCACATAATTTGCAAATACAAAACAGAGTATTTGATGAACTGCCTGAAATGAACAAAGTTTGGAGACAGCAAATGCTGGATTTTATCTGTGGAATAAGAGTGGAGGTCTTTTATTTCAACTAAGATTCTGAAAGATGGTCAAGGTGGAACACCCATACCTTTTACAAGGCACTTATAAAGATGTGGCTCTGCTTTGATAGTACCCTGAACGTGAGGTGGACATTTTTTTTCCATGAAGAAAGTGGAGGCCACAAACAAATGGAAGGCTTGCTGCTCACTGATTTCACTCACGCACATCGATTACAGCATATGACCAAATTCCATTGCAAATAAAATCAAACAGTCTTTGTTGCTTTCAATTCTTGAAAAAAAAAAGAGAATGGGGAGAAAATGTGTGGCAAAAAGTGTGGTCCGAAAGTGGTCGATAAAAGTTTTGAGTGGTCAGTATGTGGTCAGTAAAGTCAATAACATGGTCAGTATGTACTCGGTAAGTTGTCTACCCACCACTTACCTAAGTTCAACTTGTTCACAATTATCGATGGTCATTGCTCTGTTCTATGGGGGGGACAGTTGTACCACTGCATACTCTGTCCCAAATCCCAAAGAAAAACAACGGTTTGTTCAAAGAACAAAAATCATTTCTGCTTTCAGCACTGGAATGGCCCATCTTGCAGGGGAGTAAGTATTAATATTCTTCACTTTTACAAAGAATTTGTATGTTGTGGTTACTGGTCAGTGAAACTCTATAAAACTAGACTGGCATTGCCAGTGAGCTCGCGGTGAGAGTTGCGTCGAGACCAGAATATACTAAAATGGAAAGTAGGGACAAGAGTGGAAGTTGGCTGTTGACACCTTGCTCAAATGAAACCTGATTAAACTATAAATTATCATTACAACACTCATACACTTGCTTCTTAAAGGTTGAGTGACCCTGCATTTTGAGAATGCGTGACATATCTTTTTATGCACAATTGATTTTTGACAGTTTGACTTCGACTCTTATTTCTAACGAGAGGCCATGATTAATCCAGCCTTCGCTTCAATACTTTTGTGTTTTCTTTTATTAACTGAATACGTTTCTTCTATCAGGCTTTTGAGTTTTCGCGTTCTGTAACAAGCGAGGAATGTAACACGACACTTGTTTACGTCAATATTATTGCGGTTTTGTTCACAGTGTGTTCAGTCATTTGTGAACTGCAAACTCAATGCTCAGGACTATTTCGGTGTATTTTTCATATCTGGTATACAATGACCATTGCGAAACAAAGGCTACATGATCGAATGAAAGAAACATTTCAACAGGCAAAGTACGATAAGCAGAAGAAATTTATGAGGCAACAGATGTCATGTACAAAGTAAAGCATAAATCGCTATTGTTTTGCAGCTAAAGCTCATCGTAGCTTTGGTTTCCGTTTTCGGCCTGTTATCTTCCCAGAAGTATCTCGTGCCGCCACAGAAAGTTTTGTTGGGACTAAATATTTAGCGGCGACAGAGAAATTTGCAATCCCCGAGTGGTATCTATCAAACATTTGTTTACGGCTATTCTCAAAGCTTCCGTGGTGAACTTAAGAACGCAAGCCAAAATATTGTTCCCTAAAATCCAGTTTATCCGTGCATGTTCCACAGAGCCCAATGGTGTTGAGTTTGGATGGGGTGCAGTTAACTTTTACACACAAGTAACGAGCAATTCACTGGCCACATCTCAAGTTACATACATACATAAATATTTTTATTGATGCTCCCCTCAAGGGGCTTTTCAGCAACAATTTGGCTTCGCCATATTACTGTGGAGTACAGGCACTGAGGGTGGTCACTGCCAGAGATTTGTTTACGTCCTCAGTGGTTCTTTTACGTCCCCCCTGTCATCAAGTATAGAAGTATAGGGAGACAGGACCGCCATTTTACATAGTCAGCCGAACCAAGTGAAGATCTTACCATCTGCTGTTAGAAACAAAGGCAGCATCTTCTCTTCAGTTATTTTAAGACCCTGAGTGCTGGTCCGGCCGGGGTTCGAACCCGCTACATCCCGCACAAAAGACCGGCACTCAACCAACTGAGCCAGCCGGGCGGCGGTTTACGTCATCGCATATCACGTGATCATATAAACCAATCACCGTGTGCTGATTCTCGACCCAGAAGAAAAAAAAACTCCATTTTTAAGCTCGCCGGGGCCACACCCCACGAGCAATAATTATTGGCACGCCAATAAAGTTTTTTTGTCCTGCACATATAATATTATTAATGCCGGTACCACAAGCACGAGACAGGCACATGCACTGAGCATGCCGAGGGTCAATTGCTGCTACCCCCTCTGGGTTTGACATATCTCAGGTTACGCTCCTCTGAGATTAGTTTCGCGCTTCACTTGGTAGCCTTTACATTCAAGGTACGTCTATTTGCTCTTTTATATTGTGTCATGAATGACAATTTCCCCAAGGTGCTTGTGTTAGGCCATTCCTTCGTCAAGCGTCTGAAGCGGGACATCGAAATAGGTTTTGAAGTTCGCACTCACTCCATTTTGACTTAGAAAATTCTGCTCGAGTTTTCATGCATGGCGTCGGCGATCGCAA
Source organism: Plumapathes pennacea (assembly GCA_964036295.1). Classification (NCBI taxonomy): domain Eukaryota; kingdom Metazoa; phylum Cnidaria; class Anthozoa; order Antipatharia; family Myriopathidae; genus Plumapathes; species Plumapathes pennacea. Next base: position 10,253,789 of record OZ038472.1, on the reverse strand, counting down.
AGTTTCCGCTTTACACCATGATATGCATGCTACAGTACCGCCCAAATGTAAGTTCCCCTCTTCGAGCATGCATCGGGCATCGCGTATCGAGTATCGAGCAAGGAACATGCGGATGTTGAGTATCGCGCATCGTGTATCGAGTGGTATTGTTATACGGGCTTTGTTTTGCCAACACACGTCAAACAAAAGATCAATGTGCTGTTTAGAATATGCCGCAAACCTTCATTCGGTTGGATCTTCGATCGGTTCATTTAGAATACGCAATATACGTGATTGCCATCGACAAATACCTGAGGCGCCGCATGAGAACATCGCTCGTACAAGAGAAGACTATTAGTCCTCTGTGAGACGTTTAATTGTAGCCAAACACAAAATAAAAGTTGAATTACATTAAATACTGTAGCTGTTGCATGTATTTTTTTGTCTGGAAAGCGAACAACACGACTTTTTAAAAACTGCTGGACAAGCGTGCTCGCATGAAATTTGAGACATGGCTTGTTTTACGTTTTCTAAACTGCGCGGCGTTTCTTTGTGAGCACGACTCGAAGCTCTGATTGAACTAACTTTTTACGATTCACACTCTAAAGCCCGGTTTCCCTATGATCGCTACGATCGCTGAAAAAAACGGGCTTTACGAACTGCCTTCACGTGAATTTTATTCCGCCACAGCACCATCGCGACTGCTTTATACAACGCGTTGAAACACTCGATCCGTGACTTTTCTCGCTCGTTACCAGATGCTCGCTCGCCCGTTACTCGATACTCGATGCCCAATACTCGAGACTCGCTCGCCCAATACGCGCTCGATAGGGGAACTTACATTTAGGCGGCACTGTATTTCACAAATATCGCCGGACATTCTAGTTCTGGAAATAGGAATCAATGACCTCAGTGCCAGTGTTAGGTCTGAAGTTTTAGGATCTGCAATCGACGATTTTGTTCCCCTGATTGTGTTCTCTGCCCACAAAGCGAGCTCAACACTGACAGCAGGTTCCATGGGGCCACTACACAGTAAAGGACATAAAATAATTATTGGCATGCCAATAAAGTTTCTATATCCTGCACATATAATATTATTAATGCAGGTGCCGGAAGTACGAGACAGGCATGTGCACTGAGCATGCTGAGGGTCAATTGCTGCTACCCTCTCTGGGTTTGACACATCACACGGTTACGCTCCTCTGAGATTAGTTTCGCACTTCACTTGGCAGCCTTTACATTCAACCCCCCCTCCTCCCCATGTCCACGCCTATTGTCTCGTGTTTGCGGTTTTTTGACTTCCCACCTTTGCTGGGCAATCTAGATTTGGTTGATAACTTGTAAGCCTCATTTTGATTATTAAAGCGGCTATGCGCACAAATAGTGCATAGCCATTTTCATCCATCCCAGTATCATGTGTTCTCTGCCCCGTAAAGCGAGCTCAACACTGACAGGGGGTTCCATCAGGCCACTACACAGTAAAGGACATAACATCTTTTTAGATGTATGTTTGTATTTTAAAAGTTGGACTGATTTCCCACACATTAAAACATACTTTATCCAGTACCATGACCAGATATGTTCCAGTTATACAGTTGAGACCTGTATCTGTAATGTTTTGCAAACTTTAGTCCGATTGGTTTCGGTTTATTGGTGTTTCAATAATGGTCCAACTTGTAAAGTGCACGTGTAAATGTTTACTGAATTGGGCCCTGAATTTTGCTTCTGGTTAGACAGTGAAACGTTTTCTTGTGTGTCTCTCGCTAATTATTGCATTTTTTTATAATTAACCCTTTGAGAACTTGTTTCTTCTTTACATTATTCCTTGTATACTTCTTTCTAGATATTTACCCTAAACCTTGCCCCAGAACCGAGATTTTTGTTCTGCCCCTATTTTTATTATTTATTTATTCATATATTTTTTCTGTTCTATTTTTTGTCTCTGAACAAAATAATAATAAAATACTTCTTGGACCATGCTTACCAAGGGAAAAAATTCCACAAGCATTGCACTTTTGCGCAAACATTTTTCAGAGAAAACCTGAAATGCACTACCGCCTTAAAATCCATTTAAAAAAAGGGGACAACAAGCCCCACCTGTCAGCAAGCAGCCGCACCCTGGCACACAAAGGCAGACATCAATGGCAAGTGCGCCAATCGTAAAGGAAATGGTTTATTATCAACATCAATATAAAATATTCCCAAGCTTATCAGAAAAATACCCAAGTCTAAGAGCCCTTCCCTTCCCTTGTTACTTATACCGACTGAGGAGCAGTGCAGCTGATGCAGTTTACCTCTGAGCGCACAGAAAAAAATTACCAGCCAAGCCATGAATCTAGGAATAACAGAAATCATACGAGGCTAGAAAAATCTCTCACAGAATGACGGACAAGTTTCACCTTGACTTTTAGAAATCAACTCAGTTCAATGATGCAGTCATTTAGTTTAGCAGGATTTAGGAGTAATTTTTTTTCAACACTGAACGTAAAGCACTTATACATAATGAAATTCACTGCCCAAAGGAAAAACTTGCTGTCAAAAAATTGAGCAAGTTCTTGGCATATTTTAAGCACCTGAATGATCCAATGAACACTATATAGACTTTATGCCTACGTATCAGCCTGCCAGAAGACCTCTTACGAAGCTGTTTAATGCCTTGAAAGGTTTCTAAGGTGAAGGAGACGTTTCAGAGAGAAAAAGCACATGACCACTGCATGGTCAAGCTTCTCAAGTGCTTTTTCTCTGAGGAGCTCTCTTCGTGCAATATTGAAGGGTCGCACGGTAAATCTCCCCTCGATCTGACGAAACTTCATTCACTGAAAGGTTAGTATCAAGCAGAGTGGTTAATGTATTGATCATCATTTTCATTAAGTGTTGCACTGAACAACTGAAATCAATCATTTGTCATTGAGTAGTCTATCGCGGCAACGGCGAATACTGACTTGAACTGACATTTCCGGTTCTGAAATCTTGGCCGTTTTAATTAATCATTTTCCCTGTTTGTTTGTTTGTTTGTTTGTTTGGTCTTTCTTTTCGCAGTGCTCTTGTTCACAAGATATCCTCTTGGCCAGGGAGAAAACGTGAACTCCTCAAGGAGGAGGTAAAAGACAAAGATCAATGCTAGATGCAGAGCCAACAAGTTTATAGGAGCCCGGACGAGCCGGACTCCTACAATTGGAGATAGAACTATTTAACTCAGCCCGAGTTTTGTTTCAGCAATGATTTGTAATGTTTAGGAAACACCCTAGTTTCACTGCAATACTTTTATCGCATTGTATGAAAACGCTGAGAAATAAACTTGCTGCCTAAGAATGAAAATTTCAGTTTTGGAAGTACTTTTTCTGGGTACAATGTCTATCATGCACTCAAACTGGTTTACACACATCCTGTTTACACGTCTTGAACATGCTCGATTTTGTGAGTTTTCTGCATAAAGTCCCGTTTGCACATGCAATTTTTATGCCACTTCTGATGCGATCTTTGGTGCAATCTTTGATGCAACTCAAAATCACGTGCTTATAGCACTTATGCCAGATGACGTCAGAAATTTCGCGCGAAGCATAAAGTCAAGGCTTGTGTGGGATCAAACTCGCGCGAAATTAGAAGTCACAATGGCAATCCCTGTCAGTTGTTCGTCTGTTCGATTAAACGAGGAAGATATTGACAGAGCTTCCCTCCAAGGAACAAATCCTAAAGACCTCAGTATTCCTGAACTGAAAAGGTGGCTTTCTTGTCGAAAAGGAGCAAAATTAAAGGGCAATAAGCGGAGTTTGGTGGAAAGGTAAGTCTCGTGCTCAGCTGGAGAGTTTCACCGTCGAATATTTTCCTCATGCAAAATGTTCCCCACACTTTTCAGGGTTCAAAATTATATTAATGGTGGCCTTGATAAGGACATAATAGATCCAGACAATGGCAGCATAATGAGATAATGAAGATGCTGTGGCACAATATTACCAGAGTTACCAGGAAAATCATGGTCACCCTGGCACACAGGTTTTTAAATGTGGCCTTGTTGTCAGCCCAAATTACAGTTCGCTTGGGGCCTCTTTAGACAGGACTGTCTATGATCCTTTTGCAACACCCCAATTTGGTGGTCTTGAAATAAAATGCATTGAGTCTGGAAAAGGGATGACACCTATGGAGACCTACTATGCCAAAAGGGAACCCAACAGTGGAAAGAAGAGGCCATTCTGTTTGGTCAAAGAGTCTAACAAGCTGAGAATTGACCATAAACACAACTAATTACTATCAAGTACAAGGTTAGGCTGCAATATCTGGTCTCAAATGGGTTGATTTTGTGATGACAGATCTAGAGCTTGGTGATGAAGGCATTTTTGTTCAACGAATTTATGCTGATGATGATGCATGGCAATCCACATTACTGCCAAAACTCTCTAAATTCTACTTCTCAAACATTTTGCCAGAACTATTGAAAGCAGATGAGTCTTTATGATATTTTCTCCATGAATCATAAATGCATTTTTAAACATGCATTACCAGATTAAATTACACTTCTGGATTGAATGTCATTAATATTGTAAATAAAATCAATATCTGCAGGACACATCTTTACACACTGCTGCCATGACAAAATAATTCCTAAATGAAACTATATAATGTCAGGAAGATATATACTGCACATACAAACAATAATTCTAGTCATGCATAACTTATATAGCCGAACCAGCATCCCAGAGAGCATCACAAGCTACCACTCTATTCCAGTTCACTGTACTTCAGATATCAGTGCTGGCTGAAAGTTTGTAAGCATGGCACAAACAAAGAAAATCTGGTCAATCAATCCAGTGGAACACATGGTAACAGGCACAAAGTCTAAGATGCGATAATTTTTTATGCATTCTATTGCCCTTTCCACATGAATGCGAAAGCTGGCAATCCGCCGAGTTTCAACAAGCTCACTTTCATCAAATTGTCCTTTCCCTCTTAGAAAGGGTGGTATGTTTAGTTTGACCCCAAGAGGGGCCAGGTCATCCTGGATTCCAAAACCCCTGTCTGCCATGAGGACATCTCCCTTCTCCCAGTCCTTCTCCAAGATACCACATCTAACTGTCAAGTCTCTGTCAGAGATAGATCCCCCTTCCAAAGTAGAAATGAAACTAATTCCACCAGACCCATCAAGATCCCCACAAGAGCTTTCAGAGTGTTTGTGTTTTTGTATGAGGAGAAGGTTAATTGCTGAGCTTCAGGGTTTTTGGGCTGCTCAATGTAAAAGTCTGTGGCATCGATTATGCACCTAAGAGTGGGGCAAAACTCCTTTACTTTCTCTGGAAGATCTTTGAAGGCATCTTCCCGAGAGGGCCAGATGTCCACTTAGCATACCAACTCGTAATCTAGCTAAAACCAACAGGAGTTCATCTTCGGGTGTTATCCTCCTGGATGGCCCCGGTTTTTTCGCCGTCTCCACCTTTTCATTGCTGACAGATCCAACCATTCCCCAGTAGTTAAGGCCAGTGACAGCATCTCCCATAAAATTAAAGAGGACATCAAACTGCTCCTTAGAAAAGCCCGTATAAAATTTTAACAGCTTTTCATCCTTACTGAGATTCTCAAAAGTGAACTGACTTGCCTTGTATCGCTCCTTTTCTTGCTTTCTTAGCTGTTGCTCGGACGTCAAAGCTTCCTCCAGCTCCTTGATTCTTTCCTCCAGCACAGTCATTTCAATAGTTCCCTCATCACTTTCTCCAAAAGTGAGGTTTTCCTCATCGTTTCCCACAGTGCTGCTCCTTGTAGTTTCATCTCCTTCACCAGTTGTCGACCTACCTTTTGATAGCGTCGGCGGCAGAGGTTGTCGATCGGTTGGGGCTTTCCTTGGTTGTTTTTCCTCCACAAAACTGAATTTTGTAGGAACCGAACCCTTCTTTAAATTAATTCCAGTGGATCCAGGGCATTTTACAAAGCAGGAGTCATCAAAATGATCGCCACATATCCTGGCGTGATGGTTGACCGGTGTGTTGGTTCGCCTGATCTTCACCAGCCATTTGTTTAACAGTTCTTTGTCCTCTAGCGGCAGACGATGCCAAGATCGGTTGTCAGACTTGCGGAAAGAATTTGTACAACCATGAGATACACCAATGAGGCATTTTATTCCGAAATACAAAGAAAGACCACAGATAGATAGCATTCAACAAACGTAAACAAACTCTGATTCCACACAAGCCTCGACTTCATGCTTCGCACGAAATTTCTGACGTCATCTGGCATAAGTGCTATTGCGGCAAAATCCAATTTTCATGCAATTTGCATCTAAAACGTGCCTTGCCATAACCCCATGGGTGATTTGTCGCTAAACATGGCACCTGATATCTCGGCGTAAACGGCTGAAGAAAAAAATCTGTATAATTATTTTTGAAGTAAAGGATCTTTATTTAGGCCATTGTTATGGAAAGGGTAATTCGTCAATAACCAGTTTGGCAAATTACAAGTGAAAAAAAAAACAGAAAAAACCCTCCATTCATACACAAATATCGGCTGCTGTCCTCACACTACTTTGAAAATCCTCTTCATTTACATGGTCTCTTGTGGTATCGTCAAGTGCAAGTGGGAATCGCATCATGTAGCTGTGACAAATTGCACTCAGATCACCATCGAACCGCCAGTTGTTTACACATTCGATTTCGAATCTAACCCGCGCTAAGAAAGTCGCATGTGTTAACGACTTGACACAGCGTGCACTGGCTCAACTCTTTCCTAAAGCATACAACAGCTTGGCTCCAAGAGCTAATGTCGTTTTCCCAAAGCGTTATAACAGTTTGGCTCTGAGAGCTAATGCTTTGCAGAAAGCATTATAACGGTTTGGCTCTGAGAGCTAACACTTTTCCAAAGTGTTATTAGCAGTTGCCTAACACTTAATGGCCTCTAACAGAAAGTGTTATTATATGTTTTCCCATGAATGGTCACATATGTCACCTTAGGACACAAGCCTAAGAAACTATAAATTTTACAAATCGTTTTGCAACAAAATGAGTTTATCTTGAAAGCAACGATGCCATTTTGCAATATTTGTTTAATTCTATGCAAAAAAAGCTGAAAGATAGGTATTCAGGTTCAAGTCTTTGGCAATTTGTTTTGGTACAGATTAAAGGTTATTCTTTGTTTCTGTGAGTGGTTGGTGAGCTACTGCACTTATAACAAGTCACACTTTTCTTTCTCCTTGGAGGAAGTAAATCCTGAACCAGTGACATCTGACACAAAAAGACCATTTTTGGTGTCAGAATATTAAGCTCTACAACATGCTTCAAACAGATTTTTGGTACCTTATGTGAAAAATATTTTTAAAATGTGCAGTTTTTTTGTATACCACCTTAAAATTGTCCCAGTATTTTTGTCTAGGATTGTCTGAAAATTTCTGTTCTGCAAATTTTAGCTTCCAGAAGCACGCATTTAGAATTGCTTGAACTTGATTTTAATGGACTAACAATTGGTGGAGCAGTAATAAGAAGTTAAAAAATATGATTTTTTTTCAAAATTTCTGTTTCAATTAAAAAGAACTGATGAAGTGGGCGTGGTCATTAACATAAGTTTCCTTTGGACAGTTTGCAATTTGGCTCAGTAAGTTAGAAATAATCTGGGAGACTCGCAATTGCTTCATTGTTTCTTCTACATTCAGTCGTTGTATACACCAACGTTAGTCAACATACTAGTAAAAGAGAAATGGAGAGTTTAGGTATCCGCCAACGACAGGTCTATTTAGTGACATATGGTAGAGCAGACATAATCACACGTCCCTCAAGACAGCATTTTGCTGATGCAGTTGTGAATGCGTTTGAAACATACACTGAAGCCAAGGCTTTGCACTGGATCGTGTCACAAGAGAATCACAGCAAAAACGACGAACTTGGCACTTTTGCACTTCCATATGGCTGTTAAGTTGAGCAAGAAAACCAGATGGTCAAAAGTCTGAATTCTTAAAGAGGGATTTTAAGATGAGAGTGAACTTTAGCTCTGTTCACAACACATTAAAGCGCTTTCAGGTAGGTTACAAAGAAAGACATGGACTCCCTGATGTCCCCAAATCACCCTGACCTTCAACATGCACCGAAAACAAAAAAGGCCATCGAAGGGAAAAGAAAGCAAAAGCCAAACAAAATCAAGCGGGGTCAGTTAAAGCAAAAAGGAGTCGGTGTGAAAAGCTCTCTTTGTTTGACATGACAGAGCTAATTCAGTCAAAACACATCACAACATGTCTGGATTTGGTTGCTCTCGTGGTACAACAAAATAAAGAGGGAAAGAGTAGTTTGGCTGAATTCATTGCAAACAGGAGGCAAAGTGGTAGACGAGGCACTCTCAATGGCCAAAGAGTTCTCAGAGACCAAGGAAAAGCTAGCCTGAGCAAAGAAATCCCGAGTACAATTGCTCACCAAAGCATACAATGAGGAGTGTGCAGCTGATTATGGAGGCAGGTGGTTAGGTTGTGCATTGAGCGTCATTTGAAGCAATGGAATATTGCTGAGCAATTTTTACCAAGCTCATTATTCAACCATAGAACTCTGTAGAGGCAAATATCGGAACATATTTATTAATGGCCTGGCCAATTCAGGCAAAACATTTATTTCGTTGACTCTGAAGCTTATCTTTCGTGCCTTCTGCACCCCAGCTTCGGCAACATTTGCTTGTATTGGAGCCGAAGAAGCAGAAGCAGTGATGCTTAACAACTTCTGCTGGAAACCATCCATTATTGCCTGGGCAGATATCCTACAGTTGCTCGAGGGAGATGAGGTTCATTTGCCAACACCAAAAATTTTCTCCAAGCAGTTGATGCTCAGGTACAACAAAGTGTCTGCTGCCTACCGCGCCATGAAGGAACAGGAGGCTCGCTGGCCACACGAGAAGAGGCACTTATTACCCAGCTGGAGGCAATAAAAGAAGACCAGGCAGAGGTTTCAGAGTTGGAAGAGGACAAAGAGCTTATCCAACTGAACAAAGAAAAGCAGAGGCAGATAGATGCCTTGAACAAAGAGGTCAAGCAATTGAAAGACAGTCTGATGAGAAGGGAGCAAGAGATTGATGAACTGAGGCGGTTGTTGAAGTGATGCACAATGAAGGCTGCACCATACTAAACACCTTCCGGTTGGCCAGTCATCCAAGAAGCACTGTGAGAGACCTGGTGGGAATAGCGGAGCTAAAGATTGTCAACCAGGAATTACACAATGTGAGTCAAAAAAAGACAAAATTAGGGCATTCTTGTACATAATAGACAGATTTTGTGTTAGTAATGACGCATACCATGAATTTACAAGGACCACTAATGGGCTGGAGAAGAGTTATCTGGTGAAACAGTGTAGGAATGATTCAAAATCATTCATCTCACAAGAACTGAAATGCAACCTGATGCCCAAATGAGTTTCAGAGAAGAGATCACCCATCAGGCAGTTCACTTAATACAACATTTTTGCTAGGTATTACATATACTTGCTCATCTCTGTCATTGTAAATTAATGTTACCTTTGAAATGTTTTTATTGCAAAACTTGTTGTATAATAGTGTTTCCTTTTTGACAGGAAATGCTTCTGGATCAGATAACAGACAAAATGTAAAATATCTTGGGGTAGAGCAAAAAATGTGCAGGATTGCAAACTTTCTTCTTCGACCTTTTGCCTTGTTTCGTTTGTAACTGTACAGTGGAACCCCGCTAATACGAACACCAATGGGCCACAAACAAATTGTAATAATGCACACTTTCCATTTGTTTTCAGTTGCTGCTCAACCGATGAGCTTTGAAGAGACCCAGCAAAGCGCCTGAACTCGATCAGGAAATATCGACCTTCGGGGATATATCGAGGTAACTTTCTCTTGTTATTTCCCCCTCCCCGCCCTGTGTTGAACTCTTGACCATCCACCCCCAGTTTTCTCCCTCACCCTCAACTCGGCCAGGGCCAAAAGTTCTTAACCACCGAACGTGTCGGGCTTGGATGGCATGTGCCTACCATTTCAAAACACGTCATTGAAGGAACTTTTCACCTTCATGGAGCAACCGTGTTACTATGCCCCTAATGAGAATAGCACAGTCGCTTTGATGGACGAACCACTCATGATGGTCATAAGTTCACCACATTTTTTCGAGCACTCTCCCCGACCTCCCGTTCCACCCCCAAGTTATATATTTATTAGCTTTTATTCTACATACACACCGATCCCTCCATTTCACTGCTTTCTTTTCGCTCTTCACTTGGTTTTCTGTTACAGTAACTCCCATTCTCATTGTTTCACAACGCACGTGCGCACCACAGGTCACCAATTCCACATTTCTGCCCATTTACCACGTTCCCTACATTTCAACAACCTGACCACAACCGCATTTTAGTGCTGCAACATGTACTGACCTGCACAATTTCTTATTACAATCATATTCGCCAGTTTATCACCCCCATAACCCCATATATAACTCACCCATTATTAATTTCCACACATTAGCACAGGGGTCAAAATACCCGCAATACAAATGATATCAAACTCCGTATTCGGTCAGCAATAACAAGCTATAACGAGGATTCAAGATCTTGCTGGATGTGATCACCAACATCCTGAGCATCAGGGTCAGGATTTAGACAAAGTGATGCCATCAATCATAATTTATATTAACAATTCACAGTAAATCAGTGAGTAAAACAGGCTTCCTCAAACAGGATATAAAGTCTACACTGTTGGTATCAAGTACCTAACGGTTTAATGTCTAACTATTGCTCAGAACTTGGCGCAGACCGAGATTTCTGTTCTGCCTTTATTATTATTTATTTACTTTTTTTTTGCCTCTAGACAAAATAATGATAAAATGCTTTTTGGACTGTGCTTAAATTCCAATATGAAGAAACTCCAAAAGTGCAGCCAATGGAGTTGCGCTTTTTGTGGAAATATCTTTTAAAGAAAACCTGAATTGCACTGCCACCTTAAAACACATAAGAAAAGCGGCCAGCAAGCAGCCCCACCCAAGTACACAAAGCCGGCAGATTCCGCTATCAACGGCCAGCGTGCACTACGTAACCGCCATCCTATAGGAAATGGTTCTCTTTTTATTTTCTACTTTATTTTATTATATTTCTTAAAATTAATACATAACTTGGACTGACCCGCAGGTAGCATAGCTAGTCGAGGTGGGTCAGTCTCTAAATTTACATAAATTATTTATTACAAAATGTACTTTACTTACATTATGGTACTGATACCTAAAGAGGAGCAATGCCATCGCTGCAGTTCACCTTTAGGCACAGAGCAAGAAATAACTTGCCAAGCCATGATCCAAAGAGTAACAGAAGTCACACGAGGCTAATAAAATCTCACACACACTGATAGACAAGTTTCACCTTGACTTTTAGGAATCAATATAGTTCAATATTGCAGTGGTTTAGTAGGATTTAGGATATTTTTTCGACACTGAACATAAAGCGCATATACATAATGATTTTCCATTGTGTATTTCACCGAGAAGCTCTGGAATTTTTTAAATCCAGGGACCTTCGCCAAACCAGACTGTGCAAAACCAAAACATAAACTGAAGGAAATGCACATATCAACTTGAACAACTTTAAAAAATTATTCCACGATTTGAAGGAAGAAATGTAAATGATCAACATAAAAGAACCATAATATCTGCAAGCCATCTGAAAATGCAATGCAAAGGTGATGTTTAAGTTGACAAAAGGAAAGATGGACTTCCAGGTGGTACAGTGCACCTGGCTCAAGTTACACCAGAAAAAACCACAATAGAAGTAGAGTACAGCACCGAACCTGCAAGATTGTACATTATGGCAGTTAAAGTGCAAGTGACACGGTTTTTCTGATCTTTTTTGTGCATTTTGTTACGTGTTGAATACCGTAATAAGAGTTGTTCTGCAAATTCGTTTGAGCCGAAAGCTAATTCTCGCGGCAAAAAATTTAGCATAAATCATCAACAGCAGGGCACGCCGGAATCTTGTGACGTCACATCCAGAACAACACTCAAACCAAAATGGCAGACGATGGGCAAGGAAGCGACTCAGGATCTGATTATGCGTCCAACAATTCATATTTATTGAGCAGCGAAGCTTCGAGTGAAGAGGAAATTAATCTGGCTCAAAGTCAACCGTACAGTTTCGAGCCAAGATTCGAAATGGAAGAGCTGGGGCAAGAAGAAGACAAAGAAATGCCCAATGCCAAGGAGAGGCCACGATGCATAAACAATCATGACTGGTACGATCATCTATTTCTTCATTTGCATTCATTTGATCGTAATGAACATATTATAAAATTGCTTTGCTGTTCGTGTATTGTTTTGTTGTGAAGGTGCGTGTTTGAGGGAATCATTTTCAAGTAGCTGTTCTCATCTATCTCACCGAGCTTGCAAATGATCGGGCTATTTTGTTTTCTGCAAAATGTGCTCTTGTGACAACTGCCAGATAATGGATCGAGAGGAAGAATGCATATGCTGCAAGGAATGTGAAGGAACGGTTGCAAAATTACAAGAGAACATTTCGATTCTAAGTAATGAAACCCCACTGGAGTGTATAAGTATTCACAGAGGGTTTCAGTCCGTTTGCCTTAACCCTTGGGTTTTGCACGTGGCATGGTTGGCCTATAAGCAAACATACGACAACGTTTATGATGGTCCAACTCAAAAAGTACAGGCACGTAGCTTATAGGCAAAAACATTCGTGTTGTTATTCTCTCCTGTGCTGCTAGTTGCATAAGGGCACACTTTCCACCACCTGGAGACGAAGATAATTTTGAGTTCACAGGATTTAGATACCCAGACAGATCTGTAAAAATATAAGTAGTTGCATGCAGTTTATAGAAACCTGGCAGTATGCTGTGCAACTGCAGTGTCTTTGTCAGGCCTCACATAACTTGAACACAGGGACGGTGGAGTAGCTTCTGCCACTTGTTGGTTGCCCCTGTCCGGCTTTTGCAGTGTTGTGATTAGTTCGTGAAACAAAAGGCCAGCATAATTGAAGGTAGAATCAACCAGAATTTTTCTCACCATGTGCCCTCCCTTTATGTATTTTGGAAATACAATGGCATACTGGAGTTCACCTTGCTTGTTCTTCTGTTGCTCCCTGTCACTGTTTTCATTATGATGCATAGCAGCCAAAAAAAACCTGGACTTCATGCCATTGAATGAAAAATGGTACATTTTGGGGGCAAAGTGGTTTACAAGGCTATGGTAGCCCTCCACAGCAGATGTTTGGCCATGCACAGAACATTTTTTGATTCATTAGCTCTTGGACTTGCAAGGAGTTTGAAAATTCCCCTGTTCCACAGATGGAGACTCAGTGGAAATTATGGTATGAATTGTTGGCAAGGCATTTTTCTTGTCCAACAAAAATCTGAAATTATACATGGCTAAAATTTGACTTCTGGTCACCCGATTCGAATCATGTCGCTAAAAAGTAAAACTCACACAGAAAGAACTAATAATGGAACATTCGCAAAATCATTTATTGGGTACCAAAAAGCAAACGACTTAGATAGCTTACAGGCAAAAACAGCTTGGCTCGACGCGTCTGATCAGTACGCTCGTTGCTGCATACATGGAAAAAAATAATAACATCGAAATTTGTGCCTACAAGCCAACGGTAAATTGATTTTTACGGACCTTTTTGCAAAACCAGCTCTGCATTGTTCAGCATTCAGGAAACACTCGTCCCTAAAATGCTTACTGCACAATGCGGATCGAGCGGTCGGTGTCCATTTATCTCTCTTCGTTTTCACAAAGGTCGTATACAGTCGTGCTAAGGAAGCATCCTTTGACCACTCATACAACTGCTTATCCTTGTGATCAAACTCTGCGGCAACACAGCGGCTCAGCATTTTGATAAACAAAGAGAAAACTTGCGTAAACAAAGGTATGAACACTTTGCTTTAACACAGTTATGGAATGGGTTCTGGATGTGATGTCATGCATCGTTTTCATGCCGCGCGCAAGAATCAAAAATGATGCCGAAAAACTGAAACTTCGCCGGCCTGTAACTTTCGGAAGGAAAGAGGTATTTTCATTCTGTTTTTCCCCCTAAATCAGTATGACACAAAAAATTCGAAAATGACCAACCAAAATCAATCTAAAACCGTGTCACTTGCACTTTAAGGAACATGTGAAAAATGAAACATTGCACCTTCAGGACAACATTCGCCACCATGGACTTGCACAAAGAAGTAACAGGAGTTGGGGTAAGGCTTTGATAAAATGGAAAAAGGATGAGCTATAGAAAAGTGGATGGAGGGCATCGTATCCACTCTAATTGAAAGTCCTACCACACGAGCATTGTTGGAGCAGATGGGCACCGGAGGACGAAGAAGTCCAAATAGCCAGGGCATCATTACAAGAAGCCTCGGCAGCACTGGCAGCACCAAAAAGCAAAAGTTCAGACGACGCTAGGGCCGTGGTTAGTGTTGCAGTGTCCATGTTGTCTGGTGAAGCTGTCTCTAAATCCCGTCTCAAGCAGAAAGTGGCCAAAAAGCTGTTAATTAATCGTAATGCAGTAACAAAGGGCTTCCAAAACCGGAATTGTGTCCTCCAAGGTGAGAAAAACTCCTGGACGTACACGAAACGGAAAATACGTTCAGATGCCATTCCCAAAGAGGACCGTAAACTTGCTCATGACTTTTGGGCAAGTCCTGCAGTCTCTCAGCAAACCGGCAACAAAAGGATGCAGGACTTTGGAAACAAATTGGGCCTAATTTGTATGTCACACATGAAAAGTAGATTTTCGATATTACTCAAGGCTTTCTTAGCGTTTCAGAAAAAGTTTCCACATATTAAGATGGGACAAAGAACATTTGAGAAGTGTAAACCTTTTTTTGTGATCCCACCTAGAGCTCAAGATAGGAACTTGTGTTATTGCAAGTTGCATGTTGAAATGCACAATACTTTTAGAGCCTGTATGGATTTTTGGAGGCAGGTTTTGGCTAACAAAACTATTGCCACTGGACCAAAAGTTTACAAACACTTTTCTGCCATGCTGGAAGACTTCATGTGTCCGAAAGATCCAGACAGCAAACACCATGGAATGAACTGCTTGATGAGAACCTGTGCATCTTGTGGAGTAGAAAAATTGGCCTTCCTTAAAGAGGAACTTGACATTCTCCAAGTGTCCCACTAGTGAAGTGGCAGAAGTTCAAGTATGTCAATAAGACTTTGCCAGGCAGACAGGAGAAAAGGAAGCTTCAACTGGTCGTAATGGAAACACCACCTGCCGAGCTGTTCGAATTACTGAAATCCCTGTTGCAGAACATTGCATCGCACCGCTTTCACGCAAGCTGGCAGAATGAACAGCTTGGTCGACTACTACATAACCTATGACAAGACCACGTATGCTGTATCCACAACTATTCAGAAAATTACTCATACCCTTACCAGAACCAAATTCAATCACTGCACTTTTTGCAAACACGAGCATCCGTACAAGTAACTGTACTACACACACATGCCATACTCGAAACTGGTGGAGTGGAGAGCACACCCGATAATCCCACACCAATTACTGAACACGTTTTCGTCATTTCTCCTGATTGCAAACATGACCACCATGCTGTTTATCAATGTAGGTCACTCATTGCTAATTACCTTAAAACAATCACAATACGCAATTCATGCAAGAATTTACTGATGGATGTTTAGTGCAATATAAGAGTCACCATTGTATGGGAGATGTCACCTACTCAGCAATGGATTTTGGATTTCTTACAATCCGAAATTACTTCAAGACTTCCCATGCAAAGGGTCCACAAGATGGAGGGCAATCAGAGAAAATACTTGAAACACAAGGCATACATGGCCGTTATTAAGGAGCAAGTGGTCATGCAGAACGCCAATGACCTTTTCAAGTTTGCAGAAGCAAGTATGAAGGATCCTGCACCATCTCGCTATCAGTCCCAGAACGTGGCCCTCAAGCGCTGCCTATTTTTCTATGAGAAAGCAGTCCCCAGAGATCGACCATATAGACTGTTTAAGGAGGTCAAAGGCAGCCGCACAATCCACTTGATACTCTCCAGTGGCTATGGAAACTCCCTGGAAACCCAGAAGCTGTCATGCTACTGCAATAAGTGCATCAGCAGAAGCTACGGTGAGTGTGAGGAGCAAGAGTATGTCAACAAATGGGAGTCCATAGAAGTCAAACAGGAAAGAAGGTATGGGAGCAGAGAGTTACCCAAGTAAATGTTGAGGAACAACACGAGGCAATCAAATATCAAGTAACAGTCAAGGGTACACAATGTCTAAGGCATTAAGTTACAACCAAGGATGCTGTGTCTTGAAGTACTGAGCAAAATAGGGAAAAGTGGCCAAACAGATTTATTACAAATTGCGTCTACTACTTATTACAAAATGCGTAGACCAACAATTTCAAAATGCTGCAACCCTTATTACAAAACGCATCACTTGCTTTTATTAAAAATTGCTGCAATTGTCCTTACAAAATGCGTAAGTTATTACAAAATGCCGCAACCTTTACTACAAAATGTGTAAATTATTACAAAACGCGACGGTTATTACAAAATGCAGCAGAACAATGAACCTTTTAAACAGACAAGCGTATACTGATTATACTGACAGGGAATGTCTAATCAGCTGTAAGTTTACGAAAACTTGATTCTCCCAACCATTTAGGAAGAAAATGTATAAATGATGTCAGGATGCTGATGATGAGTTAGTATGTGAAATTCCAGGGATTTTTTATCAAATTGAAAAACATTGGCACACACGTCGTTCTTTGATGAAGCCCGCACTGAATTGTTTCCTTCATGCCTGGCCAGCACCTAAACCAATCAAATCATTGCAGTAATATATGCTACGGCGTGTGCTGAAATTGTGCATCAGACTCATTGCAGCCATCGACTGTTCGGTAAGTTGGAATTTGCAAATATTCCGAAGTCACCAAGGCATGCGTCTGCATTAACCGATGTCCATGTTTTCCTTTTCAGAAATGTTGCCAGTTAACAAATACCTAGCAAAGCCGGTGTTACTTAGACGTAGCTTCAAAAAGTTCTACAAAGTGCACCCTGTTGCAACAGTATGGCCAACTTTATCAGAAATACTCAGTCTACTTTTTTTGTTCCTTTTGCGTGGTGGTTATAGATTTCCATTATCCGAGGCTCAAGGTTTCTTAGTGGCATTTTTGTTTTATTATCAGTTTCTAAAGAAAGCTGGCCTGGTCAAAGACACACGCACCAGTTGGGGCCAACAGAACCAAGGGACGCAAACCACACCACTTGCACAGAGATCAACTCAAGTAAGTTAAAATCCCACATTAATATCCTCTTGGACATTGCCACGCCTTGGGCTGGTTTCACATTAAAATAAATTTGCTTGCAGTCTGTACAAAGCTAATGTCAGACCTTTCCTTGTGAACAATATTTCATTGTGTAAACGTTTCGATAAACAATTTTATCAACAGGAGCAAGAAACTCAAACCAGTCAAAAAGATTTGCTCATATAACACTGAATAAAGCGCATATAGTTTGTTGTCCTTGTGTTGTTGCTACTAAATTATAACAAGAAATAGTGATCACAAGTATTTACATTTACTTTGATTTTAGTCGCTATAAATATATGTATATGTATATGTATATATTTATATTTATATCTGTGCCAAAACTTTCATAAGGAGCAGACCACAAAAGAAACTGAAAAGTGGTCACGAATTAAACCACATTTCATAATTAACCATTAAATCAAAGCAGCAAGGCAGCTGTAAGCGGGAGTGAATATCTAATAGAACTGGCTCAAGGCCACATCGTAAAAATTGCTCAGTTTTAGGTATGTGGAAACTTGCATTCGTTTCCGCGGGCCTCCACTTTTGCTGAACCGTGTATTCGATTTAGTCTCAGTTTTGAAAACCCTCATTTACGAGGCGGCAGAGGGTGAAAATTATAAAACTTAGATGCTCAAAATGGGAAAATTTAAAATTCTTCACTGAGTCCAAATCTTTGAACCGGAAGGAGACCTTCCGGAGTCGCAAAGAAAATAGTCTATCCGTAACTTCATTACTCGTGTCATGCACAGCTTATGTTCAACATCTACATATTCATCAGAGGCCATGATACTCCAGCCTGGGCTGCATTCAAGCTAAATATGTGCTTAAAGAAAACACGCCTTTCTTCTTTTGGCTGAGTTTCAAGTCAAATAAGTTTAAATGAAATCTAATAACTTGTTGACATTACTTGCGGTTTTGGTCAAATTCATTTTCGAATTCTTCTTCTCTCAGTTCTCTACAGCATTTTTCATTGCTGGCAAAAACTATGTGAAGCAAAGCAAATATAATCAAACGACAGAAATATTTCGACAAGCTGAAGTTGCTCGATCGCGATCAGGGCTGTCAGTGGTCATGGGTCTTTCAACTTTAACTTACGCTTGTCAAACCGATAATTTTACCAAAACCTCTGTGATAATGGTTCTAAAGTGCAACAGATCTACTGGAAATTCAGGAATACAATGATAACAATCAAAATAACTCCAGAAGACGTCTTCCCATCTCTTCGTTTCTTCATGCGTATTCGCTGATGCTCAAATTTCAAAGGCAATTGTTGACACAGCATGACGGACAGACTGCCTGACTCAGTCTTAACTGCAATAAGGTGGGATGCTTAAAAATGCCACCGCAAAAACTACTTCGACGATCGTGTTCTCGATTTTGTTGCTTTGTCGGTAATATTGATACTGCCCAAATTGGGAAAAGAATGACTTCCATATTTGGAATCCATTGTTGACAGCACCGGGACACATTCCAATTGACTGGATCGCATGAAGCTTCGCTTTTAAGCACTTCGTGCTGAACGCGAGCTTAAAAACTGATTGAATAGAAGGATATTACTTCATTCAAACATTCATTGACAATTAAACTTAACCATGGCATTCAAATCTGGAAAACATACATTTAGAAGCTTACAGTTTGCACGTTAAACTAGCGGACCAAAACGGAAACAGCCAGGTCTATCTTACCACAAGTAACACAAATCTAATTGGTGGGTGGAAAAATGGCAAGCTATCGAAAATTCTCATTGGCCAAGAAGCATGATAGTGTGATGAAACAATGTCAATCTAATCTTTTGTTTCAAATCAATCTTTATAACTTGGCTGTGAACAAAACGTTTCAACTTTGTCCAACTCTGCAAGAATGAACCTTTAAAACGGAAAAACAAATGCTGGTAGAGAACCTGTCTAAACGGCTCTATTACCTCTACAAGTACGAACTAAACAAAAAAACTCAAAACGTTCCTGCTGCTGAAAGTAGCTCAAGCTAAGGATGTTTCCTTTTGATTCTCCTGCTTAAATATTGTATCATGTATGATGTACATTTCATCCAAAGGATAGTCCCTTTCCTTGATAATACAACACTATTATGTCGAAAAAATTCGGTCAAAGTGACTAGGAAAAAAGATTTTTGTCGACAAATTGCTCTTGTTCATATTATCATCTAAATTCAATAACAACTCAGTTATCAACGAATGTATTAAGTTAACGAGCTGTTAAAAATGTCAATTGCAGTGTTTCCGTTTGTTTTCAGTAGTCACACGACCAATGTGCTTGGATAAAGTCAAACTCTGAGTTTGGTCTGCAATAGCAAGCTATCAAGAAGGATACAAGATCTTGCTGGATGTGATCACCAACATCCCAAGCATCAAGGTCAGGATTTAGAGAAATTGACATCATTAATCATACTTTAAATTAACAAGTTATGGTAAATTTGTGAGTAAAACAGGATTTAATGTCTATACTGTATGTATCAAGTACCACACTGTTTAATGTCTAAATATTGCTCAAGGGTTAGTTTTCAGATTACAGAAGCACTCACCAGCTTCCATTCGAAAACAATGGAAACACAAAGGCTGTCTTGGGCCCACTTTCCCCGAGACAAAAAATGACAAAATTAGGGCATTCTTGTACATAATGGACAGATTTTGTGTTAGTAATGATGCATACCATTAATTTACAATGACCATTAATGGCCTGAGGAAAAGTGTTATCTGGTGAGGCAGTGCAGGAATGACTTAAAAACATCCATATCACAAGAACACCTGAAATGCAGACTGGTGCCCAAATGAGTTTTAGGGAAGAGATCACCCATCAGCTACACACTATACTGTGCAAATCTTGCTTGGTGTGATGCTGTGGTGTCTTTCTGTTTATATTGGAGGGCTAGTGTGGGACTAGCGCAGGTGGTTGTTGAAAAGAATTGAAAATGAGAAAGCAAGAGTATTTGCGTTTTTTAGTCAGTTCATTTCATAATCCTACATTTTTGCTAGGTTTTACATGTTCTCATTTGTCTCTGTCATTGTAAATTAATGTAAACTTTGAAATTTTTCTCTACTTATCTGACACAGAGACGACAAAAGGGATAATGTTAAGCTACCTATATGATCATTGAAGGACATGCTAGGATCTAAAACTATACCCAGATCTTTACATGATAAGACAGGTTTCAGTTGCTTTCCTAGAAAGTCAATGGAAATGTCTGGTAGTCAACAAATGTTCTGAGGAACCCTGAACAGCATGAGCTTCGTCTTCTCGGGGTTGCAGAGAGAGTGCGAACAACACCATCATGCAACATGCTTGAGATCCGCTGAAACCTGTGACAGACCATTCACGATGTCCTTAGGCAATATTGACAGATATAATTTTGACATATGATTCCATTTCATTTCTTTACTGCCCTTGGGAGATCGTTCACGTAACGGTTGAACAGCACAGAGCCTAATAGCGATCACTGTAGTACCCCATGTGTGATTGTGAGTGGAGTGGAGAGTGAAGGACCAGCATGAGTAGTCTGCTGTCTATCGGAGGTAACTTTCAAACCACGCCAGAGCACTCTCAGATGTTCCTAGAGCGCACAATTTATGGAGAAGTGTAGAATGGCTCAGGCTATCAAAAGGATCGATCGATTAGAACCATAGCTGTAACTTTTTTGTCGTCCATTGCTCTGAAGATATGATCAGACACAAAGAGACCAAGAGTCTCTGTAGAATGTAACTTCCTGTTGCCACTTTGATGGGACGTCAGTTTCTCATGACTGATTAGATAGTCCAGGTACTGGTTGAGTGCTATCCTTTCTAAAACCTTGGAGAGAGCTGGCAGCAGTGAAATAGACCAGTTGTTGTTTGGTAGTTCATGGTCCCCCTCTTTTAGGAGTGGAACAACTTCAGACTTTTTCCACACATTGGGAACCGTGCTGGTTTCAAAAGAGGTGTTAATTAGGCGTGTGAGGGATTGTACAATATGCGGCAGACAATCCTTGATTACTCTGATGGGGACTTTGTCATAACCAGGGGCCTTATTAGAGGGCATCTTCATAATTACTTCACTGACCACTTCAGCAGTAACCAGTTGGAATCAAAAGTGATCTTCCGATATTTCAGGTATCCCAGAAGAGATACAGGGCAAAGCGCAACTGTCAAGACCATGACTCTTAGCGAGCTCTGTAGACGTGCATGCTGCATTTTCCCCTATGGAAACAAAGAATTTATTAAACTCATCAGCCAGGTCAGTGTCCCTAGAGTAGTGAACTTCCTGGCCTTGCGCAGGAGAGCTGAACGTATGGTCTTCCAAATAGTGGAGGAATTTTCCCTATTATCCCTTATTTGCTGTTTGTAGCATTGTTTCAGCATTGTGGATGACAAGCTTAACTTCACGCCTACACTCTTTGAAAACACTCCAGGAATCTGGGGATCCACTTGACTTTGCTAGCCTATGGAGGCTATTTCGCTTGTGGATCGCTTCTTTCACATTGCCAGTTATGAAGGGTTTGGGCTTGTGTCTTACCCTAACCGTCTTGACAGGAGCATAGCTGTCCAAACAAGTCAAAAGAGATCATAATGCTTCAAGCCTTTCATCCACTGATTGTAACAGGTCCACAGCATCCCAAGGGACGCATGATATATCACTAGCGAACTCCTCAGCAGTATAATTCTTAAAACTGGAGGCCTTTGGCAGTTTAGGGACTTTTAAATCTAAGACAGCATAGACCAGGTAGTGATCACTTATTGTTAACTGCTGAACATCGCTTGACTTGACCAGGTGTTGGTTACAAACCAAAATAATGTCCAGCAGTGATTTCGTTGTCTTGGTCACTCTGGTAGTTTTTTCAATCAGCTGAGTAGCATTCATGTTGGCACAAAAAGATAACAGGGCTTTGCCCTCTCTAATGTGGTTTTCAGGAAGCATGTCACAGTTTCAGTCACCCGTCAGAACAATGTCCTTGTCTAGTGATAATGCCTGGGTGTAGGTAGGCATAAGTTCATCCTCCAGAAATTTAATCGAGACATCAAGGGGCCTGTAGGTGACACAAACAAGTAGAGACTTGAGTTTTCTGTGCTGTATCATTAGCCAAAGCCGGTGTACTTCTGACTGGGATATCCCAGAGAGTTCTTTTAGTAGTTTGGCTTTTAGGTTTGTCTTCACATAAGCACAAACACCACCGCCTGTAATTCTCCTTCTAGTCTGAGGTCTGTCAAGTCTGAAGATCTTATAGTCATCCAAATGGACGCTAGCATTCGAAACAGAGGAGTTGAACCAAGTTTCTGAAAATGACAGAATATCGTAGTCATTATTTTGTTCGCGCCATCTCTTGTATCTCTATAAAATGTGATCAGTTCTTTAGCGACTCAGCATTTAGATCAACTATTTTTATCTATTTGTTTTGGCCAACATAATTCACTGGCTGTGGGCACTGACCATCCAAGACGCTCTTTCTTGAATGACATTGAGTGCTTATTGTGATACAATTAGACATAATACGCTGTTTTGTGGTTGATGATTGAGGTTTCTGTTTACGGCACACAGTTATGCGAACAGGAATAGCAGAGCTTATCTCGGGACCTGGCATAGGATGAACGTCACCACTCAGTGTTATTTGAAAAGCCATGAAGCTGAAAGTGGCATCAGAGTTGCAGTAATACACAACACAGAATTTGAACCAGCACTTTTTGTTGATAACTTTGTGGTAGCATTCCTGCATTTGTGATTGGATGTGCAGTAGCTCTTTTCCAGTTGAATCAACACCAAACAATGAACTGATGAACTGGTCTCCAGGGAGACTATTGTTCTCATCCGTATGTGGCGCTCTGAATCCTTCATGAAGTAGAATATGCAATTGCCTTTTGAAGAGAAAATGATCATATCTGCTGCAGTGGTTGACCTTGTACCACGAAAAATAGCATATCCAGCATCCAGATGATTTCCCACAGCTGGGCAAACCATCTTTCTTGGCAGAGATGACCCTGAAGGTGAAAATAGAGGAAAACTACGGAGCTCAAGATCTTGCGTGTTACTGCCATCCAGGCGTGACTTGTGACCATGAATTTATAATGACCATTAATGGCCTGAGGAAGAGTTATCTGGCAAAGCAGTGTAGGAATAGCTTAAAAACACCTGAAATGCAACCTGGTGCACAAATGAGTTTCAGGGAAGAGCTCACCAGTCAGTTACACAAAATACTGTGCAAATCTTGCTTGCTGTGATGCTGCAGTGTCTTTTTGATTATGTTGGAGGGCTAGTGTGTGACTAGTGCAGCTCGTTGTTGAAAAGAATTGAAAATGAAAAACATGAGTATTTGTGTTTTTCAGGCAGTTCACTCACTCATAATCCTACATCTTTGCTAGGTATTACATGTTTGTTTGTCTCTGTCATTACAAAATCAATGTAAACTTTGAAATAATTCTTATTTTAGAACTTGCTAATCATGGTCTTTATTTTTGACAGAAAATGCTTCTGGACCAGACAACAGATAAAATGTAAGATCTGGGGGTGGAGCAAAAATTGTCCAGGATTGCAACCTTTATTGTTTTACCTTTCGCCTTGCTTTGTTTGCAACCGGTAAATATAAACTCCCTTGTTCTTGCTATCTATTATTACTGCTGGTTTTTCTGCTACGTTTACAAGTTAAAGAAAAGTTACAGATTAAGAGGTAGGTAGGTCAAATTGAAACAGGTATGACCTACAGAGCTGTCAAAGGATTTTTTAGAAAACTATAAAATGTCACAATAATAGCCACAACATAATTTGCTGAAATTTCAGGTATCAACTTAGACCTGCCTGGAAAATGTAGATGGTACAAAATTTCCACAATACCCTTAAACCTTTCATTAGCACAACAGGAACGGCATATACAAAACAAGAGTATTTGATGAACTGCTTGAAACAAACAAAGTTTGGAGGCAGCCAGTACTGGATTATATCTGTGAGATAAGAGTGAAGGTATTTTTTCCAACTAAGATTCTGATTCTGGTCATTGTGAAACACCTATACCTTTAAGAAGGCACCTATAAAGATGTGGCTCTGCTTTGATGGTGCCCTGAACGCGAGGTGGACATTTATTTCCATGAAGAAAGTGGAGGCCACAAAACAATCGAAGGCTTGCTGCACACTGATTTCGCTCATGCACATCGATTACAGCACACAAGCAAATTCCATGGAGAATGAATCAAATGGTCTTTGTTCCTTTCAATTCGTGAAGGAAAGAGAACGGGAAAAAATACATAGCAAATCATGCACATCGATTACAGCACATGTGCAAATTCCATCACGAATAAATTAAACGGTCTTTGGTGCTTTCAATTATTGGAAAAAGAAAGAGAATGGAGAAAATGTGTAGCAAAAAGTGCGTTTGGTAAGAGGTTGGTAAAAGATTTGGAGTGGTTGGTTTGTGGTCAATGAAGTCAATCACGTAGTCTGCAAGTCATCTACTGACCACTTACCAACAGTTCAACTTGTTCACAATTACCTACGGTGATTCCCCTGTTCCATGCGAGGGAAAGTTGTACCACTGCATACTCTGTCCCAAATCCGACAGAAAAGCAACGCTTTGTTCAGAGAACAAAAACCATTTCAGCCTTCGGCACTGGAATGACCGAATCTTGCAGGGGAGTAAAACAATTCTTCAGTTTTACAAAGAATGCACATGTTATGGTTACCGGTCAGTGAAACTCTGTAAAAACATTCTTTTAGTTATCCTTTCTGCCATTAGGCAACCATTCCCTCATGTGTGTTTTGGAAACATGTCACAGCTTGTAAAGTTATGACTCCCCTCAACTTTTCACACCACATACCATTTTCTTAAATAAATTTTATCACAAAACGATGCTTTGTTGATTAACATATAAACCCATGGAAGTACTTATTCTTGGCGGAGACCAGAAGCCAATTCAATAAAACATTTACAAGTGTATTTTACAAGTTGCACCAATTTCCCCACACGTTAAAACACACTTTAATCCAGTACCATGACCAGATAAGTTCCAGTTCTACAGTTGAGACCTGTATCTGTAATGTTTAGCAAACTTTAGTCCAATTGGAGTCTGTTTAGTGGTGTTTGAATAATGGTCCAACTTGTAAAGTACATGTCTGATGAAGTGCTTTTTGGACTGTGCTTAAATTCCACAATGAAGAAATTCCACAAGCGCAGCCACTGGCATTGCCCTTTTTGCAGAAATATTTTTCAGAGAAAACCTGAAATGCACTGCCACCTTAAAACACATAAAAAATGCAGCCAGCAAGCAGCCCACCCTAGTACACAAAGCCAGCAGACTCATTGCTATGAACAGCAAGCACACCCAACATAACCGCCATCCTAAAGGAAATGGTTCATTACCAGCACCAGTATAAAAAGATTCCCAGGCTTCTCGGCAAAACACAAGTCTGAGCCGTTCATACTGATACCTAAAGAGGAGCAATGCCATCGATGCAGTTCACCTCTAGGCACAGAGCAAGAAATAACTAGCCAAGCAATGATCCAAAGAGTAGTAGAAGTCATACGAGGCTAGTAAAATCTCTCACACACTGACGGACAAGACTCAGCCTGACTTTTAGAAATCAACTTAGGTCAATGATGCAGTCGTTTAGTAGGATATAGGATTTTTTTCGACACCGAATGTAAACCACATATACATTATGAAATTCACTGCCCAAAGAAAAATTGCTGTCAAAAAAAAAAATGAACAAGTTCTAGGCCTATTTCAAGCACCTGAATGATTCTATAAAACAAAACTACTGCTGTTCAAATATGAAGAGTTACATACACATGTCCGACAAAGAGCCTGGCATTTGTAGTATATTTTGTCACACAAGTATTTGTCTACATCCTAAAGCATGTGCACCCTCAGGCTTTGGTATTCTGTAGCTGTGTGAACACCATATAGACTTAATGCCACATCAGTTATTATGTAATGGCATGTATATAGGAATACAAAAGTAATTGAGTTTCCTCTCATCAATTGTTTTTTTTTTTTTAGGTCCAGAAATGCTTGAAAATTAAAACATTGATTCAACCAAGGTAAAGCAGCACCAGATTTGATTCAGGATATTTATGATGCATTTCGATGTTTTTCCAGGTTTAGTCGGACAAATTACATTTTTGCAGGACTGATTTAGAAAAGAGAGGACAGACTTTTCAACATTCCTGCAACTATTTGCTCTTTCCCTGTGACGGCTCTAATTGTGGTATGTTTATTATGCAACTCTATACACAGTATGGGTAGAAGTGTTGGACAGTTACATTTATAATATACATGGGACTGTTCTACCCTAAGAGCAGTGATTTACTCCTATGCCTGTTGAAAAAACAAAAGAGAAACCACTGCAAGCAACTGTTAGATCCTTTGACATAGCCACCATCCAAAGTCAGGGACAAGAAAAAACACATGCCATTAGCGACAGCATATCTCCCAAGTTCAGCCAAGACTGGGTAGCAGTAAAAATAAAGAGTAGAAACAGGTGCTGAGGAGTGGTAATGCCTGGAACTTTTTAGCTTTTAGCAGGACAATCTTTAGTTTATGCATGAACAAAACATCATTATAGCTTTATCAAGCGATGTTTGTCAGAAACGCAGCCCAGGTATATACAAACTGGGAATGGACTGGTTTTCTACGTCATTTCATTGACCCCAAACAAGACATTTCGTTTCTGAAACATTGCTCGATGAATTTAAAGATATGATCTGGGAAAAGCTATGAGACATAATATTACCAACAATTGGTAAAGTTCGCTAATTTATATTGAGCAAACACTGTTGCATTTTTCTGATCAGTTTATCCATATAAAAGGATTTGGCTGATGTCAGCAAGCCAATTCTTGTCTTTAAGTAGGATTGACTCCAGAAGAGCTTGCTCGCCTAGCTGGACATGGAACCCGTGGATGACTTAGTACAGACCATTTATCATGGATTCTAAGTAATTTATACAGTGGAAAGACAAAATTGATCCTTTGACCAAAGATGATTGTCAATGTCAAGAATAAACAGAATCACCAGCAAGGTTACAACAGCAAGATTATGCTGTGCAATTGCTTAATGACAAGAAGCCTGAAGAAGCATAAGCTGCTCTTAAAGAATGGCCTCATACGTTAGTCGCCAAGCCTTCCACAACTGTTATTAATTGAAATGCCTGTGGAACCAAAGCAAAAGAAACACTCAGCAGCTTTGATTACTATGATGCTGTTCTGCTTATTGACGAAATAGAGGAGAGTTGTATTAGAAGAGAGAGAGTGCATTGCAGGTTCCAAACATGTTTCCAAGAGGCGAAGTCTCTTTAGCTGAGCACGAGGACCATATCAAACACTGTGACGACCGTTTTAAGACTGCTGAAAACTATGTCATTTAAAATGTGTTTACATATGCATTGAGGGTGGCCCAGTTGAGCATTTAACAAGTTTAAAGAAAAGGGCTGCTTCTTGATCGTAAAGAGTGTAGTTGGGACAAAGTACAAGAATATCTAAGCGATGAATTGGTACTGATTCAGAAGATAAGAAACACATGTTCCCGTAAGGCCACCACCACCAAGCAAAAGAAAACTAGGCCACCAGTGGCCTCCAGCCATTCAAAAATTATCGCCGATGTAGGACGCTTTACATTCAGCCTAATCAATGGGGCCTGTCACAGGGCAGTGCAAGTCCAATATTAATGTACACAGCAATTCTCAGACCAAAGCAATGGAAAGTGGGCCCTTACCAAGGCAAACGGCCAAAATGCAATCTGTTTTGCAAGGGGCCTCAAAGTACGCTTGCCTCAACCAAACAAGTAAATGACATTAGGCTTTTTAAGACATCAAATCCGATCATACATAGACATAGATACACGCATTCCCCATCTTTTTCAGACCAGGTATGTTGCTGGTAATATTGGAAAGCTGCTGGCAAAGTTAAAGTTAGCAAAACGGTTCGCAGAAAGCTTGCCAAGAATGTCGGCTTCTGGCATGATAAGCTCAAGGCTTCAGGTTTGTGCTAGATATGATTTATAAGCTCCCTCTTCTTGTCGAGCCAACAGCTTTTTATGCTAAGAACTACAGTTCTGGTGTGTTGCACGCTGATTTCGTACAGAAAGCCATTGAGCAGCTCTTGTCCAGGGGCTGCATTGACGAGGTCTCTGGTTCACCATTTTGCTGCAATCTGCTAACAGTCCCAGAAAGGGGAAAACTAGGATTAGTAATAGCTTTAAAGCACATCAGTATATTACTTTTTACTTTCGACCTGGAATCTGGTTATCATCAAGTGGATATTTTCCCCCACACAGGAAATAACTTGGTTTCTCCTGGCAGTTCTCAAAGGCCAGATTAGAAGTTTTCAATTTAATGTATTTCGAAGCTCTTGTACCCCTTAGTGAAGCACTAGCACGGCTTTGGCTATAGCAGCGTTGTATACTTAGACAATAGCATTACAGGCCAAAGATCTTTCAACCTTGCCATGCGAGCCAGCAATCAAATGCATTAAGATCTCAAAAAAAAGTACGGCCGTGAATGAGAGGGAATGCATGCGGTTTCCGATGCAAATCGGTGAGTGGCTAGGAATGACAACACCATATTCATAACATTTGTTGTACCACAAAAGAAGCTCAACAAGCTCTCGTCCTCAGTGGACAGCATCTTATCTAAGCCACATTCCCTAGTAACGGCCAAAGAATTGGCATGCATTAGGGGGCAAAATTTATCTATGAGTTTAGCCTTTGGGACTGTTTCTTGCCAAACAACAAGGAACATGTATAAGTGCATTGCTGGATGCCACTCGTGGTTCTACCGTTTTTCCTTAAATGCGCAAACAGCCTCAGAGATGGCTTTCTTGTTGAATAACGTCCATCAACACAAAGGTTACAGCATGAAGTCCTTGCCTACCATGGCCAGGATTAGTTATTCCGATGCAAGCAACACTGGCTTTGGCAGTTTTATTGTAAAGCTTCTGAAAAATATTTGCAAATGGTAATATTTCCCCAGCATTGCAAAATACCAGTTCTACCCAACATGAACTTGCCGCCATAAATTTTTAGATTCTTTTGGACCTTCTGTAATCACCAACAGGTAAAGTGGTTTACAGATAATCAAAATACCGCCTGAATAATCCTAGTCCGCACCTGCAGACACTCACGGTGGAGATATCTGCAAGCAGATCTGCCAAGCCCAAGCCACACTTTCAGTTCCCAAGTGGTCTTCCTCCTATTTTTGGCCAATATTATTCAAGGACGGAACACATTTTGGCCGCCTATTACCAGCTGGTAAAGGTTATCAAATCCTGCCTTTGTTCCCTGATGCATACAGGGAAAATCAGTGTTTGACAGTGAGATGTTGTTAAGCATGCTCGCACTTAGGCTAGATTTCTTGTCCTTGGTGGGCAATAAGCACATCATGCTTTGTTTGAAGGGCTGTTGTGCACAATGCAATAAATAAGTACCAGATACATATCACCTAATTTAGACATTAGCTATTACCCATGCATACATATTGCATAGCATGTGTGCCGCCAGGCACATATAGCACAACCTGAGAGCATTTTGTGTTGAATAAAGATTTTTGTCAGCCAGAATGGACCAACCATGCCGATGTCGTGTTATCATTTATTGGAAGTGCCAAGAGTGACTGCCTAAAGAAGCAGGCATAGGTTCAAATTCAATGCTGGTCGGGATGAGCTGAGAGCATTCGTTTCACTCAGAATAGGAATGAAATTGTTGTGCACAATGCAATAAATAAGTATCAGATACATATCACCCAACTAGACATTAGCTGTTACCCATGCATACATATTGCATAGCAATTGCGCCGCCAGGCTAAGTATGCACATATAGCACAACCTGGCTAAAAACACTTGTTTCACTCAAAGAAGCCATCCTAACTGTACAGTGAAGCTTCACAAAACTGTATAGAAGCATTCTCCACACCCAATCAACGAGCGGCTACATGCTTGTGGACTGGGTTTGCCAGTTTGGAGTACAAAATAACATACACTCAGAACAGGGATGTAATTTTGAGTCTACCATCTTCAAAGAGGTGTGCCAATTATTGGAGACGAATATGGCCAGGTCCTCAGCATACCACCCAGAAGAAAATGGACAAATCAAGAATTGGCACCCAATGCTAAAATCTATGCTCAAGGCAAGAGTGAAGAAACAACCAGATCGCTGGGATGAACATTTAGACTTCACATTAATGTCAAATCAATGTAGTGTTCACACATCAACCAATCACATGCCTACACACCATTTGAATTTATGTTTGGGAGGGAAATGTGGGTCCTCCTGGATGAAATAATGGATGATAATGCCACAAGCGACTGCCCATACACTAGGTTTGTGTCAGACCTCCGAGACCACTTGGTACAGGCCCACCACAATATACGAGAAAATCAACCATGCAGGCAATACTGCAGTTTCCAGTGATGAGGAACCAGCAGAGATTGAGTCCTGGTGTACCAGTTAACAAAGATTGACATCACCACCAGTTGTCAGGAGTCCTGAGTTTGTTCTTCTGGTTCTTCTGGATCTTTGGTTCTCCTGGTTCTCTGGTCCTCTCCCCAATCCCCACTCTTAGGGTCATTGCATGCAATAAAGCGGTAAAGTTCTGTGACATATCAGTTCTATGACAGATCACAGACCTCCCCTGTGGCAGCTGCACAACTGTGCATTGCATTAGCTGTCAACACACAAATGCACCCTGCTGACATACTTAGTTACACCCATGATTTAGTTGCTAGTTCGTTCTGTTATGTGATTACTAGGTGGAGATTTGCTCTCCTCGTGTGGATGTTCCCTCCATTTGAACTGTAGTTCTCCACTAGTCACTTTGATAAAAACAGATTTACTTCACTAACAGATCACTCTCACACTAGACTCACAACATCCGTCATGTCAAGCTAATTGGCTTCCTCCATGACAAAGTCACTTATCACCTCTCGTTTTACAACTTCACCCTCACTCTTACACATCAACATTTCCTAGTCTCGAACACGAGTCTCTGCTCATTCATCTCCCCTTCAATCTCTTGTCATGGATTGTAAAGGAGAAAGTCGTATTGTTTTCAATCTGGAAGAGAAATTTGCAAAAGAATGTTTCCCATTTCAAGAGGTGGCTCCCATTGAACTGCAGTATTAGTTTAAGGTATTCGCAACAAGCTGTGGTACCATGTGCGAGTTGTTTCTTCAGAACACGTTGACTTCAACGAGTGCTGTTTTCCAGAGGACACCAGTTGAAGTGTTCCATTCATATGAAAAGATGGGGAACCTTTTCCTCATTGCTGTGGCCCCAACTGAAGCAGGGAAGTCACCAGTTTGCAACCATGGGTGAACTAGTACCTTGAGCCTAAACTGGGCAAGAGCTTCATGCTGGACAAAACCTCCATTATGCCCCCTTTAATTACTTCGTGTCTAGTGATTCAGTACCCATACTGTGCATAGACAAAGCCTATTCGTGTTTGTTGAAGAGTTCTTCTTTGAAGTCAGCCACCCAAGTGAACTTGACAATGGAGAGATTGTGCAAGTGCTTTAATGGCAATTGCTGGTATGTGTTAAAGGGTAACAAGATCGCCTTGCCAACCCCGAGGGAGTTCCTAGAGAATTTTGCCCAAAATTTTTGAAGTAAAAAATGGGCTGGCCAAGCGTATTGGTTTTTTTTGCCAGAAGAGGGTCCCCAGAGACCAAGAGCACATGGCAGAAGTCAGCCTACAGCTGAGGCCGACTTCTGTCAAATCAATCAAGGTGCAGAGCCAATCAAGTACCAGTAACTGAATGCCAGAAGTGCCAGTGAAGCATTCTTTAAGTTTCCCACTGCCAATTCTTCTCAAGGTGCTGCATGTGCATGGTGTATGTCCAACAACAAAACTGAAAAACTCAAGCACAACATGCATGTCCTTTGTGTTGCCCTAAATATGCACATCTTTTATGATCAACTGAGGAAATTGTTGGGAAATCGAACTAGCCCAACAGAAAGAGTGGACAACCTCAAGACCATGAACATGGCAATTGCTTTAGCTAATGCATAGGAGAATACAACAGGTATATCGGAAATCGTAACAAGTGTAAATTTGTATAAGGGACTTTTTGTTAGGCGGCTCCATTTTAATCTAATTTAACAAAACAAACTAATTAAGATCAGGCTACCGCAGAGTTACAATCATAGAAGAGTCAAACTCACATTAGCTGGTGTGCTGACCAAATGACTGCTTTACTTCTTTTCGGATTACATTACCTTCTCATACTTTATTTTCCCAACACCTTAATTTCATGATTTGGGGGTGGTCATATTTCAAGACACTTATTTTGCGATTTTGTTAAAATTTGTAGAAATTGAGTCACTGTAATTTTGTGGTGTTAATAATAAAAAATGCTTCAATACCTTCGCTACTGAAGGTAACGAAAATAAACCAGACTACACTCGTAATCATTCACTGCAAAAACCTGCAAGGTACATTATCTACTAATGTTCACAGATGCAAATTTTTGCAATTTTTGCTACATCAAATTTTCACGATTGTTTCAAGTGTCACAAAAATGTGCATGGTGGAAGCAGGTATAGACATTTACAGCCTGGCAAAATGCACTCTTCAGCTCATTGTCAGTAAGAGTTTCTTCCTTGTACGCAGCTGTGCAATCCGACATAGTACTGCACAAAATACCCCACATAACTTCAGGGTGCATCGATTTAACAGCAATTGCTCTATCAAGGAAATCAACACGGTCTTATATTTACAGAATGCTATTTCGCATTGCCAAGTGTCTCACAATAATCTGATACAAACAAGACCCGAAAGAAGAAAAAAAGATTGAAGTATTAGAAAAAACAGAAAGCTGAGAGAAATACATTTATACATTGCTCAAAACGCTCTTTGAGAGGAAACGCAAATGGCATTCAATTACATATTTGTCACATTTTTCGGTTGCTGAACAGACATGTTGTTCGCTAGAGATTGGAACTGTGTGATGCATTTGTTGTTGCATAACTGCACTTCAAAACCCTACTGTAAGGGAGGTATGAATGACAATGCTGCACATGACATTGTCATTTGATCGAGTGAGTTCATAATGCATGCACTGTTTTTAAGACTGGACAGTACCAATCAAAATGGCAAATACATTCCTTCCATGAGCCGCCCGGTGAACTAAAAGCAAGTCCACAGCAACTTGTTGGATGGGCAGTTTCGTCAGCAAAGAAATTTTCAGAAACAAATTCACTGCAATTTTAAGCTTGCAGCGCATGCACACCACGAGCAAAAACAAAAACTGCCTGCCTTTTCAGATGAGTAAGATTATGCGATTTTCACTCTCAAGCATGTGATTAACGTTAAATACTCCAAGAGGGATGCAATCATGCTGCTATGCACATGCTTGAGAAAACTGGAGCTCATTAAAGAAATTGAACTGATTACAGTGGTCCCCTGGAAGTATCTAGACTCCATTTATGGGACCCAAGATTTGTCTCCGACACTGTGATGCAAACTTAAAGCCCTTCAGGAGAGAAAAGACACACAGTTTTGTGACCTGGTACACCTGGTCTGCCTAGTGGTATGGATAATAGATATATGCTGTCAATTATATAACAGAAGAAGTACACTGATAGCAGGAAATTCTGGGAAAGAGATCTAGAAAGAAACAAGAAACCAGCTGATGGTTGCTGATGAACTGGATGACAAGAGAAATATAATCACAAATGCAGCCACAGCCCCAATCAGATGATGCTCGAATGGCTCCACAAACTCATTATGTGCCACCCCAAGTGGGCACTCCACAACACCAAGAAATAATGAACCAGACTCCAACAATCTATTCTTTTCTTACACCCAGTCTTCGTTCTCTGGTGATAGTAGCCTTAGTTATTAGAGAAACCCTATTTCTTTCTAATGTTCCTGTTTTGCATGAAGAGCCCTTTGAGTACAGGGTTCATCTATTTTACTTGTACAAGTGGATACCGTGGACATTACAGTTGCATCTCCACAAAAGATGTGGTTACTGTTGAACTTATCTTTGATCAAAGAAAAGTAAAAATGACATGGTCAGTTGAATAAAAATTAATTCACATGCATTTTAATTACATGCAGCTACTATTATGGTGAGCTTCACAAACCTGTCAGTATGCTTTACCTCTAAAACCATCAAGGACTGGGATGAGCTCCCAGAAAGCAGTGACTTCTAGCAAGCTTGGGCCTGCTATAAAAGATATACTTTTAAGGAACTAATTTTTTCTTTTGATCGGATATTTATATTCATTTTATTTTTTTTATTGTTTAATATTATCGCTGCAATTATTGCAATTAACTTTAAATATGCCCATTGGGCTTCAGTCCTTTTGTTAAACAGGTCACTACTACATCCCTACCAAACCCAACAAATGAGATTTTTGAAATCAGCAATACACTTAAAGTTCTCTTTTTCAAGTATTCTCTGATGTAAGGAGCTGCATCAACATATATATCAGTTCCCCGTTTAGTGTACAATGACGTTTAGGGGTGAGAGAGGTGTTACTTGGCCATGTACAGAAAAAAAAAAACAGAGTAGTGGTCAGGGCATCAAAAAAGCCATACCAGACCACATATAAAGAAAGCAGTTGGAGGAAGCACTCCATGAGGCAAGTATTTTCATGGATTTGGGTGACCACCTAGTTGTACTTTTGCTCTTTGGAATTTGCAAGGAATCACCAGTATCTTTAGTGATAAAGTTACAGGGATGGCAAAGAAAGCCTCACAATCTACAAGGCCTTGAAATCCAGCAAAGTGTCCGACAGCAACAGAGATTGAAACAATTTTCACAGAGTTGGGACAGACTTTGGAACATATCCATAACTGTGGATGCATCCACAATGACCTAAAGGGAAACAATGCTCTTCTGAAGCAACAAGGCCCACATCCTTCCCCTGTCATCACTGATTTTGCCAAAAGTGTCAAAACAATACTTGCCAAGATGCCAGAGTCAAAGGCAGCTCATCTAAGACTTGGGAGTCTACAAGGACAGCTACATCACTTCTGAGCTTGTTGACAGCCACAAGATACCCTCATCCATGAGTGACATTTATTTGCTGGCATTTTTTATCAACTTTGTTCAGAAAACCGAAAATCAAAATTTCTCCTATTATAGTCCTGGCTAGTTCATGCCACGTGCAAAGTTTATCGCGTACAGGTTGTTGAAGTTTATACTTTAGGTTTAGCTAGGTTTTAGTTACACATTCACCCATGTGTTGCTGTAGTCAGGAGCTTCACTTTTTTTCCTGGCTAGTTCATGCCATGCGCAAAGTTTATCACTATATAAGTTGTTATACAAGATTATATTCTCAAGATTACACAAACATTTTAGGTTTAGCAAAGTTTTATAGTTACACATTTGCTCACATGTTAGTGTAGTTTTCAAGTGGTCATTACTATATTAGACTAAAAGATATTGACTATTAAACTAATATTGCGGCATGCGTTGCCAGTCATTCAATTAACTTTGTCACCTTGCCCAGGGACCCCAAGCTGACATTTGTCACCTTTTGTCTGTCAGCCCATTGTGCAGGCAATATATGTGCAAACAAAACAGCTCTTGCAGACTTGCTGTTTTTCAGGAGTGTTCACCAGCCATGAATGCCATGCAAAGACTGTCATCAAGGGCCAGTAGCCAGCCAAAACCACCAGCTGTTCACCGATTTCCAGCCAGCTACTTTTATAGCTTTTTGCCACTGATGTGAAGAATAATTATTGCAATACTTAGAATGATTCCAAGTATAGGAATTATTCCTATCAAAAATATTTGTAAATCATCCTTTCCACAGCTTGCATCAAAGACAATGCATATTATAAACTGTTTTAGACACATGGACCAATCCTGCACACATTCATTCAAAGCTTTGTGGGATGCCTGAGACATTTTCCTCATTAGTTTCCAGGCATAATGTCTCAAAGCATCATGGCGTTTGCACCGAAAATTTCCAGAAAATTCCAGAAACTTCTTGAAACTGGGGCAGTATGCAGACATCTTGTGATGCACTTTTGTTATAATTCTCTTTATCAAGTATGATGATACCTGGAATAAAAGTGGTCGCACTGATAATGAACACAAACGTTGTTAAATATAGCCTTAAACTTGAGTATTTTGCAATTAATTGATTGTGTTTTTGGAACTAAATACCTCTTGGAGAATGCTGAAAACAGTATTTCCAAGCCTCTAGATTTCAAAATTTTCTGTGGGAGCATTCCCCCAGACTCCCCTAGCAGGTCTCGCCTTCCGCTCTGCTTTTCACATCAGCCACCTACTTTACTTTCTTAGCCTTCTATTCTAAAAGTTAATGGCAGGCCTGAGTTTGCAAAGAACCTCATCTTCAAATTTTGTGAGGCCATCAGCAAGACAAGACCCAGTACCAAAACCCCACTGATGCCTCTTAACAGAAAGCTGTTTGGCCCAAGCCCCTGAACTAAAATAAGAATAAAGAATAAAGAACTACCTACTAAGAAAAACAGAATCTTGAACATTGCCCTTCCTGTATTGTATGTTAAGTAACATACTCATTATTATTGAAATTGCATTAATAGTACATATTTGATCATTCAATATGTAACAAGTCACTTGTTTCTCACAACATGTAACAAGTCACCTGTTTGTGGGCAGCACAGTGGCTTCACAAAGCTAGACGGGACGAG
This sequence comes from Plumapathes pennacea, assembly GCA_964036295.1. NCBI lineage: Eukaryota > Metazoa > Cnidaria > Anthozoa > Antipatharia > Myriopathidae > Plumapathes > Plumapathes pennacea. The sequence goes on along the minus strand of OZ038472.1, from coordinate 10,216,979 downwards.
TTACTACAAGGATTCCTGTCAGATCACAAAATCACATGGCGGTTCAACCTTAGTTGTGCCCCATGGTGGGGGCAGACAGTTCGAAAGGTTGATCAGAGTAGTGAAACAAGCTTTCCACAAGACGATAGGAGGGAAGTTGACACTCCCCGAGCTAAGAGCGTTAGCATTAGACACCTAAGTTGCACTCAACGGATGTCCTTTGAGCTACTTGGAAGACGACATTCAGTACCCAGTACTCACCCCTGCTACTATGTTCCAATGACCAAACAAACTACCAGAACCTAAACCAGCTTCAGACAAAGATCTCGATTTGCACAAGCAAGCTTAATATATTTGGAAGTGTAAAGATGTGATTTGGAAATGATGGACCACAGAATACATGCAAGCCCTTCGGGAAAGGCACAACCTGAGCCACAAGCAAAAACCCAACACCGCAAAGAAGGGAGATGTGGTCATCATCAAATCAGAGGAGAATCAAAGGCTCCTGTGAGCCAACTCATGAATGAGAAATGCTATAGATCTATCCTCTGTGTATAACATCGGAAAATATGTGAAAGATCAGTTCATTGCTTTTGCGACTCTCAACCTGTTTCAAACGTCAAGTGTTCTCGGTCGCAAACTGTCCGCCATTTTGCTTGCAAGGCCTGCGCCAGTGTTATGCACTGGTCAGCGGATACCCCTTCCACCGGAAGTTTACACCCATGGAACGAGCGAGCGAGCGAGTAAAATTTCCCACCACTGACAATAACTCATTCATTGCTTCACATTCAAGAGTTAACCCATTAGCTACCAATGCACCCTTATGCGCCCGCACGGAATACTGCTGCGAAATGCCAAAGCGCCCTCAAGCACCCACAGCCAATTGGCACAGTGTGATTGGCTGTAACTAAGGGTACGTGAGTTCCCGGATATTACAATTGCATCAGCCAAATTTTCCTGTACTTCATGTTTTCAACGATACCAAATTCACCATCTTTTCAACACATTTACTATTTTTACGATTTTTTTTTTTTTTTTTGGTACTCTAAACTTCGTGACCATTTGAGAAAGAACTTTCTGTCTGATGGCAGAAGCTCCAGAAGATGTTGATGTCTGTCCTCGGGATCCAATGCAAGAATGGAGAGACTTGTTTGGCGAATCTGATGACAAAGAGTTCATGGGTTTCGAAAATCAATCATGATATGGGCTCAGAACTTGAAGTATTAGACAAAAATGGTGAAGAACGCAGCAGCAGTGAGGAATCTGATCCCGAAAACCTCAATGTAACATGGATGCCAAACATATCAGCCATTCACGTGGAAGAATTCATGGCTCCACATGGACCTACAAGGGCTGTAGGACAAGCTACAACTGCCAAGGATTTCTTTGACCTCGTCTTTGGTGAAGGCTACATGAATGAGCTTGTGACAAACTCGGAAGGATATGCACGGAGCAGAAGTGATCAAAACTTCACGACATCGCGAGCGGAACTGTCTGCATACCTCGGGTTGAATATCCTGATGAGAATTCAAAAGCTTCCAAGTCTGGCCATGTATTGGTCCACAGACACCTTCATTGGAAATGAGGGATTGAAAAAAATAATTCCAAGGTGGAGATGCTTCGAACTTTCTAAGTATTTCCATGTCACAAAAGCTGAGGACGAAGGCACCGATGACAAACTTACCAAAGTACACCCCATGGTCACACGGATGCAGCGCAAGCTAATGGACCCTTACATTCCCAGAAAAAACAGTGTAATTGATGAAGGTTTGGTCAAGTTCACTGGAAGGTTAGGGATCAAGCAGTACATGCCTGCCAAGCCCGATAAGTTCGGCATAAAGCTGTGGCTCCTCACAGACACCGACACATACTACGTGTCAAGATTTGATGTTTACCTTGGGAAGAATCGGGTGAACAACGAATTGTTTCTGGAGGAAGGCTTGGGCCACTATGTTGTCTGGTCTCTTGGAGAGCCATATTTAGACTGCCATAGACACTTTTTCTTTGACAACTTCTTTTCTTCTGCCCACCTGATGAAGTGCCTTCTAAATCAAGGCACCTATGCCTGTGCCATGACCCAACCAAATGGCAAGGAATTTCCACGAGACCTCAAGCAGGTGAATCTGGTCCAAGGAGAAGTTAGAACCAGGCAGGATGGAAACCTTGTGGCCACAGTTTGGCGTGACAAACGTGTGGTAAATTTCCTGTCGACGAACTCACAGCCAAGCCAGGAAATACATGCTGAAGTGCAAGGTGGTGCAGGTTGAAGATGGAAGAGAATGGTTCACAAGGAGCAACAAGTGAAACCGGGAGTTGTGACAATATACGATGGTATGAACGGTGTAGACGTGAGCGACCAGTACCAAAGCTACTACAAGGCTGGTGCAACCTACCACAAATGGTGGAAGTATCTCTTCTGGTTCTTTGTGGATCTGTGCATTGTGAACGGATTCATCCTTCGGAGGCTCAAGCACAACACCCAAGTTCACCAACATGTGCATCGCTTGGAACTGATTCACGAGCTGATAGCTGGCTACAGTGGCTTCAAGAGAGCATCTACTGGCTCACACCGCAATGCCAAGTCTGTAAGGACCGGTGAAAACACAGGTCTCCATTTGGCAAGTTTCAGGGAAGAAAGAAGGCTTGCGGTATGTGCTCACGGGCAGGGCGGAAGCGACAAGATGGTCGCACGTTTGAGACATAGTACATGTGTGAACACTGTGGCATTCCTCTGTGCAAGAGGACATGGAGATGCTGTGCCATGTTTCGTTGACTGGCACAGAGGACATCGAGTGTTTTGCAGATGAACTACATATTTTATTGAACTCAACAATCGAGCAATCTAGGTATACCGAGAAGTTTTGTATTTTTGTTTACATCTTTTCCCTGATTCATTGTCTGTTTTCATTGAGGGATGCTGTGCATATTTCAGTCAAAAACACTTGTCTGATCAATATCATTTATGACTCAGTGTATTGATACTATTCTATGTTGCTGTTTTTAAGATTTAGTTGATCTTAATGATCACAGGTTTTGTGTCAATCATGGCATGAATTTCAAAATTTCACAGAGTATATTCTTTGATTGTCCTTGGTTTTTGTGTTTGAAAACTAAAGAATGTTGTGCAAAGACTTATTTGAAAGTTTGATACCATTTATTCTTTGAAGATATTGAATCACAGCAATAATTTCAGAATATGCAGCAACTACAAACAAAATTTTTGTAAATTAGTTTCTTTGGTGAGACTTTTTTTACTTCCCTTATTTTTTATTATCACATTGAAATTTCTTTATTTATATGATCGCTCATATAACTGCTACCTCTGGATTTTTTATCTTGCTGTACCTTCCAGGAGCTTGTCAATAAATATTTTTCTGACCAAGTGTCTTTTTGAAATCTGAGTAGCCATTTTGTCTGGTTTTTCAGGGGAGCTTGGGTCTCAGGGATTGGTAGCTAATGGGTTAAAAACCAAGTCATACCCATGCAGTCAGAGCAGTCGAACTACGCACAAGCAAGTCGTACCTAGAGGACAATTCAACATTTGTTTCCCTTGGAAATTTCATGTGACAACGTCCAGCCAACCCTGCCTCAGGAACCTCAACAGCTGAACCCGGAGGTTCAAGCCTTTCACCCCAAGCAGGAAGCAGCAGTTCAAACAACATGGATACAGGTACGAGAGACTACAGCTAGCTGATTATCGAACATTGTATCTGAACACTGAACACTGTTTTTTTAATATTCTTTTGGATGGCACAGAAGTTTTACAAGCCAGTCTCCTAAATTAGGACAACATATATCTTCATAGGGAGCCATATTGGGGAAATGTGTTGGAGACTGGACCCTTGTACAATTAATTAGGTTATCAATCATTAATTACTAATAGGTTTCCATATGTGATTCCATGTGTGAGAGTGCATGAGAGTCAATGAACAGCATGCAGAAATATGTAAGAGTAGTGAGTAATTCGTGATTATTGAGTAGAATGAATTAGTAAGACAAGAGTACATTGTCCGTGAGCCAACAGATAAGGGCGTAAATTGAGATACTTTTAAGAGGGATTGGTTTTTTGGTAAGTGATATGAATGAACTGGGCATTGTGTGTGAGACAAGAGGAATCAGTATGAGTGATTGTGCAACAGAAGGTGGATGTGTGTGAGTGAGAGTGACTGTGAATAAAGTGCTTTACATTGGGATTGTTTGTGAAGATCCTCCATTGGGGGGGGGCAGTAGATATTTATGAAAAACTGCTTTTTCAATGAGAAAGCATTTCTTGCATTTGACTATTGTTTTCTGCCAGTACAGTGGAGCAGTTGACCAAACATTTTTTAAAAAAGTCAAATGCCCAGGAGTTTGCCTGGGGAAGATTGTAGTTGGAATTAACTCATATATTACACTTTCACAACACAAAGACAGATTATTATAATTATTTTAGTCCAACAAGGTCTCACTTAACATTGCAAATACATCTCACTTTACTAAGCACTCTTGTAAGATACAAAACTCATGTTCACGTACACTGTAAGTTTTTACACAGAGGATGTAGAAAACACTGCATAAAAATATGTGACCATTCAATTGCCATCAATAATTCTCATATTGTCATCAATTAAGATATTGATGCCATTCTCAAAATAAGCTGACGCTTATGGTGTATCGTGGGTATTGAGGACAAAAACAAACATAGGTCCACAAAGGGTACGTGAAGCTATTTGCTAGTTGATGATAGTCTATGATAGTGCATGGTAGTTTGTGTTAAAACGGGGTTGAGAGGGGTCAAACTATCATCGAATATTATCACCATTTGATCGGGGTTTTACACTGTGCCAGCTACATACTATGCATGTCCAAACACAAATGCACAAACATGACAGTTTATTATATGGTTATTTTGAGCTGATCGACATAAAAGGAGCAAAGTATAGCTTGCCAAAATATTTCAAGTCGTTCTGTAAATTTCTGCAAGTTAAGCCAGATTTTGACTCGTTATAATAGTTTCATATTAACATAACACACTCCAGCCAAACAAACCTGTTTCTCGTGCTCTGTTCGAGACAATTTTTATAAACAAACAACTCAGAGATACCACAGTCAATCTGGTCATGAAATCATGTGTCAACAAACATATCATGCGAGGTAAACCAGATTTTGACTCGTTATAATAGTTTCGTAACGTAACACACTCCAGTCTAACAAACCTGTTTCTCATGCTATTCGAATGGTGGTGAAAAGGATTCACAGTAAAATTTCCTGTCGATCTTTCATTAGCAACAGAATCCACTTGAGACAATTTATAAACAAACAACTCAGACATACCACAGTCAATCTGCATCTGTAATTATGGCATGAAATCATGTGTCAACAAACACATCAGCAAACGCAAAAAACTCTGAATAAGCTTTTACCTTTGCCAAAACATATGCCATGGTCACACCATACAGCTGTGTTCCTTCTTTTGCGAGCAGAGTGTATATTTGCAAATGTGTCCAGAAACGTCACTCTAAATGTGAATCTGTGTCGCCTGTTTGCCAGATACTACGGATATGTCAACCAGGGGCTGAAGGGGGAGCAAATTTCCACATACAACCAAAGAATCGGCAACAATCACAGCCACCATTAAATAGTGCCTTGATTCTCTGCGTGCAAGAGAGCCAATTTAGAAAACCCCTCCCTGGAGAGGTAATTTAGCTTCTGACATTCTGCCGCAAAGTTATAACATTAGCACGGAAACCCTTTACTGGAAATCTCTCTGTGCATTCTTTGTGTTAAGTAAATAATAAAAGACAAAACTTCTCATAGGACCTGTACAACGGCGGCTTTTATATGGATAACACGTCATGCCCCTCCCCCCTCAGTAGTTTTTGCTACCTAGAGGGGGAACATTTTATTGACCTAATGAGATGGGCCGAACAGCTGTTAGTCCAAACCGCCGACATAGAAGCTATAAATAGCTTCAAAAAACAAAAACAAGTCTTCAGAGTCAGTATTCCATGACATGTCCAGTTCTTTTTTTGAAGTTCATGAAGTTTGATGTCCTATCTACTGTACATGTCTGTTCTTTACTTGAGCTGCTTTCCTACAACATTTGACTCACTATACTGTTATTTATTTCTGTACAGCTTACATACCTTCATTGTCCTAAATCCTTTTCAAAGGTCACATTGTTAGGAAGCTGCAGCCTTTGTCTTGTGCATGTCACTCTGAAGCTCTGTTCTTCAGTCTGTTTGTCCTGTAAATGATGCATGAAGGTCTTATTGATGCTATATTTCAAAAACAAGGGCAAGTATTTGATGAGGGGTTCCAAATACTGAGAGCAATGAAAGCATGGACACTTTAACTGAGTGCTTTTATTGTTTCAGGTGTTTGGACTGTTTGGACAGAATCCTTCATCAAAGATGAAACACATGTTTTTGAAATACATGTTGGAAATTCGATCAAACACCTGAATCAGTGTTTGACCCTGTATGAAACCCCATTCACTTGAGCAAGTGCAATGCACTGGTTGGCTGGTGAAAATCATGATCTTTTGATAAGTTTCAGAGAGTAAGATAAAGTATTCCGTGTATCTAGACTTGCGTACACTACCAACATCTAATAACAAACTGCAAATTTATCAATGACGAAGGGTCCAACCAGACCACCAGCTACAAGTGACACCAGGTTCAAATTTACTCACCAGCTGGTTCTCAATGAATTTTCCTCCTGTCATTTTTCCCTGTCATTTCACAACCACCTCGAACCAATACACCTTGAAACACCTTGAAACAATAAAAGCTAGTGAATGTGATGGGTTGACAATGATAACTAGACTGGCCTTGCCAGTGAGCTCGCGGCATGAGTTGGGTCGAGACCAGTATATAAAATGGAAAGTAGGGGACAAGAGCGGAACTCCCAAGAGAGACTTCCAATTTCTCACCATAAAAATATCACACAGTATAGAGAACTTGGCTTTTCACACCTTGCTCTTTTGACACCTTGATTAAACTAAAAATTATTATTACAACACTCATACACTTGCTTCTTAAAGGTTGAGCGACCCTGCATCTTGAGAATGAGTGACATATCTTTTTATGCACAATCGATTATGACAGTTTGACCTTGACTCATATTTCTAATCAGAGGCCACAATTAATCCAGCCTTCGCTTCACTACTTATGTGTTTTCTTTTGTTAACTCAATACGTTTCTTCTATCAGGCTTTTGAGTATTCGTGCTCTGTAACAAATATAAAATTGACAGCGAGGAATGTCACACGAGAGATGTTTACAATATTATTGCGCTTTTGTTCACAGTGTGTTCAGTCCATTTGTGACTGCAAACTCAATCCTCAGAATTATTTCGGTGTATTTTTCATTTCTGGTATTTAATGAACATTGCGAAACAAAGACTACATGATCGAATGAAAGAAACACTTCAACAGGCAATGTACGATACGCAGAAGAATTTTATGAGGCAACAGATGTCATGTACAGAGTAAAGCATAAAGCGTCATTGTTTTACGGCTAAAGCTCACCGTAGCTTTGGTTTCTGTTTTCGCCCTGTTATCTTCCCAAAAGTATTTCGTGTCGCCACAGAAAGTTTTGTCGGGACTAAATACTTATCGGCGACAGAGATATTTGCAATACCCCAGAAGTACCATCAAACATTTGTTTACGGCTATTCTCAAAGCTTGTGCGGTGAACGCGAGCCAAAATCTTTTCCTAAAATCCAGTTTATCCGTGCCTATTCCACAGAGCCAAATGGCGTTGAATTTGAATGGGATGCAGTTTACTTTTTCGCTTCACTACTTATGTGTTTTCTTTTATTAACCCAATACATTTCTTTCTATCAGGCTTTCGAGTATTCATGCTCTGTAACAAATATAAAATTGACAGCGAGGAATGTCACACGAGAGATGTTTACAATATTATTGCGCTTTTGTTCACAGTGTGTTCAGTCCATTTGTGACTGCAAACTCAATCCTCAGAATTATTTCGGTGTATTTTTCATTTCTGGTATTCACTGACCATTGCGAAACAAAGGCTACATGATCGAATGAAAGAAACACTTCAACAGGCAATGTACGATACGCAGAAGAATTTTATGAGGCAACAGATGTCATGTACAGAGTAAAGCATAAAGCGTCATTGTTTTACGGCTAAAGCTCACCGTAACTTTGGTTTCTGTTTTCGCCCTGTTATCTTCCCAAAAGTATTTCGTGTCGCCACAGAAAGTTTCGTCGGGACTAAAATCGGCGACAGCGGTATCCATCAAATATTTGTTTACGGCTATTCTCAAAGCTTCCGCGGTGAACGCAAGCCAAAATCGTTCCCGAAAATCCAGTTTATCCGTGCATATTCCACAGAGCCAAATGGTGTTGAGTTTTGATGGGATGCAGTTAACTTTTACACACAAGTAACGAGCAATTCACTGGCCACATCTCGAGTTGTTTAGCGAAGTCAATTACGTCATCGCCCAGCACGTGATAATATGAACCAATCACCGTGTGCTGATTCTCAACCCACAAAAAGGAAAAATAAATAAATAAAAATTCCCATTTTTAAGCTCTCATGGGCCCCAGGCCCCCACGAGCAATAAAAAAATGAAACCTTTTGTCTCTTTCCTAGTTCTACAAACTGCTCTGAAATCTGTGACAATTTGTCACTCCCAAGATCAAAATGCAGATTCTCCCAGCCTCTTAAGAAGAAAAAGTATGAGTTATGTAGTGAAATTAAATCAGCTCTTTTATCTGAGCAAGGTATCAAAAGTCTAGTTCTCCATACTATGTGATATATCTCTGGTGAGAAAATGAAGGAGAAAATAGAAGTTGATCACTCTTGGAACTGAGAGAGTTAACCAAAACGATATGCAAGGTCCAGCCAACACAAACTTCGGGCGATACCAAGCTCAAATTCACTTACCAGCTGGTTTGTTTCTGTCATTTTCCCCTGTCATTTCTTGAGCTACGATTTCGGCGGTGCTTTCACATTCCTGTGCGAGCGGAGAAACCACAAAACCTAAAAAAGGTTTACGAGGATAAAATGTCCTGAATATGCGCTGAAGAGCCACCGAAATCCAATAAGAGTGTTTACTTACCGACTAGACTTGTGTTTCTGGGTCGATTTCGCGGTGATTTGGACCAGAGGTCTGCTTTTAAAGTCCAGTGAAATTTACAATCTCTGGAGAAACGACAACAAGACTAATGTTCAGAATCTCGGGTAATTCGGCGTCTATGCAAAAAGAAATTCAAATACACACAAGTAGACAGTAGTCATTTGCGTTAATTGATCACAGAGACAGCTCATTCTACGCCACAAGATACCAAAAATACCACAAGATATCAAGCTTACCAAGCGCTTTCTCCTCGTGTCCCGCACCCAACCGCTTGCAGAGCATGTGCGCATGTGGTGAACGCTGGCTACTATAGCGCGGGCTCTAAAGGGCGAGTGAAAATATTTTGATCAGTACTTGCAATGCGTTTGTACTTGTTGAGCCTGTCTTTCACCGTGAAAAAAAAGACCTTGTGGCTTATGCTTGCGCTTGCGTCGGAAGTGAAAACATTTTTATGCCCACCACCCTCTCTTCCCTCCCCCGCCCATAGCAAAAATAAAAACTTTTCTGACAGGTAGAGAAGTAGAAGTGTAGGGCCTGAATGGGGTTTACTGTTAAGTGTTATGGGCCTGAATTTTGTACTGTTAAGTGTTATGCAGAACCCCCCCCCAACCATCTAGACCCTCGGGTAGGGACAGGACAAAACTTTGTTGATCCCCAAGAGAAGATAAACTTTGGTGACTCCGCGCCCTTCAAAAGCACTATTTGCCACCCCACCCCCTTTTTATTGGCATCGTCGTGAGTTAACCCGTAAATGCAAGGCTGAGTTGCAAATCGAGAAAAGGAAAACGCATTTTCCTGGTTTTAAGCCAAGCAACTTGCTACATGCGAGACGGTCAAATGGATGTTAGTAAAACGGGAATTGGGGATTGGGGAAAGAAAAAAAAAAAAGCTGACAAAGCTGACAAAGCTGAGTCGCGTAGGGTTAGTTTTAAAATTAGGTCATGGTTAGTATTAGTTATTTTGATGATGTCTAACCCTAAAACTAACCCTAAATTTTCCCCTACGAAATTTAGCTCTGTCGGCTTCTTTGATTTCATTCCCTATTCCCCATTCCTTGTTTTAGTAACATCCACGGTCAAATTGAACAAAACGTTCTCCTAGATAAAACTAACTGGACACCAGAAGCAAAATAATTGGTTAGTGAAAACAAGTGTTGACAAAGGAAACAATGGCATTTGACTCCAACGGGATAGCTTCGCAATTACCTGAAACCAAAAAGTATCACAGCCATCTGGAAGCAGTTTGCGGCAGTTCACAGGCTAAAGTTTCTATTTGTTGCCAGAGTTTTACAGTACAAATTTTAAACGAGGAGAAATGGTTTTTCAAAAGAATAATTTTCATAGGAAAAGTGGGGAAATTTTCATATCAATAGATAAACATAGTTAAGTTAACATCATTGTCAGCACTAACGCTGTCAAAACAGCAGGTGATAACCTCTTCATTTCGGTGTTCTCTTTGTTTAGGGTGTCAATTGTTATCCAGAATAGTAGAAATTTTACCGCCTAGAAAAGCTAGGAAAACTAAGAATTTTCACATTTCAGCAATTTACCAGGAAATTCATTCCTGAAAGATACGCAATAATAGGAAATTTTTGTGTAAAACCTCGTTACAACACGTAAATATGTGAATATGGAAACTGAAAAATTCATCTTCTGTGTGCATAATAAAATATTGTAGCAGTTTTAAAACGAAACATAAATACCCTCAAAAAAATTTTAAACGGAAAAACATTCGTGAGTTTAGTTCCATGGATTAATGAATGAATCGTCTCTCTAGAGATGGACCAGCTTCAAAAACAGTCAAATAGGATGCTAAAATAGGTATCATGTTGAACATATTCGATATTTATGAAGTCGATCGATATGGGGAACAGATAAAAGTATGTTTGTACCGATCAATTCGAAACATGCCCCCCACCCCCCATTTGAACTATTCGGTTTTTCGGGGGTCAAATAGCTCACCCTCGATCCAAAACGTCTGTTCAAATACTCTGTTTCAAGGCTAAACTTATTGGTCAAACGCCCCACCTTCAAGTCAGAAAAATCTTCCAAAAAACAAAACGGATAAACGTCAGAGAAATTGACTTGTATTCGTAAGTCGCGCGTTGGAGATAGCGGTGAGTAGGGTAATTTTGTTTGTTTGAGCGAGTATCACTGTATCTGATGAGTTTAGAAGAAAGTAAACACAAGTAATATACAAGACTCAAGCAGATTTTTAAACTGTATATAAATGTAATGGACAAAGAGTGATAAAAACTCCTGCACAGGGCATTAATGACGCAGTATTGTTGACAAGAAACGCGGGACCCTCCGACGCACTGAGGGTTAAAGTTGCTAACACTTTTTTAATCGGTACCTTCACGAAATGTATTTAACACAATGATAATGTTTCAAACCATACCTTGAGCGAAGGAACGCGTTCAATATCTTTATAATGAGTTGTTTTTATCGTAATAAAATAGCGCAATGCCGGAGATCGTTCTTCCACATACAGTTGTCGATGAATCTGTTTAGAGATGGAAATTCGCTGTTTTCTAAACAAGTGTTGGCAATTTTTCAATATTATCGATGTGTTCTGAAAATAATGCATGCGATCAGTTAAAAAGCAAGTCCTTATTCACAAATTCAACTTGTTTATTAAACATCAATGTCATTATTAAGAGGAGCAGCTGGCAACCTCATTATTTTCATCCAGAAATGAACCTATCCTATCGTTTATAAAGTACTGTTTAAAATTGGCGAGTAAGGAGTGCTCAGAAAATTGTTAGTGCAATAACGCCCGAGCTGCAGTTGGACTAAAATTGCATAAGTCAGAATTTAACATTAAATTTCATTTTATAAAGAAACTCGAAAGTAACGCGAAAAAGACTCCTGTATCCAATGGAAAACAATGAGCCATTTGCATTTTAATTTATGTTCGTGTGCTTCCTTTTTTACAAAGCATCTTTAAAAACTTTGGTAAACCACAGAAAAAGAAAACCACTTTGGTCACACGGTAAGCAATCTTGACTGGCAACGATGATAGTTTGCAAACATTTCACAAGGTAAACCTTCTAGGGCTCCCCTTCTATTACTTACCGAGAAAAGATTTGTGACTGAAGTAGTTGGTGTATATTTAGAAATCTTGTACAACTAAAACCATTTGCTCAAGATAAATAAAAATTCGGAGCAAACAGGGAACGCGAGGATCGACATCGGTATGATTATTTTGCAAGCACAGGGTAATTTTCATATCAATAGCTGAATATTGTTACTTTAATATGATAACTCATCAGATACCAAGTCAACTTCTCTGACGTTTATCCGTTTTCTTTTTTGGGAGATTTTTCTGACTTGAAGGTGGGGCGTTTGACCAATACGTTTAGCCTTGAAACAGAGTATTTGAACAGACGTTTTGGCTCGAGGGTGAGCAATTTGATCCCCGAAAAACCGAATAGTTCAAATGAGGGGTAAGGGGCATGTGCGAGTTTCGAATTGATCAGTACATAAATTTACGGCACGCATCCAGGGGCGTAGCATCCTTTACGCATATGCACGTGCGTACTTGTGACTTGCGACTTTGTGTTTACCAGTTTGCTGTTCTTTTCAGTTAAAATGCTGGTAAATGTGACATTTTCAATTTTAACAAGGCCTTTGAAACTTATATTCTTCTTATTAGACTTAACTTTCTTGTTTATGAGCACTCAATATACTCGGCAAGTAAATGCTTGCATACACCTGTACCTGAATTTGCATAGAGACACGTCAGTCGCATTAAAAAACATCCCAACGTTTGCACTGAGCCCGCAGTGATTCACTATTGAAGGCACAGTGGTAAAATATGAAGACGTAATTGACCTTCTATTTGAAAAAAAAAAAAAAGGAAAAACAGCTTGTTGTCAGTCTTCACGTACACTTAGGTTGTCAGTTGTGTAAATTGATCCTGCACAATCGGCCCTTTGAAAAACGTGTTCTGCGCAAACTAGATCCTAAAGCTATCAAACACTTTCCATTTTAAGAAATGGTATTACCGAGCACCCATCTTACTGCGAGCTAAGTGTTAACCGGCCCTTGGTCTCTGGGAGCCACAGTCGGTTGCTCGGGGCGTAAATTACATTGCAAATCAATTGTTTCCCTATAAAATAGTCAATTTACAGTGTCAGTGAAAAAGTCAATGCCGACAAGAAATATAATTATTTGTAAATGTGCTAAATAAACATACTTTTATCTGTTCCTCATATTGATCGACTTCATAAATATCGATTATGTTCAACATGATACCTATTTTAGCATCCTATTTGACTGTTTTTGAAGCTTGTCCATCTCTAGAGAGACGATTCATTCATTAAACCATTGCTCACGATTGTTTTTCCGTTTGAAATTTTTTTGAGGGTATTTATGTTTCGTTTTAAAACTGCTACAATATTTTATTATGCATGCAGAAGATGAATTTTTCAGTTTCCATGTTCACATATTTACGTGTTGTAACGAGTTTTTACACAAAAACTTTCCTATTATTGCGTATCTTTTAGGAATGAATTTCCTGGTAAATTGCTGAAATGTGAAAATTCTTAGTTTTTCTAGCTTTTCTAGGCTGTAAAGTTTCTAATTTTCTGGATAACAGTCGACACCCTAAACAAAGAGAACACCGAAATGAAGAGGTTATCACCTGCTGTTTTGACAGCGTTAGTGCTGACAATGGTGTTAAATTAACTATGCTTATCTATTGATATAAAAATTTCCCCCACTTTTCCTATGAAAATTATTCTTTTGAAAAACATTTCTCCCCGTATAAAACTTTTACTGTAAAACTCTGGCAACAAATAGAAACTTTAGCCTGTGAACTGCCGCAAACTGCTTTCAGATGGCTGTGACACTTTAGTTTCAGGTAATTGTGAAGCTATCCCGTTAGAGCCAAACACCATTGTTTCCTTTGTCAACACTTGTTCTTTTCGCTAACCAATAGGATTTTAGACAGCACCATAAAAAAAGGCTTGTCGTTCTGTGTTTTTATCATTTCCAGTATAGCCAGAGAAGAGTGAAGCAAAAAGAAAGAAGCCGGAGCGAAGAAACCAAACGGTGAGATGATTATTTCTAATCAACTTTATAACTTATCTTCAGGAACTCTTTGCGGTAATTTCCCCAGTTTTGGTGAATGTGAAAAATAATTGCCATAAATGTAACAAATCTTCATGCTGCACTTCACTAAACCATATCAAAGTTTCGTGCGAATTTGCCATAACTTGTGAGGCTTGCCTTGGAAAAGTTTCTGTTTCGCAAACGCATTTGTTGGTGTGAAATGACACGGTAGTATTTTGCTCCTGGTGTCCAGTTGTTTTTATCTAGGAGAACGTTTTGTTCAATTTGACCGTGGATGTTAACTAAAACAAGGAATGGGGAATAGGGAATGAAATCAAAGAAGCCGACAGAGCTAAATTTCGTAGGGTTAAGTTTCGGGTTAATTTTAGGGTTAGGCTTATGGTTAGACATCAAAACAACTAATACTAACCATGACCTAATTTTAAAACTAACCCTAGGCCTAACCCTACGCAACTCAGCTTTGTCAGCCTTTTATTTTTCATTCCCCAATCCCCAATTCCCGTTTTACTAACATCCATTTGACCGTCTCGCATGTAGCAGGTTGCTTGACTTAAAACCAGGAAAATCCGTTTTCCTTTTCTCAATCTGTAACTCAGCCTTGCATTTACGGGTTAACTCACGACGATGCCAATAAAAAGACTGAAGTATTGATGCAGCTGCATCGCTGCACCAGGAATAGTGATCATTAGAGTTTTCAAATGACGAAGTTATAATACAGTATATGCGAGTGTTTGATGAGGAGTTCCATGCTAACACCGCGAAAACATGAAGCCGTTTCGAGGTGTTTGGAATCCTCCTCTACGACGAAGCACAAGTTCTATAAATAACTTCTCACTAGGAGTGGATCAAAGTTCGAAGTTTAAATGATTCATTTTACATCCAAGACATTTTTCTTTTTTTTTTTCTGTTTTTAGTACATAGAAACGGAATATGGCTCCCTCGCTGACTAAAAAAGTGATTAAATTCTGTTTTAGTCTACTTGAGTTTAAGTATCTTTCTTAAGGAAAAGCAATCGAGAACAAAATGGAAAAGCATCAACAATTATTTCCGTCAACAATCGCCTAAAACTCGCCATCTATCGTTTGCTTGATTGTTTGACGCAAAACCCAATCAAGTTTTGTATACATACCCTTCTTAGTTTCTATTTAAATAGATAGGCTTTCGATTCTAATTAGATTTACTTTGAAAGAAAATTAATCGCTTTATCTTCTTGATCTGCATTTGTTTCTTCGAGACGCATTTTCGTTTTAATTTGGTAACTTCTTTCTGTTAAGGGCAGAAACCTCAATCAGTACTATAATTGAGATTAGTTAACGCAATTATTCGCCGAAGTGGAAGTAACTAGGGGTGGCTATTACCTTCCCGAAGCGGCTCTGTAAATAGCCACCGCTACTTACCTCCACTTCGGCGAATAATTGTTTTAGTATATACAACAGCAAGTTTAATAGCCAGCCTCCCATTTTCTATATTTTCCGACAAACTATGAGCAAAAAGTCGATTTAGGCTAACCCTATTATATGGCGTCCGTCTAAATTTCAATTTTGCGACAAACCAGGTTTAAGTTAGGCTTTGTTTAAAAAACCAATCCTAAATGTTTCACCTTGGAATTTAAAATGTTCAGCTTTTTCATGCATGCTTGCGTAAACGGATACTCGTACAAAACAAACACAAAACACTTCGTGCTTAGTACCAAATGAAACACAAAAGTTAACAGTGAACACTGCTAAAACGAACTTCGTAGCTTTCTTTGTGTTGTTCGGTAGAGCTGCCTCGCTTAACGAAACAATTCTGCTTCGGTGACAGCAGCAAAACAGGCGCTATTTTGTTTCAAACCAGAAGTGGCCGGGAGGTGAATTGCACTTGATATATTGAGAGCACGCGGAAAGCACTATCCACTTGTGTTGTAAATACTAATACTTGTTATTCCAAGATTGAATAGCCAATCAGGGCGAACGCAAAGCACTATGCACCTGTGTTGTATATACTAATAAAATATGATCACTTTCTAACAACATATTTTAAGAATTTGTCGCAACATGTCAATGTCTAAGAAGAATGACTGGAATTCTGACTGGGATATTTGTCTTGTCATTTCTCCGCAGTTTGTCAAAATGAGTATGAAGATTGTTATTGTCTGTCTGTTGCTGATCTGTGTGGGAACTATTGCTGCTCAAGACCGTACGTACATTATCTATAAACTAAACGTACATTGCTCTGACCGTG
This sequence comes from Plumapathes pennacea, assembly GCA_964036295.1. Classification (NCBI taxonomy): domain Eukaryota; kingdom Metazoa; phylum Cnidaria; class Anthozoa; order Antipatharia; family Myriopathidae; genus Plumapathes; species Plumapathes pennacea. Next base: position 10,200,610 of record OZ038472.1, on the reverse strand, counting down.
AAGACTAGTTATTTCCTTAACAAATAAATATTCTTTTCGTGTAGAATGTGGGGGAAATGGAGGATATTGTTCCGATTATTGCCCTGGCCCGCAAATTGGAACTGGTCCACCTCTCTGTTTCGACTACTATAGGTCGTCTTGCTGCGGTAAGCTTGGAATTTTTATTTTATCTGATTTCTGCAATTCTACATGACTTTGCTATTTTTTGCATCTTTCCTTACCTTTTCACCTTGACTGGTAAATATTCAATACAATGCTGTTAGTCGCAGTTGCTTGCATAACTACAACTAATTTACAAACACATGAACCCGATCCTTGTTCAGAAAATAGAACAATAGGTTTTAAAAACAAAAAATAAATAAATAAATAAAGTTAATTAAAACAATGGTGTACTCGCGACATGTCAAGAAAATATCTGTACCAGCTGTACAAATATTCAACGACAACAGCTTACTAACAAACTGCCAATCAGGGTTCCGTTCACTTTATAGCACACACACAGCCTTACTCGAAGCCACCACAGCTGGAGTGTCAACATCGACAAGTGTTTCCTAAACGGTGTAATATTCATCGACTTAAAAAAGGCCTTCGATACTATAGATCATAGCATTATCTTACAAAAATTGCCTAAATATGGAATCGACCGGAGTGCCCTAATATGGTTCCACTCATATCTGGTGACAAGTAGAAGTCAAAAATGTTATGTAAATGGCCACTTATCAAGTGCAAGCCCAATCACCTGTGGAATACCCCAAGGATCGATAATTGCTCCTCTTCTCTTCTTGATTTACATAAATGACTTGCTAAACTGCTTGGATAAGGGCTCCCCCAGAATGTTTTCCGATGATACAAGCGTTAGCGTCGTTGCTTCAAAGCAGTCTGATCTCGAAACAAAAATTAAGTTAGAGCTAGCTCGAGTAAATCTCTGGCTCAAAGCAAACAAGGTCAGCCTTAATGTTACCAAAACCGAGTTTATGGTCATTAGCTCTCGACAAAAACTACAAAATGAGCCTGGCCAAAACCCAGGACGGATTATTTAAAACGTAGCTTCACCTACAGTGGGGCATATCTCTGGAACAATCTTCCATACGAATGTCTTGTTCCATCAATCACTTTTAAAGAGCCAGTGATAAATTATTTTTTACAGCGGACTCCCACACGGCAAACATGTAAATCAGTTTTATTAATACATTAACATTTTTTTGTAGATACTTTCCAATAGCTTGATGTACTTTTTAGAATGACTGATGTTTTTACCTTATTCAAAGAAAGATTACAACTACAGTTACAAAAAAAGCAAAGCTATTGGTGCATAAACATGGTACACCATTCAAATAATAGGAAAAACAGAAAACAAAACATATTAAAACCATCAAAACATGGTTTCGATCTATATGTTCCTGGCGGGAGTTTACTGATAAATCCCACATAAGCTAACGTTTGAACTCCTTTTTATAGGTGACAACCAGTTTAATTCTAAATCTGTTTGTATTCCAATCTGTTCTTTGCTCGCAGCTCGTATCCTCAATTACAGGATTTGCTTGGTAACTTTGTTACTAACTTTGGTTTTTTTAAATTAATTCTTCAGTTTGACGAACGAAGTTTCCTGATGATTGCCATGGACACTGAGAACGATGTCTCTATAGATGGGGTTAGAAATGTGGGGAATTTAAACTGTATTCCACAGTTTTATGCAATGGTGAATTAAAATGAAATATCAGCTGATAAAAAACAGCAGTTCTCTTTTGATGTAGTTTGTCAGCTCCATTGATAGATGATTATATATATAGAACGCATTTTAAAAAGGTGAAAAGATTCAACTATTTCAAACCTTCAGCGGATTCTATCATGATTTACATTATTAGTCGAGACGCTACTTTTCTAAATAAATTACTGCGGAATAGATGCAGTGTCAGAAATGAAACAAAACCCACAGGCGAGTTTTGTTTAAACAATGCAATTTGAAAGCGCTTCAAAACGACCCTAAATTCACTTCAAAGCAAATTTTCAAGTTTCTTGTGTTAGATAGATAACTATTTGAAGATAATTTTGCCGTCCAAATTACACATACCAGGAAAAAGCCTGCGGAAAATAATTGATTGTGAATTTTTGTCAATATATATTCAGTTTCACGGCCAAGAATTGCACCTTAAACGAATTATATGCAATTTTCTTCATTGAGCAGAAACGTTTAGTGCATTGCACTTTATACGAAGTGCACAGCTTCTATCATTCATTCAGCATCTTACTGCTGCTCTTTAAGGGCCATTCCACACTACACAGTTAAACGATCAGATCTCTAGGCTAAGTGCGAGCCATCAAAAATTGCTTGAACTGTCTAGTGTGAACCGTTCTTCTGGAGGGCGCTGCATAGATGAGAAAACGTTTACTTTACCCTATTTGTCATACGAATTTGAGTTTTAAAGTCTTTGTACGGGACTGAGAAGTTTACTTATTTGAACATCCGTTGTGTACCAGACTATGGACGTATTTTTGATACGCTCTTTTTGTTTCCTCTCGGTAAATATTGTTTAGAAGAAGAATGTGTGACTGTTACCAAGGCTATTTAAAAGCAATACCGCCATTGTGTGCTTCTGAGCAATTTGAAAGCAATCGAATCTGACCATGCAAGTGAATGCTATAGACAAGTGGATTTTAACAACAACAAAAAAACAACTAGACTGGCGTTGCTAGTGAGCTCGCGGCGTTAGTTGGGTCGACAGCAGAATAAACTAAAATGGAAAGCAAGGACAAGAGCGGAACTTCCGGGAGACTTCCAGTTTCTTACCAGAAATATATCACACAGTATAGAGAACTTGGCTTTTGACACCTTGATTAAATGAAACCTGATTAAACAATAAATTTATCATTACAACACTCATATACTTGGTTCTTAAAGGTTGAGCGACTCTGCATTTTGAGCTTAGAAGCGAAACGGTCACCCACCGAGTAAATCTGAGTAATGCGTGACTTGTCTTTTTATGAATCAATTTTGACAGTTTGACTTCGAACACTTAATTCTAATCAGAGGCCACGATTATTCCAGCCTTCGCTTCAACACTAGTCTGTCTTGTTTTTTAACTGAATGCATTTCACTTCTATCAGGCTTTCGAGTATTTTGTGCTTTGTAACAAATATAAAATTGAAAGCGAGGAATGTAACACGAGCCCAACACGAGACTTGTTTACAATATTATTGCGGGTTTGTTCACAGCGTGTTCAGCCCATTTGTGACTGCAAACTCAATGCTCAGGACTATTTCGGTGTATTTTTGCTCGCGAGGGCCTGGGGCCCAACGCGAGCTTAAAAACGCAAATCTTTATTTATTTTTTCCTTTTTGTCGGTCGAGAATCAGCACACGGTGATTGGTTCAGATTATCACGTGATATGCAATGACGTAATTGACTTCGTTAAACAACTCGAGTGTGGCTATGAATTGCTCGGTACTTGTATGTAAAAGTTAACTGCATTTAATCCAAACTCAACACCGTTTGGGTTTGTGCCGAACACGCACTGATAAACTGGATGTTAGGGAACGATTTTGGCTTGCGTTCTTTAGTTCACCGCGGAAGCTTTGAGAATAGCCGTAAACAGATGCTTGATGGATACCGCTGGGGGGTTGCAAATATCTCTGTAGCTGCTAAAAATTTAGTCCCGACGAAACTTTCTGTGGCGACACGAAATACTTCTGGGAAGAAAATAAGCCGAAAACGGAAACCAAAGCTAAGATGAGCTTTAGCCGTAAAACAATGGCCATTTATGCTTCACTCTGTACATGACATCTGTTGCCTCTTAAAATTCTTCTGCTTATCGTACATTGCCTGTTGAAATGTTTCTTTCATTCGATCATGTAGCCTTTGTTTCGCAATGGTCATTGTATACCAGAAATGAAAAATACACCGAAATAGTCCTGAGTATTAAGTTTGCAGTCACAAATGGACTGAACACACTGTGAACACACTGTGAAAAAAACCGCAATAATATTTTAAACATGATTCGTGTTACATTCCTCGCTTTCAATTTTATATTTGTTACAAAGCACGAATACTCGAAAGCCTGATAGAAGAAACGCATTCAGTTAATACAAGAAAACACACAAGTATTGAAGCGAAGGCTGGATTGATCGTGGCCTCTGATTAGAAGTAAGAGTCGAATTCGATTGTGCATAAGAAGAGATGTCAGAATTTCGCCCCGAACTTTTTACCGGTTCCAGCAAGCGCAGCAAGCTGACGTTCGAAGAGAGGTAAGATGACCGTGTGCTGACTCTCGACCGCCCCCCCAAAAAAAGAAAAAAACGGAAAATAAAAATTTGCGTTAAACACAAAGAGGCGCTATAAAAGGGAATGCTCCGCCCCCTAATTAGTATTCAAACTGTGAACTGACCAAAATGGCTGCCAACGGTCAAAATGCTCTCCGAAAAATTCAAATAAAAACTAACAATCTGCCTTGATTTCCTCTCTTAGAGTAAAGAAATGGAAGCTCTTTACTGATTATGAAGCATCTGTGAAGTTTTACGCCCGTTTATTGACTTTTTACATCACTGGGAGAACAGCCGTTGTACGATTCAAATTTCGCGCTTCGAACTTCTTCGTCTCCGGGTTCTTCCTCGGCCTTCTGAGCCTTCTATCGCTAGATATGCTAAGAAGCAGTGTTTTCATGATATTATGCGCGGACATCTAAATTGTAATTGCGCAAAAATATAATGTAACATTGTGTCGAGCAACGAGAGTTACAATTATCGCTCGATCAACGCTACAGCGATAGTTGTTGCTTCTGTTTCTCTTCGGCAACGACTTTTTGCTTTCCTGGATTTGTTTTTCTCGATGTGGCGACCAGTAATCATTCTACAGCAGGGAGGAAACGTCGATCGGCTGAAGAACGCCGCGGGTTATAGTTTTCAGTCGACCAACATCAAGCCGAGCTGCAAGAGAATCATTTCATGGCGACTTTTTGACGGATTTTAAAATTCAGTAGACGGAATATCGACAAGAATTTATCGCTAGATGTGTTCGGTGGGATTTGACGGAGTTCTGACCATTCTGAACGTATTTATCGGGCTTTGAGCTAAGACCGTTGGTAATCGGAAACTCCAGCCGTGTTGTTTTCACACGGCTTCCCTTCCGTGTAAAGCTGGCTAAAATGTCTCAAAATCCCACCAGAGACACAGGTAATCCGGGTAAGCGTTAATCTAGGCTTTACTTTATACATTAAAATCGTTTACTTGCGGTCTTGTGAAATTTCCATGTATATTTGAGTCGGCTCGGGCGCCTGTGTCGAAAATTTATTTTGAAGTGGCAAGACGTTGACCTTTTCTGTATACCGATAACCTCAGCATCACATTTCTCCGTCATTTCAACATCTGAATTCTTATATTTACAACGGTATCTCCTGAACTCTACAGATTCACACGTATAATGGCAAATGACGGAACAATTTTTATTTCACAGAGAGATCCCATAAGAGCGTCCGACACGGACGGCGGTTGATTGACAACTGAAGGCGAGAAACCTTAGGCACCTCTCCTTTTATACCGCGTCTTCGTGTTTAATTGATTGACAACTGAAGGCGAGAAACCTTAGGCACCTCTCCTTTTATACCGCGTCTTCGTGTTTAAACACGAAGACGCGGTATAAGAGGAGAGGTGCCTAAGGTTTCTCGCCTTCAGTTGTCAATCAACCGCCGTCCGTGTCGGACGCTCTTATGGGATCTCTCTGTGAAATAAAAATTGTTCCGTCATTTGCCATTATACGTGTGAATCTGTAGAGTTCAGGACATACCGTCGGAGATATAAGAACTCAGATGTTGAAATGATGGAGGAATGTGATGCTGAGGTTATTGGTATACAGAAAAGGTCAACGTCTGCCACTTTAAAATAAATGTTCGACACAGGCGCCCGAGCCGAAGCTAATGTACATGGGAATTTCACACGTAAACGATTACAATGAATAAGATCAAGCCTAAATTAACGCTTACCCGGATTACCTGTGTCTCTGGTGGGATTTTGAGACATTTTAGCCAGCTTTTCTCGAAAGGGAAGCCGTGTGAAAAGAACACGGCTGGAGTTTCCGATTATCAACGGTCTTAGCTCGAAGCCCGATAAATACGTTCAGAATGGTCAGAACTCCATCAAATCCCACCGAACACATCTAGCGATAAATTCTTGTCGATATTCCGTCCACTGAATTTTAAAATCCGTCAAAAAATTGCCATGAAATGATTCTCTTGTGGCTCAGCTTGATGTTGATCGACTAGAAACTATACTGAACCCGCGGCGTGGTTTAGCCGATAGACGTTTCTTCTTTGCTGTAGAATGATTACTGTGTCGCCACATCGAGAAAAACAAATCCAGGAAAGCAAAGAGTCGTTGCAGAAGAGAAACGGAAGCAACAACTATCGCTGTAGCGTTGATCGAGCGATAATTGTAACTCTCGTTGCCCGACACAATGTTACGACATTATTTTTGCGCAATTACAATTAGCTGTCCGCGCATAATGTCACGAAAACACTGCTTCTTAGCATATCTAGCGATAGAAGGCTCAGAAGGCCGAGGAAGAACCCGGAGACAAAGAAGTTCGAAGCGCGAAATTTGAATCGTACAACGGCTGTTCGCCCAGTGATATAAACAGTCAATAAGCGGGCGTAAAACTTCACAGATGCTTTATAATCAGTAAAGAGCTTCTATTTTTTTTATTGTAAGAGAGGAAGTCAAGGCAGATTGTTAGTTTTTAATTGAATTTGTCGGAGAGCATTTTGACCGTTGGCAGCCATTTTTGTAAGGTCACAGTTTAAATGCTAATTAGGGGCCAGAGCATTCCCTTTTATAGCGCGTCTTCGTGTTTAAGCTCGCGTTGGGCCCCAGGCCCCCGCGAACAATACCACCACAACAACAAAACTAGTTGAAAGTTTTGTCGCTTAAAAACGTGACAGATGCTGGTTCACAGCGTGTTCAGTCCAATTGATGACTATTTCGTTTAATTTTCATTTCTAGTATACAATTACCATTGCAAATCAAAGAATTCATGATCGAATTGAAGAAACAATTTAACAGGGACTGTATGATAAGCCGAAGCATTTTAAGGAATGTCACAGACTCCCCAAGATGCTGTCAAAGCGGCCCCCGGGGTCTTGACACACCGGTCAAACTACAGTTTTTTTGCTTACACGTCAATCAAACTCCAAAATCCTAGAGACAGGGGGTTCCTAATACCAATTGCTATAATACCTACCCAGACTTTTCGTAAACAGCTATTGAAATGCTGACTGAAATGAAGAATACTACTTCATTGAAATATTTATTGCTCATTCGCTTCAACTATGTCAGTCAAATCTTTGTTTACAACAACGCCACAAGGAGGAACTTTCAAGACGGACGAGCAAACTCTGTTGTTTCTTCGTTTGATTTGTATGATGTACGCTTCCTCAACAGAATGGTACCCCTTTTGGATAACATATGCAGTGGCATCATTTTGTTCAAGAAACACTGTCAACATGGCAAGGAAGAGATTCTTGTTGACAAGTTGTTCTTGTAAAGGACGTTTTCACTTCACGTTATTTCTCAAACAAAAATATAATAACTGCTTTAGATATCGACGAATGTATCGGGTTGGAGGACTGTTATCAAGGCCAATATCAACGCATTCGGTCAGCAACAGCAAGCTATCAGCAAGGATTCACTAAGATCTTGCTGGATGTGATCACCAACATTGCTGTCGGTCATGTTTGAGCATTTGTGTTTGGTCACGCCTGGTAGCCGCTTTAAATTTACTGTGACACCATGATAGGGCGTTCGGGTCGATTCCATTTTTAGACAATTTTTGTAAGATAATGCTATGATCTATAGCATCGAAGGCCTTTTTTAGTCGATGAGTATTACACCGTTTAGGAAACACTTCTCGATGTTGACACTCCAGCTGTTGGTGGCTTCGAGTAAGGCTCTGTGTGTGCTATAAAGTGAACGGAACCCTGATTGGCAGTTTGTTAGTAAGTTGTTGTCGTTGAAACACTTGTATAGCTGGTCACAGATATTTCCTTGACACGTCGCGAGTACACCATTGTTTTAATTAACTTTATTTATTTATTTTTTTTAAAAGCTATTGTTCTATTTTCTGAACAAGGATTGGGTTCATGTGTTTGTAAATTAGTTGTAGTTATGCAAGCAACTGCGACTAACAGCATTGTATTGAATATTCACCAGTCAAGGTGAAAAGGTAAGGAAAGATGCAAAAAAATAGTCATGTTGAATTGCAGAAATCAGATAAAACAAAAATTCCAAGCTTACCGCAGCAAGACGACCTATAGTAGTCGAAACAGAGAGGTGGACCAGTTCCAATTAGCAGTCGTCCTTGGCAAGAGTCGGTACAAAATCCTCCATTTCCCCCACATTCTACACGAAAAGAATATTTATTTGTTAAGGAAATAACTAGTCTTCACGGTCAGAGCAATGTACGTTTAGTTTATAGATAATGTACGTACGGTCTTGAGCAGCAATAGTTCCCACACAGATCAGCAACAGACAGACAATAACAATCTTCATACTCATTTTGAAAAACTGCGGAGAAATGACAAGACAAATATCCCAGTCAGAATTCCAGTCATTCTTCTTAGACATTGACATGTTGCGACAAATTCTTAAAATATGTTGTTAGAAAGTGATCATATTTTATCAGCATCGTTGTCTGGACTCTTATTTACCCCGGTAAATCGACCAATCAGAGAGCGAGAAACTAGTGTGTTGTGGTAAAAATATCAAGTGCAATTCACCTCTCGGCCACTTCTAGTGGTTTGAAACAAAATAGCGCCTGTTTTGCTGCTGTCACCGAAGCAGAATTGTTTCGTTAAACAAGGCAGCTCTACCGAACAACACAAAAAAAGCTACAAAGTTCGTTTTAGCAGTGTTTACTGGTTAGCTTTTGTGTTTCATTTTGGTACTAAGCCGTTGGCACGAAGTGTTTTGTGTTTGTTTTCTAGGAGTGTCCATTTACGCAAGCATGCATGAAAAAGCTGAACATTTTAAATTCCAAGGTGAAACATTTAGGGCCGATTTTTTAAACAAAGCCTAACTTAGACCTGGTTTGTCGCTAAATTGAAATTTAGACGGACGCCGTAAAATAGGATTAGCCAAGCGTTAAATTTCATATTTAGAACATGGATCGACGTCGGTACATAAAAGCCAAGTTTAGCCGTTCTCTATTAAGCATGGCCATTTTTAAGATCTTGTTTAGACCAGGATTTTTTTTTTTTTTGAGCGCGGTGTTAACCTTGTTTAGAAGATTGGCCCTTAATGTTTTGCAAAATGGTTTCAACAGCAAGAAAGCTTTTTTTTTTTTTCTTAAAAAAAAAAAACTCTGTTTGGAAGAAATGTCTCAGGCACAGTTACACAAATTCCTTCAAAATTATTATGTTGTTTTCGGTTGCAGATCGGTCTCGCGCACGTAATCAGTAAATCAACTTTTTGCCCATAGTTTGTGGGAAAATATAGAAAATGGGAGGCTGGCTATTAAACTTGTGTATATACTAAAACAATTATTTGCCGAAGTGGAGGTGAGTAGCGGTAGCTATTTACAGAGCCGCTTCGGCAAGGTAAATAGCCACCCCTAGTCACTTCCCATGACTTCGGCAAATAATTGCGTTAGCTAATCTCAATTATTGTATTGATTGAGGTTTCTGCCCTTAACAGAAAGAAGTTACAAAATGAAAACGAAAATGCGTCTCGAAGAAAGAATTGCAGATCAAGAAGATAAAGCGATTAATTTTCTTTCAAAGTAAATCTAGTTAGAATGGAAAGCCTATTTATTTAAATAGAAACTAAGAAGGGTATGGATACAAAACTTGATTTGGTTTTGCGTCAAACAATCAAGCAAACGATAGATGACGAGTTTTAGTCGATTGTTGACGGAAATACTTGTTGATGCCTTTCCATTTTGTTCTCGATTTCTTAAGAAAGATACTTAAACTCAAGTAGGCTAAAACAGATATTAATCACTTTTTTAGTCAGCGAGGGAGCCATATTCCGTTTCTATGTACTACAAATAGAAAAAAAAAATGAAAAAAGTCTTGAATGTAAAATGAATCATTTAAACTTCGAACTTTGATCCACTCCTAGTGAGAAGTTATTTAAAGAACTTGTGCTTCGTCAGAGAGGAGGATTCCAAACACCTCGAAACGGCTTCGTGCTTTCGCGGTGTTTGCATGGAACTCCTCATCAAACACTCGCATATTTAAGCAATATAACACGAGTTTCCATGTCTATGTACTCTTATATAAACACGCGGGATGTTGGGAGAACACGAGAAAAAGTTCAAAATCACGAACCGCTTCGGCGAGTGATTTTGAACTTTTTCGAGTGTTCTCACAACATCCCAAGCGTTTATATAAGAGTACATAGACATGGAAACGAGTGTCATATTGCTTTTATAAAATAACGAAGCTTTTATTACCTGAAAGAACTTTATATTGAAAATGATCAAGTTCAAGATTCTCCCGAAAACCGTCAAAACGCACGCTCGTCCAATCGGAAAGTCTGTTTCACGGCACTTCGCTCAAGTCAGTCCATGAATAAAAACGGAACACCACTCCCGTTCACTTGAAAAACTTGACAGGCTGCTAAATGAAGATGAATTTCGCAAGAAATGTGTCGGATATTAGTACCACTGTTTGTCAAGAATTCAAAAGAACCGGCGAGAATGTTTTGAGCCGTCAGGTTTCAACTTTCAGGACAACGGTGTCACTCGACGTAAACATGTCTGCACAACAACACTATTCAGCTGAAGAAGGTAGTTTGTACATTTGTTTGCTTTACTTGAGCATTACTTGAACTCTGCCGGACGACAGTCAACTCCATTGAATTGACTCAACAGCTTTTGTGCCACCGAGCCGACAGCCGAGACAGACTCATTAGCGAAGACTGTTTGTGCCTTCATCACCATAAACCTGCAGTTATTCGTGTGAAACTCCGGTGATCTAAGCCATCTAGTTACTAGCTACGAGCCACAGGAGACGAAGGTATAAAGGTTAGAAACTTTAGAGAATGTTCTTTGACTGTGTAATTGTTGGCTTTCTGTCTCACGGTTTCCGAATTAAATTTCATGCAATATTCGGACAACTTTTCTTCACGCTGCTTCACTAATTGTACATGATTTGCACACGGCTTCACTATTTGCTCTAATAGCCCACTGCAGTTTCTGTAACACATGAATCTTTGAAGTAGGGGACGACACGCAGTCTTTTTATTTCAGGATTCGTCATTTCCATGTCTTTGTACTCATTTATAAAATGGTTTTTTAACCAATCAGAGCGCGCGTAGTATCATAGTTATTTTATAAACTGTATTTAAGAATTGGTTCATGCTTAGCGTGCGTCTATCGAGTTATGAATGCACGCGGGAAGTTGGGAGAGCACAAGAGAAGCGTAAGAGTTGCTCGAGGCTTAGCCGAGAGCAACTCTAGCTTCACGAGTGCTCTCCCAACTTCCCAAGTGCATCTATAACTCGATAGACGCACAGTTAAAAGCATGAACCAATTCTTTTATAACAGAGACACACGAAATTACGAGCGAAAACAAATTTTCTTTTCTGATTGAATGCAAAATTCTCTTTCGACGCGCAAAAGGCAAAACAAACTCTCTCATTGGATGATTGAAAACACGCCACAACTTACTAACATTTCTGCAAGCTAAAAGTTGGTGAGAGTGGATGAAAAAGATGTCGTTTAATCGAGGAAAACACTGAAAGTACTGTTTACCTGGCGTGGTGAAACCCAGCAGCCTACGGTGACTTTGGAATTCGTGACGATGTAAATGTTTTGAACGGTACAATTGTTGAAGATGAACGCAGGAAATTCAAGTCGCCGCTTCAAAACAATGTGAGATTCACCTTAAACTATAGCAGACAATGCGGGTCTGGAGAAGCAAAGTGATCCGTCGAAGAATGTAAGCAATTACCATAAGCGAAAGAGATACAAAGGTTTGCAAAGCGGACTTGTTTGTTATTATAGAGCTGCCAGCAAACTGTACTGTAAGCACTGCAAGTATGGCGGCTTTCGGAATGAATGAACGCCGTTTCATTTCAAAACCATTGAAGGCTTGACGGATATTTATCTTTGCTGTGATGGATTTCACTGTCCATGAGACTTACGCCGTCGAGAAATAGGTGAATTTTGATTGATGTACAATTTTCTGTGCCGACCGTTGAAATACAGAATTTTTCAGACTATTACTGATTTCCTTTGGATGCTTGTTTGACTCCATGTAGTACAAATTTCTTCGGAAAATAAAGCTATTTTCTCTTTATTTGTAAAGCGTCTGTTAATTTTTAAACGAGGAAAGCTGGAAAGGAAGGAAAAGTCGAAAGGAAGTGGCATTTGCTCACGTCACATTATTGAGCACGGGCGTGCACAATAAAGTTATGGAGCACACTCTTCGACCAATCAGAATATGGCTTATATCGTGACTATGTTATAATATAACTTCGTAATTTGAAAACTCTATTGACCGCTATTTCTGGTGCAGCGATGCAGCTGCATCAATATTTGAGTCTTTTTATTGGCATCGTCGTGAGTTAACCCGTAAATGCAAGGCTGAGCTGCAAATCGAGAAAAGGAAAACGCATTTTCCTGGTTTTAAGCCAAGCAACTTGCTACATGCGAGATGGTCAAACGGATGTTAGTAAAACGGGAATTGGGGATTGGGGAAAGAAAAAAAAAAGCTGACAAAGCTGAGTCGCGTAGGGTTAGTTTTAAAATTAGGTCATGGTTAGTATTAGTTGTTTTGATGATGTCTAACCCTAAAACTAACCCTAAATTTTACCCTACGAAATTTAGCTCTGTCGGCTTCTTTGATTTCATTCCCTATTCCCCATTCCCCATTCCTTGTTTTAGTAACATCCACGGTCAAATTGAACAAAACGTTCTCCTAGATAAAACTAACTGGACACCAGGAGCAAAATAATTGGTTAATGAAAAGAACAAGGAAACAATGGCATTTGACTCCAGCGGGATAGCTTCGCAGTTACCTGAAATCAAAAAGTATCACAGCCATCTGGAAGCAGTTTGCGGCAGTTCACAGGCTAAAGTTTCAATTTGTTACCAGAGATTTACAGTACAAATTTTAAACGAGGAGAAATGGTTTTTCAAAAGAATAGTTTTCATAGGAAAAGTGGGGAAATTTTCATATCAATAAGATAAACATAGTTAATTTAACATCATTGTCAGCACTAACGCTGTCAAAACAGCAGGTGATAACCTCTTCATTTCGGTGTTCTCTTTGTTTAGGGTGTCAATTGTTATACAGAAAAATAGAAATTTTACCGCCTAGAAAAGCTAAAAAAACTAAGAATTTTCACATTTCAGCAATTTACCAGGAAATTCATTCCTGAAAGATACGCAATAATAGGAAATTTTTGTGTAAAACCTTGTTAAAACACGTAAATATGTGAATATGGAAACTGAAAAATTCATCTTCTGTGTGCATAATAAAATATTGTAGCAGTTTTAAAACGACACATAAATACCCTTAAAAAAGTTTCAAACGGAAAAACATTCGTGAGCTTAGTTCCATGGATTAATGAATGAATCGTCTCTCTAGAGGTGGACCAGCTTCAAAAACAGTCAAATAGGATGCTAAAATAGGTATCATGTTGAACATATTCGATATTTATGAAGTCGATCGATATGGGGAACAGATAAAAGTATATATATTTAGCACATTTACAAATAATTATATTTCTTGTCGGCATTGACTATTACACTTACAGATGTAAATTGACTATTTCATAGAGAAACAATTAATTTGCATTGTAATTTACGCCCCGAGCAACCGACTGTGGCTCCCATAGACCAAGGGCCGGTTAACACTTAGCTCGCAGTAAGATGGGTGCTCGGTAATACCATTCCTTAAAATGGAAAGTTTTTGATAGCTTTAGAAATTAGTTTGCACAGAACACGTTTCCGAAAGAGCCGATTGTGCAGATCAATTTACACAACGGACAACCTAAGTTTACATGAAGACTGACAACAAGCTGTTTTTCCTTTTTTTTTCAAATAGAAGGTCAATTACGTCTTCATATTTTACCACTGTGCCTCCAATAGTGAATCACTGCGGGCTCAATGCAAACGTGGGATGTTTTTCAATGCGACTGACGTGTCTTTATGCAAATTCAGGTACAGTGTATGCAAGCATTTACTTGCCGAGTACATTGAATGTTCATAAACATGAAAGTTAGTTCTGATAAGATGACTAAAAGTTTCAAAGGCCTTGTTAAAATTGAGAACGTCAGATTTACCAGCATTTTAACTGAAAAGAACGGCAAACTGGTAAACACAAAGTCTTTGTGTAAAAGTTGATAGCAACACTGCGTTTACCAGGCGACATTATCAAATGGGATTTTGAAGACAGCACTGAAAAATCGTCACATGGACTGTATTTGGCGGAAGGTTTTCAATTATTAAATGGCAAGCGAGTCAAGGTTATAGAGAAGGTCGAATTTTACAAGTACGCACGTGCGTATATGCGTAAAGGATGCTACACCCCTGGATGCGTCGCGTTATGTACCAATCAATTCGAAACATGCCCCCCACCCCCCATTTGAACTATTCGGTTTTTCGGGGGTCAAATAGCTCACCCTCGAGCCAAAACGTCTGTTCAAATACTCTGTTTCAAGGCTAAACTTATTGGTCAAACGCCCCACCTTCAAGTCAGAAAAATCTCCCAAAAAAGAAAACGGATAAACGTCAGAGAAATTGACTTGTATTCGAAAGTCGCGCGTTGGAGATAGCGGTGAGTAGGGTAATTTTGTTTGTTTGAGCGAGTATCACTGTATCTGATGAGTTTAGAAGAAAGTAAACACAAGTAATATGCAAGACTCAAGCAGATTTTTAAACTGTATATAAATGTAATGGACAAAGAGTAATAAAAACTCCTGCACAGGGCATTAATGACGCAGTATTGTTGACAAGAAACGCGGGACCCTCCGACGCACTGAGGGTTAAAGTTGCTAACACTTTTTTAATCGGTACCTTCACGAAATGTATTTAACACAATGATAATGTTTCAAACCATACCTTGAGCGAAGGAACGCGTTCAATATCTTTATAATGAGTTGTTTTTATCGTAATAAAATGGCGCAATGCCGGAGATTGTTCTTCCACATACAGTTGTCGATGAATCTGTTTAGAGATGGAAATTCGCTGTTTTCTAAACAAGTGTTGGCAATTTTTCAATATTATCGATGTGTTCTGAAAATAATGCATGCGATCAGTTAAAAAGCAAGTCCTTATTCACAAATTCAACTTGTTTATTAAACATCAATGTCATTATTAAGAGGAGCAGCTGGCAACCTCATTATTTTCATCCAGAAATGAACCTATCCTATCGTTTATAAAGCACTGTTTAAAATTGGCGAGTAAGGAGTGCCCAGAAAATTATTAGTGCAATAACGTCCGAGCTGCAGTTGGACTAAAATTGCATAAGTCAGAATTTAACATTAAATTTCATTTTATAAAGAAACTCGAAAGTAACGCGAAAAAGACTCCTGTATCCAATGGAAAACAATGAGCCATTTGCATTTTAATTTATGTTCGTGTGCTTCCTTTTTTACAAAGCATCTTTAAAAACTTTGGTAAACCACAGAAAAAGAAAACCACTTTGGTCACACGGTAAGCAATCTTGACTGGCAACGATGATAGTTTGCAAGCATTTTACAAGGTAAACCTTCTAGGGCTCCCCTTCTATTACTTACCGAGAAAAGATTTGTGACTGAAGTAGTTGGTGTATATTTAGAAATCTTGTACAACTAAAACCATTTGCTCAAGATAAATAAAAATTCGGGGCAAACAGGGAACGCGAGGATCGACATCGGTATAATTATTTTGCAAGCACAGGGTAATTTTCATATCAATAGCTGAATATTGTTACTTTAAAATGATAACTCATCAGATACCAAGTCAACTTCTCTGACGTTTATCCGTTTTCTTTTTTGGGAGATTTTTCTGACTTGAAGGTGGGGCGTTTGACCAATACGTTTAGCCTTGAAAAAGAGTATTTGAACAGACGTTTTGGCTCGAGGGTGGGCAATTTGATCCCCGAAAAACCGAATAGTTCAAATGAGGGGTAAGGGGCATGTGCGAGTTTCGAATTGATCAGTACATAGAGATTACTTCATGGAAAGTGCGCGCGTACGGTTTTTATTCACGAGTTGTGAAGTATCATAAAACGAACGAGCGAGGCTTTGCGAGCGAGTGAGTTTTATGATACGAAACAACGAGTGAATAAAAACTGTACAAAGCACTTTCCATGATGTTTTCTGTTTATTATATACATACTGAGACATTTATGATGGGACCGGGAAACCCTTTAAAAGTAGTGAAAAATCGTCGTTCGCAGCTTGTGATTGGACGAACGATTTTTTTCACGTGTGAAAAGCGTCGTTCGCGGCCTCTCATTGGCTAGAACTCATTTGCGTACGAAATTTTACGATATGGCTTTTTCGTGAGTATGTCTCAGTATGTATATAATAAATAAATTTACGGCACGCATCCAGGGGCGTAGCACCTTTAAGCATATGCACGCGCGTACTTGTGACTTGCGACTTTGTGTTTACCAGTTTGCTGTTCTTTTCAGTTAAAATGCTGGTAAATGTGACATTTTCAATTTTAACAAGGCCTTTGAAACTTATATTCTTCTTATTAGACCTAACTTTCTTGTTTATGAGCACTCAATATACTCGGCAAGTAAATGCTTGCATACACCTGTACCTGAATTTGCATAGAGACACGTCAGTCGCATTGAAAAACATCCCAACGTTTGCACTGAGCCCGCAGTGATTCACTATTGAAGGCACAGTGGTAAAATATGAAGACGTAATTGACCTTCTATTTGAAAAAAAAAAAAGGAAAAACAGCTTGTCGTCAGTCTTCACGTAAACTTAGGTTGTCCGTTGTGTAAATTGATCCTGCACAATCGACTCTTTGAAAAATGTGTTCTGCGCAAACTAATTTCTAAAGCTATCAAAAACTTTCCATTTTAAGAAATGGTATTACCGAGCACCCATGTTACTGCGAGCTAAGTGTTAACCGGCCCTTGGTCTCTGGGAGCCACAGTCGGTTGCTCGGGGCGTAAATTACAATGCAAATCAATTGTTTCCCTATGGAAGAGTCAATTTACAGTGTCAGTGAAAAAGTCAATGCCGACAAGAAATATAATTATTTGTAAATGTGCTAAATAAACATACTTTTATCTGTTCCTCATATTGATCGACTTCATAAATATCGATTATGTTCAACATGATACCTATTTTAGCATCCTATTTGACTGTTTTTGAAGCTTGTCCATCTCTAGAGAGACGATTCATTCATTAAACCATTGCTCACGACTGTTTTTCCGTTTGAAATTTTTTTGAGGGTATTTATGTTTCGTTTTAAAACTGCTACAATATTTTATTATGCATGCAGAAGATGAATTTTTCAGTTTCCATGTTAATATATTTACGTGTTGTAACGAGTTTTTACACAAAAACTTTCCTATTATTGCGTATCTTTTAGAAATGAATTTCCTGGTAAATTGCTGAAATGTGAAAATTCTTAGTTTTTCTAGCTTTTCTAGGCTGTAAAGTTTCTAATTCTCTGGATAACAGTCGACACCCTAAACAAAGAGAACACCGAAATGAAGAGGTTATCACCTGCTGTTTTGACAGCGTTAGTGCTGACAATGGTGTTAAATTAACTATGCTTATCTATTGATATAAGAATTTCCCCCACTTTTCCTATGAAAATTATTCTTTTGAAAAACATTTCTCCCCGTATAAAACTTTTACTGTAAAACTCTGGCAACAAATAGAAACTTTAGCCTGTGAACTGCCGCAAACTGCTTTCAGATGGCTGTGACACTTTAGTTTCAGGTAATTGTGAAGCTATCCCGTTAGAGCCAAACACCATTGTTTCCTTTGTCAACACTTGTTCTTTTCGCTAACCAATAGGATTTTAGACAGCACCATAAAAGAAGGCTTGTCGTTCTGTGTTTTTATCATTTCCAGTATAGCCAGAGAAGAGTGAAGCAAAAAGAAAGAAGCCGGAGCGAAGAAACCAAACGGTGAGATGATTATTTCTAATCAACTTTATAACTTATCTTCAGGAACTCTTTGCGGTAATTTCCCCAGTTTTGGTGAATGTGAAAAGTAATTGCCATAAATGTAACAAATCCTCATGCTGCACTTCACTAAACCATATCAAAGTTTCGTGCGAATTTGCCATAACTTGTGAGGCTTGCCTTGGAAAAGTTTCTGTTTCGCAAACGCATTTGACCGTGGATGTTACTAAAACAAGGAATCGGGAATGGGGAATAGGGAATGAAATCAAAGAAGCCGACAGAGCTAAATTTCGTAGGGTTAAGTTTAGGGTTAATTTTAGGGTTAGGCTTATGGTTAGACATCAAAACAACTAATACTAACCATGACATAATTTTAAAACTAACCCTAGGCCTAACCCTACGCAACTCAGCTTTGTCAGCTTTTTATTTTTCATTCCCCAATCCCCAATTCCCGTTTTACTAACATCCATTTGACCGTCTCGCATGTAGCAGGTTGCTTGACTTAAAACCAGGAAAATGCGTTTTCCTTTTCTCAATCTGTAACTCAGCCTTGCATTTACGGGTTAACTCACGACGATGCCAATAAAAAGACTGAAGTATTGATGCAGCTGCATCGCTGCACCAGGAATAGTGATCATTAGAGTTTTCAAATGACGAAGTTATAATACAGTATATGCGAGTGTTTGATGAGGAGTTCCATGCTAACACCGCGAAAACATGAAGCCGTTTCGAGGTGTTTGGAATCCTCCTCTACGACGAAGCACAAGTTCTATAAATAACTTCTCACTAGGAGTGGATCAAAGTTCGAAGTTTAAATGATTCATTTTACATCCAAGACTTTTTTCATTTTTTTTTCTGTTTTTAGTGCATAGAAACGGAATATGGCTCCCTCGCTGACTAAAAAAGTGATTAAATTCTGTTTTAGTCTACTTGAGTTTAAGTATCTTTCTTAAGGAAAAGCAATCGAGAACAAAATGGAAAAGCATCAACAATTATTTCCGTCAACAATCGCCTAAAACTCTTCATTTATCGTTTGCTTGATTGTTTGACGCAAAACCCAATCAAGTTTTGTATCCATACCCTTCTTAGTTTCTATTTAAATAGATAGGCTTTCGATTCTAATTAGATTTACTTTGAAAGAAAATTAATCGCTTTATCTTCTTGATCTGCATTTGTTTCTTCGAGACATTTTCGTTTTAATTTGGTAACTTCTTTCTGTTAAGGGCAGAAACCTCAATCAGTACTATAATTGAGATTAGTTAACGCAATTATTCGCCGAAGTGTAAGTGACTAGGGGTGGCTACTCACCTCCACTTCGGCGAATAATTGTTTTAGTTTATACCACAGCAAGTTTAATAGCCTCCCATTTTCTATATTTTCCGACAAACTATGAGCAAAAAGTCGATTTAGGCTAACCCTATTATATGGCGTCCGTCTAAATTTCAATTTTGCGACAAACCAGGTTTAAGTTAGGCTTTGTTTAAAAAACCAACCCTAAATGTTTCACCTTGGAATTTAAAATGTTCAGCTTTTTCATGCATGCTTGCGTAAACGGATACTCGTACAAAACAAACACAAAACACTTCGTGCTTAGTACCAAATGAAACACAAAAGTTAGCAGTGAACACTGCTAAAACGAACTTCGTAGCTTTCTTTGTGTTGTTCGGTAGAGCTGCCTCGCTTAACGAAACAATTCTGCTTCGGTGACAGCAGCAAAACAGGCGCTATTTTGTTTCAAACCAGAAGTGGCCGGGAGGTGAATTGCACTTGATATATTGAGAGCACGCGGAAAGCACTATCCACTTGTGTTGTAAATACTAATACTTGTTATTCCAAGATTGAATAGCCAATCAGGGCGAACGCAAAGCACTATGCACCTGTGTTGTATATACTAATAAAATATGATCACTTTCTAACAACATATTTTAAGAATTTGTCGCAACATGTCAATGTCTAAGAAGAATGACTGGAATTCTGACTGGGATATTTGTCTTGTCATTTCTCCGCAGTTTGTCAAAATGAGTATGAAGATTGTTATTGTCTGTCTGTTGCTGATCTGTGTGGGAACTATTGCTGCTCAAGACCGTACGTACATTATCTATAAACTAAACGTACATTGCTCTGACCGTGAAGACTAGTTATTTCCTTAACAAATAAATATTCTTTTCGTGTAGAATGTGGGGGAAATGGAGGATATTGTTCCGATTATTGCCCTGGCCCGCAAATTGGAACTGGTCCACCTCTCTGTTTCGACTACTTTAGGTCGTCTTGCTGCGGTAAGCTTGGAATTTTTATTTTATCTGATTTCTGCAATTCTACATGACTTTGCTATTTTTTGCATCTTTCCTTACCTTTTCACCTTGACTGGTAAATATTCAATACAATGCTGTTAGTCGCAGTTGCTTGCATAACTACAACTAATTTACAAACACATGAACCCGATCCTTGTTCAGAAAATAGAACAATAGGTTTTAAAAACAAAAAATAAATAAATAAATAAAGTTAATTAAAACAATGGTGTACTCGCGACATGTCAAGAAAATATCTGTACCAGCTGTACAAATATTCAACGACAACAGCTTACTAACAAACTGCCAATCAGGGTTCCGTTCACTTTATAGCACACACACAGCCTTACTCGAAGCCACCACAGCTGGAGTGTCAACATCGACAAGTGTTTCCTAAACGGTGTAATATTCATCGACTTAAAAAAGGCCTTCGATACTATAGATCATAGCATTATCTTACAAAAATTGCCTAAATATGGAATCGACCGGAGTGCCCTAATATGGTTCCACTCATATCTGGTGACAAGTAGAAGTCAAAAATGTTATGTAAATGGCCACTTATCAAGTGCAAGCCCAATCACCTGTGGAATACCCCAAGGATCGATAATTGCTCCTCTTCTCTTCTTGATTTACATAAATGACTTGCTAAACTGCTTGGATAAGGGCTCCCCCAGAATGTTTTCCGATGATACAAGCGTTAGCGTCGTTGCTTCAAAGCAGTCTGATCTCGAAACAAAAATTAAGTTAGAGCTAGCTCGAGTAAATCTCTGGCTCAAAGCAAACAAGGTCAGCCTTAATGTTACCAAAACCGAGTTTATGGTCATTAGCTCTCGACAAAAACTACAAAATGAGCCTGGCCAAAACCCAGGACGGATTATTTAAAACGTAGCTTCACCTACAGTGGGGCATATCTCTGGAACAATCTTCCATACGAATGTCTTGTTCCATCAATCACTTTAAAAGAGCCAGTGATAAATTATTTTTTACAGCGGACTCCCACACGGCAAACATGTAAATCAGTTTTATTAATAATGGTAATAGGACTGAGTGGAGTCCGATTCGGTCTGTAATCATACGAGTGATTACGAAATCGGACGACCGCGCTTCGCGGGAGTCTGATTTCGTAATCACGAGTATGATTACAGACCGACATCGGACGACACGAAGTCCTCTTACCAATTAATCATAAATATTACAATTTCTGAGAATGAAATGATCATATAGCTTCAGCGTCTTCTCCTGTACTATACATAAAAACAAAGACGGTTCGGCGTTTGTAAACACGCCGCTTGTTCGTAGTTATCTAGCTCTCAGTTATATCAACTTAAAATACTTGAGAGAAAGAAGAAGCTAATTTACCCAATGATTTGAGTTGAATGCGGATTTTTGAAGTAAAAGTAAAAAATGTGTAAGTTCTTTACACTCAGTAAAAATCAGTAAACCCATCACGAACTCACAAATTGAAAGACAGTTTATTTCGACTTTTCAGGTTTACATTTTTTAACACAACAGGTACTTTGAAACTCAGAATACTAGTTAATTTTTTTCACAGAAGTTTACTCCAAAGCATTCAAAGGAAATACTCAAGACTGAAAAAATCTGTATCTTAGCGGTCGGCACAGCAATTACAAACTTACCGATTTCTTGACGGCTTAATTTTCTAGGAGCGTTTGTCCATCACAGTCCATCACAACAAAGTTAAGTTTCTTCCATGATTTTGAAATGAATTAACGACGTTCATTGACATTGGCCGAGCCGTAAGTTTCGAAGTGTCTATAGCACAGCATGCTGGCGATGTCGTGAACTAAACAAACGCGCCCGACCGGCGAAAATTTCCTGTCTTCTTTCGTTACATAGTGACTGTTCACGTTCTTTGATTGACCACAAACTGTTCCTTGCATGTTAAGTTGTCCAAGAATTAACAAAATTCGCCTTTCGAGAAGCCACAAACTCACACCGGCAATCGAGTTTTCCACTGAAAATCAGTGTAACGCTGATTGGTGCATTTAAATTTCACTCTTGCTTATGATTGGTCAAGCCAACTGTCCGATTACAGAACAAAGAAGTATCCGATTACAGAACAATAGGTGTCCAATTAATGATTAATCGGGGGGGTTTATGAACCAATCACATTCGAGGAAATTGTAATATTTATGATTAATACATTAACATTTTTCTGTAGATACTTTCCATTAGCTTGATGTACTTTTTAGAATGACTGATGTTTTTACCGTATTCAAAGAAAGATTACAACTACAGTTACAAAAAAAGCAAAGCTATTGGTGCATAAACATGGTACACCATTCAAATAATAGGAAAAACAGAAAACAAAACATATTAAAACCATCAAAACATGGTTTCGATCTATATGTTCCTGGCGGGAGTTTACTGATAAATCCCACATAAGCTAACGTTTGAACTCCTTTTTATAGGTGACAACCAGTTTAATTCTAAATCTGTTTGTATTCCAATCTGTTCTTTGCTCGCAGCTCGTATCCTCAATTACAGGATTTGCTTGGTAACTTTGTTACTAACTTTGGTTTTTTTAAATTAATTCTTCAGTTTGACGAACGAAGTTTCCTGATGATTGCCATGGACACTGAGAACGATGTCTCTATAGATGGGGTTAGAAATGTGGGGAATTTAAACTGTATTCCACAGTTTTATGCAATGGTGAATTAAAATGAAATATCAGCTGATAAAAAACAGCAGTTCTCTTTTGATGTAGTTTGTCAGCTCCATTGATAGATGATTATATATATAGAACGCATTTTAAAAAGGTGAAAAGATTCAACTATTTCAAACCTTCAGCGGATTCTATCATGATTTACATTATTAGTCGAGACGCTACTTTTCTAAATAAATTACTGCGGAATAGATGCAGTGTCAGAAATGAAACAAAACCCACAGGCGAGTTTTGTTTAAACAATGCCAATTTGAAAGCGCTTCAAAACGACCCTAAATTCACTTCAAAGCAAATTTTCAAGTTTCTTGTGTTAGATAGATAACTATTTGAAGATAATTTTGCCGTCCAAATTACACATACCAGGAAAAAGCCTGCGGAAAATAATTGATTGTGAATTTTTGTCAATATATATTCAGTTTCACGGCCAAGAATTGCACCTTAAACGAATTATATGCAATTTTCTTCATTGAGCAGAAACGTTTAGTGCATTGCACTTTATACGAAGTGCACAACTTCTATCATTCATTCAGCATCTTACTGCTGCTCTTTAAGGGCCATTCCACACTACACAGTTAAACGATCAGATCTCCAGGCTAAGTGCGAGCCATCAGAAATTGCTTGAATTGTCTAGTGTGAACCGTTCTTCTGGAGGGCGCTGCATAGATGAGAAAACGTTTACTTTACCCTATTTGTCATACGAATTTGAGTTTTAAAGTCTTTGTACGGGACTGAGAAGTTTACTTATTTGAGCATCCGTTGTGTACCAGACTATGGACGTATTTTTGATACGCTCTTTTTGTTTCCTCTCGGTAAATATTGTTTAGAAGAAGAATGTGTGACTGTTACCAAGGCTATTTAAAAGCAATACCGCCATTGTGTGCTTCTGAGCAATTTGAAAGCAATCGAATCTGACCATGCAAGTGAATGCTATAGACAAGTGGATTTTAACAACAACAAAAAAACAACTAGACTGGCGTTGCTAGTGAGCTCGCGGCGTTAGTTGGGTCGACAGCAGAATAAACTAAAATGGAAAGCAAGGACAAGAGCGGAACTTCTGGGAGACTTTCAGTTTCTCACCAGAAATATATCACACAGTATAGAGAACTTGGCTTTTGACACCTTGATTAAATGAAACCTGATTAAACAATAAATTTATCAGTCACACTCATATACTTGGTTCTTAAAGGGTTTGGTTCGAAAGGAAAGTTTCGTCGGGACTAAATTTTTAGCAGCTACAGAGATATTTGCAACCCCCCAGCGGTATCCATCAAGCATCTGTTTACGGCTATTCTCAAAGCTTCCGCGGTGAACTAAAGAACGCAAGCCAAAATCGTTCCCTAACATCCAGTTTATCAGTGCGTGTTCGGCACAAACCCAAACGGTGTTGAGTTTGGATTAAATGCAGTTAACTTTTACATACAAGTACCGAGCAATTCATAGCCACACTCGAGTTGTTTAACGAAGTCAATTACGTCATTGCATATCACGTGATAATCTGAACCAATCACCGTGTGCTGATTCTCGACCGACAAAAAATAAAAAAAAGAAAAAAACCAAAAGAAAAATTTGCGTTTTTAAACATGAAGACGCGGTATAAAAGGAGAGGTGCCTAAGGTTTCTCGCCTTCAGTTGTCAATCAACCGCCGTCCGTGTCGGACGCTCTTATGGGATCTCTCTGTGAAATAAAAATTGTTCCGTCATTTGCCATTATACGTGTGAATCTGTAGAGTTCAGGACATACCGTCGGAAATATAAGAACTCAGATGTTGAAATGATGGAGGAATGTGATGCTGAGGTTATCGGTATACAGAAAAGGTCAACGTCTGCCACTTTAAAATAAATGTTCGACACAGGCGCCTGAGCCGACGCAAATGTACATGGGAATTTCACAAGACCGCAAGTAAACGATTACAATGAATAAGATCAAGCCTAGATTAACGCTTACCCGGATTGCCTGTGTCTCTGGTGGGATTTTGAGACATTTTAGCCAGCTTTTCTCGAAAGGGAAGCCGTGTGAAAGCAACACGGCTGGAGTTTCCGATTACCAACGGTCTTAGCTCGAAGCCCGATAAATACGTTCAGAATGGTCAGAACTCCATCAAATCCCACCGAACACATCTAGCGATAAATTCTTGTCGATATTCCGTCCACTGAATTTTAAAATCCGTCAAAAAATCGCCATGAAATGATTCTCTTGTGGCTCAGCTTGATGTTGATCGACTAGAAACTATACTGAACCCGCGGCGTGGCTTAGCCGATAGACGTTTCTTCCCTGCTGTAGAATGATTACTGGTCGCCACATCGAGAAAAACAAATCCAGGAAAGCAAAGAGTCGTTGCAGAAGAGAAACGGAAGCAACAACTATCGCTGTAGCGTTGATCGAGCGATAATTGTAACTCTCGTTGCCCGACACAATGTTTCGACATTACTTTTGCGCAATTACAATTAGCTGTCCGCGCATAATGTTATGAAAACACTGCTTCTTAGCATATTTAGCGATAGAAGGCTCAGAAGGCCGAGGAAGAACCCGGAGACAAAGAAGTTCGAAGCGCGAAATTTGAATCGTACAACGGCTGTTCGCCCAGTGATATAAAAAGTCAATAAGCGGGCGTAAAACTTCACAGATGCTTTATAATCAGTAAAGAGCTTCTGTTTTTTTATTCTAAGAGAGGAAGTCAAGGCAGATTGTTAGTTTTTATTTAAATTTGTCGGAGAGCATTTTGACCGTTGGCAGCCATTTTTGTCAGGTCACAGTTTAAATACTAATTAGGGGCCAGAGCATTCCCTTTTATAGCGTGTCTTCGTGTTTAAGCTCGCGTTGGGCCCCAGGCCCCCGCGAGCAATACCACCACAACAACAAAACTAGTTGAAAGTTTTGTCGCTTAAAAACGTGACAGATGCTGGTTCACAGCGTGTTCAGTCCAATTGATGACTATTTCGTTTAATTTTCATTTCTAGTATACAATTACCATTGCAAATCAAAGAATTCATGATCGAATTGAAGAAACAATTTAACAGGGACTGTATGATAAGCCGAAGCATTTTAAGGAATGTCACAGACTCCCCAAGATGCTGTCAAAGCGGCCCCCGGGGTCTTGACACACCGGTCAAACTACAGTTTTTTTGCTTACACGTCAATCAAACTCCAAAATCCTAGAGACAGGGGGTTCCTAATACCAATTGCTATAATACCTACCCAGACTTTTCGTAAACAGCTATTGAAATGCTGACTGAAATGAAGAATACTACTTCATTGAAACATTTATTGCTCATTCGCTTCAACTATGTCAGTCAAATCTTTGTTTACAACAACGCCACAAGGATGAACTTTCAAGACGGACGAGCGAACTTTGTTGCTTCTTCGTTTGATTTGTATGATGTACGCTTCTTCAACAGAATGGTACCCCTTTTGGATAACATATGCAGTGGCATCATTTTGTTCAAGAAACACTGTCAACATGGCAAGGAAGAGATTCTTGTTGACAAGTTGTTCTTGTAAAGGACGTTTTCACTTCACGTTATTTCTCAAACAAAAATATAATAACTGTTTTAGATATCGACGAATGTATCGGGTTGGAGGACTGTTATCAAGGCCAATATCAACGCATTCGGTCAGCAACAGCAAGCTATCAGCAAGGATTCACTAAGATCTTGCTGGATGTGATCACCAACATTGCTGTCGGTCATGTTTGAGCATTTGTGTTTGGTCACGCCTGGTAGCCGCTTTAAATTTACTGTGACACTTGCAAGTAGCTTCACGTACACCCTGCGGACCTACAGTCCTGGCCAAAAGTATGTGGGACACTGAAAAAATGCTATTTTTTAACCTTTGCGCTCTTTTTAACAACGAAAGCGGCTCTTTTTCCGAAAGTTAACCCTCCCCCCTTCCCCCCAATACAATGTTGCATAAAGGGAGTGCACTTTGAGCACACTCAGTCAACATTGTCAGGGGAAGGGGGGGGGGGGGGGGGGCGGGAAGAGGGAGAGTGTCATAATTTCTAGATAAAAAGTGTCCCACGGCTTTTGGCCAGGATTGTATGTGCTATTTTTGTGTGTGTGAGCCTAAATATAGAAAGCTTAACGTGTCTGCCCTGCGCAATAAATATGCTGCTCTGCCACCACTTGGACAGCAAAAGGAAGGGAGCTAAATATGTAAAATCTGTAAAACAGCATAAAAGGTTTCAAAGCGTATAATTTCAGAACAGAGCATGTCACTCAAGTACAAATCTGCAATCACCACGCATAATAAGGATTTGTATAGGCAATCACATGATTTCGAGTGCAATTTGGAATAAATGAGCACGAGTAAACTTTCAAAGACTACAAAATTGCACGAGCGCCGCGCGAGTGCAATTTGTGGTCTTTGAAAACTTTACGAGTGCTCATTTATTCTAAAATTGCACGGGATATCATGTGATTACTTGTTAATAACATGCATACAATAGTTATGAAAACACGCTTTCTGTTTTGTTTGGCTTTGCCGCAAGTATGCGCGTCAGCTGTCGGCAATTTTTAATTTCGCATTTCTGCACTGTTAATCACACATTTTTGCACTGTTTGGTAATTATTGTATGCATGTTATTGATAAACAAATAATCCTCGAGCCCTGCGAGGTACTAGTCGCGATATCGGTGACCGCTGGGTCCTGAGACTTCACGTCAGATATTTGTGCATTTTTTTGTACATCATATTTGGAGAGCATTTGTGATGAAAATTTTAGTATCACCGGCCATAAATCAAAGGTTCCTGTGAGCCAACTCGTGAATGAGAAAATCTATTCTTTGTATATAGCTTTAGAAAATAAAAGCAGTGAAGCGATACAAGTTCTGTGATTTTGGCCAACGCTTCGGTTCAAAGGTGCGAAAAAGCTTTCGATCGAATTGTAAAATCCAGGTGAAGTCCGCAGTTTGGTTCCTATTTTCGAAGACATGTGCCTTAAGAATTAATGGACTCCAAACGTGAAAGCTCAGTTCATCGCTCAACGTCCTTACCTCTGTTTCTTCGGTCGAGTTTTCTCTCAGTCGCAAAGGTCGCCATGTTATTTACCACGAGGTCACATGCGGAATACTTATGCACTGGTCAGCGGAATTTAAAAAGTTCGTAAGTTTACAATCCATTGTTACAATTTAATCCCAGGGGAATTAATCCATTGTTAATCCGTTTCGATCGCTCGAATCGCCCCTATCGCCGGTAGCGGTGCGACCGCCCAGAGGTTTTCATATAATCACCTCAATCGTCCGAGGTGGTTTCCATTACAAACATTTTTATCGATCGTCTGAGATAGAACCGGACCGATCCTTGCGACGGCAATCGCTTCGATCGCCGGTGACTGTGTTTCCATATGATCGCTTCGATCGCCCATTAGTTTTGCGGACGATCGGGGCGATCATATGGAAAGTGAAATTTCCCCCAACTGCAATAACTCGTTCATGCTTCGCATTCACGAGTTAGAAAATGGGCAAGACTACTTATATTCTGCTGAAAATGATCAAACTGACAAAAACAAGATCACTGATCGATGTCTTTTATTCTATAATAACACCAATCAATTTTACGCTGTTTGAGAGCGAAATTACATAGCTTCAGTGAGGCCTTGCAGCAGATATAGCAGATATAGTTCTGTTCAAGAGTCGATCACGTCAAAACACCGAGATAACCAATATGACTATAATTTGCACAAGTGAGGACATTTCATTCCTGTTATTTTTCGCCATCTGAATGCATTTAGTGGGTGAGCATTGATAAGAAATACACAATTTCAAAATAAACGTCATCTTCGTACGTATTTGTACTTTTAGGATCAGGAAAGCCAAAGTTCTCTCTCGTTTTAACTACTGGTTATTTAATGATTCGATCGACTCGTGCACTTGCTTTTAAAGCCACCCAACGTTCTGAAACTCCCACACGGGGCAGTAGCTGCGAGGAACTACCAACAGAACATTCAAAAACGAGATAGTGCCGTGATTAGTACCTCGCAGGGCTCAGGAATAATTATGGATTTTTCTTGGAAGATCTGTGTATTGTATTCGTCAGTAACGACAGAAACATAAATTGACTAAAGTGACTGCTCAGGTTATACCACGTAGCTTCTATTCTTTTTTCCCCCTAAACCAATTTCATTGTGTTCAACTGTTACAAAAAATACCAGGTTCTGGTTGTTCAA
This sequence comes from Plumapathes pennacea, assembly GCA_964036295.1. Taxonomy (NCBI): domain Eukaryota; kingdom Metazoa; phylum Cnidaria; class Anthozoa; order Antipatharia; family Myriopathidae; genus Plumapathes; species Plumapathes pennacea. Next base: position 10,171,399 of record OZ038472.1, on the reverse strand, counting down.
AGTTCAATTAAGCCAACCCACGATAAACTAAACTCTTACACTCATGTTTCTTTATTTTTGCTTACTTTTTGTCTTTTGCTTATTTACGGGGAACCCCCCTTAAAATTGAGAAACCCCCTGAGAGACCATTGTTTTCGCAGAAAGACTTGTATTGGACTACTAAGCATGATTCGGCCATTGAATTTAAATTAAGTGCCGTTTAGCCTGAAATCTCAGTCGTCTCCTCGTCGCTCAACTCTGAAAACACTACTGCGACGATTAGATACTCCCCGTCACGGATGAAGTCAAACTCCAAATTTCTAAATTTATTCTCGGTGATGACATCTTCCAGTTCGTGAGCAAGTATCCTGAAAGAAACCCTAATTTTCGTATCAGGAGTTTAGAGCTGCAAAGTGAAGACAAAGTGGAAAATTCTGACAAAAAAGTGTGAACTGACAGCTTTCTATAAAGGCACGAAAGGGGAAAACTTTGACAAAAAAAAAAAAAAAGAAGAAAGATCTATAAAGGTGCGAAGGGGTTTTCCCGAGGATGTAAATATATGAACGCTGGTGTATCAACTGAAAGTTGATTGATTGAGGAACAGTGGCTGACTAGTGCTTGTGGCGACACAAACTTTAAAATAAAGTGTGCTTATTCTTTCTTTTCCTCTCTCTCTCTTTTTTTTTGGGGGGGGGGGAGGGGGTCTAGTTCCTCCTAAGTCTGGTCATGACAGGGGGTGGAAGGAACACAGGAGAGAACAAGCGGGACATCTGCGGGGAGCGGGAGAAGAGAAGATGGGAAGCGAGATTTCTGAGTGGCGGGATACGAGGAATTTAATAGTTACACATATCGCATTAGTCCTTTAATATGTAAACAGTAAAAAAATGCACTACTGCACCGCTAAAGCTCAAAAGTAGGACAGATACTTATTTAGGAAAAAGTTTCGGTCTGTCGCAACCTTGCAGTGCCGTACTCCCGGGCCTTTGTACGTTAAATCAAGAGACCATGAGGTCTTTTTGTTAAATAAAGTCATTTGCATGCAGAGTTTATAGCATACAACAATCCCTTTTTACAGTCCTGTTTTGTAGTTGTGAACAGGTTTTTACATGTAGCACTTTAAAACGTACCATATAAACTGAATCCAAAGTTACAAATTTCGTGCACGCTGAAGCGTAAGTAAGAAGGGGCTATGTTTTCAGTCGGAAAAAATATGAACTTTTCACAAAACAATACTACTTCAAAATATGAACTTTTTAAAGAAAACATGTTTAAACTTTAGACCCAATGGTCCAACCCTACTTGAAAAAGTTAGGAAATGTGCGAACTTAGCACACGCAAAGCTGTGTACAGCATCAAAAAGTATTGTATATATTATATACATACATGCAGGTATTTAGTCAGACTAAATTATAGTGTAAAAGAACTCTAAGTGAGCTAACAGCTGATGTGGGCAAGCTATCAACTCCGTTTGAAAGACGTTTTTAGCTAAACTTTTAAGGTTAAATTCGCGAGCACGTTGACATAGTGCTAAATGCTCTAAAACATTTAACGGTGTTTAGCTTTCCCACATGGAGTTTCAGTTGACTTATCGTTAAGCCCTGGCCAAATGAGATGCAAGTCGATGCAAATTTTAAACTTGCAATGACTTGCAAAAGGGTGCCAAACAAGACGCAAGTCGATGCAAGCTCATGCAAGTTTTGTAAATACATTTTTCTTTTTTTACGGATCTGAGTCAAAATCCGAGTCAGATGTCTCGTTTGGGATGGAACTTAATGAGTAGATTTTTACTTTAATTTTTTCGGTTTAGACCTGCCTTTGATAACGCGCTCTTCGCTGTTTTAGATGAAAAACTTGAGTCGATTTGCTTGAAAACTTAAACATGTTCACATTCGATGCAAGTCAACACAGGTCCGTGTAAGTGGGTGGCCAAAAGCGAAACCGAGTCCGCGCAAGTTTGAAAACTTGCATGGACTTGCGGCCACTTGCATCTCGTTTTGGTCAAGGCTTTAAACGTTTTATTTCCACGCCGACGCAAAACTATTTCTCGAAAAATACAAGCATTCCATTAAATTCTGGTGTAGCCCTTTCATTCCTGAAAATGATCAACTTAAAATGTCTCCTTCAACCTTTCACTGAGACACAAGTTCCAAATGTACGGAGAACATGGCATTTGGCAATATATGTAGATGGTATCAGTCATTTATTGTCAGTACATAAGTAACTCATCAATGTTCTTCAGTGGCTAGAAGAATTTGTATTTTGAACTCAGGAGTGAGAAGGTCCGTGTGGTATGAAATTTTCGCGGGAGTTTATTTTCGCGAATTTCGCGGATTTTCCGACAATTCGTGAAAATTAAATCCCGTGAAAATAAACTCCGGCGAAAAAAAAAAAAAAAAAAATCCGCGAAAATTTACTCCATTATATACTTAGATTACTGAATTTCAATTAGATTGACTGCAAACAAAATAACAGCCTTCTTTGCAATTGAAACAAAACGAACATTGTCTGCGTAACAGCTGTAGTAGTGTTGCTATGTATCAGTGCAGTACCAGTGGTCACGTGATAGATATAATTGCCTGTATCTATATTTCAAAAGGACAACCTTTTCGGAAAGAACGATATATACAATATGCATACTGTAGTATATAAAATGTATACAAATATGTCTATAAAATGTTTGAATTCTGTATATGTTGTTTTCACATGAAAGTAGAAACAAATGTAAACAAAAGCAAGTTAGTCAATAGAAGCGCTCGCTATAAAAGAAGTGGTTCACCAGGGAAGATGTGACTCACTGGTGATTGACAGAGACCAAGACAAGAGCGCTTCATTAGTGAAAAATTAAACTTTTTCTCCCTCGGGTTGCCTAGAATATGAGCACAAAACAAAATAACCCTTCATGAACAACGTAAGCATTATGAGTTCAGGAATGACCTAAGAGGCTGGTGTCCCGCAAACTTTGAATATCTGTTTCCAGCAAAACCTAAACGTTTGACTTGTATTATTCATATTTGAAATTCATGTTGCATTGGTTTTATCGGGAGATTGCGAACTAAGGTTTGGTTGCATAAAACGCTAACGCCATGGACCAGGCGTTATTAGCAATGGAAATTATGTTATTCCTTTTGTTATTAACGCCTAGTCCCAGGCGTTATAGTACCATTTGGCCACTCACCACAATTGCATTTTATGCAAGCTTTGATTTTCAGTAAACTTGAGTTGACTTTCTGGGATTGGGTCGACTTAAGAGCCAGGGCTTTCGCTACACATTACAGGCGCTGCGAGCTACAAATACGTACTTCTTGGTTTCACTGTCTACCCAGTCGTCAATAACTTCAGCAACATCAGACCGACCAATGCGATACAGGATCTGACCTAGCCTACCAACTGTTGCATTTTCTTGCGCGGCATACTTCTCCAGCAGAATTTCTTCGGTAGGACTTTTGGATTCTCTCTTACTATCCAGTAAGTTGGTGGTGATTTTGTCCAGGCCAATTTCTTCCCCCAGCCTCCTAAAATCATTGCAATCTAACCTTCTTTTCGTATCAAGGAGATTGCATATCTTTTTCAGCCATGGCTCCCAAGGTATCTCATTCACCTGCCAGCCATAGAATAAATCACTAAATAATAAAATTATCATAACAGTTTATTTTTATTAAAGTGCTGTCAGGGATCATAAAATGCCTTATTAACAAAACATCCTTGCGGTACTAATGTGCAAGATTCCTATTTACCAGAAGTAAGTGGGACCCGAAACTCGGAGAACCTCTGGAAAAAATTAATATATTCCATGTACAGTACAGTATGTGTATGGGTATCAAATTTCTCTTTTAGTTTCTCACCAGATCGCCACAGAAACTTTGGTTGAAACTGATTTAACGGCTTATGAGCTATTTGCGATATAGATTCGCAGCAGTATCTGACTAATATACAAAAGAGAGCCGCAGCGTGTTTTAACTTTAAAGTCTTGCGAGCAAGAATGGGTTTCTTTTCACTTCTTTCTGGACAGAACAAGATATCTTTATGGTGCGCAAAACGTTACCAAACAGGTGCAGCATATGCAAGGCAAAAGATGTCATCTACATGGCATGTGTAAGGCATAATCTCATTAATTGGTCACCCATTGTTTTTGTGGCAATTCATAGCTTTGGTGGCCAAGGAAAAATCGTTCACGCTCCCGTTTGTGGACTTTGCGATCTGTTTTTGTGTCTACTGCTTCGAAGAAGCTGTAAAGATTATGCTATTAAGTGTGTAAGGTAAGAATCCATAAATGATCGCGCGTTAATATTTGGGACCGATAAAAGGCGCAATGATTTGTTCGTGAAGTCGGACCGGTTTCCGACCGTATATCAACTTCACCATTGGCCGGAATATTTGCCGACAAAAGAACGGAAGGCTGCGGAAGAGCCATGTGGTAAGTCGAAGCGAAGATCAGTTCTTGGGGCAATTGTTGTTCGCGATATTTTCAAGTTTGCACTAAATTACAATTCTAAGCAGTCAGTCAATTCTACACAGAGGAAAATATGTCAGCAAATAATGATTGCTTAATATTTTACCTTCCTCGCTCGTTGCGTCATCTTTCCAATTGCAGGATAGCTTGATGGACCCAAACTTGGCCAGGTATGTGTATCCGAATAAACACCACAAAAAAGGGTCTTTTTCACAACTTCAGTCCTGGACAATAGTTCACATCATAAGATAAGGGTATACTGTATCTATTAGATAATAATATGCATGATCTGCTTGGTAATGTTGCGTGATTATATTATAATTCCATATTCTCTACAGTGGCACAGTCATGCATCAGCCTACTTCTATGCAAGCCGAGCAAAAGTCATCTTCAGGTTTCATCACATGGCAGTATTTGTCTCTAGTCGATGCTGACAGGTTTTTACATATTCCAAACCTGGCATTAAAGATGGATTATTTTGCATTTTTTGCAAAATCATTGTTTACCTAATATCTTTAAAGCACACTTGTCAACATGCATGTGATCATTTGGGTCAGTGTACATATAGTCTCCAGGAAGACTGCTCTTGGTGACTGACGCTTTGACTCCAAGAGTGATAGTCATGTTCAGAGTCAACTGAAGAGGTTTCATCACATGGCAGTATTTATGTCTCTGTTCGATGCTGATCAGTTTTTAGATATTCCATGCATGTAGTTACCCATTAAAAGCTAACCCCCACTGACTGGGCTTACTTCAGAAAATTTGACAATGCAAATTCTTAATTTACCATAAACTTTCCTAGAATTTCCAGTGTACTGTACTTCAAATTATTGTTCTACAAATATAAAAAAATATATAAAAAACATAAAATCATACCCCTCCTAGACAAAAAGGTCTTGCATAATGGCTGGTACAGACAGTAAATATCAATATTTAACAATTATTCTATGAGAGTGCGCCAAATATCAAATGATAAAGGTAATAAATAACCAATGAGGCACCGTGCCGAGTTGGTTATTTATCACTCCATATTCAGCAAGCCCTCATAGAATAATTGTTTTATTAAAAACTGGATCACAAATTACTGTGACATAATGATGTTAATTGAGCTAAAAAAGACCGGAAGACAACTTAACTTTCGCTCCAAAAACACTTGGACATTGGTACAGTTACAAATATCGAATTGTTGAGGGAATTGCTTTCCTTGCTTGCCATGTGACGTTTGTGATGCTGCTTGAAACTGACAACTGGCTGTGCTGAATGAGAACCGAAGCTAGAGATCCTTGAACATCAGCAAGGAAAATTGACGAAGAAAACTTTAGTTGCTTTTGTGAAGGGACTGTTGGCGATGATGAAAAGCTGTTTTACATCGTGGGGGCAAACCGAAGAAAGTGATTGATTAGTGGCTGCTTGTATTAACTTGAGTGAAGGTGCTGTCTCGTTCCCTTTGCTGATAGGTAAAAATATTTGAGGCATGAATTATTTCTTCTTTGCTCATTTTTCAACTAGTGTTGTGACTTTGTCTCACCTGGGACTTGCAAGCCACTCTGAAAAGGTTTGAAATCTGAAAAAAACTTTCTCAACAGTACTTTGTCACTCACATGTTCAGTGACCATATTTGTCCACAGACAGGTTATGAGCTGATAACCCATGTCCAAGGAACCAATCAAAAACCTAGAAACCCAGTAACCATTGTCCAGTTTTTAATAATGCTTATTAACAAATTTTTATCAAAGATGTGCATGCTTTATTGCCATTTGCAGTTTGGTTTGTACAGTACATGCATTTTTACCTGATAGAATGTGATCCTTTATTGTCTGCATCTGCATTTTGTTCTCTGCCAGCATGTGGACAACCAGCTAAAAATGACAAAATGCAAAAATCAGTTGTACAGTACTGTCAGATATACACTGTATTATATATTTACACAACCACTGATCAAATGTCAACCAGACTTTCTGTGGCTCCCCACCATGTTGATATGTGCCAATATATCTTGATTATGGCAATTCATTATTATCTTTAAAATAATATTACAATGGTGGAATAAAAGCTTTTAGCATATTTGACTGCTAGACATTGTAAAGCTTGTTATAGCTCAGCTTTGGTCAAGCACAATGCAACTCTCTTACAGAATTGCCACTTCAATCATGCTCTCCCACACCTTTACCCTTCTATTTTTGCTGAACCCAAGTCACAATCTCTAAGTGAGATCCAGCTTTGAGCCATGCAGAACCAGTGTCAAATAACACAGTTTTAATGAGTGAATTACAGCTTGAGTTTTAAGAAATCAACCTTGTTATACATTAAACTACATTATGTCAATGTTTTCCAAGTCTGGTTTCTACAAGGAAGTTAGTGCTCACTCATGCTGCTCTTTGGGTGGTTGCTTATGAGTTTATTTGACCCCTCAATACCAAGTTCTCACTTATAATAATTTTAGTAGCAGTATTCTACTTGTGTCCAGAAAAGGTTTTTGGACATAGTAGAGAGTACCGACCTGATCACTCTTATCTTGTTTCTTTTACATGTATATGTATTTTCAAATAATACAGTAGCCCTCCCTCTTTAAGCCACCATCTTCAAGGTTGATTATAGAAAAAAAGCCTCCCTCAGTCTAATAAGCTTCTCCCCCTTCCATGAGCCCAACTGGAAAAAGTACTTTCTGTGATTAGGAAGAGTTGGTTTAGCCATATTACATGGGAAATGAGACTTTTTAAGGAAATAATGTCAAAACTGATGTTCTTCTCGTCTCACAGTATGAACTACATTGGTAGAGAATGTGCTAATTTGTCTAATATTTTGTAGAATTATTGTTTATTTATAATGCATTTTTCCATTTCCACTCACAGGAACTTCCAATTTTCCAATATGTTGGGGAGTATAGGGTTAGGGAACTTGTATTTTCCTGGCATGGGATTTTGTGCTTTTGTACATGTACCAGGTAACTCATGCAACAACTGAAAACTTTTGAGAAGTTACTTGAGAAATATATATACAGTATTTCACCAATGAATGTACATAGTGCAAAGACCATCTCTGTATAATTTTATGGAACAAAATTAATAACTGTGAAATGGACATGGTATGATTTTGTGTGAAAGAGAATAACTTTCACGACCAACCTACATCTATTATATAATCCCCGAACGAAGTGAGGGAAATAATCACGACTCTAATGCATTCATTTGAAGACTCCAAGCCTGTCGCCATCTCGAAATCTAATGTTCGTGTGTGGGTGTGTGCGATGCGACCTTTTAGGCCAGGTGCCTAAGGCAATGTCCTAATAAGGCAATCACGTAATCACTGTCGATTATAGATTAACGTCTCCGCCAGTGTTTTTAAGAAAGATTTGAACGAAGCAACAATTGAACTGCGTTCACGAAAATGAATTTGAAAACTAGAAAACTTGAAACAGAACGGTCTCGCGAAGCTCGTCTTCAAAAGAGAAGGGAACAGGCACGGGCAAGGCGAAATCGTGAAACGATCCGCGAACAGCGCCAAATACGTCTAGAGAAAAGACGACAAACATGTTATAACCGACAGCATCATGAACGGGATCGTGCCGAGAAACGGCTCCGCAAAGGGAACAGCGCTTGAAAGCAAATCGGGAGCTTCAGACGCCGTTTGTGTTAAACTCAGATACTTATTCAGAAAGGACAAGCAACAAAGGGTTAGTCAGTGGAAATCGAACAATCGCCGTGACAAATATATTCTACCCGTATCTTGTAACTCGATCACTGCAAGAATGTATTAGAATCTGTATGTTGATCATTTTCCCTCGAAGTATTGTTTTAATACGATTCTGTTGCCAGTTTCGGCTACCGTATTCGCTCAGAGCAATCGGAACTTGGAGTCTTGAATGATTTAGTCAGATGTCTTATTTTTCTGTCAAAACAAAAACTGTAAAGCCTGGTCCTCACTAGCGCATAAGCATAAGCATAAGCGTAAGAATAAGAGAGCGAAGGAGCGGATGTGTTTGATCCTTATGCTTATGCTTATGCTTATGCTTATGTCGCCACTGTCGCTCTCTTATTCTTATCCTTATGCTTATGTTTATGCGCTAGTGAGGACCAGGCTTAACAAATGCTGTAATCTTACATGCGGTGATTGCAGAAAAATCGTTCACAAGCCCTTAGAAGTATCATTAGGTCTGAAGCCCGTGTATAATTTGAAGTAAACCGTTCAAGTTTTGCTTTGATTCTGGGAGAAATCATGCTGTTTGAGCGGGTTCACATACAAAACAATTTGAGCTCGTTAAATATGCATGCCTGAGTCTGGAGTATGCAGTCCAGAGTAAAAACAAATCGCACAGGAAACCTATTTAATTGTACTGCCTATGAATTCAAAATAGGAAAATCAGCGTTCCTTTTTTCCCGTACTACGACGGCCGACCAACTTCAAAATTTGGGTATTAAATTTTGAGAACGTGCTTGGCAGACTGTATGAATTAATTTGACGTGCCGACCGTGGGAAATACGTATTTCGTCACGCAATCGACTCTTTTTTCAACGCAAAAGTATAACACACACCATTCTTTTTCTCCTTCCTTTGCGTGTAGTACTTGACTTCGAACAAAAGATTGCATGAGTCAACATTTCGGTAAAACAAAGGCTACTCTTGTTGGGAGTACCAAAGTAAAAGTCCCATCAATGGCAGAGTGAGGGGTATCTGCGATTATCGTATTTCTAGTGTAATTACTGTACTCTTTAAACAGCAGTGGGTAGAGCTTTTGTTTATGCTTACATCATGCAAGCCATGCTCCTGTAAGTGGACACCCTTAAGAAGCAGAGAAAGTGTCCGTAACTGGAACTGTCTGCATACGAGTGTGTCAATGCAAAGTTTGAAAAAGTTAGCTAGAGTTTAAATGGGTTTCGTAAATGCATTCGTAAGTAGAGCTGTCCGTTCATGAGAGTGTCCGCTAGAGGGCTTTGACTGTAGTGTCATTTGACTTCACTCACAATTACAAGATATTGGGATGTGTGGTTACATGAGAGCTCTACCCAGAAATGTCATACATAATCAATAATTGATTATTACATGGGCGTGGGGCCTTTGCGAATGTCGTTTCTAGTAAGGAAATAAAGATTGATTGAACATGTACCGTATATGAATGAATGTGGAAGCCTTTTATGTAGTGTATTGGCTCAAATGATAGTTATGATCTAACAGGAGGGCACAAAAATCCTACCTTTAGGACCATCTGGTTCTTGTAGCTGCGCAAGTGAGCTCATTTCCACCCTGTTTGGCCCAGGCCTCGGCCCTAGCTGTTCTCTAGGGGGGCCTCTAAGATGTTCAGTTTCACTGTGACAAAGCAAGAATGCCCTGTTGGAAGCCATTGTTCCACACAACCTTCTCCTTATATATGCCATCACCATGGAAAGCAAAATGAGAGCAAGGATTATGGTAACAATCAACCCTGCACGTTTACCGGATTGATCCAGCTCCATGATACCCCGATCTTTTTGCGGGGGAATCGAAGAACGCTTCTCATTTCCGTGCGAATCATAAGTCAATGAGGATGTTGGCTGCTCTCGTGTACGGACTGATATAAATTCAGTGATTTCCTCAGTAGTAAAAACTGCCCTTGTACTTGATTTCGGTGTTGGCTGAGGGCATAATTCACCTTTACCACAGTTGGGAAGGCATCGAGCAGTGTCGTTGCTGCGATAGTAACCATCTCTGCAACCTCCACAAACTGTATCCTTTGAAGGACGGCATTCTTCCAGGACGACTTCCTTCTCCTGACATTTAGTGCAACTCTTACACTGTTCAGTGCCTCTGTGCTCAGAGAAATTTTTCCCGAGTTCACAAGCGAAACACTCGATGTCTGTCCCGACAGAAACAGTCGCATTGCACAGAACGCTCAAGCCCTGACCTTCTTCACAAGTGGGACAAGGCCAGCACGAACAAATTCCTGACTTCACGTCCACCAGTTTGACATCTGTTTTCAGGCAATGGCATATTGGTGATCGGGTCGGCGATGCGTCCACTCGTCGCCATGATGTGCAAACCAAGATCTGAAAACAGAGGAGACCGGGAACTGGTGCTCACTCTCTCTCTGCTTATACCCCATCCATCCCACCCCCCTTCCCTCCTCGCTGCATTTCCCAAATGTAGCACATTCGAAACCAAAACCGAAACCGAAACCGATCACATTCGATGGATGAATTTTAGAAAGAAAGTCCCATGAGGAGTCGCAGCCGGGTTGAGCCGTAAGTATCCGTTGCTATCCAAGCTGTTTTAATCCCAATTAATTGCGGCGAACAAAGGTGTAAACAAAACAGCACGCAAGTGCCTCGATCCTTGGGGTGAGAATGTTTCCCGTGGGAAAACGCCAGCCTGCTGAGCTGCTTTGTGAAAGCCTGATATCAAGAATTCACTGAGTTTTGGGGCCGTTTTGCTGTATTTTTTGAGTCTCTTCAAAGTTTGTCATTTTTTCTTCGACAAATGGGCTGATACACTAAACTATTGCGCAAATTTAAAGTAACCGTCCGTCGCCGAGTATTAAAATTGACAACTTTTTATCCTGCCAAAATAAGCTGATACGCAAGATTGAAGCGTATATCAGTCTTGGAAAAAAGCCAATCACTACAAAAACGGTTTTACCTGATTTCGACTTCACTTCCGTGCAATATTCCCTCACAAAGATTCGTGTCGAAACATCCACTTCCTGGGAACATTGCAGCAACTAAGATTCTGTCTGGTCAGGTAGTAATTAATAGAAAGATCCCAAAAGGCTGAAATTTGGTCCAAAAAAAGCCGATATGTTTACTTCGCACAGGCGAGATCTTACTTGTTTTGTTTGAGTTACGATCGCAACGACAAGAAGACTGCTGAAACTGGACGGCTACATACTATTTTACCTGAATTTGACTTCACTTCCATACAATGTTCCTTCACAAAGATTCGTGCCGAAACACACACTTCCTCAGAACATTGCAGCACTAAGATTCTGCCGGGTCAAGTAATAACCGAAGTCGTAAAATATATATCCAAAATTATAGTATTTCGCAGTAATAGTAGCCGGTTGAAAGCCAAGGTATTTTCTTTTTTTCGCACAAGGTTGCGGTTCAACTCAAAACCCCCAAACACCACTGAAAACACCAGTAGAGTTCTCGACAAAAACTTCAATCAAACTATAAATACTTCGCCCTGTAATTGATCAAAGACCCAAACGACCATGTACGAGTTAGTTATCTTGTACTTTCTGTGTGAGTCTGCCCGGAGTTTTGTCTTGTGTTCTCCTAACAAAGCTTAATTTAGCTTTGAACCATTCCATTTGCCGCAATGAGTAAAATACATTCCATAAAGCTGCCTGCAATGTCCAAACATCGATCACTGAGTTTTGAAAATTAAACTTAATCTTTTGCTATGACTATATAAACCTTTGGGCCTGCGCGAGTTTACAAGTAACCATGTTATGATCAGATAATACTATACGCGGGCCGAGGGCTAGACCTTTGACAAGTCCCTGGGCTTCGTTCGCGAGGTGATCTCGCAGTAATATGGTTCGCTCAAAACCACCGATTGAACGGATCTGGCCGTCACACAAAAAAGAGCCACAATCACTTCAACATATACTTTTTAAAGCTATGAGCCATACTTCAAGAAACAAATCTAACTAGTATATCTACCCATCCAGAAATTTGTAGCTAAACAATTATAGAGCAAGATCCGGCCACAAAACCAAACATGTGGCCAGAACGTACACACGGGAAATCGGCCCGAATAAATCTCGCAGATTAACTGAAATAGCGATAGCTTACCCTCAACCGATTATACCACTATACAAGCAATTCGCTAGCCCTCTCAATCCTGCCTCTTGTCCTTCCCACGTATGTAATGCCCCGCGAATGTAATTCTATTCCTAAAACAGGAACTGGATGCTATCATGCTGATTTCATGACAGTTGAGAGTTGCCTGATGTGGATGAGCCTTTATTGGAATAATACCGCGGGACATCTTTTACTGATAACTAGCCTTGAAACAGTCTTGTAAGATTTTGATAACGGCTTCAGCATCTAATTTGAAATTCGGATTTAGAAAAATTGATTTTCGATTTGGCACATTGTCTGCCAGCAGCTGATTCAGTCAGAAAACGCGATAACGTGAAATAACAGCAAAGAGCTCGCTGACTTTAACAGGCTTTGATTGAACGGACATATTATAGCTTTTTGATTGCGGTACATAGAAACCATTCATTGAATGTTTCGGCGACTACCTGACCCGACAGAATCTTTGTTACTGTAACTTCTCAGGAAGTGCGTGTTTCGACACGAATCTTTGTGAGGAAATATTGCACGGAAGTGAAGTCAAATCAATGACATTGTTTGTGACTGGCGGAAAACTAATAAGATTTTTTTTACTGGGCATCACGCTCTTTCGTTAGATGCCGACTGATAATTTTCGCCACATAAGCGCGACGTCTGTTATAGAGTGAGAAAGGCACCCCAGAGCACGATTGCAGGCTAAAATTACAATTTCTAATTCAGGACAAAGTGATTATCAGCACACCGACTGTGCTAATGGTTTGGAGTTTACACCTCTGTCATTCATACCAAGCAGACCGCACTCCACGGGCGGTGGGGACAAATTGTCCCTACCGAAAGGCCGTTGTCAAGGCGTGCGGCTCGTCATGATAAAGCGGACAGTGAAAATATATTTCATGTTTGCACTTTAAAACCAGTTGATAGCTCATTGCCAGAGGATGCTTTAGTTACGTGTGTTTGACACAGGGGGCAGAAATCTTGCGTTCAATTATCGCCACTTACCATCGCTGATAAAATAGTCCAGACTGAGGTGATCATGGTGCTGTTGAGGTATAAAGTCTTCGACTCGTCCTGAACCTAGTCAAACCAGTCCATCAGTTGTTTTTTTACTCATTTGTAAATCTTGATAAACTGCGTGATACCTGTAATTATAGCGTAATGCAAATAAAGCTCATGTCATTGGGAGAAAAATACCTCCTTGGCTTACGGAGGACTTGACTTAGTTTTTACCAGCGACGGCGGTAAGAGCCAGTGAAGCTGACAAAAGCTGTGACATAAAGCATTTAAGGCCCGTAACAAAAATGGAAACGTCGCGTACATAGCTTCTAACTCAGCAGTTTAGACAAACAGTGTTGCTTACGCGTCTGAAAATCAGCTTTTATATAGTGAGCTAATGGAGTGACCCAATTAACACAGTGATTGAATTTCAGTGTAGTTTAGAGATCCGACATTCAAAGCGAAAGTATAACTGCTTTCGCACAAGGCAAACAGCCCTTACCAGGTGACTGCCAGATCAAGAAGCACTAACCTTATTGCTTAATAACAGCCTTTCCGCAGTCTCCAGTTTGTTTCTTTATTTTTGCTTGCGTTTTGTTTTTTTGCTTATTTACGGGGAACCCCCCCCCCCCCTTAAAATTGGGAAACCCCCTGAGAGACCATTTGTTTCGCAGAAAGACTTCTATTGGACTACTAAGCATGATTAGTGAAGACAAAGTAGAAAATTCTGAGAAAAAAAGTGTGAACTGATCAGCTTTTAAGACATGAAGGGGAAACTCTGACAACAAAATATTTGTGAAAAAAAAAAAAGATCTATAAAGGTATGAAGGGGTTTCCCCGAGTATGTAAATATATGAACGCTGGTGTATCAACTGAAAGTTGATTGATTGAGGAACAGTTCTCATTAAGTCTGGTCATGACAGGGGGTGGAAGGAACACAGGAGGAGAGAGGAAGCGGGACATCTGCGGGGGACGGGAGAAGAGAAGACAGGAAGCGAGATTTTTGAGTGGCGGGATACGAGAAATTTAATAGTTACACATATCGCATTAGTCCTTTAATATGTAGACAGTAAAAAAATGCACTACTGCACCGCTGAAGCTCAAAAGTGGGACAGATACTTATTCAGGAAAAAGTTTCGGTCTGTCGCAACCTTGCAGTGCCGTACGCCCGGGCCTTTGTACGTTAAATCAAGAGACCATGAGGTCTCTTTGTTAAATAAAGTAATTTGCATGCAGAGTTTATAGCATACAACAATCCCTTTTTACAGTCCTGTTTTGTAGTTGTGAACAGGTTTTTACATGTAGCACTTTAAAACGTACCATATAAAGTGAATCCAAAGTTACAAATTTCGTGCACGCTGAAGCGTAAGTAAGAAGGGGCTATGTTTTCAGTCGGAAAATATGAACTTTTCACGAAACAATACTACTTCAAAATATGAACTTTTTAAAGAAAACATGTTTAAACTTTAGACCCAATGGTCCAACTCTACTTGAAAAAGTTAGGAAATGTGCGAACTTAGCACACGCAAAGCTGTGTACAGCATCAAAAAGTATTGAATATATTATATACATGCAGGTATTTAGTCAGACTAAATTATAGTGTAAAAGAACTCTAAGCGAGCTAACAGCTGATGTGGGAAAGCTATCAACTCCGTTTGAAAGACGTTTTTAGCTAAACTTTTAAGGTTAAATTCGCGAGTACGTTGACATAGTGCTAAATGCTCTAAAACATTATTTAACGGTGTTTAGCTTTCCCACATGGAGTTTCAGTTGACTTATCATTAAGCCCTGGCCAAATGAGATGCAAGTCGATGCAAATTTTAAACTTGCAATGACTTGCAAAAGGGTGCCAAACAAGACGCTAGTCGATGCAAGCTCATGCAAGTTTTGTAAATACTTTTTCTTTTTTTACTGATCTGAGTCAAAATCCGAGTCAGATGTCTCGCTTGGGATGGAACTTAATGAGCAGATTTTTACTTTAATTTTCTCGGTTTAGACCTGCCTTTGATAACGCACTCTTCGCTGTTTTAGATGAAAAACTTGAGTCGACTTGCATGAAAACTTAAACATGTTCAAGTTCGATGCAAGTCGACACAGGTCCGTGTAAGTGGGTGGCCAAAAGCGAAACCGAGTCCGCGGAAGTTTGAAAACTTGCATGGACTTGCGGCCACTTGCATCTCGTTTTGGTCAAGGCTTTAAACGTTTTATTTCCACGCCGACGCAAAACTATTTCTCGAAAAATACAAGCATTCCATTAAATTCTGGTGTAGCCCTTTCATTCCTGAAAATGATCAACTTAAAATGTCTCCTTCAACCTTTCACTGAGACACAAGTTCCAAATGTACGGAGAACATGGCATTTGGCAATATATGTAGATGGTATCAGTCATTTATTGTCAGTACATAAGTAACTCATCAATGTTCTTCAGTGGCTAGAAGAATTTGTATTTTGAACTCAGGAGTGAGAAGGTCCGTGTGGCATGAAATTTTCGCGGGAGTTTACTTTCGCGAATTTCGCGGATTTTCCGACAATTCGTGAAAATTAAATCCCGTGAAAATAAACTCCGGCGAAAAAAAAAAAAAAAAAAAATCCGCGAAAATTTACTCCATTATATACTTAGATTACTGAATTTCAATTAGATTGACTGCAAACAAAATAACAGCCTTCTTTGCAATTGAAACAAAACGAACATTGTCTGCGTAACAGCTGTAGTAGTGTTGCTATGTATCAGTGCATGCAGTACCAGTGGTCACGTGATAGATATAATTGCCTGTATCTATATTTCAAAAGGACAACCTTTTCGGGAAGAACGATATATACAATATGCATACTGTAGTATATAAAATGTACACAAATATGCCTATAAAATGTTTGAATTCTGTATATGTTGTTTTCACATGAAAGTAGAAACAAATGTAAACAAAAGCAAGTTAGTCAATAGAAGCGCTCGCTATAAAAGAAGTGGTTCACCAGGGAAGACGTGACTCACTGGTGATTGACAGAGACCAAGACAAGAGCGCTTCATTAGTGAAAAATTAAACTTTTTCTCCCTCGGGTTGCCTAGAATATGAGCACAAAACAAAATAACCCTTCATGAACAACGTAAGCATTATGAGTTCAGGAATGACCTAAGAGGCTGGTGTCCCGCAAACTTTGAATATCTGCTTCCAGCAACACTAAACGTTTCACTTGTATTATTCATATTTGAAATTCATGTTGCATTGGTTTTATCGGGAGATTGCGAACTAAGGTTTGGTTGCATAAAACGCTAACGCCATGGACCAGGCGTTATTAGCAATGGAAATTAAGTTATTCCTTTTGTTATTAACGCCTAGTCCCAGGCGTTATAGTACCATTTGGCCACTCACCACAATTGCATTTTATGCAAGCTTTGATTTTCAGTAAACTTGAGTTGACTTTCTGGGATTGGGTCGACTTAAGAGCCAGGGCTTTCGTTACACATTACAGGCGCTGCGAGCTACAAATACGTATTTCTTGGCTTCACTGTCTACCCAGTTGTCAATAACTTCAGCAACATCAGACCGACCAATGCGATACAGGATCTGACCTAGCCTACCAACTGTTGCATTTTCTTGCGCTGCATACTTCTCCAGCAGAATTTCTTCGGTAGGACTTTTGGATTCTCTCTTACTATCCAGTAAGTTGGTGGTGATTTTGTCCAGGCCAATTTCTTCCCCCAGCCTCCTAAAATCATTGCAATCTAACCTTCTTTTCGTATCAAGGAGATTGCATATCTTTTTCAGCCATGGCTCCCAAGGTATCTCATTCACCTGCCAGCCATAGAATAAATCACTAAATAATAAAATTATCATAACAGTTTATTTTTATTAAAGTGCTGTCAGGGATCATAAAATGCCTTATTAACAAAACGGCATCCTTGCGGTACTAATGTGCAAGATTCCTATTTACCAGAAGTAAGTGGGACCCGAAACTCGGAGAACCTCTGGAAAAAATTAATATATTCCATGTACAGTACAGTATGTGTATGGGTATCAAATTTCTCTTTTAGTTTCTCACCAGATCGCCACAGAAACTTTGGTTGAAACTGATTTAACGGCTTATGAGCTATTTGCGATATAGTTTCGCAGCAGTATCTGACTAATATTCAAAAGAGAGCCGCAGCGTGTTTTAACTTTAAAGTCTTGCGAGCAAGAATGGGTTTCTTTTCACTTCTTTCTGGACAGAACAAGATATCTTTATGGTGCGCAAAACGTTACCAAACAGGTGCAGCATATGCAAGGCAAAAGATGTCATCTACATGGCATGTGTAAGGCATAATCTCATTAATTGGTCACCCATTGTTTTTGTGGCAATTCATAGCTTTGGTGGCCAAGGAAAAATCGTTCACGCTCCCGTTTGTGGACTTTGCGATCTGTTTTTGTGTCTACTGCTTCGAAGAAGCTGTAAAGATTATGCTATCAAGTGTGTAAGGTAAGAACCATAAATGATGGCGCGTTAATATTCGGGACCGATAAAAAGCGCAATGGTTTGTTCGTGAAGTCGGACCGATTTTCGACCAACTTCACCATTGGCCGGAATATTTGCCGACAAAAGAACGGAAGGCTGCGGAAGAGCCATGTGGTAAGTCGAAGCGAAGATCAGTTCTTGGGGCAATTGTTGTTCGCGATATTTTCAAGTTTGCAATGAATTACAATTCTAAGCAGTCAGTCAATTCTACACAGAGCAAACTATGTCAGCAAATAATGATTGCTTAATATTTTACCTTTCTCGCTCGTTGCGTCACCTCTCCAATTGCAGGATAGCTTGGTGGACCCAAACTTGGCCAGGTATGTGTATCCGAATAAACACCACAAAAAAGGGTCTTTTTCACAACTTCAGTCCTGGATAATAGTTCACATCATAAGATAAGGGTATACTGTATCTATTAGATAATAATATGCATGATCTGCTTGGTAATGTTGCGTGATTATATTATAATTCCATATTCTCTACAGTGGCACAGTCATGCGTCAGCCTTCTTCTATGCAAGCCGAGCAAAAGTCATCTGCAGGTTTCATCATATGGCAGTATTTGTCTCTGGTCAATGCTGACAGGTTTTTACATATTCCAAGCCTGGCATTAAAGATGGATTATTTTGCATTTTTTGCAAAATCATTGTTTACCTAATATCTTTAAAGCACACTTGTCAACATGCATGTGATCATTTGGGTCAGTGTACATATAGTCTCCAGGAAGACTGCTCTTGGTGACTGACGTTTCGACTCCAAGAGTGATAGTCATGTTCAGAGTCAACTGAAGAGGTTTCATCACATGGCAGTATTTATGTCTCTGGTTGATGCTGACCAGTTTTTAGATATTCCATGCATGTAGTTACCCATTAAAAAACTAACCCCCACTGACTGGGCTTACTTCAGAAAATTTGACATTGCAAATTCTCAATTTACTATAAAATTTCCTAGAACTTCCAGTGTACTGTACTTCAAATTCTTGTTCTACAAATATAAGAAAATATATAAAAAACATAAAATCATACCCTTCCTAGACAAAAAGGTCTTGCATAATGGCTGGTACAGACAGTAAATATCAATATTTAACAATTATTCTACGAGGGTGCGCCAAATATCGAAAAAGATAATAAATAACCAGTGAGGCGCCGCGCCAAGTTGGTTATTTATCACTCCATATTCTGCAAGCCCTCATAGAATAATTGTTTTATTAAAAACTGGATCAAAAATTACTGTGACATATGTAACGATGTTAATTGAGCTAAAAAAGACCGGAAGACAACTTAACTTTCGCTCCAAAAACACTTGGACATTGGTACAGTTACAAACATCGAATTGCTGAGGGAATTGCTTTCCTTGCTTGACATGTGACGTTTGTGATGCTGCTTGAAACTGACAACTGGCTGTGCTGAATGAGAACCGAAGCTAGAGATCCTTGAACATCAGCAAGGAAAATTGACGAAGAAAACTTTAGTTGCTTTTGTGAGGGGACTGTCGGCGATGATGAAGCTGTTTTACATCGTGGGGGCAAACCGAAGAAAGTGATTGATTAGTGGCTGCTTGTATTAACTTGAGCGAAGGTGCTGTCTCGTTCCCTTTGCTGATAGGTAAAAATATTTGAGGCATGAATTATTTCTTCTTTGCTCATTTTTCAACTAGTGTTGTGACTTTGTCTCACCTGGGACTTGCAAGCCACTCTGAAAAGGTTTGAAATCTGAAAAAAACTTTCTCAACAGTACTTTGTCACTCACATGTTCAGTGACCATATTTGTCCACAGACAGGTTATGAGCTGATAACCCATGTCCAAGGAACCAATCAAAAACCTAGAAACCCAGTAACCATTGTCCAGTTTTTAATAATGCTTATTAACAAATTTTTATCAAAGATGTGCATGCTTTATTGCCATTTGCAGTTTGGTTTGTACAGTACATGCATTTTTACCTGATAGAATGTGATCCTTTATTGTCTGCATCTGCATTTTGTTCTCTGCCAGCATGTGGACAACCAGCTAAAAATGACAAAATGCAAAAATCAGTTGTACAGTACTGTCAGATATACACTATATTATATATTTACACAACCACTGATCAAATGTCAACCAGACTTTCTGTGGCTCCCCACCATGTTGATATGTGCCAATTTATCTTGATCATGGCATCATTATTATCTTTAAAATAATATTACAATGGTGGAATAAAAGCTTTTAGCATATTTGACTGCTAGACATTGTAAAGCTTGTTATAGCTCAGCTTTGGTCAAGCACAATGCAACTCTCTTACAGAATTGCCACTTCAATCATGCTCTCCCACACCATTACCCTTCTATTTTTGCTGAACCCAAGTCACAATCTCTAAGCGAGATCCAGCTTTGAGCCATGCAGAACCAGTGTCAAATAACACAGTTTTAATGAGTGAATTACAGCTTGAGTTTTAAGAAATCAACCTTGTTGTACATTAAACTACATTATGTCAATGTTTTCCAAGTCTGGTTTCTACAAGGAAGTTAGTGCTCACTCATACTGCTCTTTGGGTGGTTGCTTATGAGTTTATTTGACCCCTCAATACCAAGTTCTCACTTATAATAATTTTAGTAGCAGTATTCTACTTGTGTTCAGAAAAGGTTTTTGGACATAGTAGAGAGTACCGACCTGATCACTCTTATCTTGTTTCTTTTACATGTATGTATTTTCAAATAATACAGTAGCCCTCCCTCTTTAAGCCACCATCTTCAAGGTTGATTATAGAAAAAAAGCCTCCCTCAGTCTAATAAGCTTCTCCCCCTTCCCTGAGCCCAACTGGAAAAAGTACTTTCTGTGATTAGGAAGAGTTGGTTTAGCCATATTACATGGGAAATGAGACTTTTTAAGGAAATAATGTCAAAACTGATGTTCTTCTCTTGTCTCACAGTATGAACTACATTGGTAGAGAATGTGCTAATTTGTCTAATATTTTGTAGAATTATTGTTTATTTATAATGCATTTTTCCATTTCCACTCACAGGAACTTCCAATTTTCCAATATGTTGGGGAGTATAGGGTTAGGGAACTTGTATTTTCCTGGCATGGGATTTTGTGCTTTTGTACATGTACCAGGTAACTCATGCAACAACTGAAAACTTTTGAGAAGTTACTTGAGAAATATATATACAGTATTTCACCAATGAATGTACATAGTGCAAAGACCATCTCTGTATAATTTTATGGAACAAAATTAATAACTGTGAAATGGACATGGTATGATTTTGTGTGAAAGAGAATAACTTTCACGACCAACCTACATATGTAATTACTGTACTCTTTAAACAGCAGTGGGTAGAGCTTTTGTTTATGCTTACATCATGCAAGCCATTATCATGTAAATGTCAATATACAGTTGAAGCTCCCGTAAGTGGACACCCTTAAGAAGCAGAGAAAGTGTCCGTAACTGGAACTGTCTGCATACGAGTGTGTAAATGCAAAGTTTGAAAAAGTTAGCTAGAGTTTAAATGGGTTTTGTAAATGCATTCGTAAGTAGAGCTGTCCGTTTATGAGAGTGTCCGCCAGAGGGCTTTGACTGTAGTGTCATTTGACTTCACTCACAATTACAAGATATTGGGATGTGTGGTTACATGAGAGCTCTACCCAGAAATGTCATACATAATCAATAATTGATTATTATGTGGGCATGGGGCCTTTGCGAATGTCGTTTCTAGTAAGGAAATAAAGATTGATTGAACATGTACAGTATATGAATGAATGTGGAAGCCTTTTATGTAGTGTATTGGCTCAAATGATAGTTATGATCTAACAGGAGGGCACAAAAATCCTACCTTTAGGACCATCTGGTTCTTGTAGCTGCGCAAGTGAGCTCATTTCCACCCTGTTTGGCCCAGGCCTCGGCCCTAGCTGTTCTCTAGGGGGGCCTCTAAGATGTTCAGTTTCACTGTGACAAAGCAAGAATACCCTGTTGGAAGCCATTGTTCCACACAACCTTCTCTTTATACATGCCATCACCATGGGAAGCAAAATGAGAGCAAAGATTATGGTAACAATCAACCCTGCGCGTTTACCGGATTGATCCAGCTCCATGATACCCTGATCTTTTTGCGGGGGAATCGAAGAACGCTTCTCACTTCCGTGCGAATCATAAGTCAATGAGGATGTTGGCTGCTCTCGTGTACGGACTGATAATTCAGTGATTTCCTCAGTAGTAAAAACTGCCCTTGTACTTGATTTCGGTGTTGGCTGAGGGCATAATTCACCTTTATCACAGTTGGGAAGGCATCGAGCAGTGTCGTTGCTGCGATATTAGCCATCTTTGCAACCTCCGCAGACTGTATCCTTCGAAGGACGGCATTCTTCCAGGACAACTTCATTCTCCTGACATTTAGTGCAACTTTTACACTGTTCAGTGCCTCTGAGCTCAGAGAAATTTTTCCCAAGTTCACAAGCGAGACACTCGATGTCTGTCCCGACAGACACAGTCGCATTGCACAGAACGCTCAAGCCCCGACCTTCTTCACAAGTGGGACAAGGCCAGCACGAACAAATTCCTGACTTCACGTCCACCAGTTTGACATCTGTTTTCAGGCAATGGCATATTGGTGATCGGGTCGGCGATGCGTCGACTCGTCGCCATGATGTGCAAACCAAGATCTGAAAACGGAGGGGACCGGGAACTGGTGCTCACTCTCTCTCTGCTTATACCCCATCCATCCCACCCCCCTTCCCTCCTCGCTGCATTCCCCAAATGTAGCACATTCGAAACCAAAACCGAAACCGAAACCGATCACATTCGATGGATGAATTTTAGAAAGAAAGTCCCTGATAAAGCGGACAGTGAAAATATATTTCATGTTTGCACTTTAAAACCAGTTGATAGCTCATTGCCAGAGGATGCTTTAGTTACGTGTGTTTGACACAGGGGGCAGAAATCTTGCGTTCAATCATCGCCACTTACCATCGCTGATAAAATAGTCCAGACTGAGGTGATCATGGTGCTGTTGAGGTATAAAGTCTTCGACTCGTCCTGAACCTAGTCAAACCAGTCCATCAGTTGTTTTTTTACTCATTTGTAAATCTTGATAAACTGCGTGATACCTGTAATTATAGCGTAATGCAAATAAAGCTCATGTCATTGGGAGAAAAATACCTCCTTGGCTTACGGAGGACTTGACTTAGTTTTTACCAGCGACGGCGGTAAGAGCCAGTGAAGCTGACAAAAGCTGTGACATAAAGCATTTAAGGCCCGTAACAAAAATGGAAACGTCGCGTACATAGCTTCTAACTCAGCAGTTTAGACAAACGTTGTTGCTTACGCGTCTGAAAATCAGCTTTTATATAGTGAGCTAATGGAGTGACCCAATTAACACAGTGATTGAATTTCAGTGTAGTTTAGAGATCCGACATTCAAAGCGAAAGTATAACTGCTTTCGCACAAGGCAAACAGCCCTTACCAGGTGACTGCCAGATCAAGAAGCACTAACCTTATTGCTTAATAACAGCCTTTCCGCAGTCTCCAGTTTGTTTCTTTATTTTTGCTTGCGTTTTGTTTTTTTGCTTATTTACGGGGAACCCCCCCCCCCCTTAAAATTGGGAAACCCCCTGAGAGACCATTTGTTTCGCAGAAAGACTTCTATTGGACTACTAAGCATGATTAGTGAAGACAAAGTAGAAAATTCTGAGAAAAAAAGTGTGAACTGATAGCTTTTAAGACATGAAGAGGAAAACTCTGACAACAAAATATTTGTGAAAAAAAAAATCTATAAAAAGGTATAAAGGTTTTTAGAGCGCTCTTTCCTACACCACCCGTTTAACTTCCACTTCTATTAATTACTGTTATTGTGTTAGCTTCTTCACTAATCCCTTCGTTTTTCAGTTCTCTGTTTATTGCATTCTCGGTTTTATTCGCTCTTCGCTCCCGTCCCCTTTGTTACCCAACACACGTGTTAACTACCGACCCCAACTACATGTCTCCCTACCGAAAATGTTCCCTACACAAATACAAGCCCTGACACGGACCCCATTTTAGCGCTGCAGCATATAATCACGTACTAACGCACATCATTTTAATTTATACTTCACTTCGCCACTCGATCACTCCCTTAACCTCATATAACTCATCCACCATTAATCTTAATAAAATAGCACAGGGGTCAAAATACCCGTTACACAATTCAAACTATGTTCAAACTATGAAGGGGTTTCCCCGAGTATGTAAATATATGAACGCTGGTGTATCAACTGAAAGTTGATTGATTGAGGAACAGTAGCTTGACTAGTTGCTTGTGGCGACACAAGCTAAAAAATAAAGCGTGTTTTTTCTTTCTTTCTGTTTCCTCTCATTAAGTCTGGTCATGACAGGGGGTGGAAGGAACACAGGAGGAGAGAGGGAGCGGGACATCTGCGGGGGACGGGGAAGAGAAGACGGGAAGCGAGATTTTTGAGTGGCGGGATACGAGGAATTTAATAGTTACACATATCGCATTAGTCCTTTAATATGTAAACAGTAAAAAAATGCACTACTGCACCGCTGAAGCTCAAAAGTGGGACAGATACTTATTCAGGAAAAAGTTTCGGTCTGTCGCTACCTTGCAGTGCCGTACGCCCGGGCCTTTGTACGTTAAATTAAGAGACCATGAGGTCTCTTTGTTAAATAAAGTCATTTGCATGCAGAGTTTATAGCATACAACAATCCCTTTTTACAGTCCTGTTTTGTAGTTGTGAACAGGTTTTTACATGTAGCACTTTAAAACGTACCATATAAACTGAATCCAAAGTTACAAATTTCGTGCACGCTGAAGCGTAAGTAAGAAGGGGCTATGTTTTCAGTCGGAAAATATGAACTTTTCACAAAACAATACTACTTCAAAATATGAACTTTTTAAAGAAAACATGTTTAAACTTTAGACCCAATGGTCCAACTCTACTTGAAAAAGTTAGGTGTACAGCATCAAAAAGTATTGAATATATTATATACATACATGCAGGTATTTAGTCAGACTAAATTATAGTGTAAAAGAACTCTAAGCGAGCTAACAGCTGATGTGGGAAAGCTATCAACTCCGTTTGAAAGAAGTTTTTAGCTGAACTTTTAAGGTTAAATTCGCGAGCACGTTGACATAGTTGACATAGTGCTAAATGCTCTAAAACATTATTTAACGGTGTTTAGCTTTCCCACATGGAGTTTCAGTTTACTTATCATTAAGATCGAACTTACTTTTAAAGTTCTGAAACTCCTACACCAGGCAGTAGTTCAAAGCTGTTTTATCTCCTTGATGATATACTTCGATTAACATCGGTGGAGTTTTAGGCTCTCAGCATTCCTCATGTCGAGGAAGCCTGGGAAAGAGCACGCATGACGTGCAGTTGTACCCAGAAGACCCCGCGCTCGGAGGAACTACCAACAGACGAACATTCAAAAACGAGAGTGCCGTGATTAGTACCTCGCAGAGCTCGAGGTATAGTTATGGATTTTTCTTGGAATATCTGCAAATATTGTATTCGTCAGTAACGACAGAAACATAAATTGACTAAAATGACTCCTCAGCTGACACCACGTAGCCTGTATTCTTATTTTCCCCAAACCAATTCCATTGTGTTTGTTTACAAAAAATACCAGGTCCTGCTTGTGATGTTTTTTTCTTTTTTACGTGACGGCTGTCTGATTTGGGCCAACAAGATTAGCCAAATGTCAGATGTAAAAACTTAAGTCAATCACCATGCAGTTTGTAAAGATGGCCACCGGCTCCTGGGGGCCTGAGAATGAGCCCACTGGAAATGGGACATACACATAATCATCACAGCATATGCTGTTGCACATTTTTTAATTAAGTGCAGAATCTCAGTATATGCCAAGTTACAGACTGCAAAACAGTCCCTTCTTGGTGAGCTACCGCTGGGAAAATGGGTCCAAATCTGTCGTCACAAGTGAGGCCATAAAAGCACTATAAACCAAAAGAAATGTTGGGCTCCAGTTTGTGATAGGGTTAACTGAACCGACATATATAATATGGCCTCACATGGCCTTATTTGCCAGTCAATTGGGTAAAGTAAACGATTAAAATAGACGTCAATCAACAACAATATTATTTGATACTATTAAAAATCAACATCAATCGATAAGGTTACAAAATTTTGCTTCATCGATTGTCGATCGATTATTGATTTTAATAATATTGGTATTAATTGTTATCGTATTTGAACAATTACCGATGATTTGATTGACACATGCCGGGAATATAATTATACTGACAGTGAAATCAATTATGATTTTTAGACCATTTATACCGCCTGCTGTTTCATTGTTCCACAGCACCTTCTCTTCATATAAACTATCGCCGTGGGAAGCAAAATGACAGCAAGGATTACAGCAAGGATTACAGTAACAATCAACCCAGCACGTTTATCTGATTGACTCAGCTCCATGATATTCCGCTTTGCTACCTCTGTTTTCGGGGGAATCGAAGAACGCTTCTCGTCATTGGAAACTTTGCTCAATGAGGATGTTGGCTGCTCTCCTGTACGGACAAAATAAATATAAATTCAGTGTTTTCCTCAGAAGTAATAACTATCCTTGTATTTGATTTCGGTGTTGGTTGTGGGCATAATTCACCTAGTTCACCTTTACTACAGTTGGGAAGGCATCGAGCAGTGTCGTTGCTGCGATAGTAGCCATCTTTGCAACCTCCACAGACTGTATCCTTCGACGGACGGCATTCTTCCAGGACGACTTCATTCTCCTGACATTTAGTGCAACTCTTACACTGTTCAGTGCCTCTGTGCTCAGAGAAATTTTTCCCGAGTTTACAAGCGAGACACTCGATGTCTGTCCCCACAGGCACAGTCGCATTGCACAGAACGCTCAAGCCCCGACCTTCTTCACAAGTGGGACAAGGCCAGCACGAACAAATTCCTGACTTCACGTCCACCAGTTTGACATCTGTTTTCAGGCAATGGCATATTGGTGATCGGGTCGGCGATGCGTCGACTCGTCGCCATGATGTGCAAACCAAGATCTGAAAACGGAGGAGACCGGGAAGTGGTGCTCACTCTCACTGGAAAATTCTATCCTCTTACATATTGTGTAAAATGTTTGTAAACAACCCATTTCTTGCTTGTAAAGTGAAATTTACATGCTGTCTACTCATTTACACAATGTGTAAATTTTAAAACGAAATTTACACATTGTGTAAACTGTGTGTAAGTTGTGTGTAGATTACATGTAAAAAGCAAAAATACCACAGTTAATTCCAACCGTACTTACACACTGTGTAGAAAGTCTGTAAACAACCCCTTTTTGCTTGTAAATCATAATTTACATGTTATGTAAATTCCCCCTAAAACGTATGTTACATAATTGTGTAAATTTCATGTAAATAACCGTTCATAGTTGTGAATTATAATTTACATGTTATGTAAAGATCCCCAAAACAGGGTTTTCATACTGTGTAAAATGCATGTAAATATTCGCACTTCATGGTTGTAAATTCATATTTACATGCTGTGTAAATTTCCCAAAACAGGTTTTACATATTGTGTAAAGTCTGTGTAAACTAGCGGGACCCCCGTAAAATACGAGTAAGTGTTTTTGCAATTTATAATTTATTCAGGTATTTCTCAGTTGGGAAACGTTATGCTGACACGACTAAACCAAGAAAATATTGAAATACAAACCAAGATAAAGCTATTTAATGTTAAGCGATAAACACTGTTTACAAATTCAGAAAGCGAGGACATTTCGATTCGGCTATATAACAAGAAAATATCATTTATGTGGAGGCCTGGCAAAGAGCTCTACAGACACACGGACGGAGCGGGACCCCTGTAAAATGTGTAAATTATAATTTACTCTACGTATGTATGTGTTTACATACAGCGTGAATTGTAGGTAAGTTATGATTTTCATAACTTTTTGTTCACCAAATTATAAATTACATTATGTGTAATTGTGTTTACACAGTGACCTGCATGTAAATTATGATGTACACAACTTTTATGCTCTTTTTACGTACTATAGTATGTAAAAGAATGGAAAGTATTTACACACATTCTTGACAACTGTTTTACATCAAATGTAAAGTATAATAATTATATTTTACTTTATGTGTAAATATTTTTACACACAGTATGAACTGTGTAAATTATGATTTCACAAATTTCTGATCTATTTACGCAGTATGTAAAATAATGAAAACAAATCTACACACATTTTACAATTACTATTTCGTTTACATACAATGTAAAATTATGTGTACATTATAATTACACTGTGTGTAATTGTGTTTACACAGTGTGAGCTATACGTAAATCATGATTTACATAACTTTCTCCTCTATTTACACAGTATGTAAAATAATCTTTCATATTAACATTTTATTTATAAGTATTTGCACACACTTTACAACTGTGCATTTTACATAAAATTTAAAATTGTGTAAAATATATTTTACACTACGTGTAAATGTGTTTACACGTAGCGTAAATTGTATGTAAACTATGATTTACATAACTTTTTTGCGTTATTTACACAGTATGTAAGAGGTTAGAATTTTCCAGTGTCTCTCTCTCCTTATACCTTCCACCCCCTCCCCCCTCCTCGCTGCATTCCCCAAATGTAGCACATTCGAAACCAAAACCGAAACCGATCACATTTGATGGATGAATTTTAGAAAGAAAGTCCAATAAAGCGGACAGTGAAAATATATTTCATGTTTGCACTTTAAAACCAGTTGATAGCTCACTGCCAGAGGATGCTTTAGTTACGTGTGTTTGACACAGGGGGCAGAAATCTTGCGTTCAATTATCGCCACTTACCATCGCTGATAAAATAGTCCAGACTGAGGTGATCATGGTGCTGTTGAGGTATAAAGTCTTCGACTCGTCCTGAACCTAGTCAAACCAGTCCATCAGTTGTTTTTTTACTCATTTGTAAATCTTGATAAACTGCGTGATACCTGTAATTATAGCGTAATGCAAATAAAGCTCATGTCATTGGGAGAAAAATACCTCCTTGGCTTACGGAGGACTTGACTTAGTTTTTACCAGCGACGGCGGTAAGAGCCAGTGAAGCTGACAAAAGCTGTGACATAAAACATTTAAGGCCCGTAACAAAAAATGGAAACGTCGCGTACATAGCTTCTAACTCAGCAGTTCAGACAAACAGTGTTGCTTACGCGTCTGAAAATCAGCTTTTATATAGTGCGCTAATGGAGTGACTCAATTAGCACAGTGATTGAATTTCAGTGTAGTTTAGAGATCCGACATTCAAAGCGAAAGTATAACTGGTTTCGCACAAGGCAAACAGCCCTTACCAGGTGACTGCCAGATCAAGAAGCACTAACCTTATTGCAGTAACAGCCTTTCCGCAGTCTCCAGTTTTTCTTTATTTTTGCTTGCGTTTTTTTTTTTTTTGCTTATTTACGGGGAACCCCCTTAAAATTGGGAAACCCCCTGAGAGACCATTTGTTTCGCAGAAAGACTTCTATTAGACTACTAAGCATGATTAGTGAAGACAAAGTAGAAAATTCTGAGAAAAAAAGTGTGAACTGATAGCTTTTAAGGCATGAAGGGGAAAACTCTGACAACAAAATATTTGTGAAAAGAATGATCTATAAAGGTATGAAGGGGTTTCCCCGAGTATGTAAATATATGAACGCTGGTGTATCAACTGAAAGTTGATTGATTGAGGAACAGTAGCTTGACTAGTTGCTTGTGGCGACACAAGCTTTAAAATAAAGCGTGTTTTTTCTTTCTTTCTGTTTCCTCTCATTAAGTCTGGTCATGACAGGGGGTGGAAGGAACACAGGAGGAGAGAGGGAGCGGGACATCTGCGGGGGGCGGGAGAAGAGAAGACGGGAAGCGAGATTTTTGAGTGGCGGGATACGAGGAATTTAATAGTTACACATATCGCATTAGTCCTTTAATATGTAAACAGTAAAAAATGCACTACTGCACCGCTACTGTACGTTAAATCAAGAGACCATGAGGTCTCTTTGTTAAATAAAGTCATTTGGATGCAGAGTTTATAGCATACAACAATCCCTTTTTACAGTCCTGTTTTGTAGTTGTGAACAGCTGTTCTCTAGGGGGGCCTCTAAGATGTTCAGTTTCAGTGTGACAAAGCAAGAATACCCTGTTGGAAGCCATTGTTCCACACAACCTTCTCTTTATATATGCCATCACCATGGGAAGCAAAATGAAAGCAAAGATTATGGTAACAATCAACCCTGCGCGTTTACCGGATTGATCCAGCTCCATGATACCCCGATCTTTTTGCGGGGGAATTGAAGAACGCTTCTCACTTCCGTGCGAATCATAAGTCAATGAGGATGTTGGCTGCTCTCGTGTATGGACTGATATAAATTCAGTGATTTCCTCAGTAGTAAAAACTGCCCTTGTACTTGATTTCGGTGTTGGCTGAGGGCATAATTCACCTTTATCACAGTTGGGAAGGCATCGAGCAGTGTCGTTGCTGCGATAGTAGCCATCTTTGCAACCTCCACAGACTGTATCCTTCGAAGGACGACATTCTTCCAGGAAAACTTCAGTCTCCTGACATATAGTGCAACTTTTACACTGTTCAGTGACAGAGAAGGTTTTCCCAAGTTCACAAGCGAGACACTTGATGTCTGTCCCCACAGACACGGTCGCATTGCACAGAACGTTCAAGCCCTGACCTCCTTCACAAGTACGTCTTGCGAACCTGTTTTTTTTTTTTTTTGTATATTAACAGCATAAATATAAAACGCTTAACGTGTCTACCCTACGCAGTTAACATGTTGTCTCTGCCACAACTTGGGCAGCAACAGCTTCAGTCCTGTTCAAAAGTCGATCACGTCAAAACACCGAGATAACCAATATGGCTATTAATTTAGACAAACTTATCCACGAATGATTACGGAAAGTGAGGGCATTTCAATCCAGTTATATTTTACCCTGAATGCATTTGACAGTGGACAAGCATTGATAAGAAATACACAGCTTCAAAATAAACGTCATCTTCGTCCGTATTTGTACTTTTAGGATCAGGAAAGCGAAAGTTCCCTCTCGTTTTAACTACTAGTTATTTGATGGGTTGATCGACTTGTAAACTTGCTTTTAAAGCAAGCCAGTTCAAGGTTACTACTCCTTGATGATATACTTCGATTAACACCGGCGGAGTTTTAGGCCCTCAGTATTCCTCATGTCGAGGTACCGAGGAAGCCTGGGAAATAGCAGGGAAGACGTGCGGTTGTACCCAGAAGACCCCGCGCTGCGAGGAAGTACCAACAGACGAACATTCAAAAACGAGAATGTGTCGTGATTAGTACCTCGCAGGGCTCGGGAATAATTATGGATTTTTCTTGGAAGACCTGCAAATATCGCATTCGTCAGTAACGACAGAAACATAAATTGACTAAAATGACCCTCAGGTTATACCACGTAGCCTGTATTCTTTTTTTCCCCAAAACCAATTCCATTGTGTTCAACTGTTACAAAAAATAGCAGGTCCTAGTTGTTCAAAGTTCAATTAAGCCAACCCACGATAACCTAAATTCTTACACTCATGCTTTCGGCCATCAAACTGCAGAATTTTAGTAGCGGAGGTACATGACAGGGAACACCGGTAGTTTTGCAGTTTGCTTAAAAAAAATTTTTTTTGATACTAAGTTTTAAAATACTTTGATATACTATGATATTGGAATAAACATTTATGACTCAAGTATCGACGTACAAATTTTATTTGGAAAACAGTCTTGTTGATATATTTGAGATTTTCAAACACTTTTTACACGTGACATGTTTGCATTGCAAACTTTAGCAGAGGTATAAATGTGAATTAAGTATTTACACAGAAACAGAGTTTATATACCTTCGGCAAATGATTTAGGTTCGGAATATATCAGTTCTTAGCATGACAAGGGAGCCCAATGTCACAAAAAAAAAGTAGGAATGTCTACCAGTGCGCCCTAACCCTTTCATTCCCAAGATCGATCAAGTTCAGTTTTCTCCTTCAGTTTCGGCAGCAAAAATATATCATACAGTAAGGAGAACTTGGGTTTTGATACCTTGCTCAGATGATAGCTGATAACTATCAATTCTCACTACATCACTCATACAATTTCCTCTTGAAAGGTTGGGAGAAACTGCGTTTTGAACCTGGGAGTGAAAAGGGATCACTCCAATATTCTAAAAACTCTGAATTTTAAAATTCCTACTGTACATAAGTTGAAATCAAATTGCCTAACTACTAGAATTAAAAAATAATATGCCCAGTTCAAATTGCAACCTACGGTAACTCAGAACCGTTTTCTGATGACTGTCAAAAGCTGCCGTGCGATTTCTTTGGTCTTGCTTTTGCCACGATTTCGGATTGGTCCAAATAAGTTTGACAGTATGCTCGGCCAATCACGAACGACGTAAAAAAAGTAGTGACGTTTTCTGTTGCCACTGACGCGGTATTCCCAGTCTTTTCTTTCACCTTGATACAGCAAACATGCGAAGAAAAGAAAGAACATTTGGCTGATCCACATATATAGCAGACATGGGCACCATGAAGGACCACTTTTTGATAAAGTTCAGGCATTTTGTAATTAGAACAATTAACATTTCAATTGTAAGGATTGTAACAATCGACGCAATTTATCTATTACTACTACATGTAATCAGAGATTATTGAAGTGCGCTCGAAATGTCATTTGACTCCATGGCCACCAACTACAATAACTTAACTTCTCTATATTTGTGACCGCTATGGGTTAGGTACCATGACCTTGGTTGATTTGGTTTTATGTGCAACGTAGCCATATCAATTCAACGCAGGACGACAGCAAAGGTGTTCGGTTTGTTGCGGCTTTCAATGTTGTAAGAGTAGTAAACACTTCCCTGATGAGGCTTATAACAATTTGTACTGAAAAACATTTCAAGAAACATGAAAAAATGAATTCAACCGCATGCATGCAGCCCCCGTTTTTTTTTTTTTTTTTTGGAGGGGGGCGGACTCCCACGATAAAATGTTCGTCGGTAACTTTCGTTCTGACCCCTAGGAGGCTACAAAGATGGGCGTGGCTCGAGCTTATTTGACCCCTAAAAAGTACCGATAAAAGCACACCAAGTTTTTTCAAGTCTCGATTCGACTCACACCCAAACCCTAAACGGTACCACGTCTCACAAAAATTTCACTGTTTGATGTTGAGCACCCTAAGCGGTACCAAACCCCGCGATCTTGACCGCGTTCTTTTTTATATGAGAGTCCCCCCGGATGGAACCCAAATCAGTCGAGACTAGGATTGTGTTCGACGTTCCTATTCAGTCTACACAACTTCTAATAACTGTTTCATTAAAATTATAACAATTTTCTCTGTTCTCAGACATTGTTCAGTAATTTACGACATGGGGTCACCTTGGATGTAACTTGATCCCAACTTTGCTATTCTTCGACTAAACATTTACTCTCTGGGTTACTCTGGAAGTGGTAAGTTGATACTTATTTTAGGATGGTGCCTCTACTTTAAGTTTCTAGGACTTATTTTTGTTGGTGTACTCACCTCACTATTTTCCTGTCTTCACATCAGGTCTGGTGAATTCACGGGTAACATCTTTGTAGAAGTTCATCAACGCTGCCCTCTGTGTGGGGTATAAGTATGCTTTAATGTTCTGACAATTTACACCAATCAGTGAGATTCCATAAAAGTAAACTTGTGATCACGTCTATTTATTACTTTTTACTATTTTAAAGGTAAAAAGAGAGCACCGCAGAGGAAAGTAGTGCTATCCTACCCTAAAATAGTACTGTATAGCAAACCAATTGAAGAACTGGGGCCAATTTAATAAACCATTTACAAGTGCATTTTACAAGTCTAACAAATTTCTTTACACGTTAACATGCACGTTTAATCCGATACCAAATACCAAATACCAAATACCGTTGTAGCTATGCACGTGGGACCTGCATCTGTTATTTTTTTACAAACTTTTATTTATCAGATCAAAGTTCATTTAGGGTGCATTCTTTTGGGACTATTCCGTGTATTCCTATTCCGGAATAGGAATAACAGAATATACCAAATATCAGTTCCTAAAACAACAGACTTTGCGCTATTCCGGAAACAGAATAGCGGACGTGAGAGAATACGCCAGAAAATACTAAAACACGATTACTGGTTATTCTGTCCATTCTGAATAAACTGCTATTCCGTCTATTTTGCTATTGGGAGCAGAATGGGCGGAATACGTTTCTGTTCATTCCGGAATCAGAATAGGTCCCAAAAGAACATGATTACTGTCTAGTCCGGAATAGGAATAGACAAAATAGTTCTAAAAGAATTAACGCGTTCTTAGTGGTGGTGTTAGAATAATGGCCCCTCGTCTGCAGTGCAAGCATAAATTTTTACAAGAACAAACGATTCTTCAGTAAATGGGAAGGGGTGTAGGGGTGCTACAACCACAGGGGCCTTGCAGTATTACACTGGTGATCTATAACCAGAGCTTAAAAAAAAAGAGAACCTTACGCCTATAGTTTATTATCCTTTGCTATATGTATCCGCAGGAACTAACGATAAGTTACAAACCTGGAAGCCACTCTTCCAAAATGTCAAGAGCATCTTTCCGGTTAATGTTATGCAAACCAATAACCAATCTTGACAGTTGTAGGTCAGGTTGCTGTGTCTTCAGGAATTCAAAAAGGGCCTCGGTAGGGCCACGGGCTGTCTCTGGGTCCACAGGTGCAAGTGTACTAAGTATATCCTTCCCTATGCTGAAAGAACTGCCCAGATGAAGCCAATTCTTCTTTGGCATTTTAACAGGCTGGTCAAGAAGGTGACAGACTGTTTCAAACACATCTAAGTTATCCATCAATTCCTTCAGTCTGGAGCTGTCTAAAACTGGGACACCTAAGAACAAAATAAAAGATGATGTTGGATGGCAGCAAATTTATCAGGAGTTTCTCCCGTTTGTTCTCGCATTGAAAAGAAAAAGTTGCATTTTTGGGAACAGCCTGCCTCTCTCTTTTTGGGAAGGGTACAACACCCCCCCCCCCGGGTGGGTGGGAAGTTGGGGGGGGGGGGGGGGGGGTTGGGGACTCCCACATAAAATGACAGCGATGCTTGTCGGGAATTTTCTAAGAGGGGGCGGGGTAGGGATAAGAGCCTGAGAACGAGGATGCATTTCCTTTCTCTTAGCAGGGATTCTTGCACCTACCCAAGTTGCGGCACTAACATGAACTTACGTACACATTTTCTGTAAGCCTTGCATGAAGTCAGAAGACCAACCTTTCTTTGGAGAATTCAATGCAGTAACAACATCCTTCCTTCCTAGCTTCTGAATTCGTTCTTTGAATTCTCCTACAGTCAGACGAGGATAATGGATGCACAGATACTCAATCAACTTCTCAGTGGGATTGCTTTGCGAAGTGGACTCAAAGTGCTTGTAGTCACTCCTTGGAACTTGAAGCAAAGTTGCCATGTCTGTCCAGTTCTTCACACCACGTGGTTTTCTATCCAACAGAGGACATATTTCTCCAATGATATCGGGCTTTGAATCATACAGAGCTGCTACTGGAGTTTGATCATTTATTACTTGATCTGTATGAAAAAAAAAAAAAGATGTGTCAGTGCCTGCACTGTGAATTGTGAGACATTACATGCGATACCGTCGAGCACCAAAATAGTGGAGTAGGGTAAAGAAGTATCCACACAAGGTACAAGATGGCCGTAATAACTATCCTATCAATCAACCGTAAATCCTCCGGGTATTAATGCCAAGCACTTTGCTTTTCCGAACCTCCAACTCCAGCCCTCCAGCCCCCCCCCCCCCCCCCCCCTCCCCCCCGAACGACAATTGTCCAGCAATAATCAGTGTTATAACTTTTTACTATCATACCTCCAACATGTTTCTGCAAGCAGCCTACGACATCATGTCTGTCCAGTGAGATAAGGTATTTCTTGAATTTTCCGATGGTCAGGTCAGGTTGTGTGCAACTTGTTACGTAGTCCAACAACTGCTCCGTTGGACTTTCGACCGAACTATACTTAAAGGACTCGTATATTCCTTCCTTAATGCCAAGCTCTTCTGCAAGGTCCTTCCAGCATAGGGTCGTTCCATAGCTGTACTCAACATCCAGACATTTTGAAAGAGGACGGAGCACTTTCAAGCACCCAAGGACTGAATCCTTTACCAGAGAATCTGAGCAAATTGTATATAATGTAAAAGTTCTTTAAGTTAAAGTATCCGAATTTTTTCTCAGCTCTTCTCAACCTCATTTCCAGGCTCTTTCATCTCCCGGCCCAGGAGATGAAAGAGCCTGGGAACGACGTTCTTCTTTTCTTTACACTTCTTTTGTACACATTGTATTAAGCATAGGCACATCATCTAGTGTATGCATATAAAAATACAATACTGCAAAGAGAATCAGAGCATATACCTCATTCACCCTTGGTGTTTTTGAAGATGTTTCACGTGAAAACAACCACTTTCACGTCAAGGAACACCTACGTACAAATCAAGGTTTTGGGGAAGTTTACATCGCATAGGATGAAATCTCAGAAAGATATTGGAGATATTGGAGCAATTTATACACTTTAAGAGATTTTGGCTCGTTTTGACGTCTTCTTTTGTGTCACAATCTAAAACGTCTGTAGTTTCCCAGAAAAAGCTATAATGTTTGTTTTCTCCCAAAAACACCTTTTTGTTACAGGAGAGTTTAGTTTCCGTTAAAATGCATAGTGTGAAAGTCTGCTGAAAACCCTATTCTAACGTCTGTAAATCTCATTTCCAATACCTTCTGGTGATTCCATCTAACGCTATTAAAACTTTTCAGAAATGCTGATTTACACGTGCTTTTCATTTGCCATGTAAGTTATTATCTAAACGATGCTCCCATAGCTCTGTACAAGTGGGGTTTCGACGTGTTCACAAGGGAGACTGGGAAAACATACTATTCACGATCTGCAGAGACTGATCGATTGTCCTATCATACTCAAGTGGCTCTAAATAATTATGCAATATGTGACGTTTTTGTTCTCAGTAACTAGGTCTTACCAGTAGAAAATCTCTTTGGAGCCTCAGGAAACGAAAGTCTCCGATCTTTTTGTGGTGTTTCAGTTGCCTGGGTAGGGAAACTTGATTGATGCTGCATTTTATGTTGATCCACTTCTGATGGTTGTACTTTTTTTGGAGGCAATTCAACTCTGAGCACCTCTTTGGTGGGCCCATTTGAAGCCGAGGTCAGGGTCTCAGGTTGATTATCAGCAGGTGGAAGTAAAGGAACATCTGGAACACAAACACACAAACAAAATTTATTTTTCACTACAATTATCATACAAGAGTTAAGGTGCTGTTGCACTGTGCAATTTTCTCAGCAACTTGTCCTGCAACGGTTGAAAAATTGTTGTTGTAGTTGTGGAGGTGGGTTGTTACACTGTGCAATGCAATCTCAGCAACTTGCAACAATTTATGTTGAGGAAAGTTGGGGAAAACTGTGATTGGCACGCTGTAAATTCCAGACATCAACATGGTGGAATTTGAATAACTATAAAGAAGTATACAATTGCACTCTTGATCATGCCAAAGCAAAAATTGTGAGAAGAGTTGCTGGGGGGGGGGGGGTGTTACACTGTGCTACAGGATTGCAAGTTGTTGCAACGCATTGCAAAAAGTAGAACTGAGTTCCACTTTGTACAAAATTCCACGCAACAACAAAAAAAAAAAAAAAAAATTGCGACACAAGACCTGTTACACTGTGCAATTCTTTGGCAGCTTGTCTTAACAACGCATGGGACTACTCAAATATAAACACAATTAATCCACAATAAGATTGAAGTGCAGTACTGCTGTAATATTGCTGGACCTCAAATAGCAGCCACAGGGTACGTACAGTACAACAGTAATCACCCTTAGCCTTGTACATTTCTCACCTGGATCATTTTGTGGAAGTCCAGCAATGTTGCTTTGTGCCTGCTGTTCCTCTTGAGCTGAATCATTTGGCTGTCCTGCAAGTCACAGACAAAGTTATAATGATATAAACATTTCCCTTGGATTGTATGAGTTCATAACACAGATACAGTACTCCTAACTACTCACAGGAAGAAAATGTATGAGTGATGTAATGATGATAACTACAGTAGGACCCTGCTAACTTGAACTCGGTTAACTCAAACTCCTCACTATCTTGAACTCAAACCCATTTCCCTTGGATTTCCCTTTCAGTCATTATCAACTAACTTGAACTCCCGCTAACTTGAACTATTTCTGGCTTCCCTTCGGGGGTTTGAGTTAGCAGGGTTCTACTGTATTGCAAGTTTAACCTGCTTTTATCTCAACAAATGTCATTAATATACAGTATGACCAGGCCACAGAATCACTGTTAAAACTGCAAAAAAACTATCATTTCAAGAACTTGACCAGTTATGTTCTTAATATGATTAAATCCTTTTATTTTCACATTAGTCAATTTGGTGATTTTGGGGGTCCAAGGTTCCTACAATAGTCTGGCTAGATACTTATCCTAGACAAAGGAAAATTTCTCCATTCTGATTGTAATTCTATACTACAATTTACTCATTTGCAAGGTACTATAAATGACCAAAGTTAGAGTGAAATATATTTCTTGACCTGGAATAACTTTGTAGGACTTTACAGAGACAGCCACTTACATGTAAGCGAGGCTAGAGCATTTAAGAAACTGCTGAAGACAAATAAAAATCAATCCTAGATAGGGGCAAATATACCCAGAGAAAAACTATGAGAAAGATGAATTAACCTCCTTCACCTCTTACATGCCACAGCTGCAAAGAATCAAAATCTAATGTGCAGTTTAAGACTGTTTGTGTAAGATGTACAATTAAGTCACCAATGTAAAGTCACAAAGGGTTATACAAGTGTAAGGTACCTTATAACCTGGTCTAAATTCATGATTCAAGAACATGGATATTTAAGTGTTATTTTCTAGTCTGCATGATTGTGAAAGTGGCTTATACTTACAGTCAAACCTCTATTAAGTGGTCACCCTGGGGGATATAGCCAACTGACCTTTTGGTAGAGGCTAGGTCTACTAACAGGTAATTAATCATCAAATGTAATTATTACATTGTGGCTGACTGGAACAGAAGCTGGTAAAAAGAGGAATTTGACATGTGCTGCCTAATAATGGAATTTTTACACTGATTACACGTTGTCTTTGATCAGCTGCTAAAAGAAACTGAACATGCCTGGCTTATCATTGTGTCAAATATCACATTGTTATCACATTCTAACTAGGTGGCTGTTTAATAGAGGTGATATTAATCCTTTCACTCCCAAGAGTGATCAACTTCAATTTTCTCTTTTCAGTCTTCCACCAGAGATATATCATACACTATGGAGACTTTGGCATTTGATACCTTGCACAAATGACAGCTGATTTAAATGTCAATTCTCATTTCATCACTCATACATTTTCTTATTTATGGTTGGGATTTTATTTGTATTTTGAGCTTGGGAGTGAAAGGGTTAATAAAACTAGCCAATTGGGAAATCCAACTGGTGACTGTGTCTGCTTAATAGAGGTGATTGCTAAATAAAGGTCAAGTTTACAGTAATTAAGTGGAGCAAATTCCAGGACTTTGATGAGTGCC
This sequence comes from Plumapathes pennacea, assembly GCA_964036295.1. Lineage (NCBI taxonomy): Eukaryota > Metazoa > Cnidaria > Anthozoa > Antipatharia > Myriopathidae > Plumapathes > Plumapathes pennacea. The sequence continues at coordinate 10,132,147 of OZ038472.1, read as the reverse complement.
TTTTAATTATAGAGGGTGACCACCTAACAAAGGGCCACTTACTAGAGGTTTGACTGTAATTCAAAGTAGTTTTTCTGTAATTTTTATGCAAATTATGCAGTAAATTCATTGGTGGTCCACATGGTGTCCAAATTGGGGACTGTCTATTGTACTGTACCTGGTGTAATTCAAGCAACCTCCTTATATTACCTTCACTGCTTTCCACATCAGCCTCGTTCATTGCTGGTACACCTCCATACGTCTGAGGCAGCACCTTTTCCTTATGAGTGCTTTGGTTATACATTGTGTCAGCTGCACCCTCCTCTGAAACATGGCCAGACTTCTTTGTGTCATCAGACAAAGTATGTTCACTGTCCTTGACCATGTCTTGCTCATTTTGCAGTTGGTCAGACATTTCATAATCTGCAAATAGAACGATATTATACAGTATATGTAATAGGACTTAATACTACAAGATATCTAATTTGGGAATACTTGGATGATAAAAATTTAGAGGACTCCAAATTGGACAGCATCTACTATAAAATGCTAAGCAACCACATTGCAGCCCTGTGCTTGTGTGTCCGTTTGTTTGCTTTTTCCCATATTCTTTAAGTGACGAGGACATCTCGAGCTCAGTGACGTCGCCATAACATCCAATGTCCAATCGGATTAGAGCTATTGTAATCAGGCCTGGTCACTGAGCTCGAGATGTCCTCGTTGCTACATGAACGGATCAACAGATAGTGAAACGTTGGTCTTCGGCGGCAGAAATGCATGCTTTTTGAAGGCAAGAGAGTGAGCTTTCGATGTGCGAGTGAAGAGGATATGCATTCCAACCTTCGGCGATTGCTATCGATGAGAATAGAGGTGACTGAAGCAGAATTAGGGTAATTTTTTGACTTTGTAAGTTCAACGGTCGTTTCGCTTGTGTACTGCCTTGTCATTATGTACAGACTGAATCAGCACCATATGAAAATCGCTCAAAACGGCTTGAAACTGCCCAGAAATGATACACAAGGAATAAAAGCACACAAGGAACAACATAGGTGAAGTATTTCTTTAATTTGAAAACTTTTTTTTTTTTCAACTGATACAGTAAGATTGGGGAGCCTGTGCCTACACCACACACATTTTCTCCATGACATTGGTTGGGACAAAATTTGTATTCTTGTGAGTGTACCATGCATTTATACTATTAAACTGTACTGATCACTAACATTGACACTCATATCTCACCAAAGTCAAACCATGTAAGTCCTCTTACCTTCTTCCGATGCTCCACCTAAAGGAAGGGGGAATAATCTCTTATCCCGGAAGTACAAAACCCCAATAAACTGTTCTTGTTTCAAAATCACGGCTCCAACGGCTCTCTCGTCTCCAGGAAAATCATCTTTAGTAGCAATCATGTTCGATTCTCCAGCCTTTAGGACATAGTTATCATCCGCATTTTGGTCTCTGGGCATTCGCATCAAGTCGTAAGGGCGAAAATCAAAGTCATGTTGTGAACGTTCACGAAGGACATAGCATTCCACACTGCCCACAGACAGCTCCTTTGAAAGACTTTGCTTCTGGTCTTCCCTATCGTAAAACACTTCAAGGGGTCTGCTAGTTTCTATACTAGTTTTCCAAAACCAGTACCGTCTTGGCGGCTTCGTAATGGCTATGTAAAGGATTCCTTTTTTCTCCCACACGTCGCCATGAGAGCGAATCACGTCGTTGACTATCACACGTTCAGTATTTTGTCCAAGGAATTCCGCTACGATCTTCGTGTTCGATCGTCTCCTTCGGCTTCGAACTTGTACCATCTCCCTGCTCAACACCTGTGCACTTGCTGCAAGAAAGCATTCACATTTTCTTCCCCCAGCACTGACATATCCAATTTCTTTCGCTGTTGCTTCTGTCAATTTAAGAACACTAGCTACGCCAAGCGTCTCTACGTTCAGCTGACCCGCGTCTTTTTCATTCCGGATCGACCATTCCTTGACAATACGACATAGCGCCCTCGCTGGTTCTCGGGAGGCAGCCATGTCGGTAGCAGTGGCCGACACGGGTTGATGACGTCACATTGAAATTTGGAAATCTTTCTCGGAAGTCTCTAGATTTTTCCGATTTGTCGTGACGTCACTAGCCTTCTGCACCCGTCCTTCCTTCTGATACTCAGAACGGCTGTTTAAGATGGAATCCATCGTCCGGCACAATCAAGAAAAGCAGCGAGAAGAGAAAGAGAGGAAAAGATTGGAAAGAAGCCTATGTCGAATATCGCAAAGTTTGCCAGGAAATCAAGGGCACCCAACACTGGGAAATGGAGTCCTTATGTCTGTTGAACGTTTGTTACATGTTGACGAAAGAATTTTGGGCGCTAAGTACTTTATCCTGACAACGACCCAGGTTTTGTCAGAGCAAACTTTGTCAAGTCTTAAAAAAGGAAACTATGAACTTGATTTCCGTTCGCACGATAAGGCCAAACCAAAACGTCGCGTTCGTCTTGTGGAAATCGTCCAATGTGTCCGCTTTGAGCGCGGCTTGGTGTATATTGTTTTGGATACTTCTAAATTCAAAGGGTACTGCAACTCTCCTGCTGATCGAACGTTCGACAAAGTCGGCACATGGAACGGGGAGGATACAGTGTATTGCCACTCTGTCGAAGAAGACCTTTCTTCATTCAGAGTCAAACACTGTGAACTGAGCGGAAGGCACTGGATCGACCAGTCACCAAATTCATCTCTTGCGCTGGGATCTTTGATCCTCAATAATCAGGGTGAAGTACTTGGTATCCTGGGAAAGAAATCAAATGCAAGTGGGGAAATTTCGTATGTTCTCAATGCTCCGAATGTTGTTGTACCTCCAGGCAAGTATGATCAGTTTTACGATAGTCAGAATTGCAATAAAGTAATTTCGCAGAGATAATATCGATTTTACGTTCAGTGAGATCATGTACAGTGTACATTAAACTGATTTAGTTCAAGTGCAGTCATTTGATATTCTGTTTCTGTCGTGAACATGTCAGTTCTTTGTTAATTTGCAACACTGTTCAACTGTGATTCAATTATTGACATGGGAATGCAAAGGTGACATGCTTTACAGGAAAAATTGTGGATGGGAATATTTGAAGGGCTGTTCATTAACTATTAACAGTACATTGAATGGGGCAATGGGTTTTCAGAAAATGTTGTGGAATTAAACTCCCCCCCCCCCCCTCCCCCAAGAATTTTACCACAGAAAATTTTACCCCCTTTTAGTGGCCTGGTTTGAACATTTTACACCCACCCTACCCCCAGATAGAAATTTAGTTGCTAAAGGATCAGATGCATCTCCCCAGGTTACAGTTTTCCATTTCAACAATAATTGTTGAAATGGAATAATAATGGTAGTATATATTTCAACTGGACAACCTTTTCGGGATTGACTGTATATATATATATATATATATATATTTTTTTTTTTTTTTCTAAGCAGTCATTGTACTGTGATACTTACTTCAAAGTCTTTCAATATTGTCTCTTAAACATACATAAAACCATGAATAATAATTATATTCATGGTTTTAAGTACACTGTAGATCCCCAGCATATTAGTGCTTTGCATTTATATACAGTAGTAGATGTGCCATTACAATGTGAGTAATCCCTTTTCAGGACTGGATGGAAGTCTAATTTTTTTTTCTGTCCTAATTTATATGACTTTAACTTGCTTCCCACTAGAAATACAGTTGACTTTGCGTCATTTGCAAACAATTTCAGGTGCTGATTAGGGTATAATGTATTATATTTTATTTTCTTATACAAATTATGGTGACCGTAATTTGTACTTTGCTTAGTATAATTCCCACTATTAATATTTATATTGATCTTAAATTTTTTGCAACAGTTTCAGGTGCTGATCAGGGTGGAGGAAGCAATGATGAACAATTAGCACATGCTTTGTCAGGACATCATAGAGAGGAACCCAGTCCAAATGCTAGTTGCAATAACCTGCAGTCTCAGAGCTCCTCAACCAATGGATGTGTGAATGGAGATCAAAAAGACGAGCCATCAGAGGACGAGCCAGACAACAAGACAGGTACTAATATATGTTGGTAACTTAATGTTAATTCGTCATACACACACTAAATAAATACAAAAATGGAGTGTATAGTGACAGGAGAAAGAAGCAGGACTTGCGTACCAATTGACATCCAACTCCTAACGGAACTTAAAGATAAAAAACTATCTAAAACGAGGAATCTAAGGAATAATAAGAGTATTAAACTACTAACTATAGACTAAATAGATTAGAAATGTGGCCATATAATTCATGTCTAAAATTACTTATTTGTATATGATGAGGTTCTGAGGCAGATTATTCCACAGAATAATAGATCTAGGAAAAAAAGAAAATTTGAAATAGTTTTGTTTGTGACAGGTTAAAGCACGGTAGTTGTTCTGGTCAAATTGACGGGTATTATCACTGGAAAATTCTATCCTCTTACATATTGTGTAAAATGTCTGTAAACAACCCATTTCTTGCTTGTAAAGTGAAATTTACATGCCGTCTACCCATTTACACAATGTGTAAATTTAAAACGAAATTTACACATTGTGTAAACTGTGTGTAGATTACATGTAAAAAGCAAAAATACCACAGTTAATTCCACCCGTACTTACACACTGTGTAGAAAGTCTGTAAACAACCCCTTTTTGCTTGTAAATCATAATTTACATGTTATGTAAATTCAACCTAAAACGTATTTTACATATTGTGTAAATTTCATGTAAACAACCGTTCATAGTTGTGAATTATGATTTACATGTTATGTAAAGATCCCCAAAACAGGGTTTTGATCATACTGTGTAAATGCATGTAAATATTCGCACTTCATGGTTGTAAATTCATATTTACATGCTGTGTAAATTCCCCCAAAACAGGTTTTACATATTGTGTAAAGTCTGTGTAAACTAGCGGTACCCCCGTAAAATTCGAGTAAGTGTTTTTGCAATTTATAATTTATTCAGGTATTTCTCAGTTGGGAAACGTCATGCTGATACGACTAAACCAAGAAAATATTGAAATACAAACCAAGATAAAGCTATTTAATGTTAAGCGATGAACACCGCAGATGTGCTTTATCAAGCCAAGATATTTATTTGACTTTGTGCACATGTCTTCAATGTGTGAAGATTGGAGGCAGGCATATGTACTTGTACGGTAACTTACTGTAGGCCATCTACGCAGTGTTTAATATATGCAGTAACCTGTGTGTAATATATGGAGTAACCTGTATTACCATAGTGACTATATGGTAGCTGTTGTTGTCCTCATCAGATCCACTGGTAAAGATTTGTGTTCTTGGATGTTTGAAACTGCTCCATGCACTGTCAAGATGTCTTGATGGAGTGAGCATACAAGGAGCAAAATCATGCTGGAAAGAACTGGCAGAAGAACTTGGGATTCCAGCCCAAATATACAAAAGCTTTCAGTACTGTGTGGGCCAAAGTCCAACAGATTGGCTGTTGGACTATGTCACAAGTTGCACGTTGCCAGAACTGACCATCCAACAATTGAATGCGCACCTCATTTTGATGGAGCGAATTGATGTCTCACAAATATTGCGGAAGTACATTGAAGGTATGACATACTGATGTGATATGTAACTGTTTGGTATATGCTACAGAATACAAAGTGGAGATGGGCATACCACATTATTTCTGTGGGGTCATTATTGGTGTGCGGCTGTTTGACTGCCCTGGGTACCAGAGGTTATTTTCCTTTCTATCGTATGTTATTGGGCACCGAAGATTGGTGTGTTATTGAGCATGTAAACCTCTGGTGGCGCATATAGCCAGCCTTAGTCTTTTGAGTTCAGAAACTGAACTTCATTGCTGATTGGTTAACCACCTTGTGACTATGGTAACTGAAAAGCAGCTGCAATTTGATTGGTTCTTTCTTTCAAACCGGTTTTGACGATTGCAAGCGGGAAGTCAACTTCGACTGTGTGTTTACAGTGCCATAATACAGTTCCGACTAGCGTACGCGTCTAAGTTCGCCATGCCAAGTGAGCTGAAGCCCGTACAAAAAGAGTCTCTTCAATAGTTATTAAAACGACGGGATGTGTTCTCGGTGCTTTCCAGAGGCTACGGAAAGTCACTGATTTTCTGTACGACGGTTGCTTCGATAATCCGAAAGCAGTGGTTGTACTCGTGATCTGCTGGCTTCTGCACTGACAAACAGCACATATCCAAGAACTAGGGATAACGCACTAAACATTTATGGCTGTTTTCGGATGCAACAAAGGAGATTCTTAGGAACCAATGTCGCAGGAAGTGTTTATTTGTGCAACGAATGGTTTTTGCACTGCCCTGTTACAGTTCCTGAGCATACTGTGAAACAAAATTAGGGGAAATAAAAGTTTGATAAAGGTTTTATTTTCAAAACGCATGCATTACATATGCAAATCCATGCAAAGAAACTAATTCAGTGCAAATCGTCACTTGTTCATTAATTGAGAAATTTGATTGTTGTATTTTTGTGACTCAAATTTGCATAATTTTTGAGTTTGCGCATGACCGGTTTTACTGGAATTAACAGAGGGTTTCTGTTTGGCAAAGAAGTGAGGCTGGCTATGCGTGCCACCAGAGGTTCTCTTGCCTCTCAGCTTCGCCACACTCACAGCTCCCCGCAGCTTCCCAGAGCGAGAAAATCTCTGGTACACAGGATACTGTTTGACAGCTTTTCATAAGAAGTTTTAGTGATACAAAGAATTTCTTTTTTTCAGAAAAAGTGATAACAGACCAAGACAGGGTAGCTAGTCTGTACAATATAACTCCTGACATCATTGGAGAGATGTGTCCGCTGTTGGACACAACAGAAACTGGTGTGAAGAACTGGACACAGCTCGCAAACCTACTTCAAGTGCCAAGGAGTGTTAACCAGGGTTTCACCTCACAAGGAAATCCAACTGAGGAATTGTTCAAGCATTTGTGCGCTCAACAGCCTCATCTAACAGTGAGAGATATCAAGGAATCTGTTTGTAACCTGAAAAGGCCTGATGTTAATGAAGTGTTGAAATCTTCAACGAAAGGTTGGTACAGTAATTATTGTTAGTGTATCAGTTTTGTAGCAAGAATTGTTTTTATGCCTACTTCCAGTGCAATTCTGTTTGGCGTATTTGCAGTATTTCACCATTCATTTCAGTATATATTTTTTAAATTTGTGAGAAGACGTGTATGAGGGACTGGTAAAAAAAGTGCAGGTCTAGGTCACAGTCCCTAAACCTAACACTGTGACACGCCAAAAACAGTAGTGCTCACAAGCAGACACTTACTTGCAGTTGTCTGCAAGTAAGTCATAATTTATTATTTGCAATTGACATAGCAGTCTCTCAGCCTATCGAAAAAGAATTTAAAAAGTATCAAACGAAAACAATTGTGGCAAAGTAAACAGCTTTAGTGGCACTTCACATTAGCGACTTGGACTTCTAATTTCCCTTATGAAATTTGAAAGTTAACTTAAGTTAATAAAGTTAAGTTCAGCTCAGAAGTGTCTTGCCGTGGTCTTCTGATTATGTTTTTGATTGAAGCCACTGAGTGTGTCAGTCATGCCTTGACATTTTGTCTTTTGGACAATATCTTGTGGTGAAGGTGATGCCATTTTTAATTTCAATTTTTTATTTTGTGGTTCTACCCAGTTACAGACACCTCAAGAATAAAGGAATTGATGGAAGACTTGGATGTATTCGAAAAGGTCTGTCACCTTCTAAACCAGCCATTTAAATTTCCAAAGAAAAATTGGTACCATCTGGGCAATGGTTTTGGCATCAAGAGAGAAATACTTGATGTTTTCTCGCCTGTGGACCCTCAGACAGTCCGTGGTCCTACCGAGAATCTTTTCCAGTACTTGGGGGCACAGCAACCCAAGTTAACCATGTCAAGGTTGGCGAAGGCCCTGGATACGATCAATCGTCCAGATGCACTCGTCATTTTGGATGAGCACGGGTTCCAGGTTTGTTAGTGGGAAACTTACTTCTACTTACTTGATGCTTTCATGTGCCATAGCAGTTTGAACAACCCTCACTTAGAGATTTGTGGCTTTCTTTCCTCTAACGTTTTCAAAAAGCAAAATGGCCAAGTTTCAGTTTGTGTCATAGAGCCGTTTTCGGATGACTGTCGAAAACCAAAACCAAAGTAATCACACAGGCCCAATCACAGAGACTGAGGGAAAACAGTTCAGCCAGTTAGAAGCCAAAGTAATTCACGTTTGGTCTTGCGTTTGGTTTTACTTTCCAATCAGCAGTGCGAGTACACGCCATCGCTTGCGTGAGAAGTGTTTGGTTTTGGTTTTGGTTTTGTTCCTGATTGGTTGAGAATGCTGACAAACTTGTTTGGACCAATCCGAAAGTGTACAAACGCAAAACCAAAGCAATCACACAATTACTTTCGACAGTCATCCGAAAACCGCTCTATGTGCCATGGCATGTGTCCAAACAATATTTTTGTATACAAAGGAAAACGTATACACCTTATTCATAAATGGCGGACCTAATTTACGTGCACTTGGAAGGTTAACTTTAAGTATCAAATTTCCGACACCACATCGAAGGTCATATTTTAAATAGTAGCTTCGTGCAACTTTAACCTCTTATCTGTATGTAAAATGCAGCAAATACACGAGGCTTGTGAGGCAAGACTGTCTATCTTTCTCCATTCAAATCTCTACAAATTGAAACAGCTGTAACTTTGCAAATTTTTAAGTTACAACACTCACATTTTTCAAGGTTTATAAATTTGGTATGTGCTTCCAATGCACGCAAATAAATTCTTGCCCTGATGCAGCAATGCTGTAACACAGAGGACACGCCTTTATGGGATTACGGTGTATTGTGTCAACTATGTGGTCAAGTTCCTCGGGGTGGTCAGGTCACTGGGCTTTATGTTTTTGCTACACTACATTTTACATTGTGTTTTTGATTTTTTATTGACATGTGTCTAAAGGTTTATACTTGTTTCTCTTCCAGACAACTAAGTTGCTGGAATATACCACATCTCCATGAAGTCCTAGGTTTGTGATTGTTGCAGAGAAAGTAAGGTAGGGACTTTCTGTCAGCTGTCGTTAGTTTATGTAGAGTAAATTATAACCATAACACTCCACTAGAGAAATCTGATATTTGGACTGAGAGGCTCTAAGGAGCTCTCTTCATATAATAATTATGCTTAGCAATAAGAAGTACCTTTGTGCACCAGTATTATTTTTTGCACGATTGACGTCATACGTGTTGGCATAACAACAAAACGAAAACCCTTGGACAAATCATCAAAATCTGAATTAAACCGCTTAGCTATGATCGGAAGTTGGGCTGCGTCGAGAAAAATGAGCCTTTTTACTCAGCCGAGAGTGATAAACTTCGATTTTGTATTTCAATCTCTTCCCAGAGATATACCATACACTACAGTATGGCGAACTTGGCATTTGATGGCGACTTGTTGATTAAACTATCAATTTTCGTTATGTCCAACATGTTTAAAACATGCCGTAGACGATAATGATTCTGGGACTACTACGGTGTATAATTAAGTTCTAATGCGCTTGCATGAATCAAGCAATGTTGTACAGGCTGTCCAAACGAATCAAACATCGTTCACCAAAACCCAAGAACAAAAGAAATGTTGGACGATGTTGTACAGAATGTCTTACAGATAGCAAACTTCCTCCAATATCATGCAACATCGTAAAACATGTTGGCTAAACGAGTCCAACACTTTCATGCAGCATGCCCAATATCACCCAATGTTGGGCGGTTTTGTATTCGTTTGGACGGGCCTTTAGTCATACCTTATAACCTTGTCACATGTTTGCTGTTGCAGGGATTAGAAATGCCGTTTGGATGAGGGCTGAGGTGCATTTCTTCTGTGTCTTTGTAATCCTGTAAAGTTCCACCAGCTATACCTCCGCTAGGATTTGTAATGCATACATGCCAGGCGTATATAGTGTTAGACATTATCAAGGGAATGAACTAGACAATTTGGCTAAAGTAGTTCCTACATTCCGTTATCATATAGTTCCATGTCAAAGTTTCAAAAATATGACCACGGCACTTGGGCCAGTTCAATGGTCGAACTGCTTTTATATGTGGCAAATCTAGTTTAAGTATTTTGTTCACTAGACGTTCAACGTATTATTTAATTAAATGCAATAAATATGCAAATGAATTTTGCAAGGGCAGGCGAATGGAACGTTTAAAGTCCGACACCGTTTCATACGTCGAACTTCTCATGGACCGAATCTAAGACATAGATTATGTATTACCCAGTGAACAGTTAGGACTGCTTTTATTTTTTTTTATTGTCGTCGTAAGTCGACGTGTCATCAAAGGGATTGAATTCTGTAATTTACGTCGGTCAGCCAAATTAATAAGCAATAGGTTTATACAAACGAGAAGTTTGGCGTTTGAAGTAGACAAAAAGTTGTAGTTTGAAAAGTACGTAAAGTACGAATTTATTCTTGACAAAAATAGCAAAGCAAAACCAAGTTGTTTGAAAGTTCTGCTACTCGTTGTCAGAAACATGTGAATCTTAAGTGTGAGAAGTTCACACAGGATATATTAATAGCAATGTTTTTCTTTCTTACTTTATTTTATTTTTGACATATTATTTCAAAAATAATTAATATTAATTTTTTAATAATTTATTATTAAAAAATACTAGTAACGGAATATTAGATATACACTAGTGGTGTAACAATATTACACAGGGTAAAACTCGTCCTTCCGGTTTGGTCAGTCTAAATTATAATGAATATAGTAGCAATGAACATAGTAGCTTTCTACCGACTATCAGTTATACTTGTCAGTTATCAGTTGTCTGTCGTAATTTGTTGACAGTCGGCAGATTTCTGACATGTGAGACTATGTAGGTTTTATTTCTTTATGTATCCTTTGATAACTTTTATGCTCCTTTTTTAGTGCTTTTATATTTTTTCAAGAAGGATATCTAAAAAATATTGTGTAATAGTTTAACAGTTATGTATGAAATGCTTATTCAGCCGATAGTACGGCGTTGCTAGTGCGATAAATTCATGGTCTTAAGGTTTCAATATAGATTTGCGAGCTCCTCTTGGACGAAAATTTGTGCATCGTCGTAAAGGTCATAAAAAAATCCTAAGATACTTTTTCCGATGCTCCATTAACTTGCCTACAAAACCTTAAGAGCGAATTAATTTTGATATTTAGTTTCAGACATTTTATTTGGCAAATGGTTTAAAGCCAGGAGCGTGAACAGTACGTTTGTTGTGATCGTCCGGGTGAGAGTTGTCTCGAGGAACTGTTGTTGTTGACTGACATTTCGTCGAAACTTCTTCACTTGATTCTGAAAATGACTTCAGCTGGTCGAAACGTCAGTCAACAACAACAGTCTTCCTGAAGACTACTCTAACTCGGACGATCACAACCAACGTGTACTGTAGACGTTTTTATTTTTTATTTTTATCAATTTTTAAAGTAAGGCACTTTTGATCAGTTTTGACGTTTGGGAAATTTCAACAATTGTCATTCGTTAAATTCGCTGATTATGTAACGAACGTTTCGGCGCATAACATGCCTTGGATTTTTTTCACTGTTTTCCTCAGGAAAAAAGTACATTGAACTTGAAGAAGACTAGTACTTGCTAACCTTTATTAAGACCTTTTAAAGTTGAGACAACATGTCGCCGTGTTGTTTAGGTTCATTGCAACACTGGAGAGTGAGTGGTGCGAATGTTTCTGTAGTGTGAAGATTAACCCTTTCACTACTGAGCGCAGAATACAAATTCTCCTAACTATTGAAGAAGAAAATGTATGGGTGATGTAGTGAGAATTAATAGGCCAATCAGTTTCCATTTGAGTGAACAATAAAGTGGCAAATTCTCCATACTGTATGATACATGAGAATGAAGGAGAAATTTGAAGAGGAATTTGTTTTAGATTAAAAAAAAATGTCCTGGATCTCCCTTGGTCTCAGTAAAAAGACGTGTGACCCTCTCCTATCCCTTTATCTGTACTTTATTTATTTCCGGTCACTTCTCTGACCGGAAGTTTACTGACGCCCTGTCACTTTGTGCATAAAACAATTTCCTATCCCGCTTACAAATCGATATCTTCTCGAAATAGCTTTCAGTGACTGCAAAACTATTTGAAATAGACGTCAATTCTACTGCTCTCTTGCGCCAGCATTGTGGACCGAAGGGGGAGGGGATACTCCCCATGATCGGCTACACGGCGAGGCTCTGCCCAAAAAAGGTCCCTTTACAAGCCTGTGTATAAGAAAAGGTATGTATATATTTTTGTATTTTAAAGGGTCGGCAAGAAAGGCTGGACTAAAAAAAAGAGGTTCAAAAATCGTGTTGTCGCGTGCATTTTTTGAAAGTTTTTTTTTACGAAAGTATGGTCAATATTTCGACCCCGTATCATTGTGCTCCATTTTACCCTCACCCCACCCCCAGCGTAAAACAAAGGGAGTGGCGGAGAACAGACGCGTCAGACCGCCCGCAGTCGATTGATTCAGATTTCGAAGACTGCTGGGATACCACTTTGTAACTTATGTTTATCATGCATTGGAAGGTAGTTGCATTCGTGGTGCTCGTTATTTTCGCCGCCGTCTCTGCGAAGTGCACCAAAGACCAAATCTTGAAGTACTTTACTTCTTCGGCTCCACCGTGGAATAACTATCACCGAATTTCAGAAGCTGTTTTCCCTCCGTTACAGTCACCATCTCTCTTGATAAAGATCAATGTCACGTTTGTGAACGAATCGTCTGTTTCTGTAAATTCAACTGAGGCGTGTAATTTGGATTCAAGTGAGAGTAATCAGAAGTTCACGTGGAGTGTGGCATGTTTATACGTAATCGGAGAACATGTTAGTATGTGCACCATGAACTTTTTTTCTTTGTTGACGATTTGGCCGAACAGGAGGCAGACAGAATTGTGTATCAAACTGCCGGAGAAATGCCGTTTTGATTTTATGGAATGGAAACAGAGCATCTATTTTCTTTCAAGGGTAAGTCATGTACTTACACTAGCTTGCTTTGTCTGACATCCGGGAGCTTATTTGTAGAAGGGGGCTTAAGGTATCCCCCCCCCCCCCCCCCCCCCCCAAGTCTATAGTTTATAGTTAGTGGTTTATTATTTTTATTATATCTTAGATTTCTTGTTATGAGTTGGATGTCAATTGGGACGCAAGTCCTGTTTCTTCCTCAGCTGCCATAACACTCCATTGTGTTGTATTTATTTAGAGTGTGTATGACAAATTTAATAACCTAAACTAATTTAATAAACTAAAATGTGAAAACCCTGGGTGGTGGTTGCCAAGAATATTGAGCTTGGGGGAACCTATTCCACAATCAGTGATGTTGTAGAATTTATATTTTATTATGTTAGACTTGTCCCTCAATTTATAACCAATAATTGGTTATTGAAATGAAACCAATGGCATATGAAAGAACTTATGGGGGTATAAAAAAGTGTCTCAGATTGTGATATTATGCTTCAAACTTTTTCTTATGAGATTTTAACCCTTTCACTCCCAAGAGTGATCAAGTTCAACTTTCTCCTTCCATTTCAGCAGCACAAAAATATCATACAGTAAGGAGAACTTGGCTTTTAATACCTTGCTCAGACAATACCTGATTAAACTATCAATTCTCACTACATCTCTTATATAATTTCCTTATAAAAGGTTGGGAGAATCTGCATTTTGAACTTGGGAGTGAAAGGGTTAATGTAAACTGTGAAAATTTATCACATTTGTTAAAATTTAGAGAATCGTAAAAACCTTTTGAAGTAAAAATATTAAAGAAAATTGAAACACTTTTTTAGACCTCCATCAGTTAAAAAAATATGAAAACACTTGTGACATCAATAATTGTGTGATAATGTTTGCCATATTTGGTATCAATGACAGACATTAAAATACCTTAAAAGAGAGACGGGGTCTTATTTAAAAAGATGAGATGACAACAAGAGGTACTGTATTCTTGGCCAACAATAAATGCTACAGTATGTGAATTAAGATGTGGGAAATGTAAAGTAGAAAAATGAATCACCAAGCATCTAAATGCATGTCATTTGCCTTATTTCTCTACTACTTTTAGTGTTCAAAGTTGACAGAATGAAAATGAGGGGAGGGGGGAGGGGGGATATTTGTGGCATACATCACATTCCTATTAATTTTTTTGCAAATAAACCTTGATCAGTCATTTTGGTTGTGCATGGCTGTCTCAGAACCATGTCCACTGTTCATGGTCAGTTGGGTAACCTGGTTGATCTTCGTTGCATAGAGTTAGACATCTGACATATGGCAATATGGGGTCAGTTTTTGATGCTAGTGAATGCCTAATCAAGTTAGTGGTTGGGGAGGGGGGGGGGGGGGGGGGTATTGTCCAAGCCAGCGAGTATTTATGAAAGAGAAGGAAAAAGATGCATACTATTTCCTTTTTTACACATGCTACCTGATAGGCCCTTTGCAGGATCTGGTCAAATGACCCAATTCACCACTTGACTGAAAATTCATCACACAGGCTTTATGAGTGCCAGAAATATATGTCGAGATGCAAAATTTCAGGTCAATAGAATATTAAGCATGAAATTTGCAGTGCCAGAAATATATGTCAAGATGCAAAATTTCAGGTCAATAGAATATTAGGCATGAAATTTGCAGACACTTCAGGCTAGCAAGCTAGTCATGCCAGCCAGCAACCTTTCCATTACAAATCTTCTTAATATTTCTGAACTTTTGAGTGTTGCCAAAGTTGATGTATACTCATGTTATTTGCATGTGTACATATTTTTCAATGCTCATATTTATATATTTATTCATTTACTTATTTACAAATATATTTCTATTTCATATTTCAATTTTTTATTTCATATTTTTCATTTGTGGCACTCATAAAGCATGAGGTGATTAATTATTTTGAATCATGTGAACAGAGCCTGCGAAGGGCCTTTTGGACCTTGCATGCTGGTATTATGGTCATAATGTGCTAAATATTATAAACATGTAAGCGACTTGAATCAGCATTTATTCCAAGAGATTCATATAGGTGACTGTCATATAAGCATATTCAATTTGGATACATTGCAAGACTCCAGCCACATTTACCTCTATTAAATTTGCATGCAAAGCTGCAATGGGCCTTTCAGTATAAAACATGTTTATAATTTACAAGTTTAGTAGTTGTAAGTCTTGTCTTACTGTCTAAACCTAACTGTACACTTTTGGTCACTGCATAGCTCCCTGATAGCTCTAAACATCCTGCTAAACTGGAAGTAAATCCTACATGGCTGGTTCTGTTTTGTACATGTATGTTCTTTGTTGGAATTGGCACTTTCAATGCAAACTGAAAGATGCACAATCTTATAAAGCCAAGCTATTCTTGAGGGGGAGTGTACCTGCTTTTGTCAGAACATACATTTATTATTGATAGTATATTGCTAGAATTTCACATACAGTCTTATGCAGGTGTTGAAATTCATCTAATTTGTATTTGAGGCTTGTCTGAAATAGAATATATTTACAATTTTGTATAGTGCACTCGTTTTTAGCAAGGATATGCAGAAAATATTTCAAGACATGACAGAGATCTAATGTTCATTTGAACCCAGCAGGTTGATCAGCAAAGAATTAAAGATTTTAGTTGTCCAAAAAAAAAAAACATTTTATCAGGAGCAAAATCTTCCATTCATTCTAGAATCAAAATAGGACCCAGGTACCTGGTGATTGACTGACTAAAACTGAAAGCATATTCAAAGCACCATATTTTTGTCAAGAGTTATATTGTTCTCATCACGTCTGTTGTTCTCAGTTACAGAGCATGGCTGTCAGACCAAGTGCACCAGACCCAAGTCAGAACACAGCCAGGTGTGTCACTAAAGGCCATGGGAAAGTAGCACTCACTGGAATCTTGAATGGAGTTTGCTGGATTATCCTGATTGTTTCCATCATTTCCAGCATTTTTGCATTCCAGTATGTGATTCCGATTTTAGAGCAGTATGAGCAGTATGAGAAAGAGATTGACAAGATAACAAAGGAAGATGAAATTCCAAAGGAAAAAAAAGCATACATAGCAGCAGTAAAAGCAAAAGTGTTTTTACTGTGTTCTTTTTTGATTGGATCAATCATATTAGCTGTTGTTACAAAACGTGCTTGTCATACTTGTAAAAAAAGAAATGACTGCTGTTTTATTATGTATTTTGTTATTAAGTCATTACTTTTTGGGGGGTGCTTGTTGTGGTACTTCTACAAGTGTTGCAAATCAAAAGAAAAGTGTTGCAAATCAAAAGAAAAGTGTTGGATTTATATTGCAGTTTACCCATCAATATTTAGTACAATTCACCATGTTCTGTGGATTTTCCTTGGATTTATTACAGAGCCATTTTGGGCAATGCTAATTATAGCAGCCATTAGCTCTTGCTCGTTTATCTTGTTTTATTCAGTTTATCAATATCACAAATATTCAGTAAAATTTAAATGGTCTGGTCTTGAGGTAATTGTTCAATTCATTTTCTATTTCATTGCCTTTGTTTTGCTAATTATTGTTTTTACTGAGGTGGGACAAGCTTACTTTTCTGACAACTTTACTGCAACTGTGACTCAGGGAATACTTGTTTTTGCTGTTACCATGTGCCTCAAATACCTGGAACAAACCAGGAAATAAGAACTTCCTGGAAATGCTCAGGATAAGCCAAGAACAAATATAAAGCCTGGGATAGAGGCTGAGCAATTTAATCAGTGCAGTAAATTTCCCAAAGGATCTTGACCTGAATATTTTCTGATCCAGTCTTCTAACTTCAAATTTCTTTTTCAGTAACTCCAAGTGATATATCAGTTTGGTGAACGTGAGGCTTTGAAGCTTGTAGTTTAGAAGGGGTTTAAAAGTGCACCCCCTTCCACCTTATATTCTGTTCAGAGAACAATCAGTATAGGCACAAAACACTAGAGTGACATTATGCATCAGAATCACCTGTTGTGTTCACAAATTTCAAAAGATCCCTGAGGTATGCTTGCAGACTAGCAACTGAGAGATAGAATCATCTTAAAAGAAGCATGAAAATCATCACGCATTTTTACAATACAGTATTTACATTTCAGGATTAGGTTAGGTCGTCTGCAATTTTTATTTATTTAGACTATTTGTAGTAGTTTAAATGTATTGGTGACTGGTATTTTATTGTTTGAGTAGCTAGTTTATTTTTCTTTAAGGTGCATGTATAGAACAGATTAGGTGCTTGTCTAGTGATTTTGAGATATTATTGGAATAGTTATTTATGTATTTCTAATTATTATGTAGTTACTGGTAATATCTATTTCAACTAAGTGGTATGTTGTATTTCTGAATAAAGATTGTCACCATTTTCTTGGCTTCAATCATTTAATTGGTATAAAACTTTGCACACAATTCATTGTCTTCAACAACGACAAAATCTACTTTCCAAAATTCAAAATCCATTTTCCAAAAATCCAAAATCAACTTTTAATATAAAACATAATATAATTTTTGTGATGCAGAAGAATATCATTTGTTGTGTAATAAGTTATTTATTATACAACTCCCTTACTAAAAGATGTAAATTATTTTTGAATCGTGGTACGTTGTGACCAAAGTGACATGTTTTCCGCGCGCCATATGTCAATCAAGTTTATTGCGGTGTGTGCTTCTGAAATACTCTACTTTTGGGGAGTGGACAAAACACTGACCCCCAGTCCATGGACTACCCCTGAAAATCATTTAAAAGGCGAAAAACAACTGTTTGAAGCACATTCAATGTCTATTTTACACATACCTTTCGCTTTTGCTTGAGAAAATGTTCAATGCGATCCGTTGTCTTGGGCGCCATTTCAAAATGTCAGCATCCGCTGACTGGTAGCACTGGCAACGCTCAAAGTTGCATCCAGGCCTCTCACGTTGGTGGCGACTGACGAGCAACGAGCAAAGATGAGATTTTCATCAGATAAATCTTGTTGCATCGAATATCAAATATCCATCTGTGGTATCGACTCAGAGGACTGTATTAAATCTTCAATTGCCTTTATTGATTCACTTCTCTCGCATGCTCTTCTCGACTCAAATTACAACTTGCGAAACCGCACTCGCGCACATTGGTCTCCGTGCCGAGAGTTATTAGTTAATCAACCTAAAACAGAAACTAATTTCCAGCTGAATGAAAGTCGCTTCTGGCGTCCGTAACAATCTGTCTTGATTTTTTATTTGAGATATTAGAGTAAATGACTAAGGAACTTTTTTGGTAAAAATTTCAATCTGCAGATGGCAACTCAGACTGCGCAATAACCAGCGTAACAGAAGCAAGGCTTGAATATGGCTTACTGAGCCCTGAGGAACGCTGAAAATTTCACCATACAGTAACTGTTCTTCGAGTAATGCAAGTTTGTCTGCTGGTCAGCGTATGTTGCATAGTACACTATATAAGTCTTACATATAGTGCCTGCTAAGACAAAACGGCGCCAACAAGAGAATATGGGTCGCATTGAACAATTTCTTAAGCAAAAGCGAAAGGTATGTGTAAAATAGATGTTGAGCGTCCTTCGAACAGTTGTTTTCCGCCTTTTAAATGATTTTCAGGGGTAGTCCATTTGGGTAGTCATATGGTAGCGGGGGTCAGTGTTTTGTCCACTCCCCTAAATTTGGCACTAAGAACACCGAATGCATTCTCGCTCACTCTTCGAGCACGTGACAGTCTATAGTTAAAGATCCTCTGCTCTTCAGTCAAGCCTTGTTTTGGATACGGCTTCATTATGTTTGGGGTCAGGCTGAAACCATCATCTCCCACGAACTAGTATGATATAATGAGGTTCCAGTCTTCAGAGACTCTGAGCTCATTGAAAGTAAGAGGTTTTGGATCTGGGATGTTCAATTTGTTTGCCTCTAGAGCTTGGTAAAACGCTGTGTTTCTCAAAACTCCTACATCGCTTATGCGGCCTTGGCATCCAACATCAGCAAAGATAAATTCTGCATCGGGGCCCACAACTGCCATTAACACAATGCTAAAATAACCTTTGTAATTAAAGTAATCTGACCCAGTTCCAGGAGAATGCAGGATCCTGACGTGCTTCCCATCGATCGCACCAAGGCAATTTGGGAGCTGCCATCTGCGTTGGAAACGATCAGCGATCTCCAACCATTCATCCTTAGTGCTGGGACATACAGTGCATGGTGCGAGAACAATAGAAATGGCCTTGCACGCGGTAGGAATAAGTAGTGAGAGTGTTCCTTTGTTGATCCGGAACTGATATTGTAGACTTGTATACGACTCATCTGCGAACTGTCACGGCAAGCTGTTCAGGGGGGGGGGGGGGGGGGGGCGGGCGGGAGATATGGCATTCCTCATGTGGGTGTCTTTCTTCTCGGCCAAAAGAGGATACACTTTGTTCAGTAACTCTTCAAAGGTGGCTAGGTCTAAACGTAAGTAATTTCTGTAGTGTTCGTGGTCACCCTCGAGATCTTTCAGCAAGTGGTGAAACGCCCCATCTGTTTCTCTCGTAGCGATCCACGGTTTTATCCAAATTTTCCGCTGCTTTTGACGTTTTTGGTGGCGAGCAACTAAAACAGCAATTAACACACATTTTAAGCAAGCGGTAGCTATGTCCCTCGTTTCATCTTCTTCATCCTCCATCTTTCACGAACTTCGAGCGTGACGCCATATGTGCTCAAATCGACATGAAAATTGCCACGAAATCGCTGGTGGTTTACACATGCAATTTGAAATCGCATTAAAAAACGCAACTTAAAATCGCACCAAAATCGCATCAAAAATCGGATGTGTAAACGGGCCATTTAAGACTGATATTGCCAAAGGGATATGTACACCCTCTAAACAGAATATCTCGTCTGATATGGGCTATGGGAAAATCCTGGCTTTGACGTAGAAAATATTTCCATGACGGGTCCAGATAAATGGGTGGCTCAGTTCTTTTTTGGCTTGTAGAGAATATTTGAACAGAAGCTTGTTCCTTGGTGTGAGGCTATCCACCATGCAGAACTTTCCTTGTGTAGCCCTAGTGAGCCTAACTACTTGTGTAGATCCTCTTGAAGGCTCTTTCTGGCATCGTAGAAGCGATTTTCACACATGTGAAGGGACAAATTTGGAACAAAAGCATGCTCAAAAAGTACAGAAATAGTACCAGAATAAATTAGGCCAAAACCTGAAAACAACTTTTTGTTGGCAAGTGAAAGCATTTAGTAGTAAAATACCTCATCTCATTATTACAATAGTGTGTACCAAAATGAGCAGTTGCAATATAAGACCCACGGTAAGTAAATTAGCTATAGAACCAGGTGACACGATGGACCACTGGAGCGCAAAAGAACGCCGCCAAAGCGGCTAAGGTTATGTAAACACAGCTGTGTATACACAAACAAAACACTTAAGTTCCTTTGTTAAATAAAACCTTTGTTGGAAGATGCACCTGTGACTCTGAGGGTTAGGTTAGCTTTCCTGGTACAAACGCTTCGCGAACCAAAGATGCGCGTAGTGACTAGTCCAGGATCCTGAAAAGTCACCTAAACTAAGATCAGAGCACAGGGGCTCCCTGTACTCGTGATGTACTCCGGATTATAGGTTTCTCAACGCTTCACACTGTATTTGACGGTCCGATGGGCACACGTTGTCACGTACTCAATCAGGTTACAGAGCATAACAAACAACTGAATCTGAACCACGCCATTATTACTCAAGACAAGATCCCATAAGGCCTTTCCAGTCCTGTTCAATGAATACTTCATATAACTTGCGATACACTCCCCCGGTTGGCCATATGTAACTGGTCAACACTCAAAAAACAAACTTAAATTTCAACAGTCAAGAGTACTAAACATAATGTTCACGCAATATCATGTATCAAAACGAGTTCGGTTCCTAATGTTCATCTTGAAGGTCCGCAATCCATTGTCTTCTCAGCCGGTCACCTTCCACTGCAACTGAGATCCAGTGGACCTCTTCATCCTAACGTGGGCGTTTCTGAACTCCATCAAATACTCGCTCTTCCACCTTCTCCAGAAGTGGTTCATAACACTGTTGAGGTGTTTCCACCGCATGCTTAGATTGTCAGGCGAGACTTTGAATTCATCATCTAATGGGACATCGCTGTCCTGGTCGGGTAGGCTTATAATTCTTCGACCACATAGAAAGTGAGATGGTGTAAGAGGTTTTTCAACATCCTCCGAAGAGATGTAAGACAGGGGGCGGGAGTGTTTCCACCGCACGCTTAGATTGTCAGGCGAGACTTTGAATTCATCATCTAATGGGACATTGCTGTCCTTCTTCTTTCTTTGGCTGCAGCTGTTGTGGCCGTTGTTGGTCCTCTTCGTCGATCTGCAGATCACAGTTAACCTCAAGTGGGTACAGTAGCTGCACAGGGCGCTTCAAAATGCTGCACTTCCCTCTCTTGGTTGCAATCTTGACTCTTGCTCCTCTAGTTAGGCCATCTGTACCTGTGATAAGTTGCTCCACCTTGCCCAGTTGCCAGAATGTCCTGGGGTGGTTGGTATCATGGACCAAAACCATGTCTCTTACAGCGACGGAAACGGATCCAGTGGACCTCTTCATCCGAACGTGGGCGTTTCTGAACTCCATCAAATACCCGCTCTTCCACCTTCTCCAGAAGTGGTTCATAACACTGTTGAGGTGTTTCTACCGCATGCTTAGATTGTCAGGCGAGACTGTGAATTCATCATCTGATGGGACATCGCTGTCCTGGTCGGGTAGGCTCATAATTCTTCGACCACATAGAAAGTGAGATGGTGTAAGAGGTTTTTCAACATCCGGCTCCGAAGAGATGTAAGACAGGGGGCGGGAGTTCAAGGTCATCTCAGCTTCAGCTACGACAGTTGCTAGTTCATCAAGTGACAATTTGGCATGCCCAATGGTCTTCTTTAAACACCATTTCAAAGATTTCACCAACCTTCATAGAAACCATAGATCGAAAGAAGTCAAACGGCTTTTTCTCTCTCACAAAATTTGCAACTTAAAGTTAATTGCATCAAAGAAACAATTAGTTATTTTACTCTGCGAGCAGTGGTTTCTCCTACGCTTGACCACTGCTCGAAGGGTAGTTTTTCCACTTTGCACTTTCGAAAGATGATACTTGTGTAAAAAAAAAAAAAAAAAAAAAAACCGGCGCTGCACAGAAAAAGTCTTCTGTACTGGTACGCAGTCTGCTGATGAGAGAGCTTTTTTGGTATTCAGTTAATGTGTCTTAAAGTAAAAGTTTGGATACGTATGCACTATGCATTTTTCAAACAAAAGCGTGATCGCCCCCCTCCCCCTCCCATGATTTATCTCCTCCTCCTCCTCCTCCTGGCCATGAATTTCACGCGATATAACTTATCTCTGTCTTGAATAGGCTAATTATTGGTCCAGTCTTGATCAGGGTCACAAATTAGAGCTTTTGTCTTAATTTACACGGTGTCTTAATTGAATACAGTCAAGGTTTTATAGTCAGTGGAACCTTCCCTATCTAAATTCCTGCTTCCTGTTTCTTGACTTGAACGGACTGTCAAAGTGGGAGCACATCTCAAATCATCGAAAATGATGAAGAAATCGACAAATGCAACGACGATGATTTGGCCCCCCGGGGTGGGGGGTCATAAGCCATATAGGTATGTGCACCCCAAAGGGTATCGTTTTCAAACATTTTTAGTCTGGAGTAGGGTAGAGATTTTGTTGTTCTGGGGCTAGGGTCAGTAGTGAACAGAAACCAGTGTCGCCGCGGACACTGCACAACAAATGGAAGAAACACCAAGCGGAAATCGATGCAAAAGAAAAAACTCTAGATTAGAGTATACATTTTGGAATCAGGTCTAAAAATAGGGTATAGAAAATCAGATATTTGGTCTGCAATATGGTAAGGGTACGGGACCGGGCGGCACACAAAACTAAGATGAGTACCCCTCCCCCGTCCCGGGATTTGGCCAGTGAACAGATGGAGAGTGAACAGGAATTTAGGAAAGAGTTGTTCATGACCTCTCACTCAAGCACCCCATAAAGCACCCATGACCGCACAATAAGCTAAAAAGATTGAGCGTGAAATCTCTGAAAGAGATGTGCTTCCACTTTAGCATTCCGTTCAATTCAAGAGACAGGAAAGCCGACCTGATTGGAAATTACAGGATATTACAGCATGTTCATGTTTCCAAGAGTTCCAGAACAGAAAACATGCAAACACAAAAGTCGGCAATCGCACTTTTGTTTGAAAAAGTGCATAATGTATACGCATCCAAACATTTACTTTAAGACACATAACTGAATACCAAAAACGCTCTCTCATCAGCAAACTGCGTACCAGTACAGATAAGAAGATTTCTTCAGCGCAAAATATGCAGGAACTTTTTACACAAGAAAAAACTATACCCTGAGAGCAGTGGTCAAGCGCAGGAGAAACCACTGCTTGCAGGGTAAAATAACTAATTGTTTCTTTGATGCAACAAGACAGGCCCGTGGCCAGTGCGCTTGTGACGTCATTAGTACAATGAATAGAGACACGCGGGGTCCCGGGAGAGGAACTTTTGTCGTGCGTTTATATGCAAAAGATATTATAGCCGAGTCAGTTTTTGCACATGACGGATCCAAGAGCTCCCTTTATTTTTCTTGCCCTCTTTTCTTCTAATTTCGGTCAAACAGATATTCACAAAAAAGTGTATTATAATAATTGAGAGAAAATAATTATCCGTAGGAATATTCTTCGTTTGCAGCAACCCAGTTTTCATAGCTCCCGACTTATGCCGGGTATGATGTTTCATACGGAATAATATTTTCAATGAGTGATTTGCTTTTGCCTTGAGTGATCGTTTTTGCCGGGATCATTTTGAACTTGCTTTCCGATGCACGTGATAGTACTTGTGTGACGCTTGCTATACAACCTGGCAACCTTGTTGAGTGAATTTTCAAGCTGATATGTTTTGTGGAGGAACTGTGTTGTCATTTTGTAATGGGATTGACTGGGGAATACCCGACATCTTAAGTAGCTGTAAGACAGCGTAATAGCCTTATCTCGTCTTCCCAGCGTGTGCATCATGTTCAAGTAGCTGTAATTGAAAGCTTTCAGACTTATCTCTGTAGCACATTAAAACATGACACTTCCCATGATGAAATTACTTCGTATGAAAAAGCCATCTCAGACGTTACGCATCCTACATGTACAAGTCTGATCACTAATATGTTCAAGACTGCTATGCATTAAGCTTTAACGCAAAATTCTGGGTCGATACGAAATTAATCTCTATCGGAAGCTGCAGACGTTTGAATACCGTGACAGCAAAGGCGTGCATCACGGGCTTGTGGAGCGAACATTACGGCTCGGATAGTCGGATATCAACCTTGAGCTTTTGAAGACTCCGAGGTATTCAGTGACAAATATTCTCGATGTAATCGCCTGCCGGTCTTTCCTGCTTTTGTTAGCGGCGTGAGTGAAGGCTAAGTAGCTGATGATTCGGGATTCCCCGTTCTATGATATTATGCTCCTGACATTTCATTGACAGATCTTGTATCTTAATCTCGCGTGATATTTGCCTCAGACCTATTAGTAATTCAGTATCCTCAGACAATAAACAAAGAACCTTTACTGCACGCAAAACGAAGTTAAACGCCGACTGTTCGTATACGCCTCGCGTTACACAAAGCCGCAGAGTTTCCGACAAAGGGAGACGCTCTGCCCGCAGGGAAAAGTTCAAGTTCTATCAAGTTTCGACACGTCTTCTACTACTTATTCGATGTTCTTTCACACAAATATTGCTCAGAACACAGATACATTGGTTGAAGCGGTATCTATAATCGAGCATTTGCAAAACACAACCCTTCGTACTTTACGGGGGTCCCGCTGGTAACATATCAAGCATTTGTGTACGGCTATTTTCAAGTCTTCCGACGCTTAAAAACAATGCAAGCCAAAATCGCTCTTAAAGTATGGCTTCCATGCATCCAGAAAACCAACCGATGATCGTTTTGTTTGGATCAACAACTGAAGGACCGGAATTTTTTTCTATATCCCTTGACAGAGAAAACGCATTGTACTTGGTTCTGTGATTTTGATCTCTGAATACGTCTGATCTTGCAATGCCTGTTTTTTAACACATTTTAAAATACAAACGTATCTTAGCACCTCGGTTACTTTTGGCAATCTTCTTTTTGAGCTTCTAGCTTTCTCGCAGCGATGGTTTATTGATCCTAATTTTCTCTTTCCATTTCCATCTGTGGCTTTTTAAGCTCGCGTTCAGCACGAAGTGCTGAAAAGCGAAGCTTCATGCGATCCAGTCAATTGGAATGTGTCCCGGTGCTGTCAACAATAGATTCCAAATATGGAAGTCGTTC
Source organism: Plumapathes pennacea (assembly GCA_964036295.1). Taxonomy (NCBI): domain Eukaryota; kingdom Metazoa; phylum Cnidaria; class Anthozoa; order Antipatharia; family Myriopathidae; genus Plumapathes; species Plumapathes pennacea. The sequence continues at coordinate 10,106,843 of OZ038472.1, read as the reverse complement.
TTTTCCCAATTTGGGCAGTATCGATATTACTGACAAAGCAACAAAATCGAGAACGCGATCGTCGAAGTAGTTTTTGCGGTGGCATTTTTAAGCATCCCACCTTATTGCAGTTAAGACTGAGTCAGTCAGTCTGTCCGTCATGCTGTGCCAACAATTGCCTTTGAAATTTGAGCATAGCGAATACGCATGAAGAAACGAAGAGATGGGAAGACGTTTTCTGGAGTTATTTTGATTGTTATCATTGTATTCCTGAATTTCCAGTAGATCTGTTGCACTTCAGAAATTCTTGGTTTGACAAGCGTAAGTTAAAGGTGAAAGACCCGTGACCACTGACAGCCCTGATCGCCATCGAGCGACTTCAGCTTGTCGAAATATTTCTATCGTTTGATTATATTTGCTTTCCTTCGCATAGTAGAGCTGTAGAGTAATGCTGTAGTAATGCTGTAGAGAACTGAGAGAAGAAGAATTCGAAAATGAATTTGACCAAAACCGCACGTAATGTCAACAAGTTATCAGATTTCATTTAAACTTATTCGACTTGAAACTCAGCCAAAAGAAGAAAGGCGTGTTTTCTTTAAGCACGTATTTAGCTTGAATGCAGCCCAGGCTGGAGTATCATGGCCTCTGATGAATTTTTTGTAGATGTTGAACATAAGCTGTGCATGACACGAGTAATGAAGTTACGGATAGACTCTTTTCTTTGCGACTCCGGAAGGCCTCCTTCGGGTTCAAAGATTTGGACTCGGTGAAGAATTTTAAATTTTCCCATTTCGAGCGTCTAAGTTTTATAATTTTCACCCTCTGCCGCCTCGTAAATGAGGGTTTTCAAAACTGAGACTAAATCGAATACACGGTTCAGCAAAAGTGGAGGCCCGCGGAAACGGATGCAAACTTCCACATACCTAAAACTGAGCAATTTTTACGATGTGGCCTTGAGCCAGTTCTATTAAATACCCACTCCCGCAGAAGTAATTTTTACAAATTCGCGAGCTTACAGCTGCCTTGCTGCTTTGATTATTGTTTCCATGTTGTTTCCATGCACGTTCACGGAACGCATTAGCATTGTGAAGTACGTAAGCTCGGGTATAATCATGAACTTTTGACGACTTTGGGACATTCTTTGAAATGTATTCTCGTATTAGTCGCCTGCTTTTTCTACTCTTGTTCAAAATGCGTGAAAGGTTATTCAGGGGTACGTGGCTCTGCTCACGACTTTGTCTTGGAGGACTTCGGTTTTCTTTCACATAAACATTTGTGGGAATACAATAAAACTGAGCGAAGCGAGATCTACCAACGGTCACTTTTTCCTCAGCCATTTCCCAATTTTCAAATAATAACGCCATCTGTTCCACTGATTGTTTGACCTTCATGGCACCGAGCCAAAATGTCGCAACAACAACATAAATGCACAGCAGAGTGAAATTTTGATCCCAAACAAAATTCAGATTTTCTGACGCTTTACTTGTATCAGCAAGAATAATACAAAGTAAAAGAATACAAAGTACCTTCAAGTTCACCCTCATACTAAACAGTTTCATATAATCCGCTATCAAGCGCTTGTCAAGAATCGCCGTCTTTACACAGGTTCTCGTCTTTGTATCTCGAGCGCCTTCGTTCAGCTTGTTCCTTCAAGTTCTCAAAGTTCTGGATATCAGATTCTTCGTACATTTCTGTACAGTTGTGCATAGTTATGCAGTTCATTGATAAGTTCATTGCATTTGCTTTCATGGCTTTCAATATGGCTTTTGAGGCTGAACGGACCGACCAAAGCCAAAACCGCTCAATGAAATTTAGTGTGGGCCTACCGCAGCCGGCGTATGCGTTTGTAAGTAAGATGAGCGGTCCATAAAATAATCCACAGAGCCAACTAAGGCAAGCAACTTGCTGTCTTCAAAATGGCGAAACTGCTCGCCCGCCAAGTCACTTGATCACAACGTCATCACAAATCACATGATAATATGAACCAATCGCCGCACGCAGATTTGTAACCCAGAAAAAAAAAAAAAAAATCATTCCATTTTAAAGCTTGTGTCGTCACAAGCAATTAACTTTAAGTTGCAAATTTTGTGTGAGAGAAAAAGCCGTTTGACTTCTTTCGATCTAAAATTAGACATGACTCATTGAGTTTAACACTCACTTGTCAATCAAGTAACACAGAAATTATTCATAACAAGTGTCACAGTCACGAGAGTGTGTTTCTTTGAAAAAGAGTGCAGCAGAAATCACTAATGATGTATTTCCGGATGTATATCCTCCAAGTGAGTGTTTGTTTATTAAATTTCGCCGTTGGCGGCGACTGGCAAATTGTGTGGTGCGTGACCTTCAGCACGTCGGGTGAGTCGGGTGGCTCTCGCAGACGTTTTATGGTTCAAAACTTACACAAATCTACCAAATATCCGCTCTGATGGCTTTATCAGTTGCTTAAAACATTATGAGGCTTGGCTGGGAGAATTTACAGCAATTAAAATCGCCAATTGTGGCATTCTACTAGCAGGCGAAGTTACGGCAAAAACGGCGACGTGAGTGAACTTCGGAAGCTCACCGCACACTGAAGGAGATTGAGGCCAAAAGGTTTTATTGCGGAAAGTTGTAGATGGAACCTTAAACTTTAATTTGATGTGCCTTGCTTTGGAACAAAGTTTCCCACTTTTTGCTAAATCCATTATGAAAATGGTCAAAAGTGGTCCTCGTGAAACACAGCCTTGGGTAGGTCGACCATTCAGTCTCGTATCTCGCGAATATTAAAGGAAAGGAGATTTTTAACTCTTCTGTATAAAGAAAAGACACAAAACTTCCATGTAATTCAAAGTTTAAAGCTCGGGATCTTATACTTTCGACGAAGCAATTCGTCGAACTTGCCTAATTTTCAGAATTTCGACAGGCGCCAAAAGGCTGACGCGGGGTCAAGGTCATTTCGTTCATTTCGAAAGTTTCGAAAGCCAGAGAAATAATTCAGACGAAAGGGTTTCACTTTTATAAGTTGCATGCCAATTTTGACTTGTAGGGAGAAAATTAGCGAAATCCATTTTTGACCCGGAAATCGGCAGGTGGTTTTTACAGACTGCCTCTTAAAACTGCGGAGTTACCAACAAAGTGCTCCGTAACACACACACATGAGCCGCGGTCAGTGGTTGCTAAGCGTATTATTATGCAGAGATGCTATCTGTGAAAGTCGTCTCAAAAACGGATTGACAACCCAGAGTGTTTGACCTCTCTTTTGAATAGTAATGAAAGAACGTGCGTTGGCGCGGAGTTTACTGAACATCATGCTATCGTTCAAACATTTCCGCCGTGTTCTTATATGGGTTACTCAACTGAGAACCCCACTGGTACTCCTTGCTATTTGGTGTCTCGTTTATGTAGCCACCACAGTCGTGCTGTTGCAAAACAACTCTATCAGGCAGCAGGCAACGGCTCGTGTCGACGCAGACAAATCAGAAATTGCTCTTCGCAACCCGTCAGGACCATTAGAAGACGCAAAATCAAGGACGTATTTTACAAAAGACAAAAAACGGGCAGCGGGAAAACTTAACGTCCATGTGTGGAGCCGTTTGTCTGGATTTGAGGTCAGTAGCTTGAAGCAGTCGACATCCTTCCCTTATTCTCCTGATCGCAAAACTTTTGTTTCAAATTTTACAAACCAAGTACAAGAACGCAACATGGGCCAGCGCCTCTTTGGGTTTGTGTTTCCACGGGTCACTGGCAAATATCATTTTGCTATAACTTCCGATGATACTTCAGAACTATGGTTGAGCACAAACGACAACCCAAGGAATGTTAGTTTGATTGCCAAGGTGTATGCAGAGGGGAGGCCAGCTTGGACTAAATTTGGAGATTATGGAAAGTACCACACACAGATGTCTGGAGAAATCATTCTCAACAGTGACCAAAAGTATTTCATCGAAGCTTTGCACAAGAACGGCGGGGGGCCAGGGCATGTGTCTGTTTTATGGAAGCCACCAGGAACATATCAATTCAGCATTATAACAGGACAGTCTCTGTACGCCTTTAATGCCGGTGAAAATACAGAGCGGTGCCCACAATGTAACGGAGCTCCAAGTCACTTCGAACCATCACCTGCTCCACCTCCTACCGCTCCACCCCTGTTGTCAGACGAAACTTTCCAGTATTACTACAACACATCAATTTTCAGCCCACAGCATCTGGAAGGTGTTCTTCCAGTTGTTTCCTACAACCCAAGTTACGTTGTGAGGGATGGCAAAGTAAAATGGAAGCAAGGCATAAGGATTGTATACGCTCATTCAAGTTCTGTCTACCCCGAAGATGTTGTTCGCATAAAGCCTGGATATACGCTTGTTCGTTGGTCAACTCCAAACCGTGTCCTGCCAAAAGCGAATGCAGAGCAGGTTGTGAGCCAATTCATGTTGGCACTCGAACGTCAACACAGCAAGTAAGCCGTTATAATGCTATTATTTACAGTATTTATTCTTTTCTATTTATTATTTTTTTCTTTCATTTCTCTGCGGTAGTTTCGGGGAAAGCCTCTTCTTGACTAGCGCTGCGTTGCCGTCAAAAGTTCGAATACGCGGCGAAAGTGGAGGTTCGCGGAAACGGATGCGAACTTGAGGAAAATTTTAAATGAGGTGTAGTATTCTTCTCTATTTTCCGTTTGGTGATTATTCATCGTTTACAAACCATAGTTGCGTGTTGCAACGCCACTAGTCGGCCGCTCTCTTTTGTCGCACGGCAGTCTGGTATAGTTCAGACTACGTGTAGTGCACAGTGATACATTTTGAACTCCAAAATTCGCTGATACAACTTACTAGACGAACTACTGCAAGCTAGAAAACGCAATTAGAATTGTGACTCACGTCGTGTTTACACAAGACACATTTACCTCGGTGGAAGCATTTACTTTACTGCAGTAAACGAACCATACATGTAGACAATTTACAAAACATTGGTAAATGTAGTTCAGAACAAAACGATTCGAATACGCTACGTGTGAACGCGAATTTTTTTAAATCCGCATCAAGAAAGTTGCGGATTCAAAAATGGTTACCGGTCGTTTTGCCGACGAGTCGGCTCGCCTACATCCAGTTCGCTAACGTCTCAGGTCGGTTCGCAAACGTGTCAGGAGGCGCTCCAGTGTGATGGATGCGACCTTTGGCAGCATCGCACCTGTAACACCGGAATTGATCGGGCCACTTCCCGGGTTGCAGTGGAAGCGGAGAGCGACATCGACTGGCGGTGCGCGCCTTGCATCGATTTGGAATCTATTCCCGTCCCGGAAGATGAAAACACTGGTACGTATCGCGCAATGACACAAACACTCAAAGTGCGGTCTATGTATTAACTTTTATCTTTATATCTCCAGCTCAGGCGATGGAGTTATTCAGCGAGAATTCGAGGGAGGTCGAGTTGCCAGAAGCCGAAAGCACTCGGATTGGTGAGTTTCACTTATAGCTCCGCTTATTAGTTTCGCTTATTATAGCTTGTGTCAGTCAGTGCCGTTGTGCGTTGTAGTTATCTAATCATGCATGAAAAGTTAGTTTAATACCACATTAGGCGAAAAGACTTGAAGGCCCGAATTTGAATCTGTGCCGTTGTGCGTTGAAGTTATCTAATCATGCATGAAAAGTTAGTTTAATACCACATTAGGCGAAAAGACTTGAAGGCCCGAATTTGAATCTGTGCCGTTGTGCGTTGTAGTTATCTAATAATGTCTAATAATAATCGTAATAATTTTCTTGTCAATGTCGGTGCAAGAACTCGGTCTTGCGGTAAATGTAAATAGGCAGTTCAGTTTAGTTTAGTTCGAAACATTAATTTGTAAATTAAAAAACTGTAATAAATAAGTTGGCAGAGAATATTGTTTTTCTTGAGTTTTGTATTTATTCGGAATCGACTAGAATTTACTACGGAGTTTTGTTCGTTTCGATTCACTGCTTCTACGCCAGATGCTTCGTTAATTCGATTTCTGTGATACAAATTGTTCAGCGAATCGACTTTGACACATTAGCGAATCGACTTTGACACAGCATTAAAGAATTTATCTACAAGAAATATGACCCGAGTTTTGTTCGCTTGTCGACCTTACCATTCACTACTTCTACGCCAGAGTTATGATAACACGATTTTTGTGTGTTACGAATTGTTAGGCGAATCAACTTTGACACGTTAGCAAATCGACTTTGAAACGTTAGCGAATCGACTTTGACACGTTAGCGAACCGACCTGAGACGTAAGCGAACTGGACGTAGGCGAGCCGACTCGTCGGCGAAACGACCGCAATCTTCAAAAATATCCGGATACTTGTTTGTCTCGAAAATATGTTAATTGTGCAAATACATTAATTACATTGGTTGAGAATCAGTGGCAATTTCCGGCAATTCTACTTTTTTGTTGAAACTCGAATTTGGAATCACGAAAATAAAGGAAAAACCAATTCTTAGCGCTATTCTTTCTCGGGAAAGTTGAAATACCCCAATTATTTTCTACGTCGTTGTATTCGGTCTGCAACGTAAATATTCTCGACCTTTCTGAATAAAAATCTCGATCTTTTCTGAGATTTGTTCCAGCCAGTAGTTTGGGGAAATGTCAGACATTTTCTCACGTTTGTCTGTCGGTTCGTGTCTCGGAACAAGCTCATGCTGTTCCCACGTGACTTTACAAAAAAACAACTTCGGGCCACTTGCTCGCCGGGTTTTGGCGCGACGACACGTGCACGGCAAGATGTCTTTTTGTAAAAGTTAAACGAAAGGGCAAACTGGTGAAGGTAAAATTATCAGACTTAACAGTTAAAAGCATTTCAATGATCTTTAAGTATCACCGCTCCTTCGATTTCATCTTCCAGGTAAACTCCTTTCAAAGCATTCAACTTAAAGATCATTGAAATGCTTTTAACTCAGTGTTAAGTCTGATATTTTTACCTTAACCAGTTTGCCCTTTCGTTTAACTTTTACAAAAGACATCTCGCCGTGCACGTGTCGTCGCGCCAAAACCCGGCGAGCAAGTGGCCCGAAGTTGTTTTATACGAAAAGTCACGTGGGAACCGCATGAGAAAGGCTCGTTCCGAGACACGAACCGACAGACAAACGTGAGAAAATGTCTGACATTTGCCCAAACCTGCTGGCCGGAACAAATCTCAGTAAAAATCGAGATTTTTATTCAGAAAAGGTCGAGAATATTTACGTTGCAGACCTTATACAACGAAGTAGAAAATAATTGGGGTATTTTAACTTTCCCAAGAAAGAAGAGCGCTAATAATTGGTTTTTCCTTTATTTTCGTGATTCCAAATTCAAGTTTCAACAAAAAAGTAGAATTGCCGGAAATTGCCACTGATTGTTGAGGTCACATTAGACACCTTTAAGGCCGATTTTCACTCTTGAAGTAATCGGAGACGGAGAAGGAGACGGAGACTAGACGTAAGACACTTGCGCGCGTGTGAAAATTAGCGAACGGACTTGGACGACTAATGCGTCTGACGCGGTGAACATGTGCTCCGTCTTTCTGCTGTTTTTCTTCTTGAGTCAGCTTATAACCGGGACAGGAGTCGAGTCCAGGGGCTATGTAAGGTCCGGCCTCACCTTCAGAAGTGATGTTCTGGCTATGAGTGCAAATAGCTCCACGGAGAATGGCCTTGGGCCCCGTCCACACTACGCCGGATAAATTTGAAAACGGATATTTATTTATCCCTTTTGGCCTCCCGTCCACACTAAGACGCGTTTTCGGTGACCGAAAACGAATATTTTCGAAAACGCTCTCCAGAGTGGATATTTTCGAAAACTCCGGTTTCATGTTGTAGTGTGGACGGCGAAAACGGAGCTTTTCGAAAACGCATGACGTTATGCTCAATTCAGGCATTTAGCGTTTTTGGTCAGTCCAGCGTATTAGTGTGGACAGCGAAAACGATTCGAAAACGATAGTGTGGACGGAAAACTTTCGATGCGTTTTTCGTATGAAAACTCCGTTTTCAAATTTATCCGGATTAGTGTGGACGGGGCCTTGGAAATCAGTTCTAGGTATGGTACTTGAACTTGACCAACCCAACGGAAAGCATTTGCATTGTTAATGCACACCTATTCACCCATGCTTTGTATTAATTGATCAAGCCTTATTGTTCCCTGAGTTCACTGATGCGAGGCCGACATGCAAATGTTTGTCAACGCGCGGAATTACAATGGCTTCTACGTGTGTTCTTTATTTCATCGCATAAGCCGTCGTTTTACCCACCGAAAGCCAAGAAGAGCTCGATGTCCTTGCTTATACTGCACTAACTCCAGTGCATCTCGCCAGATCCTTCTGCGTGGCGGAGACATTTCAGTGAATCCTGGACCTCTTGCTAAACTAGCCTGCAATGCAGGCGTTCCGGTTCGTTTTCTGGTAAAATTCGTTCGGGGCGAGGAAAAAGCTGTGGAGGGGAGGGGGGAGGGAATGGGGGGAGGGAATGCCTGCCGCCAAGGTCTGTTATTTTGGCGAACGCCCTGAATTAGTCACGCTTACGTTAACATCTCACCTGTCAAGATAAACCAATCAGAACAACGTGTTTTTTTAGATTCAATGTTGGAATGTCGGAAAACCGAAATGCTAGCAAAATTTGTAGAATGTGAGTCAAATTTTCAGCTGTAAACATTGGCACGCCAAAAATATCAAACGATGCAAGTGGGAAGCGCGCAGACAGCGGTCAATTCGTTCCTATCGACACGGCCTCTGAAATCTGGTCTTGCACTATACTTTTGAGAGGACAAACGACGAGAGCACACGAAGGTTTCTTTCTGATAGCTTGTTGCTCTCTTCGTAAAGACTACACAAATCCGGTTTCGGCGAGGTCAAACAAAACATCGTTTAGAGCGCTTTCGAAGTAAAGATTGGCCATGATTATGAGTTGCCATTTGATATCCATCCTTTTGATTGACAAGTGTTAGTGACGTTCGACCATGTCGCGCCAATCAGCAACTCCGTTCATGGGCGAACGGAGTTTCGCAAAATAACAGGCCTTGGCGGCAGGCGTTCCCTCCCCCTCCCCATTTTACTCCCGCATCCCCTTCTCCCTCCGCAGCTTTTGCTACACCCCAGTCCTACTCCCAAAAGAATTTTGCCTGAAAACGAACGGGAACGCCTGCATTGCAGGCTATTGCTAAACAGAAATCCGCAAAATGTGAGAAATGTGAAAAAACAGTAAGGCGAAATCAACAGAGAGTCACATGTAATATTTGTTTTGGTCTACAGCACATCAAATGTGCAAAACTGAAATCAGCTCCCAGTAACTGGACGTGTGGAAATTGTCTTGCTTCCGTTTTGCCCTTCTATGGTTATTCTATTGAGGACGATACATTTAATGACCAGGTCGACGTAAACGAGTCCATACCTGAACAGTCATCTCAGGAATCCCTTCGTATTCTACAAGAACAGGCTACTCATTTACGGATTATGCATCTTAACACTCAGAGCATGGTCTCGACGTTTAATGAGTTCCTTATTACAATTAATGAATATCCACTGGATGTTGTAACCCTGAGCGAAACGTGGCTGAAAGACAATCCCGCCTTGCTGGACTTCGTGTCTGTGCCGGGTTATACCAGTTTTTCGGAACCGAGAATCAATAAAGGGCGGTGGTATCGGTGCTTATATTCGAAACAGCATCAACTTCAAACACCGGAAAGATCTACAACCTGATCTTGAGCATCTTTGGGTCGAGATCCCAGGCCGCAATAAACACAGTAAAGCACTTGCTGGAGTGATATATAGATTTACCCAAATCCTTAGCAATTCTGACTGGCTTGAGCGCCTAGAGGCCCTGCTTGGCCATCTTACAGCTACCTGGGATGGTTTACTTATATTGAATGGCGATATGAATATTTATATGTTGCAGCCTGCTAACAGTTTAACCAAACAGTATCAGGCTATCTTGGATGTATTTGGTCTACAACAGATGATCAAGCAACCTACGCGTGTCACAAAAACATCTAAGACGTTAATTGATCACGTTGTCACCAACTATCCTCATAGAATCACGCATACTGGTATAATTCCGTGCTATCATGACGGCATTTTCGCGTGTGCAAATGTCCGTGTGCCTCGATTTCAACCTCGATACACATACATCCATAACGAAAAATGCTTCGACGAAAACGCCTTTAAAGCAAGATTTCTCCACTCTGTCACTTAACATCGTTTATGCCGTGGAGTCTCCGGATGAAATGGTCGACTTGTTAAACACTCTTATTGTTGAGTGCTTAGACCGACATGCCCCTTTAAAGAGAGTTAAAATAACCCACCCCCCTGCGCCTTGGTTACATGCGACTGATATCAGATAGCTGTAAGCTGAGAGAGATAAGCTCAGACTGGAGGCGCAAAATACGAATAGTGATGAATCATGGGCTACTTTTAGAACTATCCGTAACAAGATCAAGGTGGTGATTGGTAAAGCAAAGAGATCCTTCTTCATAAAAGCCCTCTCCTCAAAACGTTCTAAAGAAGTATGGAGGGTCATCCATCGTGTGCTTAACCCTAGTACCAGTCCCCTAAGAGCCGATCCTGATCAGTTCAATAAATACTTCATCGCCACCAACGAAAGGACACTGGGTACCACGCCGGATGTAACATCTGATCTTCTGGAGCTAACAAGGTATTACCAGAGCACCCACAACGATCATTTAAGTTATGTCTTGTGACATTCGAGGAGGTAATGAAGGAAATACGACAACTTCGTTCAGATTGCTCAACCGGCGTCGATCAAATCCCTGTTAAATTTGTTAAGTTAGTAAGTGAGCATCTTACCGGTCCTCTCACATCGCCAGAAATTCCGGACATTTTGCGTCCACGATTGCTTCCGGTCTTTCCCAGCGGCGTGCGGTATGAGCATGCGCTATTCACACATTCAACATTGTTACGTACTTTGCCTCAGTGGGGTGGGGGAGGGATGGGTTTCTCCGGTTCAAAAAGAGACTGCTACGTTTAGGAGACGTGCCGCTGAACGACCTAGTTGAAATTAGCTTTCGTTTGGTGCAATTTTCATGCGATTTGGAGTTTCCCAGCCCAAAATATCAACATCCGAAGTCAGCGTATTTCACGGGAGGTATTCGCCATGGCTGGCTGTGAACTGCAAATTCAAACACAAAAAGTACACATCGAATTTGCTTCAGGAGACTGACTGAGGCTTCACAGGGGATGTTCAATCCTTCGACAATCAGGTACGGGGTAGACATTTTGCGTTGTACCCAAGGTTCTTGTATTAAATGCAGCTTAAAAAGTGACAGTAGCCGGTTTTGAGCGTATTCTTCTATCAATCCCTTCTTACGTCGGCCGAAATTTTAAATTCAAAAAAGTACACATCGAATTTTACCGGAGATAAATAATTTTTGTACTGTTGTGTTTAGGAAGCTTTCCTCTTCCGAATGCTGCCCAGACATTTTTACGAACGTGCTTCAGTTAAGCGAAAAGCGCAATTTATTATCAGATCCCATACATTTCTTTGTTATTTCTTGAGCGGCTGTCAGCGTGAAACCTGATGCCTCTTCCGAGATGGCGCAACCGGATGTCTGAAATTTCTGGCGATGATCCACATTATTAATGCGTGTATTACCTCGTCGACGTTTCCTCGAACATGGAAAACGGCTCGGCTCTCACCCATCCCTAAGACGGACCACCCTCAAAACGAGAAAGACTACCGCCCAGTATAACTGCCGGCTCTTTCAAAAGTGTTTGAGCGGCTAGTGTTAAAACAATTAATTTCCTACATTGAGGAGCTTTCTTTATTGGTTTCAAGTATATCTGGGTTTCGTAAAGGCCATTCTACAATAACTGCGCTGTTAGGTATTCGAGATGATCTCCTGCGAGCTATGAAGAGGGGTGAAGTCAGCTTGATGGTTTTTGCAGATTATTCTAAAGCCTTTGACACAGTGTTAATTAAAATGCACGCTCTAGGCTTTTCAAATGAATTTCTTGCTTGGATGGTCCATTATCTTTCCGATCGCCGCCAGTTCGTTCAAATAGACGACAAGACCTCGTCTATCGAGACTGTACTGTTTGGTATCCCACAGGGATCGATACTCGGACCTTTCACTTTCAGCCTATATGTCTCTGATCTCCAAAAACATATTAAGTGTCCTTGCTACCAGTATGCGGACGACACCACTTTCCTTGTCCACTCAAAGACCAAGGACTTAGCTAATGGCGTGGTGGAATTACATGGTGCAATATCACGTCTGGGAGATTACTCATCTGAATCAAACCTCGCATTGAACGAATCCAAAACAGAGTGGATGCTTGTCTCTACCCGCCAGATGTCTCGAGCTCACGCGTTACAGGATTACTATCCACCTATCAGCTGCAGTGGGAAGCTACTAGAACGTGTCACCACAGCTAAGATACTAGGGGTACACATGGACGAACATCTAACATGGGCTTACCATGTAACTGCACTTCTTTCATCCTGTTATGCAGCATTGGCAGTCCTCCAGAAATTACGCAACCTCGCTGGCCTACCATGTTCGAAAGCAGTTAGTGGAGTCATTAGTGATATCAAAACTGGACTATGGGTGTGTCGTCTTTTATCCCCTCCCAGATTATCAAATGAAACGGCTGCAAAGAGTTCAAACAACATGTGCGGGTTACGTACTTAGGCGGTATGCTGTTTTAGAGGACTTGCAGAAATTGAACTGGCTACCCATTATTGAAAGGAGAGACCTGGCACTGTTAAAAATAACTCATAAAGCCCTTTACGATGATACTTGGCTAGATTACCTGCGCCTTACATTTCATACTGTCAGTGCCTACAATTTAAGATCTCTTGAAGCACCAAAGTTGGCAATTCCAACTGAAAGCGGTACCTTCCAGGACTCGGCAGCGAGATTATTTAATACGTTACCTGATAAGCTAAGGCACGAAACTGACTATGACAAGTTCGTTAGACTCGTAAAGAATCTTCTAAAGCAGAAAGCGTATAAATGATTTATATATATATATATATATATATATATATATATATATTATTTTTGTCCTTTTTTCAGCTTACCGTATACATTTAAATGTATTTTTAATGTATTTTAAAATATCCTTTCAATTGAAACTTTATTTTGTATAGTAACTGTTTGTAATTTTGTAATTAATATTAGTAGATAGTATGTTAGTAGGCGAAGAGCCACCTTTGTGGTTATACTACTAATAAAGTCTTTATTATTATTATTATTATTATTATTATTATTATTATTATTATTATTATTATTATTATTATTATTATAGTATAAAAACGGAAAAGCAGGGCAGACGCACTTAACAGACGTCTAATTCGTCTCAGACGAATAATGCGTCTAGCATAAAAACGAGTCCAACTTAACTGCTCACCGAAAGCGTATGTTTCAGTATCAAATCTAGGTATTTCACAGTTTCAAGATGGCGGCACGAGGGAAGAAATCTCGGCAAAAAAAAAGCGTGCATGGAGCGAGATCTCCGACTCGTTTTTATACCAGTCGAACTTAACATTCAGACGACTAATGCGTCTTGACGAATTAGTCGTCTGTAGTATAAAAACGGCCATTCAAGTTCACTGATGAGAGCGCGAAATGACTCAGTTATGAATAAATCACCTCTGCTCGGCTGTGGTTTTGACATGTGTCATACTCTGAAATCTGATTGGTTCGCATATCGCTAAAAGAAGCTTAACCCATGGATCGTGCTTGGGTCTAACTTTAGTTAATTCCCTTTGTTTAGAATCACTGAAGTATAAATTTTCTAACTACAGTTATCCCCGAGTGAAGCGAGGGTAATGATCACGACGCTAATGCAGTAGTAACGCCTTATTTGGAGACTCCAAGCGGGTCGCCATCTCGCAATGAGTTTGTTCGTCTGTCAGTCTGGCGTACGACCTCGTCCCCAGGGCCATCTGCGTTAAGCAATGACAAAGGATCGATCACGTGTCCCGCTGTAGTTTTACTGATACCTGAATAAGATTGAATGATCGAAGCGACAAATATCGTATAAACTGTGTTCACAAAAATGAATTTGAAAACTGAAAAACTTGAAACACAAAAGTCTCATGAAACTCGTCTTCAAAAGAGAAGGGAGCAGGCACGGGCAAGACAAACGTGAAACAATCGAACAGCGCCAAATACGTCTCGACAAAAGATGACAATCCTGTTATGACCAAAAGCATCACGGAACAGAAGCGTGCTGAAGAAACGACTCCGCAAACAAACAAAGGTCAGTCAGTGGAAATCGAACAATCATCGTGACAAATATATTCTATCCCGTATTTTGTGTAACTCGATCACTTCAAGAATGTATTAAAATCTGTATGCTGATCATTTTCCCTCGAAGTGATTGTTTTAATACGCTTCTGTCGCCAGTTTCGGCTACCGTATTTCGCTCAGAGCAATCGGAACTTGGAGTCTTGAATGATTTAGTCAGATGTTTTAGTTTTTCTTTCAAGACTAAAACTGTAACAAATGCTGTAATCGGAGACTTGGTGATTGCAGCGCAAATCGTTCACAAGCTGTTTGAAGTATGAATAGGTCTGAAGCCCGGTGCAGAGTAAAATAAAAAGAATTGCACAGGAAGCCTATTTAATTGTACTGCCTATGGATTCAAAATTGGGAAATCAGTGTTCCTTTTTTCCCGTACTACGGCGGCCGACCAACTTCAAAATTTAAGTGCGCTTGCTAGACTGTATGAATTAATTTGACATGCCGACCGTGGGAAATACGTACGGCGTTACGCAATCGACTCTCTTTCAACGCAAAAGTACCACAAAACACATCATTCTTTTTCTCCTTCCTTTGCGTGTAGCACTTGACTTCGAAGAAAAGATTGGGTCAACATTTCGGTAAAACAAAGACTGCTCTTGTTGAGCAGTACCAAAGTAAAAGTCCAATCAATGGCAGAGCAAGGGGGTATCTGCGATTATCGTATTTCTAGTATCTAACTGAAGACAGGTCACATTTACCAAATGTTTAACTGTAGTTATCTCAGCTCTAAAAACAGTCTTCTTTTTAAAGCTTTTGCGCTACGCCACAAGCAATAATATGCATGTTTAGTCACGCGTGGATTATTGCGCATGCGAGGCCCCGTCCATAAGTAACTGGAGAGTTTTGAATCCGCAGCTTTCTCGATGAGGATTTACAACAATTTGAGTCCACACGCAGCGTATTGGAATTGCTTTAGCCTGTCCACACATATCCGGACATTTTTAAATCCGCAGCTTTTTCGTTGCTGATTGGCCTCCCGTCCACACGTATCCGGTGAATACGGTTGATAAACTCGCTGTTTGCATTCTACAAAGAACATCTGCCCGTTTACCAGCTGCCATAGCTTTTGTCGCGAAGTGAGGCCGTAATATATATATATATATATATATATACGCAGCTCTTTGCAAAAATTTTGAGCCCTCAATATAGATCACTATATACAAATATCAAGTGCATTGTGGGAAGGTAATGGTTCTAAAATTGCACACAAACCGGACAAATCAGAACAATATTACCAGAAAGATATTTAAGTTCAAAATACAATCATTACTGCGAGTTCCTCCTCGTTATTCGGCTGGGGAAGAAAGTTTTCCAGTTGAACTCTTCCCACAATTCACTCGATATTTGTATATAGCGATTTAGTATATACCACACAAGTGAATAGTGCTTTTCGCGCGCTCTGATTGGCTCCTCAATCTCGGAATATCAAGTATCATTCACCTCCCGGCGGCTTCCGGTAAAACAAAATGGCGCGCGAACCCAGTTTTTGCCCACTTTTGTCGGAAATAAAATAGCCATTTGGGAGTTGGCTATTAAACTTGTGTGGTATATACTAAAACAATTATTCGCCTCAGTGTCGGTGAATAGCGGTGGATATTTACCTCGCCGAAACGGCTCGGTAAATATTCACCGCTATTCACCTCCACTTCGGCGAATAATTGTTAAATATATTGAGGGCTCAAAATTTTTGCAAAGAGCTGTGTATATATAACAAAAGAATCGGCACGTGCAGACACTGACTTGTCAACATGAGCACCACGCACATATTTAATGAGCTACGGCCGTCAAATCGTCGCTCAAATTGTTTTGTTTATAAACCTCAAGGAAAGCCTAAATCTTACCTAAAATCAAAGCAAAAACCTTAAGCTCTTGCCTCACTAGTTTCTGCAGCTCTCAAGTCTATTTCAAGCGCCTTGTCAATGATTGAGAATTGGTTCATGCTTAGCATGCGTCTGTATCGAATTAATGGATGCACGCGGGAAGTTCGGAGAGCACGACAGAAGCGTAAAGCTGGTGTTACACTGGTCGATTTGCAACGACGATTTGCTCCAACTTCGCGCAACGGTGTTGCAAGTTTATGAATCGCTTTCAAAAACTTACAACGCGTTGCAGCACTGCAAACATCGCGAAAAATCGTTCGCAATGGGGTGTTACACCTGAACAATTTTTAGTGCAACATCGTATCGTTGCAAATCGACCAGTGTAACACCACCTTATGTGTTGCTCGAGGCGTCTCCCAACTTCCTAAGTGCATCCGCAACTCCATAGACGCACAGCTAAAAGCATGAACCAATTCTTTTATAACGTAGGCACACGACATTACGAGCGAAAAACAAATTTTAGTTTCTGATTGAATGCGGTTGTGCGTACGAAAAATGTCGCCCCGCAAAACGAATTGAAAAGGGAAAAACACGTAACTGCATGAAGCCGAACAAAGAATAATCGAGAACCTGGACTCAGAAACGGACACGTCCCAAGGGTATCTAAGTAATTCGCCGTTATGATGTTTTAATTAGAAACATTCCGGCCTCCCATGCGTAAATCTGTCAACAAAGCCTTTGTCTGTAAAAGTTGCTGGCTTTGAAAGTGGTCATTTCAGATGACCACTTAAGTGGCTTATATCGTGACTATCGTGACTATGTTAGAATTAGTAGTCGTCAGTATCATCGCCGTCGAATTCAAGTTAAAACCGTTAATTGCTTGTGGCTACACAAGCTTTAAAATGCCGCGTGTTTTTTTATTTTATTTTTCTGGGTTACGAATCAGCAGATGGTGATTGGTTCATATTATCACGTGATTTGCGATGACGTTATGTAATTGACTTTCCTCGCGAGCGACTTGAGATGTCGGCGATTGAAGCAAGAGACTGAAATTGAATTGTGTTAAAATTAACCGATGTTCAGTTCGGATGGGATACAGGCTGGCTCTGTGGATGTGCGGAGGTCATATTTTAAGAACGATTTTGGCTTCCATTGAAGCGTCGGAAGATTTGAATGCTTGTGCTTATGCTTAATGCTTATGCGCTAGTGAGGACCAGGCTTTATGTATTACCAGCGGGATCCCCGTAAAGTACGAAGGGTTGTGTTTTTGCAATTTCTAATGAATTTGCTCTGGTTTTTCTGACATTGGTTGTGTTTCACCCTGCTGTGTTTTGCGTTGTTATTGCGACATTTTGGCGAGGTGCCATAAAAGGTCAAACAGGCAGTGGCACCGATGGCGTTATTAATATATCGCAAAAAAACCTGAAGCCGTTGATTTAGTATCCGCCAAAATTTCTGTAGTGACAGTAAATACGGCTTGGAAGATACTAGGACGAAAAGATAATATATACATTATTATAAAAATGCCAAAAATATCCATTTCCGGTGAATGTTTACAAGTTCATACAGTATGCAAATTAGTCAGGTATAGCATGTGACGTCATAAAAAAGCCATCTCAAAAGTAACGTATCCTATAAGTCATAGACACTAGTATGTTTAAGACTATTATGCCTTAAGACTTTAAGCAAAATTCTGGGTCGATACAAAATATCTATTGGGAGCTATGGACGTTTGAATACCGTGACAACAAAGTCGTGTGACACGCTCGTGGCCGACTAAAATTGGTGCTTGTGTCTGAATTATAAAGTTTCCTTCACTAAACATTTTAAAATTGGCACTGCGAAAGATGTGAAGTAACATAACCAAGCTAAGTCGCAGATCAGCTTCATTTCGTGTTCCAGTTCCACTAACATGGCGGCCGCATACAAACTCTTAATCAAATCTCCAAAAAACGGATTGCTGCTGCTTCCCCAAAATGAATCCTAGACAATCCAAAATTGGCATCTGGACTAATTCAGGCATGCTCTTGTTAGTTCTGGAGTCAAAAAGGTACAGTCTGTTATTTTGAAGGTTGCTGCGGTCGCGTGACCCGTGAAAACTGGCGTTGTTGCAAACGAAGAATATTCCCACGGGACCTTCGATAATTGTTTTCTCCTAATTATTATAAAACACTTTTTCGTGAATTTATGTTTGGCCGAAATTAGAACAAAAGAGGGGAAGAAAAATAAAGGGAGCTCTTGAAACCGCCATGTGCAAAAAACTGACTCGGCTTTAATATCTTTTGCATATAAACGCACGACAAAAGTTCCTCTCTCGGGACCCCGCGTGTCTTTATTCATTGTACTAATGACGCCACAAGCGCACTGGCCACGGGCCTGTCTTGTTTGAATTGAAACAAAGCGACGCGCGATTAAAAAAATATATATATATATATAAAAAGAAACTCACAGAAAAACTAGAAGAAACCACTCCCTGATTAATTGATTAAATGAGCAACTGTTCTGAATGCGCTAGTGGGATCAGCAAGATAACGTTCAGTGAGTGCCTCGCTCAATTGGCTGAAAATGAATTTCATTTTCTTGAACAAGTGAGTAGCCTACTTTGTTTGCCAGGAACCGCTTGCGACTGGACGCATGTTAATCAAAAACCAATCAAACAAGTCCTTTTGATTGATCGAAGATATGGTGACGCGTGAAGGGGCGAAAGGCTTTTTTCAGTGGATTTGTGTCAGGCTTTTTTCCTCTCTCTCTCTTTCTTGCCCCTATACCACATCTCCAGAAAAGGGCCTGAAACTCAAGTTAGCCGAACGTTTTCTCTCGAAGTATTGTTTTTAATACGCTTCTGTCGTCAGTTTCGGCTAGCGTATTTGCTCAGAGAAATCGAAACTTGTGATATTGAATGATTTCATAGTCAGATGTCTCACTTTTTCAAGATCCAATAAGTTGTCGGGTTGTAACTGTAGCTGTCTATTCGAGAAATGCTCTGGCACGCGGCTATTGCAATGAGAATTGTTTACAAGCTCTTTGAAGCATGACTAGATTTGAAGCCCGTGTGTAATTTGAAGTAAACCCTTGTAAGTTTGGATTTGATTCTGGGAGAAATCATGTTGTTTTGAGCGGGTTCACATACAATATAATTTGAGCTCATTAAATATGCAGGCCCGAGTCCAGTGTATGCAATCCAAAGTAAAAAAGTAATTGCACAGGAAGTCTATTTTGTACTTCCTAATTCAAAACTGGAAGATTAGTGTTCCTGTTTTACCGTACTACGGCGGCCGACCAACTTCACAAGCGATGTGCCCGGCAAACTGCATGCATTAGTTTGGCGTGTTGACCGTGAGAAATACTTACGGCGTCATGCAATCGATTTTGTTTTCAACACAAAAATATAATACACACCATTCTTTTTCTCCTTTCTTTGCGTGCAGCACTTGACTTCGAAGACTCAAACTTCGTCAAAACTTCGGTAAAACAAAGGCTGCTCTTTTTCAGTTACCAAAATAATAGTCCAATCACTGCCAGGGCGAGGGCTGCGATTATTGTATTTCTAGTACTTAATTAATCTCATGTTGCTTTGTTTTAATTTGCAGTGTGTTTATTTTCTTTTACATAGTGCAATTTATTTACTTTTGTAGTTGTCTGCAATTTATTTTTGGTTCTATGATGCATTGTGGTTATTTATTTTTGGTTCCTTAATCCATTGCGAGGCAGATAACACGCATATATTTGCATGCAGTATCTATGAAATCAATCAATCCGTCAATCGATCAATAATCTGTCGCGTTGGCCGCAGCGCAACGAAAACATCTTACTTCTACGGTCTGGCTCCTAAAACATAATGTCATTTCTCTTCAATAATTTAGTGGTCCTTTTATTCACGTTCAAACCCTTTACATAACAGTGAAAGTTGCGTAATACCGAAATTTATTATATAGACACGAGCGTTTTACTGGAAAATATGCCGTGCGTAAAATCCATACGAAACTACATCCGGGACCCGAGTAGCGCATTTTCCATATCCTCACTAGTGAAGATATCGTTGGCATCATTTCCCGCTTTTGCACGGTTGTTTGTGCAATTTCTCGCAAAACACTCGTGTCTAATATAATAAAAAGAAAATTACACGGCAGCTTGAAGATATGGATTTTATTTCTCGTGGTACTAGAAATACGATAATCGCAGATACCCCTCGCTCTGACATTGATGGCACTTTCACTTTGGTACTCCCAAGAAGAGTAGCCTTTGTTTACCGAAATGTTGACTCAATCTTTTCTTCGAAGTCAAATGCTACACGCAAAGGAAGGAGAAAAAGAATGGTGTGTGTTATACTTTTGCGTTGAAAAAAAGAATCGATTGCGTGACGAAGTGCGTATTTCCCACGGTTGGTCGGCACGACAAATTAATTTATACAGTCTGCCAAGCACATTCTCAAAATCTAATACTCAAATTTTGAAGTTGGTCGGCCGTCGTAGTACGGGAAAACAGAAACACTGATTTTCCAATTTTGAATTCATAGGCAGTACAATTAAATAGGCTTCCTGTGCAATTTGTTTTTACTCTGGACTGCATGCACAAGACTCAGGCATGCATGTTTAATGAGCTCGAATTGTAGTGTACGTGAACGCGCTCAAAACAACATGATTTCTCCCAGAATCAAAGCAAAACTTGAACGGTTTACTTCAAATTATACACGGGCTTCAGACCTAGTCATACTTCTAAGGACTTGTGAACGATTCTCGCTGCAATCACCGCATGTCAAATTACAGTATTTGTTACAGTTTTAGTCTTGAAAGAAATAATAAGACATCTGACTAAATCATTCAAGACTCCAAGTTCCGATTGCTCTGAGCCAATACGGTAGCCGAAACTGGCGACAGAAGCGTATTAAAACAATACTTCGAGGGAAAATGATCAGCAGACAGATTTTAATACATTCTTGAAGTGATCGAGTTACAAGATACGGGTAGAATATATTTGTCACGGTCGTGATTGTTCGCTTTCCACTGACTAACCTTTGTTGCTTTTGTTTCTTCGGCACGCTTCCGTTCATGATGCTGTCGGTCATCAAATGTTTGTCGTCTTTTCTCTAGACGTATTTGGCGCTGTTCGATTGTTTCACGATTTCGCCTTGCCCGTGCTAGTTCCCTTCTCTTTTGCAGACGAGCTTCGCGAGACCGTGCTGTGTCAAGTTTTCCAGTTTTCAAATTCATTTTCGTGAACGCAGTTACGTACAGTTGTTGCTTCGTTCAAACCTTTGTTTGACCTCGCTTTGACGTTACTCGATAATTATTATTACGTCATTGCCTTAGAGGTCGCTCTATGACAGACTGACTGACGAACATTAGATTTCGAGATGGCGACTCGCTTGGAGTCTCCACACAAAGCGAATTTGCTGCATTAGCGCAGTGATTACTACCCTCACTTCGCTTCGCTCGGGGAAAAACAATATTTTACTCACTCGCGAAGCGCTCGTTCGTAAAATATTGTTTCTCCCCTCGAAAATAAAATTCATATCTTCGCGCCGCCGTGTAATATCCTCTATATGTTTTATCCGTGGGCATGCGCAGTTTAACCAAAGTCCACTATTTACGGATTGAACATCGGTCCGTAACAGAGTTTTTTTTTTTTTCCTTTTTTTTTTTTTTTTTTTTTGCGCCGTAAGACAGATTGGGGTTTCCGGCACGCAAGGGACTGTGGTTAGAAGGGCCTCTTTAGCGTCCTTGCATAAAGTTTTATTGCACAAACAGGCGACGTGCGCAGGTGTATGCACTGCAATATATCTTTAATTTTTTTTCAGGAGGTTCTCAATGGAGAAAATCATTGGCGTCGAAAGGAAAGAAGACGGCGAGAATAGACACCGTTACCTCTTGGAGCTGAAATTACACGATTCTCAACAAGGAAAGTCTCTGCGGCTGTCAGAGTATGTGTACAATGTTTCCGGCCGTCTAGGGTTTCCCGAAGGCCTTAGATGGAGAAAAAGTGCTAAGATATATTTTATCTTGCCTGTCAAGAATCAAGCCAAGTGGGTGAAGTTTTTTCTTGAGGAAATTACAAAGCTTCATCGGCGTACCAGGGACGAAAACTTTCACCTGGTTGTCGTTGACTTCAATAGCACCGACGGAGACATCAATGAAATCCTGAAAAACAGCTCTCTTGCTCTGAGATGCACTCTGCTAAAGATGTCGGGGCCGTTTCACAAGACTGCCGCTATACAGCACGCTGTGAAGTCAGTTAGTGACCCTGAGAGCATTATATTTTTGATGGATTTGCACATCACGGTACCCATAACTCTTTTGGATTGTATAAGAAAGGTAAGAAGTGCATTCGTGATCACATTCCTTCCAAAACACAGGCTGCGTTGCACGCATTTAAACTCGCGTAGCCTGCGTAGCGGCGCAAAAGGGAATGGGGATGGTGTGGGAAGACACCCTTTCCACTTTCCCCACCCCTTCTATCCCTTCCCTAATACGCCGCTACTCAGACTGCAACTCATGAAGAGGTTATTATAACATAAATAAGTGTATTGTCTACTCAAAATCTCGTGCTAGTAACCAGAGTACTACTTTTAATGTTTTCAAATTATCCAACATTAACGACATTTTCGGACAGTTTTTGCCCCCGCAGGGTTTTGGCCTAGAGAAAATTTCTCTATTCGCCAAATTACCCAATACTGGTAGCGGGCGTTCGTGCTATAAATGCCCGCGACCAGTATAGGGAAAATATTTCGTTGCGTAAGGCAGAGCCGAGGTGCGATAAATGCCCAAGGGAGATGACCCAGTTCGGGAAAGCTTTGTGATTGGTCAGTCACCATGGCAGATGACAAGGCATTAATTGCTGTGGATCGCTGTTATTCACTTGCAAGCGGACATCGTTGCGCAAGCCAGAGCCGGAGTGCGATAAATCGATAATCACTGCGATTATATGTAAACGCTTTGGTTTAAAACGTTTTCTGGTTTCTGTCAGTTTAACTCTATCCTTTCACATAGTTACAAACATAACAAGCCATTTACGGGTTGGAGTCCTGGGTGTCAGAACTTCTTTAATTCACAAGTCTTGAGACAGGAAATTTATTCATAATTTTCCGTTTTCAGTACACTATTGAGAATAAGACCGTTTTCTTGCCGATTGTTGTACGTTTGAGTCCAGGAAGCTCGCCGGTCGACCCCAAAGGATACTGGGAAATGAATGGAAGTGGATTGGTGGCTGTTTACAAGTCGGACTGGGAACGTTTTAAAGGTAGCTCCTGTTTGATGTTTGTATTAAGCCGTTTCATACCAAAGCTCAAAATACAAATTAGTATGTACAAGTGATGTAGTGAGAATTAATAGAGCGGTTTTCGGATGACTGTCGAAAGTAATCGTGTGATTGCTTTGGTTTTGCGTTTGCTTCGCTTTCGGATTGGTCCACACGAGTTTGTCAGCATGCTCAGCCAATCAGGAACAAAACCAAAACCAAAACCAAACACTTCTCACGCAAGCGATGGCGTGTACTCGCACTGCTGATTGGAAAGTAAAACCAAACGCAAGACCAAACGCAAATTACTTTGGCTTCCAATTGGCTGAACTGTTTTCTCTCAGTCTCTGTGATTGGCTTGTGTGATTACTTTGATTTTGGTTTTCGACAGTCATCCGAAAACGGCTCTATTGCCAAACCAGCTTTGTTTGAGAAAACTATCAAGTGGCAACTTCTTCATACTGCATGATAAATCTCTGGTGAAACATGACTAAAAGAGAACATTGAAGTTGATCACTCTCAAAGTAAAAGGGTTAAAGTCAGCAAGCCTTTACCGACATCCTATACCTCTCAAAATTGGTCAAGGCCCGCACAATAAATTAGTTCGTTAAAATATTATCTTTCAGGAATGAATGTCGATGGATTTACGACGCGCTGGGGAGGCGAAGACTGGGACTTGCTCGATCGTATGCTTCGCATTGGACTAGAAGCGGAGCGACTCAAAATTCCCGGTTTCTATCACTTTTATCACACGAGAAGCGGCATGTGGGATACAGCGTAAGCGTAATTGCACGCGCACTGAGTGGGCGGATGATACCGCGGAAATATGTTTTTTGAGTCAGCGGATATTGCACAAATGTGGATTGTAGTTCAGCTTGTAGGCTTCAAAGCCAAGAAACTCAATACTAGGTGTCGATACTCACAAATAAGTTAGTTCAATGTATTTTCTATAAGATAAGTGGTGTGCCAAAGAGCTCTTCTGTGTCGCCACACAAAATTTACTCAACACCAATTTAGCGGCGCGAGAGATATTGCGACACTGTTCCGTAGCGAGGCTAACAGATATTCAAAACTGATCAAGCGCAATGGAATTCCTTTTTGCGACCGGGAATAGATAATTTTTGTTTCTTTCGGGACAAAAAACCGATATAATTTTGGCACAAAGCTTAACAAACAGCTACAGTAATGAGATAACCCGGATATTATGTACAGGATGTATTCCATCAAGTTTTGTTTTTCGCTTTCTTTACGGCTACTTTCAAAGCTTTCGACGCTGACTCAACAACGCAAGCCAAAAGTCGTTCCTCAAAGTCCGACTTATCCGTGCATCTTTGCATCCATAGACGCTCCACACAGCCAACTTTAGACAACAGTTGCTCGCGAGTACACATTGCAAATCACGTCATCAATGTGACTGTCACTCACCGAGTGCTGATTCGTAACCCAGAGGAAAACATGAAAATTCAGTTTGCATTCTTAAGCTCTTTGCGCATGCGCACAAGCAATTGTACGGTTTTGTGCCTCTAATTCAGTTACGGTTGATGTAAACCTACATTCAAAGGCGACAATCCTTTACTTGGGTTTACTAGAAGAAATGATAACACTTCATGCTCAAAATAACCGGTTTCTGTGTCATTGCTCGTTGGGGCGTAGCCCCGACGAGCTTAGGATTGGAGACCGTGTCTTCATCTTCGTCGTTTTATTTTTATTTTTAATTTTTTTATTGCTCGCGGGCGTGGCCCGTCGAGCTTAAAATCACACGGCGCGTCTTTATCGTCATGTTAGTTTTTTTCTGGGTTACGAATCTGCACACCATGATTGGTTCAGATTATCACGTGATATGCAATGACGTAATTGACTTCGTTAAACAACTCGATTGTGGCCAGTGAATTGCTCGGTACTTGTGTGTAAAAGTTAACTGCATTTAATCCAAACTCCACCGTTTGGGTTTGTGGAACACGCACTGATAAACTGGATGTTAGGGAACGATTTTGGCTTGCGTTCTTTAGTTCACCGCGGAAGCTTCGAGAATAGCCGTAAACAGATGTTTGATCAGATACCGCTGGGGGATTGCAAATATCTCTGTCGCCGCTAAATATTTAGTCCCGACGAAACTTTCTGTTGCGACACGAAATAGTTCTGGGAAGGAAACAGGCCGAAAACGGAAACCAAAGCTGCGATGAGCTTTAGCGCAAAACAATGGCGATTTATGCTTTACTCTGCCGACATGACATCTGTTGCCTCATAAAATTCTTCTGCTTATCGTACATTGCCTGTTGAAATGTTTCTTTCATTCGATCATGTAGCCTTTGTTTCGCAATGGTCATTGTATACCAGAAATGAAAAATACACCGAAATAGTCCTGAGTATTAAGTTTGCAGTCGCAAATGGACTGAACACACTGTGAACAAAACCGCAATAATATTTTAAACATGTCTCGCGTTACATTCCTCGCCGCTTTCAATTTTATATTTGTTACAAAGCACGAATACTCGAAAGCCTAATAGAAGTGAAACGCATTCAGTTAAAAAACAAGACAGACTAGTATTGAAGCGAAGGCTGGATTAATCGTGGCCTCTGATTAGAATTAAGTGTTCGAGGTCAAACTGTCAAAGATAAGTCACGCATTACTCAGATTTACTCGGTGGGTAACCGTTTCGCTTCTAAGCTTAAAATGCAGAGTCGCTCAACCTTTAAGAACCAAGTGTACGAGTGTTGTAATGATAAATTTATAGTTTAATCAGGTTTCATTTAAGCAAGGCGTCAAAAGCCAAGTTCTCTATACTGTGAGAAACTGGAAGTCTCCCGGAAGTTCCGCTCTTGTCCTTGCTTTCCATTTTAGTTTATTCTGCTCTCGACCCAACTAACGCCGCGAGCTCACTGGCAACGCCAGTCTAGTTTTCTTTCTGGGTTACGAATCAGCACACGGTGATTGGTTTACATTGTCATGTAATATGCGATGACGTAAGGTGACTTCGCGAACAACTTGAGATGTGGGCGCCGCAATTGAATTGTACGTTCATACAATTGCGTGTAAAGTTAGCTATATCCCATCCAAACTCAACATCGTTTGGCTCTGTGGAACATGCACGGGTAAACTGGATTTCAGGGAACGATTTTTGGCTGGCGTTCACAAGTTTATCGTCATAAGCGTAAACAAATGTTTGATGGATTCGATTATATTTAATGGACATCGCTACGGGATTGCAAATAACTCTGTCGCCGCTAATTATTTAGCCCCGACGAACTTTCTGTGGCGACACGAAGTACCTCTGGGAAGATACCAGGCCAAACCCATGACGAACTTTAGCCGTAAACAATAGTGATTGAGCCCCGGTATTTCCGGAATGTTGTAACGCATTAATTCTTTATAGTAACAGCATCAAAGATACGATGAGCTTTAGCCGTAAAACAATGGCGATTTATGCTTTACACTGTACATGGCATCTGTTGGCTCAAAAAATGCTTCTGCTTATCGCACAATGCCTGTTGAAATGTTTCTTCCATTCTATTTTTGGCTTGCGTTCTTAAGTTCACCGCCATAGCCGTAAACAAATGTTTGATGGATTCGATTATATTTAATGGCTACCGCTACAGGATTGCAAATAACTCTGTCGCCGCTAATTATTTAGTCCCGACGAACTTTGGGCACACAAAGCTTTCCTTCAAATTTTTGATGTCGAAGTTCCATGTCTTTCAAAGTGAAATACGTATATGTGCAACAAATACCTTGACCGCAAAGGCGGTAAACAAATGAATCAGGAATCTGATTTCATATCATTTTAGTTTTAGTTTTATGATTTGTGGCACTCGGAGGCCGTAGAAAAGAAGCAGCCGGGTGGATCACTGTGCGTACTTCTTGGCCAGGCGACGTACAACACATCTATTCGGACAAAGGTTGACTTTCATAAATTTTTGCATTGAAATCTGCATATGGAGGTATTGCGACTTGCGTGATGAACGTGACCAGCCGGTCAAGGCTTTAACTGGCACAAGTGCGACAAATATGGCCTGCCAATCGTATAATCAAACTTTAGGGAATCCGAATCAGAACTTTCGAAAGGCTATAGGCAACGAGGCGAGCTTGGCGGCGACATTGCTTAGATATATAGTTTGCGCTAACATTGGCCCGACATCAAAGCACTGCTATTCATCTCATTGATCAGGGCAAAGGTTACGCCGGAAGATGATATCGTTTACAGTTGCTAACATCTGCCTGCTTTTACTGTGATTAGAGCTCTGGATGAGTGCAGCTACAGCTGTGGCAGTGTTAATCACAGGTTTTGTTGAGGCTCTGTTAAACTTGGCGGTAGCTCATAGCAGAATTTGACAAATATTCAGCCGTCTCACCACCATGGTGAGACACGTACTTACTTAGCAACCGCGCGAAAAAGCTAACACACCGAGTGAGTGAGTGAATGAGTGAGTGAGTGAGTGAGCGACAGATTGTAGACACCAAGGACTCTCAGATATGCTACGCATATCCGTGAGTCCAAAACGAAAACAAACAAACTCCGTTTTAAGGTCGCCGCAGCCGCGAGCAAATACACCTAAATAGTCCTGAACATTGAGTTTGTTGGTCACAAATGACTGAAAACGCTGTGAACAAAACCGCAATAATATTGTAAACAAGTCTCATGTTACATTCCTCGCTTTCAATTTATATTTGTTACAGAGTGCGAATACTCAAAAGCCTCATACTAGAAGAAACGCATTTAGTAAAAAAAACATAAGTATTGAAGCGAAGGCTAGCTTATCGTGGATTGACTGTGCATGAAAAGATAAGTCACACATTACTCTTTTCTTGCTGGCTAACTTTTCACTCCAAAGCTCAAAATGCAGAGTCGCTCAACTTTTAAGAAGCAAGTGTATGGGTGTTGTAATGACAATTTATACCAATAGGTTCCATTTGAGCAAGGTGTGAAAAGTCAAGTTATCTATACTGTGTGATATTTTTCTGGTGAGAAACTGAAACTCTCTTTCGGGAGTTTCGCTCTTGTCCCTACTGACACGAGTTTTAGTGCCGAAGACGTTACCGTAAACTTCGCTCTTGTCGGCGGATTTTCGTGCGAAATTTTGAGCAGCCCGCACCTGCACATTGTAAATTACTTTACGTATATTTTAAACATATTCCTGAATGGGGGACTGTGTTTTGATAAACCGATACTTACTGTATTTATTTGCGTTTGTGGTGTGCCGCATTCCCAATGAATTGTATTTAGTGGGTTACGAGCAAGCTCGATCACAACTGATTGTACAAAAGCTATCGTTCCCTGTTATTAATGTTCATTGTTGCTTGTTGCCCAGTTTAACAATTCAATGAACTTATCCTTTCCGCTGTTGTTTCAAAAGAAACTCGAGTGTTATCAAACTGTGTCTGCCGACCGCTAAATATCAATCAATCATTCGTTTTGTCACAACCACCGTTGCCATTTCTCTCTTTGCTAAAGGCTTATAATTTCTTGTTTTCCCTGTAAACTCAAGTGAAGTGAAATATCGGGAACTTCATTAAATTCGAGCAGTCCAAATATTTGTCCCACTGCGCAACCTCTGACCGATATAACACTTGTTATAGTAATTTTATCCTGTACACCATCTCATTTAAAGCTAGTTTCTAAGATACTTTTTCAATTTAGTATTAGATTTAAATGAGTGAAGTAATTTTAGATACGTTATTATTCAGTTTCTTATAAGGCTAACCTCGAGATCTCCTTTTCAAGATGAGTAAAAAAATAAAGTTTTCTTACTTTATCGTAAATCGTTTAGTTGCACATCACGAATAAACGAGTCCACGAAACTTTCCATGTTGTATAGCTCATGCAAACACGGTTAGAAACCAATCAGAGCGCGCGTTGTATATTTTCTATTTTAGGACATAAATTACTCGGAAACTGCCCTATCATATCTAAACAACACACCATAAAGAAAGCTGATCGTGAGCTTTCGTCGTTGCCAGTCGCGATTGGTAAGCGTGCAAACATATTGGGGTTTGGCTTTCTCTAAAATATGCAAATGGACTTTTTTTTTCAGCTCCTTGGCCGCAGAAGTCATTTTCGTCTGAGTGTTAAATTCTGTTTTGCTGCAAGAACACCGCGTTAGCTTGTTGGGCTGAAATTATTCCCACGTCCTGCGGGTGCTAGTCGGAACACACACTATATCGTTTTTGAATGTCGTTCACAGGGCGGCTTGCTAGGTAGAACCTCGGAACAGAATCTCGTGTTTTCTACACGCTCTAGCCTGCGAATACAGCCGTCTCCCGTCGCCCGACGGGAGACGGCTGTATTTTCAGGCTACCCACGCTGGAGTACTAATTTGAACACTGTCTCAATTTTTCAATGTCATTCTCGGGGCGACCTCCCGAACCGCGGGTTCTTCTGGGAGTCTGTTGCGAAGTGACAACAATAAAACAATCCGCTATTTATTTATACAGGAGTCGTGCTTAAGAGCTAAAGCGGCTCAGTCAAAATACTATCGTGTAACAAGAAGAACAGCAGCAAATCAACCAGCAAGCGTCACAAGAACAACTGCGGTATCCAGCAAAGATAATACTTTCCCAGGAAAGATTCTTTCTTACAATTCAAGGTACTATATCACGGCGGAACGACAACTTTTTGTCTTTATACTAATGAGACGAAACTGACTCAATATTACACCACACGAGCACTATTATTTTGCCTGCAGTAATGGTTCCATAATCGTTCGTACTTTTCAGACAGTGGAGCGCACCTGGCACATGACACATCATCATGAATACGAACGAGACATACCCCACGCGCTGCCGGACAGTGGGGTCTTCTGGGAGTCCCGGTTTCGAACTTGCAAAGCACCGTTCACATCTTGCACTGCGTGCTTAACACATAAGGAACCTTAAAGGAACAGCAAACTTCAATCAAAGAGTGATTAAAACGGTCTCATTGAACTGTTGCCGAGTGGACAGATTAGGGAACTTAAGCAACAGACGTTTTCTGCCTGGCGACGGCAACCGGAAGTCAATTTTACTAGTCCGATCCACGTTTCCCGCCTACATGGTCAGCCGTCGCGACACCGCGCCGACGCGGCTTTGCTTGGTTTGTGCTTTCATGTTGTCGTGTAGCGGAATTTTTGGATGTATTCAAAGCTCAAGTTTGTATTCTTTGGTTTTGGAGCGGTATTAACGGATATTGCGGAATTTTTCTCTCAGGTTTTGAAGCTGTTGAACAATGGCTGCGAAGAAACAACCGTAAGTATTTGGAAATGTTGATTATGTTCTGATTCTTCGTTTTTTATTCATGTTATCCAATCGAATTGCCAACTTTGAATTGATTCATGAGATTCCTGATAGGAAAATAGGGGTCATGTCAACTAAATTAGGTTTCTTTGCTTCTGCGCTTTCAGTGTAATGGAATGGACAGATGACCACGATGTTCTTCGTCTGCGTGAAATGATCGCTAGCGAATTGTTTCAGTACAAGGCTTCAACTCGATCACATATTGTTCTTTGTGGACAATGGATGTTCACTGGTAGTTGAAGAACATTTGCCAGCACAGGGATGTCTTGTTTGCAGACTCTGAATTCTGCTAAGCACTCGGCTTCGTCGATGTCTTGAAGATTAAATCTTTCATATGAATGATAACGAAATCCTGGGTTCTTGGAGTGGTAGCTTTCTCACAACACCAAAAATTCTTCATCTGAAATCATCTTACTATACATACGATAGTAGCAGCATTTCCCTTATTTCGCGGAAAGACATTTTGACACGAGTTTTAGTGCCGAAGACGTTGCCGTCGCGCGGCTTGCTTAAACCTTCGTAATTTGGCGGGAATGCAACGTCCCCTACCCAGGCCCCTCTCGGTTGTTGAAACACGGACAACCAAAGCATAACACTGTGTGTACGTTATCAAGTAATTATCTTTAACATTGTCGAGGGGGGAGAGGAGGTCTGATTCACAAGCATCGAATCTGCGAGTTAAGAGCCGTTCAAGATAAGTGCATTCCCATATAACATTGAAATTTCCCCCATCTGCAATAACTCGTTCATGCTTCGCATTCACGAGTTAAGAATGGGCAAGACTACCGAGATGTGACAGCAGCGGAAAACAAAAATAACATATTCTGCTGAAAATGATCAAACTGACAGAAACAAGAACACTGATCGATGTCTTTTATCCTATAATAACACCAATCAATTTTACATTGTTTTAGAGCAAAATTACATAGCTTCAGTAAGGCCTCGTAGCAGCTTCAGTTCTGTTCAAGAGTCGATCACGTCGAGGTATGATAGTAAAAAGTTATAACACTGATTATTGCTGGACAATTGTCGTTCGGGGGGGTGGGGGGGAGGGGGAGGGGGGCGCTGGAGTTGGAGGTTCGGAAAAGCGAAGTGCGTGGCATTAATACCCGGAGGATTTACGGTTGATTGATAGGATAGTTATTACAGCCATCTTGTACCTTGTGTGGATACTTCTTACCCTACTCCACTATTTTGGTGCTCGACGGTATCGCATGTAATGTCTCACAATTCACAGTGCAGGCACTGACACATCTTTTTTTTTTTCATACAGATCAAGTAATAAATGATCAAACTGAAAAAGAAAAAAAATTGACTTCCACCCAGTCCTGAAAAGGGATTACATATCTCAGTAATATACATTTAAAACCATAAATATAATAATACATTTAAAACCATAATATATAATATACGTCACCATCTCTCTTTGATAAAGATCAATGTCACGTTTGTGAACGAATCGTCTGTTTCTGTAAATTCAACTGAGGCGTGTAATTTGGATTCAAGTGAGAGTAATCAGAAGTTCACGTGGAGTGTGGAATGTTTATACGTAATCGGAGAACATGTTAGTATGTGTATTATGTTCGACTTGTCCCTCAATTTATAACCAATAATTGGTTATTGAAATGAAACCAATGGCATACGAAAGAACTTATGGGGGTATAAAAAAGTGTGTCTCAGATTGTGATATTATGCTTCAAACTTTTTCTTATGAAATTTTAACCCTTTCACTCCCAAGAGTGATCAAGTTCAACTTTCTCCTTCCATTTCGGCAGCACAAATATATAATATAGTAAGGAGAACTTGGCTTTTAATACCTTGCTCAGATGATACCTGATTAAACTATCAATTCTCACTACATCTCTTATATAATTTCCTTATAAAAGGTTAGGAGAATCTGCATTTTGAACTTGGGAGTGAAAGGGTTAATGTAAACTGTGAAAATATATTACATTTGTTAAAATTTAGAGAATCGTAAAAACCTTTTGAAGTAAAAATTAAAGAAAATTGAAACACTTTTTTAGACCTCCATCAGTTAAAAAAATATGAAAACACTTGTGACGTCAATAATTGTGCGATAATGTTTGCCATATTTGGTATCAATGACAGAAATTAAAATACCTTAAAAGAGAGAGGGGGTCTTATTTAAAAAGATGTGATGACAACAAGAGGTAATGTATTCTTGGCCAACAATAAATGCTACAGTATGTGAATTAAGATGTGGGAAATGTAAAGTAGAAAAATGAATCACCAAGCATCTAAATGCATGTCATTTGCCTTATTTCTCTACTACTTGTAGTGTTCAAAGTTGACAGAATGAAAATGAGGGGAGGGGGGAGGGGGGGACATTTGTGGCATACATCACATTCCTATTAATTTTTTTGCAAATAAACCTTGATAAGTCATTTTGGTTGTGCATGGCTGTCTCAGAACCATGTCCACTGTTCATGGTCAGTTGGGTAACCTGGTTGATCTTCGTTGCATAGAGTTAGACATCTGACATATGACAATATGGGGTCAATTTTTGATGCTGGTGAATGCCTAATTAAGTTAGTGGTTGGGGGGGGGGGGGTATTGTCCAAGCCCAGCGAGTATTTATGAAAGAGAAGGAAAAAGATGCATACTATTTCCTTTTTTACACATGCTACCTGATAGGCCCTTTGCAGGATCTGGTCAAATGACCCAATTCACCACTTGACTGAAAATTCATCACACAGGCTTTATGAGTGCCAGAAATATATGTCGAGATGCAAAATTTCAGGTCAATAGAATATTAAGCATGAAATTTGCAGACACTTCAGGCTAGCAAGCTAGTCATGCCAGCCAGCAACCTTTCCATTACAAATCTTCTTAATATTTCTGAACTTTTGAGTGTTGCCAAAGTTGATGTATACTTATATGTTATTTGCATGTGTACATATTTTTCAATGCTCATATTTATATATTTATTCATTTACTCATTTATAAATATATTTCTATTTCATATTTCAATTTTTTATTTCATATTTTTCATTTGTGGCACTCATAACGCATGAGGTGATTAATTATTTTGAATCATGTGAACAGAGCCTGCGAAGGGCCTTTTGGACCTTGCATGCTGGTATTAATGGTCATAATGTGCTAAATATTATAAACATGTAAGCGACTTGAATCAGCATTTATTCCAAGAGATTCATATAGGTGACTGTCATATAAGCATATTCAATTTGGATACATTGCAAGACTCCAGCCACATTTACCTCTATTAAATTTGCATGCAAAGCTGCAATGGGCCTTTCAGTATAAAACATGTTTATAATTTACAAGTTTAGTAGTTGTAAGTCTTGTCTTACTGTCTAAACCTAACTGTACACTTTTGGTCACTGCATAGCTCCCTGATAGCTCTAAACATCCTGCTAAACTGGAAGTACATCCTACATGGCTGGTTCTGTTTTGTACATGTATGTTCTTTGTTGGAATTGGCACTTTCAATGCAAACTGAAAGATGCACAATCTTATAAAGCCAAGCTATTCTTGAGGGGGAGTGTACCTGCTTTTGTCAGAACATACATTTATTATTGATAGTATATTGCTAGAATTTCACAGTCTTATGCAGGTGTTGAAATTCATCTAATTTGTATTTGAGGCTTGTCTGAAATAGAATATATTTACAATTTTGTATAGTGCACTCGTTTTTAGCAAGGATATGCAGAAAATATTTCAAGACATGACAGAGATCTAATGTTCATTTGAACCCAGCAGGTTGATCAGCAAAGAATTAAGGATTTTAGTTGTCCAAAAAAAAAAAAAACATTTTATCAGGAGCAAAATCTTCCATTCATTCTAGAATCAAAATAGGACCCAGGTACCTGGTGATTGACTGACTAAAACTGAAGGCATATTCAAAGCACCATATTTTTGTCAAGAGTTATATTGTTCTCATCATGTCTGTTGTTCTCAGTTACAGAGCATGGCTGTCAGACCAAGTGCACCAGACCCAAGTCAGAACACAGCCAGGTGTGTCACTAAAGGCCATGGGAAAGTAGCACTCACTGGAATCTTGAATGGAGTTTGCTGGATTATCCTGATTGTTTCCATCATTTCCAGCATTTTTGCATTCCAGTATGTGATTCCGATTTTAAAGCAGTATGCGAAAGAGATTGACAAGATTGAAAATGAAGACAAAATTCCAAAGGAAAAAAAAGCATACATAGCAGCAGTAAAAGCAACAGTGTTTTTACTGTGTTCTTTTTTGATTGGATCAATCATATTAGCTATTGTTACAAAACGTGCTTGTCATACTTGTAAAAAAAGAAATGACTGCTGTTTTATTATGTATTTTGTTATTAAGTCATTACTTTTTGGGGGGTGCTTGTTGTGGTACTTCTACAAGTGTTGCAAATCAAAAGAAAAGTGTTGGATTTATATTGCAGTTTACCCATCAATATTTAGTACAATTCACCATGTTCTGTGGATTTTCCTTGGATTTATTACAGAGCCATTTTGGGCAATGCTAATTATAGCAGCCATTAGCTCTTGCTCGTTTATCTTGTTTTATTCAGCTTATCAATATCACAAATATTCAGTAAAATTTAAATGGTCTGATCTTGAGGTAATTGTTCAATTCATTTTCTATTTCATTGCCTTTGTTTTGCTAATTATTGTTTTTACTGAGGTGGGACAAGCTTACTTTTCTGACAACTTTACTGCAACTGTGACTGAGGGAATACTTGTTTTTGCTGTTACCATGTGCCTCAAATACCTGGAACAAACCAGGAAATAAGAACTTCCTGGAAATGCTCAGGATAAGCCAAGAACAAATATAAAGCCTGGGATAGAGGCTGAGCAATTTAATCAGTGCAGTAAATTTCCCAAAGGATCTTGTCCTAAATATTTTCTGATCCAGTCTTCTAACTTCAAATTTCTTTTTCAGTATCTCCAAGTGATATATCAGTTTGGTGAACGTGAGGCTTTGAAGCTTGTAGTTTAGAAGGGGTTTAAAAGTGCACCCCCTTCCACCTTATATTCTGTTCAGAGAACAATCAGTATAGGCACAAAACACTAGAGTGACATTATGCATCAGAATCACCTGTTGTGTTCACAAATTTCAAAAGATCCCTGAGGTATGCTTGCAGACTAGCAACTGAGAGATAGAATCATCTTAAAAGAAGCATGAAAATCATCACGCATTTTTACAATACAGTATTTACATTTCAGGATTAGGTTAGGTCGTCTGCAATTTTTATTTATTTAGACTATTTGTAGTATTTTAAATGTATTTGGTGACTGGTATTTTATTGTTTGAGTAGCTACTGTAGTTTATTTTTCTTTTAAGTGCATGTATAGAACAGAGTAGGTGCTTGTCTAGTAATTTTGAGATATTATTGGAATAGTTATTTATGTATTTCTAATTATTATGTATGTTTTAGTTACTGGTAATATCTATTTCAACTAAGTGGTATGTTGTATTTCTGAATAAAGATTGTCACCATTTTCTTGGCTTCAATCATTTGGTATAAAACTTTGCACACAATTCATTGTCTTCAACAACGACAAAATCTACTTTCCAAAATTCAAAATCCATTTTCCAAAATCCAAAATCAACTTTTAATATAAAACATAATATAAACTTTGTGATGCAGAAGAATATCATTTGTTGTGTAATACGTTATTTATTATACAACTCCCTTAGTAAAAGATGTAAATTATTTTTGAATCGTGGTACGTTGTGACCAAAGTGACATGTTTTCCGCGCGCGATATGTCAATCAAGTTTATTGCCGTGTGTGCTTCTGAAATACTTTTGAGGAGTGGACAAAACACTGACCCCCAGTCCATGGACTACCCCTGAAAATCATTTAAAAGGCGGAAAACAACTGTTTGAAGCACATTCAATGTCTATTTTACACATACCTTTCGCTTTTGCTTGAGAAAATGTTCAATGCGATCCGTTCCCTCTTTCGTGCCACTTTGTCTTGGGCGCCATTTTAAAATGTCAGCATCCGCTGACTGGTAGCACTGGCAACGCTCAAAGTTGCATCCAGGCCTCTCACGTTGGTGGCGACTGACGAGCAACGAGCAAAGATGAAATTTTCATCAGATAAATCTTGTTGCATCGAATATCAAATATCCATCTGTGGTATCGACTCAGAGGACTGTATTAAATCTTCGATTGGCTTTATTGATTCACTTCTCTCACATGCTCTTCTCGACTCAAATTACAACTTGCGAAACCGCACTCGCGCACATTTGTCTCCGTGCCGAGAGTTATTAGTTAATCAACCTAAAACAGAAACTAATTTCCAGCTGAATGAAAGTCGCTTCTGGCGTCCGTAACAATCTGTCTTGATTTTTTGTTTGAGATATTAGAGTAAATGACTAAGGAACTTTTTTGGTAAAAATTTCAATCTGCAGATGGCGACTCAGACTGCGCAATAACCAGCGTAACAGAAGCAAGGCTTGAATATGGCTTACTGAGCCCTGAGGAACGCCGAAAATTTCACCATACAGTAACTGTTCTTCGAGTAATGCAAGTTTGTCTGCTGGTCAGCGTATGTTGCATAGTACACTATATAAGTCTTGCATATATTGCCTGCTAAGACAAAACGGCGCCAACAAGAGAATATGGGTCGCATTGAACAATTTCTTAAGCAAAAGCGAAAGGTATGTGTAAAATAGATGTTGAGCGTCCTTCGAACAGTTGTTTTCCGCCTTTTAAATGATTTTCAGGGGTAGTCCATTTGGGTAGTCATATGGTAGCGGGGGTCAGTGTTTTGTCCACTCCCCTAAATTTGGCACTAAGAACACCGAATGCATTCTCGCTCACTCTTCGAGTACGTGACAGTCTATAGTTAAAGATCCTCTGCTCTTCAGTCAAGCCTTGTTTTGGATACGGCTTCATTATGTTTGGGGTCAGGCTGAAACCATCATCTCCCACGAAGTAGTATGATATAATGAGGTTCCAGTCTTCAGAGACTCTGAGCTCATTGACAGTAAGAGGTTTTGGATCTGGGATGTTCAATTTGTTTGCCTCAAGAGCTTGGTAAAACGCTGTGTTTCTCAAAACTCCTACATCGCTTATGCGGCCTTGGCATCCAACATCAGCAAAGATAAATTCTGCATCGGTGCCCACAACTGCCATTAACACAATGCTAAAATAACCTTTGTAATTAAAGTAATCTGACCCAGTTCCAGGAGGATGCAGGATCCTGACGTGCTTCCCATCGATCGCACCAAGGCAATTTGGGAGCTGCCATCTGCGTTGGAAACAATCAGCGATCTCCAACCATTCATCCTTAGTGCTGGGACATACAGTGCATTGTGCGAGAACAATAGAAATGGCCTTGCACACAGTAGGAATAAGTAGTGAGAGTGTTCCTTTGTTGATCCGGAACTGATATTGTAGACTTGTATACGACTCATCTGCGAAGTGTCACGGCAAGCTGTTCAGGGGGGGGGGGGGGGGGCGGGCGGGCGGGAGATATAGCATTCCTCATGTGGGTGTCTTTCTTCTCGGCCAAAAGAGGATACACTTTGTTCAGTAACTCTTCAAAGGTGGCTAGGTCTAAACGTAAGTAATTTCTGTAGTGTTCGTGGTCACGCTCGAGATCTTTCAGCAAGTGGTGAAACGCCCCATCTGTTTCTCTCGTAGCGATCCACGGTTTTATCCAAATTTTCCGCTGCTTTTGACGTTTTTGGTGGCGAGCAACTAAAACAGCAATTAACACACATTTTAAGCAAGCGGTAGCTATGTCCCTCGTTTCATCTTCTTCATCCTCCATCTTTCACGAACTTCGAGCGTGACGCCATATGTGCTCAAATCGACATGAAAATTGCCACAAAATCGCTGGTGGTTTACACATGCAATTTGAAATCGCATTAAAAAACGTAACTTAAAATCGCACCAAAATCGCATCAAAAATCGCATGTGTAAACGGGCCATTTAAGACTGATATTGCCAAAGGGATATGTACACCTTCTAAACAGAATATCTCGTCTGATATGGGCTATGGGAAAATCCTGGCTTTGACGTAGAAAATATTTCCATGACGGGTCCAGATAAATGGGTGGTTCAGTTCTTTTTTGGCTTGTAGAGAATATTTGAACAGAAGCTTGTTAATTGGTGTGAGGCTATCCACCATGCAGAACTTTCCTTGTGTAGCCCTAGTGAGCCTAACTACTTGTGTAGATCCTCTTGAAGGCTCTTTCTGGCATCGTAGAAGCGATTTTCACACATGTGAAGGGACAAATTTGGAACAAAAGCATGCTCAAAAAGTACAGAAATAGTACCAGAATAAATTAGGCCAAAACCTGAAAACAACTTTTTGTTGGCAAGTGAAAGCATTTAGTAGTAAAATACCTCATCTCATTATTACAATAGTGTGTACCAAAATGAGCAGTTGCAATATAAGACCCACGGTAAGTAAATTAGCTATAGAACCAGGTGACACGATGGACCACTGGAGCGCAAAAGAACGCCGCCAAAGCGGCTAAGGTTATGTAAACACAGCTGTGTATACATAAACAAAACACTTAAGTTCCTTTGTTAAATAAAACCTTTGTTGGAAGATGCACCTGTGACTCTGAGGGTTAGGTTAGCTTTCCTGGTACAAACGCTTCGCGAACCAAAGATGCGCGTAGTGACTAGTCCAGGATCCTGAAAAGTCACCTAAACTAAGATCAGAGCACAGGGGCTCCCTGTACTCGTGATGTACTCCGGATTATAGGTTTCTCAACGCTTCACACTGTATTTGACGGTCCGATGGGCACACGTTGTCACGTACTCAATCAGGTTACAGAGCATAACAAACAACTGAATCTGAACCACGCCATTATTACTCAAGACAAGATCCCATAAGGCCTTTCCAGTCCTGTTCAATGAATACTTCATATAACTTGCGATACACTCCCCCGGTTGGCCATATGTAACTGGTCAACACTCAAAAAACAAACTCACATTTCAGCAGTCAAGAGTACTAAACATAATGTTCACGCAATATCATGTATCAAAACGAGTTCGGTCCCTAATGTTCATCTTGAAGGTCCGCAATCCATTGTCTTCTCAGCCGGTCACCTTCCACTGCAGCGCTTCTTCTTTCTTTGGCGTGTCTTGTTGCAACTTTTGGCTGCAGCTGTTGTGGCCGTTGTTGGTCCTCTTCGTTGATCTGCAGATCACAGTTAACCTCAAGTGGGTACAGTAGCTACACAGGGCGCTTCAAAATGCTGCACTTCCCTCTCTTGGTTGCAATCTTGACTCTTGCTCCTCTAGTTAGGCCATCTGTACTTGTGATGAGTTGCTCCACCTTGCCCAGTTGCCAGAATGTCCTGGGGTGGTTGGTATCATGGACCAAAACCATGTCTCTTACAGCGACGGAAACGGATCCAGTGGACCTCTTCATCCGAACGTGGGCGTTTCTGAGCTCCATCAAATACCCGCTCTTCCACCTTCTCCAGAAGTGGTTCATAACACTTTTGAGGTGTTTCTACCGCATGCTTAGATTGTCAGGCGAGACTGTGAATTCATCATCTGATGGGACATCGCTGTCCTGGTCGGGTAGGCTCATAATTCTTCGACCACATAGAAAGTGAGATGGTGTAAGAGGTTCTTCAACATCCTCCGAAGAGATGTAAGACAGGGGGCGGGAGTTCAAGGTCATCTCAGCTTCAGCTACGACAGTTGCTAGTTCATCAAGTGACAATTTGGCATGCCCAATGGTCTTCTTTAAACACCATTTCAAAGATTTCACCAACCTTCATAGAAACCATAGATCGAAAGAAGTCAAACGGCTTTTTCTCTCTCACAAAATTTGCAACTTAAAGTTAATTGCATCAAAGAAACAATTAGTTATTTTACTCTGCGAGCAGTGGTTTCTCCTACGCTTGACCACTGCTCGCAGGGTAGTTTTTCCACTTTGCACTTTCGAGAGATGATACTTGTGTAAAAAAAAAAAAAAAAAAAAAAAAAACCGGCGTTGCACAGAAAAAGTCTTCTGTACTGGTACGCAGTCTGCTGATGAGAGAGCTTTTTTGGTATTCAGTTAATGTGTCTTAAAGTAAAAGTTTGGATGCGTATGCACTATGCATTTTTCAAACAAAAGCGTGATCGCCCCCCTCCCCCTCCCATGATTTATCTCCTCCTCCTCCTGGCCATGATTTTCACGCGATATAACTTATCTCTGTCTTGAATAGGCTAATTATTGGTCCAGTCTTGATCAGGGTCACAAATTAGAGCTTTTGTCTTAATTTACACGGTGTCTTAATTGAATACAGTCAAGGTTTTATAGTCAGTGGAACCTTCCCTATCTAAATTCCTGCTTCCTGTTTCTTGACTTGAACGGACTGTCAAAGTGGGAGCACATCTCAAATCATCGAAAATGATAAAGAAATCGACAAATGCAACGACGATGATTTGGCCCCCCGGGATTGCAGCGAAATACAACGAAACTTTCCTGTATGTTTCTAAATGTTGTGGTAAAAAACAAGTTTCCACTGGTTTGCCGTGGTGTGGACTCTTATTTACCACGATTTACGTCATCACATGGTCAAAATTAGTTGCGGACTCACTCGGCGAAGCGCCTCGTGAGTCCACAACATTTTGACCATGTGATGACGTAAATCGTGGTAAATAAGAGTCCACACCACGGCAAACCAGTGGAAATTTATTAAATAGAAAATCAGATATTTTGTCTGCAATATGGTAAGGGTGCGGGACTGGGCGGCACACAAAACTAAGATGAGTACCCCTCCCCCGTCCCAGGATTTGGCCAGTGAACAGATGGAGAGTGAACAGGAATTTAGGAAAGAGTTGTTCATGACCTCTAACTCAAGCACCCCATAAAGCACCCATGACCGCACAATAAGCTAAAAAGCTTGAGCGTGAAATCTCTGAAAGCGATGTGCTTCCACTTTAGCATTCCGTTCAATTCAAGAGACAGGAAAGCCGACCTGATTGGAAATTACAGGATATTACAGCATGTTCATGTTTCCAAGAGTTCCAGAACAGAAAACATGCAAACACAAAAGTCGGCAATCGCACTTTTGTTTGAAAAAGTGCATAATGTATACGCATCCAAACATTTACTTTAAAACACATAACTGAATACAAAAAACACTCTCTCATCAGCAAACTGCGTACCAGTACAGATAAGAAGCTTCAGCGCAAAATATGCAGGAACTTTTTACACAAGAAAAAACTATACCCTGAGAGCAGTGGTCAAGCGCAGGAGAAACCACTGCTCGCGGGGTAAAATAACTAATTGTTTCTTTGATGCAACAAGACAGACCCGTGGCCAGTGCGCTTGTGACGTCATTAATATAATGAATAGAGACACGCGGGGTCCCGGGAGAGGAACTTTTGTCGTGCGTTTATATGCAAAAGATATTATAGCCGAGTCAGTTTTTGCACATGACGGATCCAAGAGCTCCCTTTATTTTTCTTGCCCTCTTTTCTTCTAATTTCGGTCAAACAGATATTCACGAAAAAGTGTATTATAATAATTGAGAGAAAACAATTATCGAAGGCCCCGTAGGAATATTCTTCGTTTGCAACAACCCAGTTTTCATAGCTCCCGACTTATGCCGGGTATGATGTTTCATACGGAATAATATTTTCAATGAGTGATTTGCTTTTGCCTTGAGTGATCGTTTTTGCCGGGATCATTTTGAACTTGCTTTCCGATGCACGTGATAGTACTTGTGTGACGCTTGCTATACAACCTGGCAACCTTGTTGAGTGAATTTTCAAGCTGATATGTTTTGTGGAGGAACTGTGTTGTCATTTTGTAATGGGATTGACTGGGGAATACCCGACATCTTAAGTAGCTGTAAGACAGTGTAATAGCCTTATCTCGTCTTCCCAGCGTGTGCATCATGTTCAAGTAGCTGTAATTGAAAGCTTTTAAACTTATCTCTGTAGCACATTAAAACATGACACTTCCCATGATGAAATTACTTCGTATGAAAAAGCCATCTCAGACGTTACGCATCCTACATGTACAAGTCTGATCACTAATATGTTCAAGACTGCTATGCATTAAGCTTTAACGCAAAATTCTGGGTCGATACGAAATTAATCTCTATCGGAAGCTGCAGACGTTTGAATACCGTGACAAGGCGTGCATCACGGGCTTGTGGAGCGAACATTACGGCTCGGATAGTCGGATATCAACCTTGAGTTTTTGAAGACTCCGAGGTATTCAGTGACAAATATT
The DNA here is from genome assembly GCA_964036295.1 of Plumapathes pennacea. Lineage (NCBI taxonomy): Eukaryota > Metazoa > Cnidaria > Anthozoa > Antipatharia > Myriopathidae > Plumapathes > Plumapathes pennacea. The sequence goes on along the minus strand of OZ038472.1, from coordinate 10,064,128 downwards.
CTCGATGTAATCGCCTGCCGGTCTTTCCTGCTTTTGTTAAGCGGCGTGAGTGAAAGCTGAGTAGCTGATGATTCGGGATTCCCCGTTCTATGATATTATGCTCGTGACATTTCATTGACAGATCTTGTATCTTAATCTAGCATGATATTTGCCTCAGACCTATCAGTAATTCAGTATCCTCAGACAATAAACAAAGAACCTAGCCTTTACTGCACGCAAAACGAAGTTAAACGCCGACTGTTCGTATACGCCGCGCGTTACACAAAGCCGCAGAGTTTCCGACAAAGGGAGACGCTCTGCCCGCAGGGAAAAGTTCAAGTTCTATCAAGTTTCGACACGTCTTCTACTACTTATTCGATGTTCTTTCACACAAATATTGCTCAGAACACAGATACATTGGTTGAAGCGGTATCTATAATCGAGCATTTGCAAAACACAACCCTTCGTACTTTACGGGGGTCCCGCTGGTAACACATCAAACATTTGTGTACGGCTATTTTCAAGTCTTCCGACGCTTAAAAACAATGCAAGCCAAAATCGCTCTTAAAGTATGGCTTCCGTGCATCCAGAAAACCAACCGATGATCGTTTTGTTTGGATCAACAACTGAAGGACCGGAATTTTTTTCTATATCCCTTGACAGAGAAAACGCATTGTACTTGGTTCTGTGATTTTGATCTCTGAATACGTCTGATCTTGCAATGCCTGTTTTTTAACACATTTTAAAATACAAACGTATCTTAGCACCTCGGTACTTTTGGCAATCTTCTTTTTGAGCTTCTAGCTTTCTCGCAGCGATGGTTTATTGATCCTAATTTTCTCTTTCCATTTCCATCTGTGGCTTTTTAAGCTCGCGTTCAGCACGAAGCGCTGAAAAGCGAAGCTTCATGCGATCCAGTCAATTGGAATGTGTCCCGGTGCTGTCAACAATGGATTCCAAATATGGAAGTCGTTCTTTTCCCAATTTGGGCAGTATCGATATTACCGACAAAGCAACAAAATCGAGAACGCGATCGTCGAAGTAGTTTTTGCGGTGGCATTTTTAAGCATCCCACCTTATTGCAGTTAAGACTGAGTCAGTCAGTCAGTCTGTCCGTCATGCTGTGCCAACAACTGCCTTTGAAATTTGAGCATCAGCGAATACGCATGAAGAAACGAAGGGATGGGAAGACGTTTTCTGGAGTTATTTTGATTGTTATCATTGTATTCCTGAATTTCCAGTAGATCTGTTGCACTTCAGAACCATTATCACAGAGGTTTTGGTAAAATTCTCGGTTTGACAAGCGTAAGTTAAAATTGAAAGACCCTTGACCACTGACAACCCTGATTGCCATCGAGCGACTTCAGCTTGTCGAAATATTTCTATCGTTTGATTATATTTGCTTTCCTTCGCATAGTAGAGCTGTAGAGTAATGCTGTAGTAATGCTGTAGAGAACTGAGAGAAGAAGAATTCGAAAATGAATTTGACCAAAACCGCAAGTAATGTCAACAAGTTATCAGATTTCATTTAAACTTATTCGACTTGAAACTCAGCCAAAAGAAGAAAGGCGTGTTTTCTTTAAGCACGTATTTAGCTTGAATGCAGCCCAGGCTGGAGTATCATGGAGTATCTGATGAATTTTATGTAGATGTTGAACATAAGCTGTGCATGACACGAGTAATGAAGTTACGGATAGACTCTTTTCTTTGCGACTCCGGAAGGTCTCCTTCGGGTTCAAAGATTTGGACTCGGTGAAGAATTTTAAATTTTCCCATTTCGAGCGTCTAAGTTTTATAATTTTCACCCTCTGCCGCCTCGTAAATGAGGGTTTTCAAAACTGAGACTAAATCGAATACACGGTTCAGCAAAAGTGGAGGCCCGCGGAAACGGATGCAAACTTCCACATACCTAAAACTGAGCAATTTTTACGATGTGGCCTTGAGCCAGTTCTATTAAATACCCACTCCCGTAGAAGTACTTTTTACAAATTCGCGAGCTTACAGCTGCCTTGCTGCTTTGATTATTGTTTCCATGTTGGTTACATGCACGTTCACGGAACGCATTAGCATTGTGAAGTACGTAAGCTCGGGTATAATCATGAACTTTTGACGACTTTGGGACATTCTTTGAAATATATTCTTGTATTAGTCGCCTGCTTTTTCTACTCTTGTTCAAAATGCGTGAAAGGTTATTCAAGGGTACGTGGCTCGGCTCACGACTTCGTCTTGGAGGACTTCGGTTTTCTTTCACATAAACATTTGTGGGAATACAATAAAACTGAGCGAAGCGAGATCTACCAACGGTCACTTTTTCCTCAGCCATTTCCCAATTTTCAAATAATAACGCCATCTGTTCCACTGATTGTTTGACCTTCATGGCACCGAGCCAAAATGTCGCAACAACAACATAAATGCACAGCAGAGTGAAATTTTGATCCCAAACAAAACATTCAGATTTTCTGACGCTTTACTTGTATCAGCAAGAATAATACAAAGTAAAAGAATACAAAGTACCTTCAAGTTCACCCTCATACTAAACAGTTCCATATAATCCGCTATCAAGCGCTTGTCAAGAATCGCCGTCTTTACACAGGTTCTCGTCTTTGTATCTCGAGCGCCTTCGTTCAGCTTGTTCCGTCAAGTTCTCAAGGTTCTGGATATCAGATTCTTCGTACATTTCTGTACACTTGTGCATAGTTATGCAGTTCATTGATAAGTTCATTGCATTTGCTTTCATGGCTTTCAATATGGCTTTTGAGGCTGAACGGACCGACCAAAGCCAAAACCGCTCAATGAAATTTAGTGTGGGCCTACCGCAGCCGGCGTATGCGTTTGTAAGTAAGACTAGACTGGCGTCGCCAGTGAGCTCGCGGCGTGAGTTGCGTCGAGACCAGAATATACTAAAACGGAAAGTAGGGACAAGAGTGGAACTCCCAAGAGAGACTTCCAGTTTCTCACCAGAAAAATATCACATAGTATAGAGAACTTGGCTGTTGACACCTTGCTCAAATGAAACCTGATTAAACTATAAATTATCATTACAACACTCATACACTTGCTTCTTAAAGGAGAGCGACCCTGAATTTTGAGAATGCGTTACATATCTTTTTATGCGCAATCGATTTTTGACAGTTTGACCTCGACTCTTATTTCTAACCAGAGGCCACGATTAATCCAGCCTTCGCTTCAATACTTTTGTGTTTTCTTTTATTAACTGAATACGTTTCTTCTATCAGGCTTTCGAGTATTCGTGTTCTGTAACAAATATAAAATTGAAAGCGAGGAATATAACACGACAATAATTGTTTTACATTATTATTGCGGTTTTGTTCACAGTCATTTGTGACTGCAAACTCAATGCTCAGGACTATTTCGGTGTATTTTTCATATCTGGTATACAATGACCATTGCGAAACAAAGGCTACATGATCGAATGAAAGAAACATTTCAACAGGCAATGTACGATAAGCAGAAGAATGTTATGAGGCAACAGATGTCATGCACAGAGTAAAGCATAAATCGTCATTGTTTTGCGGCTAAAGCTCATCGTAGCTTTGGTTTCCGTTTTCGGCCTGTTATCTTCCCAGAAGTATTTCGTGCCGCCACAGAAAGTTTTGTCGGGATTAAATTTTTAGCGGCGACAGAGAAATTTGCAATCCCCGAGCGGTATCCATCAAACATTTGTTTACGGCTATTCTCAAAGCTTCAGCGGTGAACTTAAGAACACAAGCCATAATCATTCCCTAAAATCCAGTTTATCCGTACATGTTCCACAGAGCCCAATGGTTTTGAGTTTGGATAGGATGCAGTTAACTTTTACACACAAGTAAAGAGCAATATTCACTGGCCACATCTCGAGTTGTTTAGCGAAGTCAATTACATACATTACATACATATTTTTATTGATGCTCCCCTCAAGGGGCTTTTTAGCAACAATTTGGCTTTGCCACATTACTGTGGAGTACAGGCACTGAGAGTGGTCACTGCCAGAAATTTGTTTACGTCCTCAGTGGTTCTTTTACGTCCCCTGTAATCAAGTATAGAAGTATAGGGAGACGGTACCGCCATTTTACGTAGTCATCCGAGTCACGTGAAGATCTTACCATTTGCTGATAAAAACAAAGGCAGCATCTTCTCCTTAGTTATTGTAAGACCCCGAGTGCTGGTCCGGCCGGGGTTCGAACCCGCGACATCCCGCACGAAAGACCGGCACTCAACCAACTGAGCCAACCGGGCGGCGATTTACGTCATCGCATATCACGTGATAAAATGAACCAATCACCGTGTGCTGATTCTCGACCCAGAAAAAGGAAAACAAAAAAAACCTCCATTTTTAAGCTCGCCGCAGCTGCGCTCCCACGAGCAATGAGCGGTCCATAAAATAATCCACAGAGCCAACTAAGGCAAGCAATTGCTGTCTTCAAAATGGCGAAACTGCTCGCCCGCCAAGTCACTTGATCACAACGTCATCACAAATCACATGATAATATGAACCAATCACCGCATGCAGATTTGTAACCCAGAAAAGAAAAATCGTTCCATTTTAAAGCTTGTGTCGTCACAAGCAATTAACTTTAAGTTGCAAATTTTGTGTGAGAGAAAAAGCCGTTTGACTTCTTTCGATCTAAGATTAGACATGACTCATTGAGTTTGACACTCACTTGTCAATCAAGTAACACAGAAATTATTCATAACAAGTGTCACAGTCACGAGAGTGTGTTTCTTTGAAAAAGAGTGCAGCAGAAATCACTAATGATGTATTTCCGGATGTATATCCTCCAAGTGAGAGTTTGTTTATTAAATTTCGCCGTTGGCGGCGACTGGCAGTGGTTGCTAAGCGTATTATTATGCAGAGATGCTATCTGTGAAAGTCGTCTCAAAAACGGATTGACAACCCAGAGTGTTTGACCTCTCTTTTGAATAGTAATGAAAGAACGTGCGTTGGCGCGGTGTTTACTGAACATCATGCTATCGTTCAAACATTTCCGCCGTGTTCTTATATGGGTTACTCAACTGAGAACCCCAGTGGTACTCCTTGCTATTTGGTGTCTCGTTTATGTAGCCACCACAGTCGTGCTGTTGCAAAACAACTCTATCAGGCAGCAGGCAAGGGCTCGTGTCGACGCAGACAAATCAGAAATTGCTCTTCGCAACCCGTCAGAACCATTAAAAGACGCAAAATCAAAGACGTATTTTACAAAAGACAAAAAACGGGCAGCGGGAAAACTTAACGTCCATGTGTGGAGCCGTTTGTCTGGATTTGAGGTCAGTAGCTTGAAGCAGTCGACATCCTTCCCTTATTCTCCTGATCGCAAAACTTTTGTTTCAAATTTTACAAACCAAGTACAAGAACGCAACATGGGCCAGCGCCTCTTTGGGTTTGTGTTTCCACGGGTCACTGGCAAATATCATTTTGCTATAACTTCCGATGATACTTCAGAACTATGGTTGAGCACAAACGACAACCCAAGGAATGTTAGTTTGATTGCCAAGGTGTATGCAGAGGGGAGGCCAGCTTGGACTAAATTTGGAGATTATGGAAAGTACCACACACAGATGTCTGGAGAAATCATTCTCAACAGTGACCAAAAGTATTTCATCGAAGCTTTGCACAAGAACGGCGGGGGGCCAGGGCACGTGTCTGTTTTATGGAAGCCACCAGGAACATATCAATTCAGCATTATAACAGGACAGTTTCTGTACGCCTTTAATGCCGGTGAAAATACAGAGCGGTGCCCACAATGTAACGGAGCTTCAAGTCACTTCGAACCATCACCTGCTCTACCTCCTACCGCTCCACCCCTGTTGTCGGACGAAACTTTCCAGTATTACTACAACACATCAATTTTCAGCCCACAGCATCTGGAAGGTGTGCTTCCAGTTGTTTCCTACAACCCAAGCTACGTTGTGAGGGATGGCAAAGTAAAATGGAAGCAAGGCATAAGGATTGTATACGCTCATTCAAGTTCTGTCTACCCCGAAGATGTTGTTTGCATAAAGCCTGGATATACGCTTGTTCGTTGGTCAACTCCAAACCGTGTCCTGCCAAAAGCAAATGCAGAGCAGGTTGTGAGCCAATTCATGTTGGCACTCGAACGTCAACACAGCAAGTAAGCCGTTAAAATATTATTGTGTACAGTATTTATTCTTTTCTATTTATTATTTTTTTCTTTCATTTCTCTGCGGTAGTTTCGGGGAAAATCTCTTCTTGACTAGCGCTGCGTTGCCGTCAAAAGTTCGAATACGCGGCGAAAGTGGAGGTTCGCGGAAACGGATGCGAACTTGAGGAAAATTTTAAATGAGGTGTGGTATTCTTCTCTATTTTCCGTTTGGTGATTATTCATCGTTTACAAACCATAGTTGCGTGTTGCAACGCCACTATTCGGCCGCTCTCTTTTGTCGCACGGCAGTCTGGTATAGTTCAGACTACGTGTAGTGCACAGTGATACATTTTGAACTCCAAAATTCGCTGATACAACTTACTAGACGAACTACTGCAAGCTAGAAAACGCAATTAGAATCGTGACTCATGTCGTGTTTACACAAGACACATTTACCTCGGTGGAAGCATTTACTTTACTGCAGTAAACGAACCATACGTGTAGACAATTTACAAAACATTGGTAAATGTAGTTCAGAAGAAAACGATTCGAATACGCTACGTGTGAACGCGAATTTTTTTAAATCCGCATCAAGAAAGTTGCGGATTCAAAAATGGTTACCGGTCGTTTTGCCGACGAGTCGGCTCGCCTACGTCCAGTTCGCTAACGTCTCAGGTCGGTTCGCAAACGTGCCAGGAGGCGCTCCAGTGTGATGGATGCGACCTTTGGCAGCATCGCACCTGTAACACCGGAATTGATCGGGCCACTTGCCGGGTTGCAGTGGAAGCGGAGAGCGACATCGACTGGCGGTGCGCACCTTGCATCGATTTGGAATCTATTCCCGTCCCGGAAGATGAAAACACTGGTACGTATCGCGCAATGACACAAACACTCAAAGTGCGGTCTATGTATTAACTTTTATCTTTATATCTCCAGCTCAGTCGATGGAGTTATTCAGCGAGAATTCGAGGGAGGTCGAGTTGCCAGAAGCCGAAAGCACTCGGATTGGTGAGTTTCACTTATAGCTCCGCTTATTAGTTTCGCTTATTATAGCTTGTGTCAGTCAGTGCCGTTGTGCGTTGTAGTTATCTAATCATGCATGAAAAGTTAGTTTAATACCACATTAGGCGAAAAGACTTGAAGGCCCGAATTTGAATCTGTGCCGTTGTGCGTTGAAGTTATCTAATCATGCATGAAAAGTTAGTTTAATACCACATTAGGCGAAAAGACTTGAAGGCCTGAATTTGAATCTGTGCCGTTGTGCGTTGTAGTTATCTAATAATGTCTAATAATAATCGTAATAATTTTCTTGTCAATGTCGGTGCAAGAACTCGGTCTTGCGGTAAATGTAAATAGGCAGTTCAGTTTAGTTTAGTTCGAAACATTAATTTGTAAATTAAAAAACTGTAATAAATAAGTTGGCAGAGAATATTGTTTTTCTTGAGTTTTGTATTTACTCGGAATCGACTAGAATTTACTACGGAGTTTTGTTCGTTTCGATTCACTGCTTCTACGCCAGATGCTTCGTTAATTCGATTTCTGTGATACAAATTGTTCAGCGAATCGACTTTGACACATTAGCGAATCGACTTTGACACAGCATTAAAGAATTTATCTACAAGAAATATGACCCGAGTTTTGTTCGCTTGTCGACCTTACCATTCACTACTTCTACGCCAGAGTTATGATAACACGATTTTTGTGTGTTACGAATTGTTAGGCGAATCAACTTTGACACGTTAGCGAACCGACCTGAGACGTAAGCGAACTGGACGTAGGCGAGCCGACTCGTCGGCGAAACGACCGCAATCTTCAAAAATATCCGGATACTTGTTTGTCTCGAAAATATGTTAATTGTGCAAATACATTAATTACATTGGTTGAGGTCACATTAGACACCTTTAAGGCCGATTTTCACTCGTGAAGTAATCGGAGACGGAGAAGGAGACGGAGACTAGACGTAAGACACTTGCGCGCGTGTGAAAATTAGCGAACGGACTTGGACGACTAATGCGTCTGACGCGGTGAACATGTGCTCCGTCTTTCTGCTGTTTTTCTTCTTGAGTCAGCTTATAACCGGGACAGGAGTCGAGTCCAGGGGCTATGTAAGGTCCGGCCTCACCTTCAGAAGTGATGTTCTGGCTATGAGTGCAAATAGCTCCACGGAGAATGGCCTTAGGCCCCGTCCACACTACGCCGGATAAATTTGAAAACGGATATTTATTTATCCCTTTTGGCCTCCCGTCCACACTAAGACGCGTTTTCGGTGACCGAAAACGAATATTTTCGAAAACGCTCTCCAGAGTGGATATTTTCGAAAACTCCGGTTTCATGTTGTAGTGTGGACGGCGAAAACGGAGCTTTTCGAAAACGCATGACGTTATGCTCAATTTGGGCATTTAGCGTTTTTGGTCAGTCCAGCGTATTAGTGTGGACAGCGAAAACGATTCGAAAACGATAGTGTGGACGGAAAACTTTCGATGCGTTTTTCGTATGAAAACTCCGTTTTCAAATTTATCCGGATTAGTGTGGACGGGGCCTTGGAAATCAGTTCTAGGCATGGTACTTGAACTTGACCAACCCAACGGAAAGCATTTACATTGTTAATGACACACCTATTCACCAATGCTTTGTATTAATTGATCAAGCCTTATTGTTCCCTGAGTTCACTAATGCGAGGCCGACATGCAAATGTTCGTCAACGCGCGGAATTACAATGGCTTCTACGTGTGTTCTTTATTTCATCGCATAAGCCGTCGTTTTACCCACCGAAAGCCAAGAAGAGCTCGATGTCCTTGCTTATACTGCGCTAACTCCAGTGCATCTCGCCAGATCCTTCTGCGTGGCGGAGACATTTCAGTGAATCCTGGACCTCTTGCTAAACTAGCCTGCAATGCAGGCGTTCCGGTTCGTTTTCTGGTAAAATTCGTTCGGGGCGAGGAAAAAGCTGTGGAGGGGAGGGGGCAGGGAATGGGGGGAGGGAATGCCTGCCGCCAAGGTCTGTTATTTTGGCGAACGCCCTGAATTAGTCACGCTTACGTTAACATCTCACCTGTCAAGATAAACCAATCAGAACAACGTGTTTTTTTAGATTCAATGTCGGAATGTCGGAAAACCGAAATGCTAGCAAAATTTGTAGAATGTGAGTCAAATTTTCAGCTGTAAACATTGGCACGCCAAAAAAATCAAACGATGCAAGTGGGAAGCGCGCAGACAGCGGTCAATCCGTTCCTATCGACACGGCCTCTGAAATCTGGTCTTGCACTATACTTTTGAGAGGACAAACGACGAGAGCACACGAAGGTTTCTTTCTGATAGCTTGTTGCTCTCTTCGTAAAGACTACACAAATCCGGTTTCGGCGAGGTCAAACAAAACATCGTTTAGAGCGCTTTCGAAGTAAAGATTGGCCATGATTATGAGTTGCCATTTGATATCCATCCTTTTGATTGACAAGTGTTAGTGACGTTCGACCATGTCGCGCCAATCAGCAACTCCGTTCATGGGCGAACGGAGTTTCGCAAAATAACAGGCCTTGGCGGCAGGCGTTCCCTCCCCCTCCCCATTTTACTCCCGCATCCCCTTCTCCCTCCGCAGCTTTTGCTACACCCCAGTCCTACTCCCAAAAGAATTTTGCCTGAAAACGAACGGGAACGCCTGCATTGCAGGCTATTGCTAAACAGAAATCCGCAAAATGTGAGAAATGTGAAAAAACAGTAAGGCGAAATCAACAGAGAGTCACATGTAATATTTGTTTTGGTCTACAGCACATCAAATGTGCAAAACTGAAATCAGCTCCCAGTAACTGGACGTGTGGAAATTGTCTTGTTTCCGTTTTGCCCATCTATGCTTATTCTATTGAGGACGATGCATTTAATGACCAGGTCGACGTAAACGAGTCCATACCTGAACAGTCATCTCAGGAATCCCTTCGTATTCTACAAGAACAGGCTACTCATTTACGGATTATGCATCTTAACACTTAACATGGTCTCGACGTTTAATGAGTTTCTTATTACAATTAATGAATATCCACTGGATGTTGTAACCCTGAGCGAAACGTGGCTGAAAGACAATCCCGCCTTGCTGGACTTCGTGTCTGTGCCGGGTTATACCAGTTTTTCGGAACCGAGAATCAATAAAGGGCGGTGGTATCGGTGCTTATATTCGAAACAGCATCAACTTCAAACACCGGAAAGATCTACAACCTGATCTTGAGCATCTTTGGGTCGAGATCCCAGGCCGCAATAAACACAGTAAAGCACTTGCTGGAGTGATATATAGATTTACCCGAATCCTTAGCAATTCTGACTGGCTTGAGCGCCTAGAGGCCCTGCTTGGCCATCTTACAGCTACCTGGGATGGTTTACTTATATTGACTGGCGATATGAATATTTATATGTTGCAGCCTGCTAACAGTTTAACCAAACAGTATCAGGCTATCTTGGATGTATTTGGTCTACAACAGATGATCAAGCAACCTACGCGTGTCACAAAAACATCTAAGACGTTAATTGATCACGTTGTCACCAACTATCCTCATAGGATCACGCATACTGGTATAATTCCGTGCTATCATGACGGCATTTTCGCGTGTGCAAATGTCCGTGTGCCTCGATTTCCACCTCAATACAAATACATCCGTAACAAAAAATGCTTCGACGAAAACGCCTTTAAAGCAAGATTTCTCCACTCTGTCACTTAACATCGTTTATGCTGTGGAGTCTCCGGATGAAATGGTCGACTTGTTAAACACTCTTATTGTTGAGTGCTTAGACCGACATGCCCCTTTAAAGAGAGTTAAAATAACCCACCCCCCTGCGCCTTGGTTACATGCGACTGATATCAGATAGCTGTAAGCTGAGAGAGATAAGCTCAGACTGGAGGCGCAAAATACGAATAGTGATGAATCATGGGCTACTTTTAGAACTATCCGTAACAAGATCAAAGTGGTGATTGGTAAAGCAAAGAGATCCTTCTTCATAAAAGCCCTCTCCTCAAAACGTCCTAAAGAAGTATGGAGGGTCATCCATCGTGTGCTTAACCCTAGTACCAGTCCCCTAAGAGCCGATCCTGATCAGTTCAATAAATACTTCATCGCCACCAACGAAAGGACACTGGGTACCACGCCGGATGTAACATCTGATCTTCTGGAGCTAGCAAGGTATTACCAGAGCACCCACAACGATCATTTAAGTTATGTCTTGTGACATTCGAGGAGGTAATGAAGGAAATACGACAACTTCGTTCAGATTGCTCAACCGGCGTTGATCAAATCCCTGTTAAATTTGTTAAGTTAGTAAGTGAGCATCTTACCGGTCCTCTCATCCACATTATTAATGCGTGTATTACCTCTTCGACGTTTCCTCGAACATGGAAAACGGCTCGGCTCTCACCCATCCCTAAGATGGACCACCCTCAAAACGAGAAAGACTACCGCCCAGTATAACTGCCGGCTTTTTCAAAAGTGTTTGAGCGGCTAGTGTTAAAACAATTAATTTCCTACATTAAGGAGCTTTCTTTATTGGTTCCAAGTATATCTGGGTTTTGTAAAGGCCATTCTACAATAACTGCGCTGTTAGGTATTCGAGATGATCTCCTGCGAGCTATGAAGAGGGGTGAAGTCAGCTTGATGGTTTTTGCAGATTATTCTAAAGCCTTTGACACGGTGTTAATTAAAATGCACGCTCTAGGCTTTTCAAATGAATTTCTTGCTTGGATGATCCATTATCTTTCCGATCGCCGCCAGTTCGTTCAAATAGACGACAAGACCTCGTCTATTGAGACTGTACTGTTTGGTGTCCCACAGGGATCGATACTCGGACCTTTCACTTTCAGCCTATATGTCTCTGATCTCCAAAAACATATTAAGTGTCCTTGCTACCAGTATGCGGACGATACCACTTTCCTTGTCCACTCAAAGACCAAGGACTTAGCTAATGGCGTGGTGGAATTACATGGTGCAATATCACGTCTGGGAGATTACTCATCTGAATCAAACCTCGCATTGAACGAATCCAAAACAGAGTGGATGCTTGTCTCTACCCGCCAGATGTCTCGAGCTCACGCGTTACAGGATTACTATCCACCTATCAGCTGCAGTGGGAAGCTACTAGAACGTGTCACCACAGCTAAGATACTAGGGGTACACATGGACGAACATCTAACATGGGCTGACCATGTAACTGCACTTCTTTCATCCTGTTATGCAGCATTGGCAGTCCTCCAGAAATTACGCAACCTCGCACCCTACCATGTTCGAAAGCAGTTAGTGGAGTCATTAGTGATATCAAAACTGGACTATGGGTGTGTCGTCTTTTATCCCCTCCCAGATTATCAAATGAAACGGCTGCAAAGAGTTCAAACAACATGTGCGGGTTACGTACTTAGGCGGTATGCTGTTTTAGAGGACTTGCAGAAATTGAAGTGGCTACCCATTATTGAAAGGAGAGACCTGGCACTGTTAAAAATAACTCATAAAGTCCTTTACGATGATACCTGGCTAGATTACCTGCGCCTTACATTTCATACTGTCAGTGCCTACAATTTAAGATCTCTTGAAGCACCAAAGTTGGCAATTCCTCCAACTGAAAGCGGTACCTTCCAGGACTCGCAGCGAGATTATTTAGTAATACGTTACCTGATAAGCTAAGGCACGAAACTGACTATATGACAAGTTCATTAGACTCGTAAAGAATCTTCTAAAGCAGAAAGCGTATAAATGATTTATATATATATATATATATATATATATATTATTTTTGTCCTTTTTTCAGCTTACCGTATACATTTAAATGTATTTTTAATGTATTTTAAAATATCCTTTCAATTGAAACTTTATTTTGTATAGTAACTGTTTGTAATTTTGTAATTAATATTAGTAGACAGTACGTTAGTAGGCGAAGAGCCACCTTTGTGGTTATACTACTAATAAAGTCTTTATTATTATTATTATTATTATTATTATTATTATTATTATTATAGTATAAAAACGGAAAAGCAGGGCAGACGCACTTAACAAACGTCTAATTCGTCTCAGACGAATAATGCGTCTAGCATAAAAACGAGTCCAACTTAACTGCTCACCGAAAGCGTATGTTTCAGTATCAAATCTAGGTAATTCACAGTTTCAAGATGGCGGCACGAGGGAAGAAATCTCGGCAAAAAAAGCGTGCATGGAGCGAGTTCTCCGACTCGTTTTTATACCAGTCGAACTTAACATTCGGACTAATGCGTCTTGACGAATTAGTCGTCTGTAGTATAAAAACGGCCATTCAAGTTCACTGATGAGAGCGCGAAATGACTCAGTTATGAATAAGTCACCTCTGCTCGGCTGTGGTTTTGACATGTGTTATACTCTGAAATCTGATTGGTTCGCATATTGCTAAAAGAAGCTTAACCCATGGATCGTGCTTGGGTCTAACTTTAGTTAATTCCCTTTGTTTAGAATCACTGAAGTATAAATTTTCTAACTACAGTTATCCCCGAGTGAAGCGAGGGTAATAATCACGACGCTAATGCAGTAGTAACGCCTTATATGGAGACTCCAAGCGGGTCGCCATCTCGCAATGAGTTTGTTCGTCTGTCAGTCTGGCGTACGACCTCGTCCCCAGGGCCATCTGCGTTAAGCAATGACAAAGGATCGATCACGTGTCCCGCTGTAGTTTTACTGATACCTGAATAAGATTGAATGATCGCAGCGACAAATATCGTATAAACTGTGTTCACAAAAATGAATTTGAAAACTGAAAAACTTGAAATACAAAAGTCTCATGAAACTCGTCTTCAAAAGAGAAGGGAGCAGGCACGGGCAAGACGGAGTCGCGAAACAATCGAACAGCGCCAGATACGTCTCGACAAAAGACGACAATCCTGTTATGACCAAAAGCATCACGGAACAGAAGCGTGCTGAAGAAACGACTCCGCAAACAAACAAAGGTCAGTCAGTGGAAATCGAACAATCATCGTGACAAATATATTCTATCCCGTATCTTGTGTAACTCGATCACTTCAAGAATGTATTAAAATCTGTATGCTGATCATTTTCCCTCGAAGTGATTGTTTTAATACGCTTCTGTCGCCAGTTTCGGCTACCGTATTTCGCTCAGAGCAATCGGAACTTGGAGTCTTGAATGATTTAGTCAGATGTTTTAGTTTTTCTTTCAAGACTAAATCTGTAACAAATGCTGTAATCGGAGACTTGGTGATTGCAGCGCAAATCGTTCACAAGCTGTTTGAAGTATGAATAGGTCTGAAGCCCGTGTATAATTTGAAGTAAACCGTTCAAGTCTTGCTTTGATTTTGGGAGTAATCATGCTGTTTTGAGCGGGTTCACATACAAAACAATTCGAGTTCATTAAATATGCATGCCTGGTGCAGAGTAAAATAAAAAGAATTGCACAGGAAGCCTATTTAATTGTACTGCCTATGGATTCAAAATTGGGAAATCAGTGTTCCTTTTTTCCCGTACTACGGCGGCCGACCAACTTCAAAATTTAAGTGCGCTTGCTAGACTGTATGAATTAATTTGACATGCCGACCGTGGGAAATACGTACGGCGTTACGCAATCGACTCTCTTTCAACGCAAAAGTACCACAAAACACATCATTCTTTTTCTCCTTCCTTTGCGTGTAGCACTTGACTTCGAAGAAAAGATTGGGTCAACATTTCGGTAAAACAAAGGCTGCTCTTGTTGAGCAGTACCAAAGTAAAAGTCCAATAAATGGCAGAGCAAGGGAGTATCTGCGATTATCGTATTTCTAGTATCTAACTGAAGACAGGTCACATTTACCAAATGTTTAACTGTAGTTATCTCAGCTCTACCTAAAACAGTCTTCTTTTTAAAGCTTTTGCGCTACGCCACAAGCAATAATATGCATGTTCAGTCACGCGTGGATTATTGCGCATGCGAGGCCCCGTCCATAAGTAACTGGAGAGTTTTGAATCCGCAGCTTTCTCGATGAGGATTTACAACAATTTGAGTCCACACGCAGCGTATTGGAATTGCTTTAGCCTGTCCACACATATCCGGACATTTTTAAATCCGCAGCTTTTTCGTTGCTGATTGGCCTCCCGTCCACACGTATCCGGTGAATACGGTTGATAAACTCGCTGTTTGCATTCTACAAAGAACATCTGCCCGTTTACCAGCTGCCATAGCTTTTGTCGCGAAGTGAGGCCGTAATATATATATATATATATATATATACGCAGCTCTTTGCAAAAATTTTGAGCCCTCAATATAGATCACTATATACAAATATCAAGTGCATTGTGGGAAGGTAATGGTTCTAAAATTGCACACAAACCGGACAAATCAGAACAATATTACCAGAAAGATATTTAAGTTCAAAATACAATCATTACTGCGAGTTCCTCCTCGTTATTCGGCTGGGGAAGAAAGTTTTCCAGTTGAACTCTTCCCACAATTCACTCGATATTTGTATATAGCGATTTAGTATATACCACACAAGTGAATAGTGCTTTTCGCGCGCTCTGATTGGCTCCTCAATCTCGGAATATCAAGTATCATTCACCTCCCGGCGGCTTCCGGTAAAACAAAATGGCGCGCGAACCCAGTTTTTGCCCACTTTTGTCGGAAATAAAATAGCCATTTGGGAGTTGGCTATTAAACTTGTGTGGTATATACTAAAACAATTATTCGCCTCAGTGTCGGTGAATAGCGGTGGATATTTACCTCGCCGAAACGGCTCGGTAAATATTCACCGCTATTCACCTCCACTTCGGCGAATAATTGTTAAATATATCGAGGGCTCAAAATTTTTGCAAAGAGCTGTGTATATATAACAAAAGAATCGGCACGTGCAGACACTGACTTGTCAACATGAGCACCACGCACATATTTAATGAGCTACGGCCGTCAAATCGTCGCTCAAATTGTTTTGTTTATAAACCTCAAGGAAAGCCTAAATCTTACCTAAAATCAAAGCAAAAACCTTAAGCTCTTGCCTCACTAGTTTCTGCAGCTCTCAAGTCTATTTCAAGCGCCTTGTCAATGATTGAGAATTGGTTCATGCTTAGCATGCGTCTGTATCGAATTAATGGATGCACGCGGGAAGTTCGGAGAGCACGACAGAAGCGTAAAGCTGGTGTTACACTGGTCGATTTGCAACGACGATTTGCTCCAACTTCGCGCAACGGTGTTGCAAGTTTATGAATCGCTTTCAAAAACTTACAACGCGTTGCAGCACTGCAAACATCGCGAAAAATCGTTCGCAATGGGGTGTTACACCTGAACAATTTTTAGTGCAACATCGTATCGTTGCAAATCGACCAGTGTAACACCACCTTATGTGTTGCTCGAGGCGTCTCCCAACTTCCTAAGTGCATCCGCAACTCCATAGACGCACAGCTAAAAGCATGAACCAATTCTTTTATAACGTAGGCACACGACATTACGAGCGAAAAACAAATTTTAGTTTCTGATTGAATGCGGTTGTGCGTACGAAAAATGTCGCCCCGCAAAACGAATTGAAAAGGGAAAAACACGTAACTGCATGAAGCCGAACAAAGAATAATCGAGAACCTGGACTCAGAAACGGACACGTCCCAAGGGTATCTAAGTAATTCGCCGTTATGATGTTTTAATTAGAAACATTCCGGCCTCCCATGCGTAAATCTGTCAACAAAGCCTTTGTCTGTAAAAGTTGCTGGCTTTGAAAGTGGTCATTTCAGATGACCACTTAAGTGGCTTATATCGTGACTATCGTGACTATGTTAGAATTAGTAGTCGTCAGTATCATCGCCGTCGAATTCAAGTTAAAACCGTTAATTGCTTGTGGCTACACAAGCTTTAAAATGCCGCGTGTTTTTTTATTTTATTTTTCTGGGTTACGAATCAGCAGATGGTGATTGGTTCATATTATCACGTGATTTGCGATGACGTTATGTAATTGACTTTCCTCGCGAGCGACTTGAGATGTCGGCGATTGAAGCAAGAGACTGAAATTGAATTGTGTTAAAATTAACCGATGTTCAGTTCGGATGGGATACAGGCTGGCTCTGTGGATGTGCGGAGGTCATATTTTAAGAACGATTTTGGCTTCCATTGAAGCGTCGGAAGATTTGAATGCTTGTGCTTATGCTTAATGCTTATGCGCTAGTGAGGACCAGGCTTTATGTATTACCAGCGGGATCCCCGTAAAGTACGAAGGGTTGTGTTTTTGCAATTTCTAATGAATTTGCTCTGGTTTTTCTGACATTGGTTGTGTTTCACCCTGCTGTGTTTTGCGTTGTTATTGCGACATTTTGGCGAGGTGCCATAAAAGGTCAAACAGGCAGTGGCACCGATGGCGTTATTAATATATCGCAAAAAAACCTGAAGCCGTTGATTTAGTATCCGCCAAAATTTCTGTAGTGACAGTAAATACGGCTTGGAAGATACTAGGACGAAAAGATAATATATACATTATTATAAAAATGCCAAAAATATCCATTTCCGGTGAATGTTTACAAGTTCATACAGTATGCAAATTAGTCAGGTATAGCATGTGACGTCATAAAAAAGCCATCTCAAAAGTAACGTATCCTATAAGTCATAGACACTAGTATGTTTAAGACTATTATGCCTTAAGACTTTAAGCAAAATTCTGGGTCGATACAAAATATCTATTGGGAGCTATGGACGTTTGAATACCGTGACAACAAAGTCGTGTGACACGCTCGTGGCCGACTAAAATTGGTGCTTGTGTCTGAATTATAAAGTTTCCTTCACTAAACATTTTAAAATTGGCACTGCGAAAGATGTGAAGTAACAAAACCAAGCTAAGTCGCAGATCAGCTTCATTTCGTGTTCCAGTTCCACTAACATGGCGGCCGCATACAAACTCTTAATCAAATCTCCAAAAAACGGATTGCTGCTGCTTCCCCAAAATGAATCCTAGACAATCCAAAATTGGCATCTGGACTAATTCAGGCATGCTCTTGTTAGTTCTGGAGTCAAAAAGGTACAGTCTGTTATTTTGAAGGTTGCTGCGGTCGCGTGACCCGTGAAAACTGGCGTTGTTGCAAACGAAGAATATTCCCACGGGACCTTCGATAATTGTTTTCTCCTAATTGTTATAAAACACTTTTTCGTGAATTTATGTTTGGCCGAAATTAGAACAAAAGAGGGGAAGAAAAATAAAGGGAGCTCTTGAAACCGCCATGTGCAAAAAACTGACTCGGCTTTAATATCTTTTGCATATAAACGCACGACAAAAGTTCCTCTCTCGGGACCCCGCGTGTCTTTATTCATTGTACTAATGACGCCACAAGCGCACTGGCCACGGGCCTGCCTTGTTTGAATTGAAACAAAGCGACGCGCGATTAAAAATATATATATATATATAAAAAAAGAAACTCACAGAAAAACTAGAAGAAACCACTCCCTGATTAATTGATTAAATGAGCAACTGTTCTGAATGCGCTAGTGGGATCAGCAAGATAACGTTCAGTGAGTGCCTCGCTCAATTGGCTGAAAATGAATTTCATTTTCTTGAACAAGTGAGTAGCCTACTTTGTTTGCCAAGAACCGCTTGCGACTGGACGCATGTTAATCAAAAACCAATCAAACAAGTCCTTTTGATTGATCGAAGATATGGTGACGCGTGAAGGGGCGAAAGGCTTTTTTCAGTGGATTTGTGTCAGGCTTTTTTCCTCTCTCTCTCTTTCTTGCCCCTATACCACATCTCCAGAAAAGGGCCTGAAACTCAAGTTAGCCGAACGTTTTCTCTCGAAGTATTGTTTTTAATACGCTTCTGTCGTCAGTTTCGGCTAGCGTATTTGCTCAGAGAAATCGAAACTTGTGATATTGAATGATTTCATAGTCAGATGTCTCACTTTTTCAAGATCCAATAAGTTGTCGGGTTGTAACTGTAGCTGTCTATTCGAGAAATGCTCTGGCACGCGGCTATTGCAATGAGAATTGTTTACAAGCTCTTTGAAGCATGACTAGATTTGAAGCCCGTGTGTAATTTGAAGTAAACCCTTGTAAGTTTGGATTTGATTCTGGGAGAAATCATGTTGTTTTGAGCGGGTTCACATACAATATAATTTGAGCTCATTAAATATGCAGGCCCGAGTCCAGTGTATGCAATCCAAAGTAAAAAAGTAATTGCACAGGAAGTCTATTTTGTACTTCCTAATTCAAAACTGGAAGATTAGTGTTCCTGTTTTACCGTACTACGGCGGCCGACCAACTTCACAAGCGATGTGCCCGGCAAACTGCATGCATTAGTTTGGCGTGTTGACCGTGAGAAATACTTACGGCGTCATGCAATCGATTTTGTTTTCAACACAAAAATATAATACACACCATTCTTTTTCTCCTTTCTTTGCGTGCAGCACTTGACTTCGAAGACTCAAACTTCGTCAAAACTTCGGTAAAACAAAGGCTGCTCTTTTTCAGTTACCAAAATAATAGTCCAATCACTGCCAGGGCGAGGGCTGCGATTATTGTATTTCTAGTACTTAATTAATCTCATGTTGCTTTGTTTTAATTTGCAGTGTGTTTATTTTCTTTTACATAGTGCAATTTATTTACTTTTGTAGTTGTCTGCAATTTATTTTTGGTTCTATGATGCATTGTGGTTATTTATTTTTGGTTCCTTAATCCATTGCGAGGCAGATAACGCGCATATATTTGCATGCAGTATCTATGAAATCAATCAATCCGTCAATCGATCAATAATCTGTCGCGTTGGCCGCAGCGCAACGAAAACATCTTACTTCTACGGTCTGGCTCCTAAAACATAATGTCATTTCTCTTCAATAATTTAGTGGTCCTTTTATTCACGTTCAAACCCTTTACATAACAGTGAAAGTTGCGTAATACCGAAATTTATTATATAGACACGAGCGTTTTACTGGAAAATATGCCGTGCGTAAAATCCATACGAAACTACATCCGGGACCCGAGTAGCGTATTTTCCATATCCTCACTAGTGAAGATATCGTTGGCATCATTTCCCGCTTTTGCACGGTTGTTTGTGCAATTTCTCGCAAAACACTCGTGTCTAATATAATAAAAAGAAAATTACACGGCAGCTTGAAGATATGGATTTTATTTCTCGTGGTACTAGAAATACGATAATCGCAGATACCCCTCGCTCTGACATTGATGGCACTTTCACTTTGGTACTCCCAAGAAGAGTAGCCTTTGTTTACCGAAATGTTGACTCAATCTTTTCTTCGAAGTCAAATGCTACACGCAAAGGAAGGAGAAAAAGAATGGTGTGTGTTATACTTTTGCGTTGAAAAAAAGAATCGATTGCGTGACGAAGTGCGTATTTCCCACGGTTGGTCGGCACGACAAATTAATTTATACAGTCTGCCAAGCACATTCTCAAAATCTAATACTCAAATTTTGAAGTTGGTCGGCCGTCGTAGTACGGGAAAACAGAAACACTGATTTTCCAATTTTGAATTCATAGGCAGTACAATTAAATAGGCTTCCTGTGCAATTTGTTTTTACTCTGGACTGCATGCACAAGACTCAGGCATGCCTGTTTAATGAGCTCGAATTGTAGTGTACGTGAACGCGCTCAAAACAACATGATTTCTCCCAGAATCAAAGCAAAACTTGAACAGTTTACTTCAAATTATACACGGGCTTCAGACCTAGTCATACTTCTAAGGACTTGTGAACGATTCTCGCTGCAATCACCGCATGTCAAATTACAGTATTTGTTACAGTTTTAGTCTTGAAAGAAATAATAAGACATCTGACTAAATCATTCAAGACTCCAAGTTCCGATTGCTCTGAGCCAATACGGTAGCCGAAACTGGCGACAGAAGCGTATTAAAACAATACTTCGAGGGAAAATGATCAGCAGACAGATTTTAATACATTCTTGAAGTGATCGAGTTACAAGATACGGGTAGAATATATTTGTCACGGTCGTGATTGTTCGCTTTCCACTGACTAACCTTTGTTGCTTTTGTTTCTTCGGCACGCTTCCGTTCATGATGCTGTCGGTCATCAAATGTTTGTCGTCTTTTCTCTAGACGTATTTGGCGCTGTTCGATTGTTTCACGATTTCGCCTTGCCCGTGCTAGTTCCCTTCTCTTTTGCAGACGAGCTTCGCGAGACCGTGCTGTGTCAAGTTTTCCAGTTTTCAAATTCATTTTCGTGAACGCAGTTACGTACAGTTGTTGCTTCGTTCAAACCTTTGTTTGACCTCGCTTTGACGTTACTCGATAATTATTATTACGTCATTGCCTTAGAGGTCGCTCTATGACAGACTGACTGACGAACATTAGATTTCGAGATGGCGACTCGCTTGGAGTCTCCACACAAAGCGAATTTGCTGCATTAGCGCAGTGATTACTACCCTCACTTCGCTTCGCTCGGGGAAAAACAATATTTTACTCACTCGCGAAGCGCTCGTTCGTAAAATATTGTTTCTCCCCTCGAAAATAAAATTCATATCTTCGCGCCGCCGTGTAATATCCTCTATATGTTTTATCCGTGGGCATGCGCAGTTTAACCAAAGTCCACTATTTACGGATAGAACATCGGTCCGTAACAGAGTTTTTTTTTTTCCTTTTTTTTTTTTTTTTTTTTGCGCCGTAAGACAGATTGGGGTTTCCGGCACGCAAGGGACTGTGGTTAGAAGGGCCTCTTTAGCGTCCTTGCATAAAGTTTTATTGCACAAACAGGCGACGTGCGCAGGTGTATGCACTGCAATATATCTTTAATTTTTTTTCAGGAGGTTCTCAATGGAGAAAATCATTGGCGTCGAAAGGAAAGAAGACGGCGAGAATAGACACCGTTACCTCTTGGAGCTGAAATTACACGATTCTCAACAAGGAAAGTCTCTGCGGCTGTCAGAGTATGTGTACAATGTTTCCGGCCGTCTAGGGTTTCCCGAAGGCCTTAGATGGAGAAAAAGTGCTAAGATATATTTTATTTTGCCTGTCAAGAATCAAGCCAAGTGGGTGAAGTTTTTTCTTGAGGAAATTACAAAGCTTCATCGGCGTACCAGGGACGAAAACTTTCACCTGGTTGTCGTTGACTTCAATAGCACCGACGAAGACATCAATGAAATCCTGAAAAACAGCTCTCTTGCTCTGAGATGCACTCTGCTAAAGATGTCGGGGCCGTTTCACAAGACTGCCGCTATACAGCATGCTGTGAAGTCAGTTAGTGACCCTGAGAGCATTATATTTTTGATGGATTTGCACATTACTGTACCCATAACTCTTTTGGATTGTATAAGAAAGGTAAGAAGTGCACTAGTAATCACATTCCTTCCAAAACACAGGCCGCGTTGGACGCACTTAAACTCGCGTAGGCTGCGTAGCGGCGCAAAAGGGAATGGGGATGGTGTGGGAAGACACCCTTTCCACTTTCCCCACCCCTTCTATCCCTTCCCTAATACGCCGCTACTCAGACTGCAACTCATGAAGAGGTTATTATAACATAAATAAGTGTATTGTCTACTCAAAATCTCGTGCTAGTAACCAGAGTACTACTTCTAATGTTTTCAAATTATCCAACATTAACGATATTTTCGGACAGTTTTTGCCCCCGCAGGGTCTTGGCCTAGAGAAAATTTCTCTATTCGCCAAATTACCCGATACTGGTAGCGGGCGTTCGTGCTATAAATGCCAGCGACCATAGGGAAAATATTTCGTTGCGCAAGCCAGAGCCGAGGTGCGATAAATGCCCAAGGGAGATGACCCAGTTCGGGAAAGCTTTGTGATTGGTCAGTCACCATGACAGATGACAAGGCATTAATAATTAATTGATGTGGATCGCTGTTATTCACTTGCAAGCGGACATTGTTGCGCAAGCCAGAGCCGGAGTGCGATAAATCGATAATCACTGCGATTATATGTAAATACTTTGGTTTAAAACGTTTTCTGGTTTCTGTCAGTTTAACTCTATCCTTTCACATAGTTACAAACATAACAAGCCATTTAGGGGTTGGAGTCCTGGGTGTCAGAACTTCTTTAATTCACAAGTCTTGAGACAGGAAATTTATTCATAATTTTCCGTTTTCAGCACACTATTGAGAATAAGACCGTTTTCTTGCCGATTGTTGCACGTTTGAGCCCAGGAAGCTCGCCGGTCGAGCCCAAAGGATACTGGGAAATGTATGGAAGTGGATTGGTGGCTGTTTACAAGTCGGATTGGGAACGTTTTAAAGGTAGCTCCTGTTTAATGTTTGTATTAAGCCGTTTCGTACCAAAGCTCAAAACACAAATCAGTATGTACGGGTGATGTAGTGAGAATTAATTGTCAAACCAGCTTTGTTTGAGAAAATTATCAAGTGGCAAATTCTTCATACTGCATGATAGATCCATGGTGAAACATGACTAAAAGAGAACATTGAAGTTGATCACTCTCAAAGTAAAAGGGTTAAAGTCAGCAAGCATTTACCGACATCCTATACCTCTCAAAATTGGTCAAGGCCCGCACAATAAATTTGTTCGTTATAATATTGTCTTTCAGGAATGAATATCGATGGATTTACGACGCACTGGGGAGGCGAGGACTGGGACTTGCTCGATCGCATGCTTCGCGTTGGACTGGAATCTGAGCGACTCAAAATTCCCGGTTTCTACCACTTTTATCACCCAAAAAGAGGCATGTGGGATAGATCGTAAAAGTTATTTGCACGTGCACTGAGTGGGCGGATGATACCGCGGAAATATGTTTTTTGAGTCAGCGGATATTGCACAAATGTGGATTGTAGTTCAGCTTGTAGGCCTCAAAGCCAAGAAACTCAATACTAGGTGTCGATACTCACAAATAAGTTAGTTCAATGTATTTTCTATAAGATAAGTGGTGTGCCAAAGAGCTCTTCTGTGTCGCCACACAAAATTTACTCAACACCAATTTAGCGGCGCGAGAGATATTGCGACACTGTTCCGTAGCGAGGCTAACAGATATTCAAAACTGATCACTACAAGCGCAATGGAATTCCTTTTTGCGACCGGGAATAGATAATTTTTGTTTCTTTCGGGACAAAAAACCGATATAATTTTGGCACAAAGCTTAACAAACAGCTACAGTAATGAGATAACCCGGATATTATGTACAGGATGTATTCCATCAAGTTTTGTTTTCCGCTTTCTTTACGGCTACTTTCAAAGCTTTCGACGCTGACTCAACAACGCAAGCCAAAAGTCGTTCCTCAAAGTCCGACTTATCCGTGATCAGTTGCATCCATGCACAGACGCTCCACGGAGCCAACTTTAGACAACAGTTGCTCGCGAGTACACATTGCAAATCACGTCATCAATGTGATTGTCACTCACCGTGTGCTGATTCGTAACTCAGAGGAAAACATGAAAATTCAGTTTGCATTCTTAAGCTTTGCGCATGCGCACAAGCAATTGTACGGTTTTGTGCCTCTAATTCAGTTAAGGTTGATGTAAACCTACATTCAAAAGCGACAATCCTTTACTTGGGTTTACTAGAAGAAATGATAACACTTCATGCTCAAAATAACCGGTTTCTGTGTCATTTTGGTTAAAACGCCAAAGGTTGCTTTTGTAACCTGAAACCTTTTATTAAGTTATCATGGCAAGCACCGTGATTTGGAGGTGAAGGTAGGTATTATACATGTTTCCACCGAGATTTGGTAAATGAACTTAAAATCCGAAACTTTATTAAGGCCAAATAAATCATTTAGCTTCCGTAGTATCCAGAACAGAGTTGAAGTGATGCTAGTGATCGATATAAACTGCACTAAATGTAGACTTTCTGGCATTCGTTTGGGAAGCTACTTTGCTATGATTACTTTCTGCTTGACTTGCCCGACGTCTCGTCCAGAAACTAATTTTGGTATTGTGCAAGTAGTTGGTCTTTTACAAGACCTTTTGAGAAATCAGGTTGCTTCTTTTTCCGGACTGAGTTGAACACAGATATCACGTACACTACTGTGCAAAAGTTATGAGAGCGAAATTCGACGAAAATTCTCGAAAAATTGCAAAAACAAAAATGAAATTTCGAAAGAAACAAAATTTCGGCAAATTTTCGCACCGCTATTGTTTTCACACGTTCGAAGTTTCGAACGAAATTTCGCTCTTGTCGGCGAAATTTCGTTGAGGACATCGAAACTTCGCTCTTGTCGGCGGATTTTCGTGCGAAATTTTGAGCAGCCCGCACCTGTACCTTGTAAATTACTATACGCATATTTTAAACATAAATTCCTGAATGGGGGACTGTGTTTTGATAAACCAATACTTACTGTATTTATTTGCGTTTGTGGTGTGACGCATTCCCAATGAATTGTATTTAGTGGGTCACGAGCAAGCTAGATCACAACTGATTGTACAAATGCTTTGTAAATTATCGTTCCCTGTTTTTAATGTTCATTGTTGCTTGTTGCCCAGTTTAACAATTCAATGAACTTATCCTTTCCGCTGTTGTTTCAAAAGAAACTCGAGTGTTATCAAACTGTGTCTGCCGACCGCTAAATATCAATCAATCATTCCTTTTGCCACAACCACCGTTGCCATTTCTCTCTTTGCTAAAGGCTTATAATTTCTTGTTTTCCCCGTAAACTCAAGTGAAGTGAAATATCGGGAACTTCATTAAATTCGAGCAGTCCAAATATTTGTCCCACTGCGCAATCTCTGACCGATATAACACTTTTTATAGTGATTTTATTCTATACACCATCTCATTTAAAGCTAGTTTCTCAGATACTTTTTCAATTTAGAATTAGATTTAAATGAGTGAAGTAATTTTAGATACGTTATTATTCATAGGTTTCTTATAAGGCTAACCTCAAGATCTCCTTTTCAAGATGAGTAAAAAATAAAGTTTTCTTACTTTATCGTAAATCGTTTAGTTGCACATCACGAATAAACGAGTCTACGAAACTTTCCATGTTATATAGCTAATGCAAACACGGTTAGAAACCAATCAGAGCGCGCGTTGTATATTTTCTATTTTAGGACATAAATTACTCGCAAACTACAGTATGATATCTGAACAACACACCATAAAGAAAGCTGATCGTGAGCTTTCGTCGTTGCCAGTCGCGATTGGTAAGCGTGTGAACATACTGGGGTTTGGCTTTCTCCAGAATATGCGAATGGATTTTTTTTTCATCTCCTTGGCCGCAGAAGTCATTTTCGTCTGAATGTTAAATTCTGTTTTGCTGCAAGAACACCGCGTTAGCTTGTTGGGCTGAAATTATTCCCACGTCCTGCGGGTACTAGTCGGAACACACACTATATCGTTTTTGAATGTCGTTCACAGGGCGACCTCCCCGCGCAGCAGCAGCGGGGCTTGCTAGGTAGAACCTCGGAACAGAATCTCGTGTTTTCTACACGCTCTAGCCTGCGAATACAGCCGTCTCCCGTCGCCCGACGGGAGTCAGCTGTATTTTCAGGCTACCCACCACTCGAGTACTAATTTGAATACTGTCTCAATTTTTCAATGTCATTCTCGGGGCGACCTCCCGAACCGCGGGTTCTTCTGGGAGTCCGTTGCGAAGTGACAACAATAAAACAATCCGCTATTTATTTATACAGGAGTCGTGCTTAAGAGCTAAAGCGGCTCAGTCAAAATACTATCGTGTAACAAGAAGAACAGCAGCAAATCAACCAGCAAGCGTCACAAGAACAACTGCGGTATCAAGCAAAGATAATACTTTCCCAGGAAAGATTCTTTCTTACAATTCAAGGTACTATATCACGGAGGAACGACAACTTTTCGTCTTTATATTAATGAGACGAAACTGACTCAATATTACACCACACGAGCCTGCAGTAATGGTTCCATAATCGTTCGTATTTTTCAGACAGTGGAGCGCACCTGGCACATGACACATCAGCATGAATACGAACGAGACATACCCCACGCGCTGCCGGACAGTGGGGTCTTCTGGGAGTCCTGGTTTCGAACTTGCGAAGCACCGTTCACATCTTGCACTGCGTGCTTAACACTTAAAGCAACGTGAAAGGAACAGCAAACTTCAATCAAAGAGTGATTAAAACCGTCTCATTGAACTGTTGCCGAGTGGACAGATTATTTGTCACGCGGGTGCAAGCGGAGTTATTTCAAACTGCTGAAACTATTTATTTTGTTTCAGGTAGATCATTGTTTAGGTCTTCACTTTTTGTATAATTAGCTTAGTTTTAGAATAGTTGACAGGTGAAGAGCCACCTCGTGGAAACACTGTCAATAAATCGTTATTATTATTATTATTATTATTATTATTATTATTATTATTATTAATATTAATATTATTATTATTATTACTAAGTATCGCATTTTAAAGTGTGAACAACTTTTCATTTCAACATCTATGAAGACTTGAGTGAAGGAACTTATCTTTCCGTTGAGAAATTGATAAAGTTTTTGATTTACGCAATTTTCTGTGCCGACTGTTGAGATACGAAATATTGTAGTTTCTTGAATATTTTCTTTGCTTGAATCAAGAGGTTTGAATATGTGATCGTATGTTATTGGTACAACGCTTAAAGCAAATAGAATTCTGCTATTTTGAGTTGGAAATCGCTTATCAGAAGAAGAAGGCGCTCGTGCAAGATGAATTTACCGCGTGAATTGTTTCGCTGTACCAAAAACCGGCACCTTTTTGGCTTGTAATTCAAAAATTCAAGCTAAACTCAGTCAATCGCGTGAATAAAATATATATTTTCCTCAGGTGTTTGCAAAATCGAGCAGTTGTGGTCACCAATTAGTACTTTGGTACAAACGCCGAGCTATAAGTGCATACGTACGTGGCAAGATCAAGAAGGTAAAATCTATTATCTATTTCATGGTGCCAGGAGATTAGTGTGTTAATGGAAGATAATCACTAAGCCTGAGGTGTTGATGCCACTCCTCCCCTAACATAAGGGAATTACAAAAAGAAATATGTCTTCATGGAAGATAGTTACTAAATTGCATGTTTCCGTCTGCTGGGTACTGATCCAGACAAGCAGATCTCCCCGCGCGGATTTCTGTACTTGCAGTACGTCTAGTCGTTGTTTCCTGCGCCGAGAAACATCGAAGCTGGAAGAGGTACTTTTAAACAAAGTTTGCGGGGAGATAGATAACTACATCACATAATGTCGTCTTAAACAGAACAAATTGCATGCCGAACGTTAACCTGAGTATCAGGCTTATTTTTCTGCTATTTTTTCTCTCGTCCTAATAGACTGGGGAGAGAGAGAGAGAGAGGAGAGAACAAATTGGACAGACTTGACATGTCAACATTTTTATTTTCGTCGAGTGCCATGAATCAACAAACATCCGGTTCTCGCCTTCTCCTTAAACTGCTTTCAGAAATATTGATCTGGCTGAGAACACTATGGCCTGATAACCGAAATGTGATGTGTGGTCTGACATTTGTTTTAGTTCTTTCTTTGCTTAATAATCTCTGGAAGTGATGTAAGTACCAGCTCTGCACAGGGTGACTTTTTCGATAGAGGTTATCATTGCCTGTTGTTGTAAGTCGTGGTATATCTTGGACTCGAATTATTACGCGTTGAGGCAAATCCAACGGCTGCCGTGTTGAATGCCGACAAGATAAATCGTTTCGAGAATTGACAGGGAACTGAACCACTACAACGACGAGTAAAAATATACATCGTACTACAAGCTCAAATGTTTAATAAGTTGTTTATTATACAACTACCTTAGTAAAAGATGTAAATTATTTTTAAATCGCGGTACGTTGTGTGACCAAAGTGACATGTTTTCCGCGCGCAATATGTCAATCAAGTTTAGTGCCGTGTGCAGTGTAAGCAAGCGCGAATTTTGTACTTGCAGTACTTTTAGTACTTCTAGATTTTTGAGCCGAGAAACACTGAAGCTGGAAGAGGTACTTTTGAACAAGCTTTGCGGGGAGATCACTTCGACAACTACACCACATAATGTTATCTTAAACAGAACAATTTGGACAAACGAGACGTGTCAACATGTTCAGTGCCGAGTGCGATAAATCAACAAACAGCCACTTCTCCTCGCTTGTGAAGTATGAAGAGGACTTCTTCTTGTGAGCAGTAGTGGTTCAGTTCCCATACAAATTGTTTCTTAATAGAGGTAATCACTGACTGTTGTTGTAAGTCGTGGTAGATCTTGGACTGGAATTAGTGCACGATGAGGCAAATCCAAGTGGGCTGCCGTGTTGAATGCCGACAAGATATCGTCTCGAGATTGACCGGGATTCTTGAACTGCTCTCAGAAATATTGATCTGGCTGGAAACACTATGGCCTGATAACCGAACTGTGATGTGTGATCTGACATTTTGTGGAACGGAAAATTAGTTATGTTGCGGCAAATTCAGTTGTTTTTCTGACGAAGAAGCGACTCCGTGCTCGATTTTGCAGGACGGAAAGTACGCCAGGTCAGTTTATATTCTATGCTTCTTTCTTTGCTTAATAATCTCTGGAAGTGATGTAAATACCAGCTGTGTACAAAGTGACACAAAGCAAAGCAAAAGAAAAGAATTAACGGCAGCGAATCAAGAAAACAGGTTTTTCCTTAGCAACGTCCAATACGGCTGTATATTTTGTACGTTACTATGGGGTTATTTGTACGTTACTATGCTGTATTTGTACGTTACTAAGGGACTTGTATAATAAAGATCTTTATATAACTCCCATACAAATGATACTAGTGGGATTGTGTTAAGAACTATTAAGGTATTACGATTTCTTCTTACAAGGAAGAAACAGGGAGTAATTCATTTCTTATCTGCCCCTTGTTTCCTGATTATTAGAATCGTGAGATAACTCTCTGGCAGGGAGACTGTACAGAAATCCCTGCACGTCTTGTGGCCTTTGTACCCGGTAAAAATAGGGGACATTCTGCGGGTTGGCAGGAAAAATGTGCAGGTTAAAGATAAAAATCAAGTCCAATTAGTTAAATACCTTCTACCATGCCAGGGGGTCACTTTAGCCGCCTCTTTATTGTCTATTAAACGTCTTCGCTTCCGCCATGTTTATTATGCGAGCTGCAAGGCTTTGTGGGTATCATGGACCCAGGGCCCCATCGGCCCAGTTTATTCGTATAGAGAAACAAGACTGGTAGCCAGTCAGCTCGTGGCGTCAATGATACACACATACAGCGGGGTCAAAACCAGAACCTGTACTTCGGCAAAACTTCTAAAGGAAGCGGCTCGAGTAATCTCAAGCTCGCTAGCACAAGTCAACCTATGACAATAGGTATTTTCCAAGTGACTGGAAAGAAGCCAAAATTTGTTCATACTCAAAACAAATCGAACAAATTGTTTTCGAACAAATTGTTTTCAAACAAATGTATGACACGTCGCCAGAAATTTGAGACATCCGATTTATACTTTATGTAAGCTGACGCCAACGTCCAAGCCGTGCCGCTTTCTATAAAGAAATGTATGGGACCAGATAATAAATCGTGTTTTTCTCCTTATCGAAGCGTGTTTGTAAAAATGTGCAACCGGCCTGTTGAAGAGCAAAGCTTACTTTTCACAACAGTGGAAAACTTATTTTCCTCCGGTAAAATTTGATGTATACAAATTGCAAAAAACCGTTTCGTTCGACGCCATAAGGGATTACATAGGGAAATGGGAAAAAAAGTCGAAAAAAGTGGCCAGTAGCACTCGGTAAATTGCATTTTATAGACGAACGTCGAGTTCGGGAAAAAATGTGCAACCGAGATGTTATTAACGAAGAGTTAAGCATTTCATGCAATACCTCCGTAAGTCCCCAAAGTCAAATTTGATGTATACATTTTGTGATTGAGCACGATCAGCCGTGGCGATTGCTGTGCTGTGTTGTCGTATGTCGCAAATCCAGTAAAATGTCCTCACTTTAGGGGTTAATAACTTTGGCCAAAAAGCTCCAAGTTAAATGGAAATTGCAGCGAGCGAAAGCTCATTTTCATGATCCGCCTTCCGCATAGGTGAAATTGCATCAAATATGGTGGTCTAATATTGGAAAAGATACAAAAATATAGCGTGATTGTGTTATTTCAGCAAAACACAGCATGTAACTTTGGCGGGAAAACGCGCTGGCGCGCAGGAGCTGACGTTACTTGACGCCATGTTGGATATACGAACAGCGCATGATCACACCGAAAGCTGCTGGAAAAGACTGGAAAGATCGGGGACGCAAAATGTCTCAAATTTCTGGTGATGAGTTATCTAACGACTAACAATGTACTGTACAAATTACAATCAAGTTTCAGGCCGCTTCCCTCGACTGTCACGATGCAACTAACGACTGGTTTCTCAATATCGATGACGGTAAACTTAACGTGATACTCTTTCTCGACCTAAAAAAGGCTTTTGATATTTTGAATCCTCGAGAAACTGCGTCATTATGGATGTTTGAACAGAAGCCGCGTTGCAAGGAAGATGAGGACTGTTGGATTGTTTGGAACGATGGACTTCAATATTCAGGGTGCGTTTCTTTAATGGATCCATGATCTAAAGTATCCAATTTTGGATATGATCCAGTGAATCCGTCCTAAGTGTGGATCACACGGATTCTTTATCCGGATTTGGATTTCAGTAAAGAAACAGATAATCTGTTTTTGGATCCGTGATCCGGATTTGGATCCTAAAAAGAAACACCCTCAGTAGACAATACGTTTCGCTATTTTAGTGCATAAAAGCTTGATTAATAACGAGGATAGATAGACGTATTGCAACTAAAAATATATTTGTACTGATGCCAATATCATTTACATCACGAAATATACGTATGTACAGTAGACCTTTCGGGATAAATGCTAAGACTATAAAGTATGCAAATTGAGACTATTGTGTTTTCAATGGAAGCAGAAGTACTATAAACAATCACTGTAAACTCACAGCACATCAGGGTGATAAAGTAGTGTTCATAGTAGCAAGGTAAAGAAATGTACTTTCAAAGAACTGAATCGAACCTCCGAAGAGATTTCTGCTTGGTCTACCTTCTAATATTCAAAAGCCTGGTTGCATTACTATTTTAAACTGGCGATAGTACAATGTTCCTCCGCACAAATGAAATCACTTCTTTGCTGCTGCACTGCGCGGTCGTGAACGTGCAGAGCTGTTCCGTCTGCCAGACCTACTGCCACCGCCAAGTAACGCTAGTGCACTGGCAGCTACTGTCATTAGATCCTGTCATGACACAAGCAGCAATTCCATGAATTCCCTGTTCAGGCCTGGCAAAATGAGGACACATTGTGGCGGCAAACGTTGTGTCGTTCGATATTTCTAGCGGCAACAATAATGCGCTTCGCGCAGACACAACAAATGTTTTTGAAACATTTTTTGTGTCCAGGACACAAATTTGTGTTCGCAAAAATGTTCCGGTGCAATATTTAGGAAACATGCGCGGGCTAACATCGCTGCCGCCACATCTGTGCCCTCGTTTTGCCATTAGAAAGGAAAACTAAACTATATTTGGGTGAAATCGTAATGTAATTAAGCCACATCCCACAAGCCTTACCATTTTACAGCTTGTTACCTGAATGTGGGAACCCGAGCCCAAGCATATCTATGCCACGCTGACGAGGCCCAAAAAGGCCGAAACAGCTGTCCATGGCTGCTATTACTTAGGCTCACAATTTTTTTATTTTTTATTTGGTAGATCAAGGGGTAATGCCCGCTACCACTGTGGCCTTTGTGCCCTAATCTGTGGCTTCAGCTTACCAGCACATTGTGCAGTATTCTGATTATGTAATTAAGCCACATCCCACAAGCCTTACGATTTTACAGCTTGTTACCTGAATGTGGGAACCCTAGCCCAAGTATAGCTATGCCATGCTGACGAGGCCCAAAAAGGCCGAAACAGCTGTACATGGCTGCTATTACTTGGGCTCACAATTTTTTTTTATTTGGTAGATCAAGGGGTAATGCCCGCTACCACTGTGGCCTTTGTGCCCTAATCTGTGGCTTCAGCTTACCAGCACATTGTGCAGTATTCTGATTATATTTGGGTGAGTCATAGTAGGCTTAAGTTTTTTTTTAGTGTGTCTCAGGAATTAATCATCTCAATCTACAAGTGCACGCAGTCACGTATGCAGCCACTGTATCCAAGGGTTTAGTGATTTTTTGACAGGGCCTTTTTTTCACTATGCTTTACACACAGGAAATTCCATTGTATATTGCTCGATCAAAGGACGTTCATGACATAAATTCGCTCCGTTCTCTCAGTGAAGCAATATATTTGAAAATGCTTTCAAGAGATGCTTGGAGGGACCTTTGTGCCTGTGGTTTTTGAAATGTTTCAATCAAACTTTAAAAATGGGTCAAAATTGCACCTCACCTCATTTGAAGAAAATTTCCTTTTGGCCTCATCCAATGCCTGTGTTATTTCCGGCATTTTTTTCATCCAGTCTCGGATTTCCTCTACAGGAAATAACCAAAACATGAGAATAATGACCAAGTAGAAAACTATAACGCTTTAATCTGATTTAAACATGTTTTCCAACATAGAAATGCCCCATTCTTCGACTTACACTAGAAAGCTGGTGCACAAACTTAGAAAATCTCTCAACAGATGTCAACAATTACCGGCACCTTACAAAACGACTGATACATGACATCAGACGTAACCGAACGAAGAATAGACAAATCGAGAGGACAACAGAACGTCAACCGATCAATAACGAAACACAACCGAGTCAACTCGACCAACCATATGACGACAAAACGGACCAATCACATGAAAGACCAGAGGTATAAATACGAGTTTGACTAATGGTCGTGAGTCGTGGGTCGTGGGTACAAGTCGTGGGTAGTGGGTAGTGGGTAGTGGGTGTAGGTAGTCGTGGGTGTGGGTATAAAGTCGTGGGTGCCGAAACAAGTCGTGGGTAATAGTCAATTAATTAGTTAATTAATTAATGAGTTTAATTATTAAAATTAAAAAATAATAATAATCAAACAATTAAATAATGAATCGGCCGTCTTCCCAAGATCCAAGATTCAAGATTACCACCATCTGACAAACCTCTTCACTTGACTCTGAAGATGACTTCAGCTCCGTCACTCTCCAACAACAGTCTTCCTTGATACTACTCTAACCCGGACAATCACAACCAACGTACAGTGAAATTTCACACAAGACAGGCCCGTGGCCAGTGCGCTTGTGGCGTCATTAGTACAATGAATAGAGACACGCGGGGTCCCGACAGAGGAACTTTGCACGTGGCGGATTCAAGAGCTCCCTTTATTTTTCTTGCCCTCTTTTGTTCTAATTTCGGTCAAACATTAATTCACGAAAAAGAGTTTTATAATAATTAGGAGAAAACAATTATCGAAGGCCCCGTGGGAATATTCTTCGTTTGCAACAACGCAGTTTTCACGGGTCACGCGGCCGCAGCAACCTTCAAAATAACAGATTGTACCTTTTTGACTCCAGAACTAACAAGAGCATGCCTGAATTAGTCCAGATGCCAATTTTGGATTGTCTAGGCTTCATTTTGGGGAAGCAGTAGCAATCCGTTTTTTGGAGATTTGATTAAGAGTTTGTATGCGGCCGCCATGTTAGTGGAATTGGAACACGAAATGAAGCTGATCTGCGACTTAGCTTGGTTATGTTAGTTCACATCTTTCGCAGTGCCAATTTTAAAATGTTTCGTGAAGGAAAACTTTATAATTCAGACACAAGCACCGATTTTAGTCGGCCACGGGCGTGTCACACTACTTTGTTGTCACGGTATGCAAACTTCCATAGCTCCCAATAGATATTTTGTATCGACTCAGAATTCTGCTTAGTCTTAAGGCACAATAGTCTTGAACATATTAGTGTATTGGACTTATAGGATACGTTACTTTTGAGATGGCTTTTTTATGACGTCACATGCAATACCTGACTAATTTGCATACTGTATGAACTTGTAAACATTCACCGGAAATGGATATTTTTGGCATTTTTATAATAATAATAATAATAATAATAATATATATATATGACCTTTTATGGCACCACGCCAAAATGTCGCAATAACAACGCAAAACACAGCAGGGTGAAACATAACCAATATCAGAAAAACCAGAGCAAATTCATTAGAAATTGCAAAAACACAACCTTTCGTACTTTACGGGGGTCCCGCTGGTAATACATAAAGCTTGTGTCAAATCTTCCGACGCTTCAAAGCAATGGAAGCCAAAATCGTTCTTAAAATATGACTTCCGTGCATCCACAGAGCCAGCCTGTATCCCATCCGAACTGAACATCGGTTAATTTTAACACAACTCAATTTCACTCTCTTGCTTCAATCGCCGACATCTCAAGTCGCTCGCGAGGAAAGTCAATTACCTAACGTCATCGCAAATCACGTGATAATATGAACCAATCACCATCTGCTGATTCGTAACCCAGAAAAATAAAATTAAAAGACACGCTGTATTTTAAAGCTTGTGTAGCCACAAGCAATAAGCATTCCTAAAATCCTCATTCAGTGTTGATTATACTGATTTTGTTTGCACTACAATTTTAACCAAACTAATAAAACACTCATAAGTGCATTTGGGCATCTACAAAGTGCCATTGCATTTACCAAGATACTAACCATACTCCACAAGTTCTGAAAATAGGAGGCACACGTTTTCAGCCACTTCTTCATTCTCCTTCAAATTGCTTGAAAAAGTAGAAAAAACAGTCATCGATGAGAGAAACTGAGACAAAATAAATCAATCAACAAATACACACATGTCAATCTATTTAACTAACTTGTAAACAGTAACCAGCAACTTGAGCCCAGTGTAGTCATTGTAGTGAAGAAGCTGAAACGCGCAGGTCTCTGAAAAAAGAAGACAATACAATGGTCAGTCCAATAGAACCACTTTCGGATGTTTAGAGCGCTTTTTGGATGACTGTCGAAAACCAAAACCAAGGCAATCACCGAGCCAATCAATGAGGCGAGCAAAAACACGTTCGACCAATTGGAAGTACTGTACGAGCAAAACCAATACAAAAGCAATCCAGGCTGTGAAAAACGCTACTGCAAATGTCTTTATAACTTTTTTTTTTATTTTGAATAGTTATCTCGCACAATGAAAATATTTCAAATCACGTTTTTGTATCAAGCGGCCATCCTCGATTAAGCGCCCCCTTTGACCACGAAATTTGAAATAAGCCCCCAGGGTGCTTATTCGAGGAAATATGGTAAGTAGCATAAGTTTAATTCGGTGTTAAATACGTTTAATTTCGGTGTCATAAATGAGGGCATGAAGATGACATACCATTGGCCTCCACGATACTGGCCAGAGCCATACAAGCATTCTTTGCAACTTTTGCTTCCTAAATTTGCAAATGATAAATGTTAGACAGAGAGACAATTTATATGCATGCTATGGATTAGACTACGACCATACACCAACAACACACTTTCCACACAACTGACGATAAAACTGGTAAGGTTTCGTACCATTAGTCAGCAATACAACATAAGTCTACGTTTTTTTTATCAACAAAAATTGCTATAGCACAGAATATTGGAAGATCGACTGGTCTCTGCTAAAGATACCCAGAATAGCTGAGAAGTTGATCTACAGGTTAAACACTCCAAGCAATAACCTAACCCTAAAAACAATGGTGCTGCTACACATACGAAACCTATCAAAAAGGCCTCCGACAGCTCCCACACTCTCAGCAAAAAGACCACTAGGCGGCAGAAAGTAAACTAAAGTTATTTGGAGTACAGTACATCAAGAAAAAGACAAGACAAGCAGTCATTCCAAAAATAGAATAGAAACTATACCTTTTTGTGCTTCTCCAGGGCTTCCATCAGCAACTGAACGATGTCAAGGTCAGGCATGGGTTCTATGTTTTCCTCTGTAAGACACGTTAATTTTCCAGGTGTTTGTTAATAACCATATATAGGTGATAACTCAGGGGACTGGTATGGGACCCTTCCAAACTTTAAAGACAAAAATATGTCAGTTTTATTGTTTGTGAACTTTTCGGGTTCTCCGTTTTAGAAATTCTTGTTTATGAAGCTGAAACATTGCTAAACTAGTTAAGGAGGTTATATGTTAGAACATTAGCACGGAAAGCACCAGTAGTCTTATAGAATAAGCATGCTTAGTACTTCAGGGCAATGTGTCCTATTGTGGCTCAAGCAAAAAAGAAATGCCCTTACAAAGTGTGACCAGCTTGTTGTAAGTAGTGGAGCTTATGAGTGATCCAAACAAATATGAAATGTGTGCATTAACCTCCCATATTCTGAGTTCCATTCCTCAGCAATTGCTGGTTTCCTGCATAATTTTGTATTCATTTTGACACACTTGCAGTAATATTATTTATGAAAGCTGGTCGGGACTGTGAGCACTTATTTCTAACCTTCCATTGACAAGGACCAGATTGCTGAGCAAGCTGCCTCCACCAACTGCACCACATCAAAGTGATTTACCAGCGCTGAACAAATGTCTTGAAGTCCTCGTTCCTCGGTCACGATTTTGCAATTCTTTTCTAAAGAATAAAATAACTAGTTATTCAGCATTTTTTTTTATGACAAACACAACTTTATACGACAGTCAAACTCAAACTTGGAAATCAGCTGACAACACGAAAAGCAGTGAACGGAAAAGTGAATTTATTTTTTCAGTTGATAGAGTAGAATTCTTCAAGATTATTATTATTGCCGCCGATTTACTAAGAAAGCCTTTGTGAGTGTTAAAAAGCGCAAAAAATTAAGGCGACTATACAAAGCTCAAGAACGGTAGTTTTTAAGTTACTTACCATTTACCGATAGACCCCACAATGCATTGCAGCAGTTAGAAGCAATATCCGGGTTGTCAGAAAAGGCGCGCAAAGCTGACAACACATCCTGAACCCCACCCAGTCTGCCAATCACTTCAGCTGCAGTTTCTGTGTATCACGAAAGAATAAAAGTATTAAAGGGGCCATCTCAACCAATTCAATGTTTTTGTTTACATCCAGAAATGTACTTGGCTGAATTTGGTTTCCAACACAAAATAACGTAATAAATCAAAAGTAAAATAGGCAAGTAGCACTTTTAGGTCAAAAGAAAGTAATATTCTGCTCAAACGAGTCGGATGGAAGTGGATTACTATTCATCTTTCGAGGCCCTAAAAATGACGGATCAAGGATTTCGGCGCGCAAAGGGATGTGGGTTAGAGGGCCGCTTCTTTAAGGTGGTGAATAAAGAATACCCAACTGTAATCTATTCTCACAATTCTTACACAAAATGACCAGGGTGAAGCTGTCAATAATGTACAGCCATGGAATCTAAAATTTGTATTCCAGGCCGGGAAAAGTCGTGGATTTTTAGGAAAATTCCCGATTTTTACCTGTTTAGTTTTGACCTTCGTATCAAGCATCAAAATTTTTGGCTGCCAGGGTATTTTACTCGTTGTTCGAAGGCCATGGGAATATTTTAAAAGTCCTGGAAATGTTATGAAATTTTGTGCCCATTCTGTGTGAACCATGGTACAGGGGGGGGGGGGGGGGGGGGAGGCTAGTATCTCGCACACACACTCACCATCAGCTGAGAAGGCCATCAACAATGCACATGCGTTTTTGTGGAGTTCTGAAGAGCCAGGGTCTGCATGTGACTAAAAATCAAAGGAGTATGGACATCAATCAGACAATGTCTAACGCTAGTATCACCATATAATGTATGTCGAAACATTGTATTCTAATACCTCGTTCACACCAATGCTTAAACCTGTTTAAAAGGTGTTTAATAAAACTTGTTTAGTTAGGTCTGCCGTTCGCAATGCACGCACGGCAAAACTAAACTGGTCTAATACCAGTCCAACTAAACAACCTGTGCGAGGTGGTGTAAAATGTTGTGTAATTGACACAAAATCAAAACAGGATTTAGAAAACGCAGTCTTGTGACTTGGTTTAATTAAACAGGTTTAGTTGGTGTGAACAGGGTATAAGGTCCGACATTTTTTACCCTGAACCAACTGAATGAGTAGTGTTAAGTCTGAGCAAGAGATACATGCCATTTTCTTCATACTGAATCATATAGAAATTGACTATGCCACGACAAGAGTACTTTGGTTCTAGCTGACACCGCGGAAATACGTTCGTGACGTCACTTCCGTTGGTCAGCGTTCGTCGCCATGGCTATCTAACTTCTCATAATTCGAGGTGAAATTTCACATCGTGTGCAAGCCTCGAATTCCACGTGCACAACTTATGTTACAGAAAATGCATTGAACTAACTTATAGTTGAGTATCGATAACAAGTATTGAGTTTCTTGGGCAAGTCTGGAGGTTCACGAGCGTTACATTTAAATACAAAATCTGCATTTGAGTTCACGGTTTTGTGCAACAACCGCTGACTCAAAAGCAAGGTGACCGCACGGCTGAAAAACGTACTGCCGCGGTGACTCTCTAGCTATTCTTGGTGCTCTTTCCCTAACTGTACTAAACACAAACTGTGCTATGCCAGAAAGTAAATAAACGATTTAAGCATTGCCAATAGGACATAACTGTCAGTTGTGCTATTATGCCAAAAAGAACTTTCATGTACGTACTAGGGAAAGTCTGTGAAAAAGTGCACTTTCGCCAGCGCTAGTTTTCAGTAAAAGGCCTGATACCAGACACAAAGAAGTGAACTTACCCTCATGGCCAGTAAAATGGGATGAATGATATCCTTGGTGTACATGATATCATCTTCACCAGCTGAAATGACATAAATGACATTGTTCAATTTCTGCTGTTTCCCCTTTGCCATATTTACATATAATTACTTCAATGCGGAGTAACAAAGCCTCATCATAAAGTACTAGAACTTGTCAAAACTAACAAAGTGGAAAATGTAAAAAAAATGCAGCACAACATTCGAGTGCAAAAAAAGCAGTGTCGTCATAATATTTATCTACATGTATAATGTACTCACCGTCTTTCAGCAAGTTGACAAATATCTTACATCCAAGTAGTTGTACTTGTTTGACACCTTTATGACTTTGCATTGCTTTTGCAACAGTTTTCTTTGCTGTGGCATTCATCAATACATCTGTGAATAAAGGGAGGCCAAACCCTCAAACAAACTGGATATCCAAATTTCTTGCATATCACCACTACTATTGTGAATTAGTAACTGTGCAGTAATGCAACTTCAATTTGCAAACAGTATTCACACCTTTACTCGTAAGCTCCTTCAGATACTTGAGAGCTTCTGCCTGTAAATCATTTGTAAAAGTAAAGTTAAATACATGATGTGCATGAAAATTAATGTGTGGAACACAACAACTAAAGAGGTCAGTTCAAAAGCGACCCAAGTGGTATTTGACTAAATGCCCTCCTCAAACTTTCCCGCCTTTTCGAAGGAAAAAACATCCCTTGATGTTAACCCTTTCACTCCCAAGCTCAAAATGCAGATTCTCACAGCCTTTAAGAAATATATTAGTGATGTAGTGAGAATTCATAGTTTAATCAGCTACCATCTGAGCAATCTATCAAAAGCCAAGTTCTCCTTACTGTAATATATATATTTATAGTGAGAAACTGAAGGAGAAAATTGAAGTTGATCACCCTTGGGAGTGAAAGGTTATTGTAGTCTACTTTGCCACGATTTTATACATAAATTACCAATATTTACCATAAATTTACCAACCCCTTGCAAGCGCGCAATCTTCGATATTGCGATCTCAAAATTGCTACCCACACTAGAAAAAATCGTTTATATTGAGTGAACTTTTATGACTATACCGACTACATGTAGGCTGAGTTGCAGTTTTTATCTTTGTGACAGTTTACTGTTAAAGTGTTGTACCACAATGTTTCTGTTAAAAGTGTTGAAAACTAAATGAGCACTCTCTCTCGAATAAGCGTCCTCCTTCCAGGTCCCAAAATTAAATAAGCGCCCGTATGCATTACACTTAGTGCAAACTCCCATGAATATGGGTCACCTACTTGGCATGCTGAATCATCCATGTTCCCTTCCATGTACTCTAAAGTAAAAACGTATGATTCAGGTTGATACTAGTAAGTTAACTGCTAAATTTTAGTCAGACACACTTTGTCAGACTACAGACTACTTACTTAGAACAGCAGCAATGCCTTTTCCTTTCGGTACTGGCTTAACTACGAAGTAGAATGCATGACAAATGCGTTAATGTCACTACACATAAAGTATACATTTTAGGCAAGAATGAACCACTAAAACCTGCAACATTTAT
The DNA here is from genome assembly GCA_964036295.1 of Plumapathes pennacea. Lineage (NCBI taxonomy): Eukaryota > Metazoa > Cnidaria > Anthozoa > Antipatharia > Myriopathidae > Plumapathes > Plumapathes pennacea. The sequence goes on along the minus strand of OZ038472.1, from coordinate 10,023,003 downwards.
TGAACTCTGAACTTGAAGGAAACAAACTAATTACAGCGCTAACCAGAGGCTGTAAGAAAACACTTTCAACCAATCAGAAACCAAAGTAATTTAGGTTTGGTTTTACTATGAAGGAGAGAGTCACCAATCGCAGTGCGGGAGAAGCAAACGAAAAAAAAAAAAAAACAAAACAAAACAAAACAAAACAAAAAAAAACAAAAAACGAAACCGCACTATGACAATGTTGGTTTTGCAGAACTGAACTGTGAGCACCCTCACCCCTCTCCACACTGTATTAGAGGTAAAACAGGTTTGACAAAAGTGACAATTGTCACACTTCGAATTCGAAAAAAAAAAAAAAAAGGAGCACACACAAACACACAACCAACACGGAATATTATATTCCACACTACTTGAAGAGACTTGAAAGTAAAATGGGAATGTAAGTGAACATTTTACCTGTTTTCTTTGTTCCTATTATTCAAACAGCAAACATGCAAAACAAGAAAACAGTTTAAAGTTAGGATTATGTAGACCAGGGGCCAATTCAATAAAGCCTTTACAAGTGTATTTTACAAGTTGGACCAATTACTCTGCACGTTAAAACACACTTTAATCCAATACCATGGCCAAAAACTGCTACGGTCACGCATGTAAGACCGGTACGAGTAAAATTTTGCAGACTTTTGCTTGAGTCCGTTTAGTGGTGTTTAGTGGTGTTTGAATAATGGTCCGACTTGTAAAATACACGTGTAAATGTTTTGACAAATGTATGTAATGATCTACTTCCAATTCTTGTGTAAAAGTGTGCCTGGCTTTATTACTGGAATAATGTGCATAGGCACGGGGCAATAGATTGTTAATACACTGTACAACAGACTGTTCAACAGTTGAACAATTATTGTTCAACCTCACAAGTCACCATAATAGTGTACGACTTTGACTGATTAGGAGAAGTTCTCGGCCTTTAATACAACGTCAGCCACGAGAGATGGCTCGAGCTGATCAGGTTATAAATTCACCCAGTGTTATTCACACAATTGTCCAAGGCAGGTTGGGAGAATTTGGGGCTTAAAGGGTCAACAGCGAACCACATGGAATAAATTCTCTTGACAGTACAGTCGACTCCCTCTTAACGGACACCCCTTTAAGACGGACACCTGGTGTGGGAGCGGTCCCTGTATTTTCTTCAGTCATTTACTCTAAGCTCTCTTTAAGACGGACACCTCTTTAAAACGGACAGCTGGAGCTGGTCCCGAGGGTGTCCGTCTTAGAGGAATAGTTGACTCATGTACATTATTTTTTTTTATAACCCATCAAATATTTCCCCCCGCGCGTGATTGGTAGAATCGTGACACGTAACCGAATAACGTCCGCTCGTGAGCGGACGTTATCAGCGAATAACCCACGCCTGGCGAACTAACGCTGTTTATTGACAATATCCGAACACAGTTCTATTTATTCAGTCACAAAAATCATTACAAGACGACTACTGAGGAGGACATCAATTTATTGGTCAAAAATGCAGTTCCAGAAAGCACTAAAAAGCTTCACAGTTTCCGCGCCGTTATTTGCGCTGCGAGAGGAAATATTTGAAGGATAATAAAGACAATAAACTACTTTTGGCTTCGGAAATATGCACGGATAATTGTCCTTGGACATTATCTGTTCCTCGAAGCTCACAGTTGCCCTCGAGCTTCGCTGTCGGGCAATTGTTCGCTTCTCGGAACAGATAATATCCTCGGACAATTATCAGTGCATATTTCCTCGCCAAAAGTAGTTTATTGTTTATATACCTTCTTGTTTTCTTTCTCGTCAATCAAACCTTACCTTGAGTCTTGGTCTTTGCTGCACCTGCACTAGCCTTTGTGTTGCCACTTGCCAGAGCTACACAGGACTTGACAAATGGAAGCTCACATAGTTCCCTGACAGTGAATAGTGAACAGTTAACCATAACTACAGCTGATGAGTAAAACTGTACTTTTTATATGCCCATTATTTGGCACAGCTAGTTTTCTTTTGCAGGCCAGAAATTGTCCTCATTTTTAACGAAATACGATTTTCGCAGATATCGAAAACAAAATATAACTGGATTGCAGTGTCCTTGCTTTTGTGAATACGTTTGTGCAAATTGCACAAACCATAATAAAACTATTTTAAACCTTTCACTCCCAAACTCAAAATGCTTGTTCACAGCTCCTGTTTAAATCATTTAAACAGGAGCGCTGGCATTTAAATCATTATCTTTATAGATGCATGTCTGTACAAATTCGCAGAGTGTTCGAATTGTTGGCATAAGATGACTCCCAGATACTTGGTGCGGGCATAGGTCGGCTTCAACGCCCGGCATCAGGCTTCAAAACGCGAGTGTCCCGATTAGTAACCCTCGCAGGAACTATGGATTCACTAATAGTTGAGAATATAGAGGAAGAAAACATGCTCAGTTCTGATTGGCCGAGCAGTATAGTGCATGGCTCAAAAGCTATCGATCACAACATAAAAATGAGCACCAACAAGTTTTCACAACTTTCAAAGGCCATACTTTCGGCTTTGGGCATTTTGAAATCGTCCTTTTAAAAAATTGCACTTTCTTCTTTAAAAACAAACTTTTTTTAAAGTCGATATAAACTTAAGAAATATGGAGAATATATCAACAATTGCATAAAAACAAACCTTTTTAAAGCCGACATGATAAACTTAAGGACTATGGAAAATATATTATATCAACTCTTATAAATATATGTTTTGCATCTTGCATCCGTAACCTGAGATAACAGCTGGTCTAAAGTCAAGCACATTTAATACTCACTCAGCCGAAGGTCGTTGCTGGAAATTCCGCCGCAGCATCAGCCGGATGACCTGACACATATCATTTGAGTATTTCTGAAAGTATAAAACAAACACAAGTGTAACAGTAAGTGACAGTCATCTTTTGATAGTACTTTGTACAATATTTTTGTTTGATCAAATTTTACCAGAAAGGGGATAATAACCGACTTTGAGACAGCGGGATTCTACTGTAACAAATTGCGTCGTACCAGCACATCGTGGAGGTTATGGATTCATATCTCGTTGAACCCTGATACAGTCAAACCTGTATTAAGCGGACACCCTTGGGGAATTGTGAAGTGTCCGCTTAACACAAGTAGAGTTTGCAGTATAGGCCCGGTTGTTTGAAGCCCATCAAGCTAATCCAGGATTAACGAAATTCGTTCTCTCGAACTCTTTGGCAATAAACTGCAGGGTTTTGTTCGAAGATGGATTCAAAAGTCTGTTCCAAATGAAAACGTTTCAAGGAAGTCGATACCTTCACATTCGCAGGTCCAAAAATGAGACCAAAGGTTAGACCTAATCCAGGATTGGCCTAATCGTGCTTTGAAAAACCGGGCCCTGGGGAGTCGATTTTCGGGACTGCACTTTCAGGGCTGTCATTGCCACTGCTTTTAAACAGTTACAAGTTAACGATCACTTTTACTCTCACTCTCTATACGTAGTAAAAGAGACCCTCTCACCGTAGATGCTTTGCCCGCCCATGTTTATATTTACATCCGGAGCTTGACTTTCCTGAGGCGCCCACGTTATGACTGATCGATCTGACTGTCGCTGCTTGCCATATTCAATACACTTTCTAAGTTTGTGCTGATTTATTTTGCGTTAAACGTAGAAAAACACGAGAATCCGCCATTTTCGCATGAAAGTGGTCACTCGGCGCTCAAAGCATCTACGGTGAGAGGTTCTCTTTAATATATATGTGCTTTTATGTACTGAACATAAATAATGCCACAATAAATTATATACAAGTACTGTAGTTCACACAAATGCAAGACAAAAACCTATTATTATTTATATATTAATATAACAAAGCACGCATATATAAAACATATTACTTTATTGTTGACTAAACAGCTTCATGTCAAGCTATGGCAACAATGTCATATGCCTAATTACCTTGCCAACATTTTCCAGTATTTCCTCCAAAAACTGTGGTGATTGCTTGATTTGAAACAATGCCGATGAGATCTCAGATACCTACGTAACACAAACAAAAACGTTAGAAATAAAGACTAGACACAGAAAGGAATCTTGGAAAAGAAGGTAGTGCCCAATCGTTATTTTGATGGATTACGGACTGTTGCCATGGTATGCTATTCCCGAAAATGACGAAGTGTGCACCGCAGAAATGCACTTTCGTTGTCCAGCGTTCGTGCGCCATTACTATGTAAACTATAATATAATACAGATATCGATGAAATACCATGATTTCTCTAATTCTAAAAAACTGATATTTTCATCCCGTGCGATATCTTCACACGTGAAGGATAAAAATGATGTGTTCACTGTACGCGCAATTCTTGAAGACAGCAAGTTCTGACAGGAAGTAAAGGCTGTGGTGTATGTTTGTTCTGGACGCTTCATCAATATCAATAAACAGAACATCACATGGCCGCTTGGAGATACGACGTTGATATTTTCGTGTTGATAATATCTCTCGAAGATAAAATTCGTATCTTCGCACGGCCATGTAAAATATCCTCTATCTACTCTATAACGCGGTCTAAGTAACTCAAGGAAAACTGTCACCTCGTCCGCAAGTCCCCTTTTCTTGTGCACTTGTAACCATGTCAGAAAATACATTGAATATTGAGTTTTTTTCGCTAGCTTTGAGGTTTTACGAGCATATTACACTGAGTTACAAAATCTGCACTTGAACGCCATGGACGCTAACTTAACAGTACTGCGCGGTCACCAAAAAACGTGTTTCTGCAGTGTCACTGGCTGACCGTGGCCGACTGTAAAAGAGGAGAAGTAACGGCTAGAACAAGCATGACTGCAGCAAGTGTCAGCAGCAGAATTTATCTCAAGGAGTCTGTCACTCAATCTTTCTTCACAAGAACTGTTTAAAAGTTGAGGGCGTGGGAGACTAAAAAAGAAGGCCAATTCGATCACAAATGTTACTCCAACTGTTTGCACTTGGTGTTATACACTGCAGGTGTTAAGGACCTAGTCGATCCACACGCATTACATGCAGTCACTTGCACTTACATCCATGAAACCACATGTAACCATTTCAAGGAGAATACAGCCCAAGGACCAGACATCACTGCGTTCATCGTACCTATTAAGCTGAGTTAAGGTCTTAAAATGCGCACCCAGCATAACACTACATGCTAACTTGTTACATATTTGTTCGTTATAATAGTCATTGTTGTCATCGTCACAGCATTTTCCTAAAAACGGTGACTAAATGAATATGTCACTTAGACATTGGAACTTCTGATGGCATTAGCTAAACTGAATGCGTTAAAACTGGACGCAGTTAAAAACATTGGAGCAGGCGAAGGGCTAACGCTCAAAACGTCAGCTCAAATTTCTTAACAGTATCCAGTTTTCACGTATCGGCCCTTATGGCCTGGCAAAACGAGGACCGCATTGTGGCGGCCGCATTACTAGCGCAAGCATATTTCTTACCCCACTTCGCCACGCGCGAAACATTTGTTGTGGACACAAATTTGAGTCCTGGACGCAAAAAAAAAAAAGTTTCTGAAAAACTTCAGAAACAGTTGTTGTGTCCGCACTGAGCGCAACAATTCTGCCGCACGTCTTGCCATCCCAGAAACATCGAAGGACACATTGTCGCCGTAACAATGTGTCCTCGTTTTACCCAGGCCATTAGTCGATTCAACCTCGTTCCCAGGCTCTTTCACCGAGAGATGAAAGAGCCTGGGAACGAGGTTGTAGTCGATTCATCATGTGTCTTTCTCCACGCCGTCGCAGTCGAAAACTAGTTCTCCCACTAAATTTCCATTAAAAACTAATCATCTGTATCAGTATAATAGCAACACAGCTACATTCAGTATGAGTATTCTTCTATATTAGGAGGGATTTGTTTACCAGATCAAGTATTAGCTCAATTTGCTGCCATAAAATACAGGCAGATGAACCAGATAAAGATAAAGTTGGATACGGTCGTTCAAGAACTTCTGGTGCCATCCAATTCATAGTGCCTGCGAGATATAATGAGGTGATTACTTTACATTTATTACGCGACTTCACATTTTCGAGTGCAAATACGGGCCAAAACGAGTGCAAATATAGGAGCGCATTGCACTCGTCAGGAGCCAGATCAACTGGTTTAATAGCTTACGTGACCAATTTCGCAACCAAAGTTTACAAACGCGTCATTTTTTGTTCAGAACGACACCGCGGAAAATACGTTCATGACGTCACTTCCGTTGGTCAGCGTTTGTTGCCATGGCTATCTATGAACTTCTTCTAGCTTGAGGTAAAATTTCACATCGTGTGCAAGTCTCCCCTACAGTTGTTCTACTCTGATCATGACATCAGAGGATCTTTGTTGGTCTCAGATAATTGTTCACTGAAGTTTCAAGCAGGCTTGAGGGATGAAAGAACCTGCTATAGGTGCAAATAGTCTCAAACACGTAAAACGGGTTTGTGACTGGATTCACGTGAAGTGATTCCACCAATCAAAATAGAGAACCTGGTAATCAGGTTCAAATTTTAAACCTGACCCGAGACATGGTACTATATCTGAGATTTTCAATTGTTGCTCCCAGAGGGCATTTCGCACCTCACACTCGCTCATTACAGGTTCACTCTTTAATGAACTTTCAAAAACTACACAAAATGCCTCGTCTGGTTCACGTGACGTGAATGCGCCAATCAGAATAGAGAACTCATCTAGAAACCCAAGGTTTCACAAAAAATGCAAGTTGCCATTTACTCACCCACAGTTGTTCTTGTTCTTGTGCGCGCGTCGTCCATGATGGTTGCCACACCAAAGTCACCTACACAAGCAATTTGAAATGAAATAATAGTGCCTTTCGCCAAATGCCACCACAACTTTATACAAGAAAGAGTGATTTTTTCCAATATTTAAACTGCAGGGCCGGTTGCTCAAAGAGTGGATAGCGGTATCCACAGGATAAATCCTGCTCCAGTTGACTGAATTAACCTTAATGGTAAATAATATCCACCAGATAGCGATTTATCCGGCGAACAGCGCTATACACTCTTTGAACAACCGGGCCCAGCTTTATCTTTTTACACTAATCCAAAACCTAACCCTATACCAAGCACAAAGAAATACTTTATTATTTGTTTTGGTCCCAAGGGGGGGAGGGGAGGGGGGATTCAGGTATATCAGTGACGGGGAGGTGCGACGGTCTTTTTTGGGTTTGAAATTTGCATTTTTTGGTCCTTTTTTGGGTTGGAAATGTTTGTGTGGACCTATTTTGGGTTAGAAATTTTGTGGTGTTCATTTTTAGTTGAAATACTTTGGCAGGTCTTTTTTTTAGGGTTGATAAAAAGTGTGCCTTGCATTCTTGAATTTATGTCAAACTACGTTCTGGGCCGTTGGTCCTTTTTTGGCTTAAAAAAATCTGACCTCCCCATCACTAATATACCTGAGTACCCCCCCCCCCCCCCCCCGACGGGGACTTTAGTTTTGCGTTGTGATCTCTTTGTTGACCAATGGATCACTCTACTGTTGACCACAAGTCTCTGTTAGAAACAAATTCTGCCAGTATAACATATGCCAAGTACCAGATTTCAATTTACCTATTGAAATGTTTCCACTGTCAGCCAGAAAGATATTGCTTGGCTTAAGGTCTCTGCATAAACACACAAAATGACAAACAGATCAGTAGAATAATCATTGTAATTATATAGTACACTCGAAACCCCATACAAGCAACCACTGTATTATTTCTTAATTTGTCAAACTGTCCAATTAAGGATTATTTGGACAGTTTGAAAAATACAATAAATGTCTATATAAACAACAGCAATTATTCATTTCCTCGTGTACAGTATAATTAACACGTAACAGGACTACATGCTGTCCAATTTGGAATTAATTGAATTCGGAAAATTCCTCTGACTGCCAAATTTGACAGCCCTCGGAATTTTTCTCATCCAATTATTTCCAAATTGGACAGCATGTAGTCCTATTACATATACAATCGGTACCGTTTACTGTATTTGGACCCGAGATCCGTATTTGGATGTGCGAAAGTGGGAGTTGTATTTTAGTTGTTCAATCTCTAAAAGCGATTACGGTAAATAAGTTAAAGTGGAGACGAGGACATACTGAAATACATCGGAGGAATGTGCCTGGGGAATAAAAATATTTGATTCCAAAAGGCCCTGTTACACCTTGCAATTTTCTCAGCGTTGCGAGACAAGTTGCTAAAGAATTGTACAGTGTAACATGGCTTGTGTCGCAATTCTTTTTGTTGCGCGCAACGTTGCACGAAGTAGAACTCAGTTCTACTTTTCGCAACGCGTTGCAGCAACTTGCAACGCCATTGCACAGTGTAACACCCCTCCAGCAACTTGTCTCGCAATTTTTGCCCTAGCGCTATCAAGAGCGCATATGCACTTCTTTATAATGATTCAAATTCCGCCGTGTTGACGTCTAGGATTTACAGCACACCAATCACAATTTCTCCCCAACGTTCCTCAACATAAATCGTTGCAAGTTGCTGAGATCGCGTTGGAGTGTAACACTCCACCTCCGCAACTGCAACGACACTTTTTCAACCGTTGCGAGAGTTGCTGAGAAAATTGCACAGCGTCGTTCGAACTCTACACTGACAACAAAAGACCCTGGAAGCGAAAACCGCGGAAATACGTTCTTGACGTCACTTCCGTTGTCAACGTTCGTCGCCATGGTTATCTAACTTCTCACAATTCACATCGTGTGCAAGCCTCGTTTTTCTTGTGCACAAATTATGGTGTAGAAATGCATTGAACTAACTTAGAGTTGAGTATCAAGTCCTAGTTTTGAGTTTCTTGGCTAAGTCTTGAGGTTTTACGAGCGTTACAATTCACTGCAAAATCTTCACTTGAATCCACGGCTTTGTGCAATAACCGCTGGCTCAAAAGCACGGCCGAAAAACGTGTTTCCGCGGTCCCTGGAGGCCGGTAAAGAGAAATACAAAGCAGAAGAGCTCAGAGATATTCTTAACGATTCCAAACAAGAACCAATGCCCAACTACGACAAAGTGGTGCAAGTGCTGAATAACAGAAAGACCTGCCTTTGACCATTAAATCGCAGATGCCAGCCCTGCTGGACTTGCTGGAGCAATTACGATACAAGAACAAAGCAACGCACCAAGAATCATCAGATGCGCAAGCCATAACTCTGACTGAAGCAGAGAAATGCTACTCGCAAACCGAGGAGGGCCTCACATTGGTATGGGCATGTGGAAAGCTTTGTGACCAATGCCTTACAGGCCTGACTAGAGCTCATTTACGCACCAAACGTTGCGCCTGCATTGAGAGATGGGACAGTAGAACGTCCCTGAGCGACCACCTTCCGTAAGCGAACAAAATGATCAAATGGTCGCTCAGTCAAATTGCTATTAGTGAAACCTCTCGTAAGAGACCACATCTCGTTAGCGGCCGCGACCACTTTGAGGCTGACCGGTCGAGTTTTTCTATTGCTTTTTACCTCCGGTAAGCGACCATTCTATGCTCCCAAACAGCAATTTTCTGAGCAAGGACTAACGTCCTTGCAAAAACTGGACCGTACAAAACACTAACATATGTAATGTGAAACAGGACACAAGGTTGATTCCTTAAAACTCAAGGTGTTATTCACTCATTAAAACTGCATTATTTGACACTGGTTGTGGCTTAAAGCTGGATCTAACAAAGGCCTCCCATGGTGTGAAATTCCCGTAAGCGACCATCTCCCAAAAGTGACCACTTAAAGCCGAACAAAGCCTGGTCGCTTACAGGACGTTCCACTGTTCAAGGATAAAGCAACGGACCAGGAATCATCAGCTGTGTAAGTCGTAACTCTGAATAAAGCAGAGAAATGATACTCGCAGACCAAAAAGGAGAGTCTCACATTGGTATGGGCATGGGAATTGATGAGTTGGGGGGTGCGTTACAACCCTGGCATGACTGGAGTTCATTTACGCACCAAACGTTGCACCTGCATTGAGAAATGGGTATTTAGATTTGAAGTGTACACATTTTGGGTCAAGTACAGATTTCAGGACCAAAAAGACTTGCTGACCCACTCTCACGCCTCCTAAAGGAGAAACCTGGAACCATAAACCCAGAACAGAACAGGTACGGGACTATGGTACAGTACGCGAGATTCGTGTCTGTAGCTGCAACCATTATAGGGTTAATGATCATCCAAGGAGTTGAAAAAGTCTCTGGCGAAAACAAGGAACTGGTCGAAATAAAGGAGTGCATAAACAGTGGGTAATGATTGGACAATAAAGTGCAAACAGGTCTGGCAAGCGACCTCCTTGGCCCACTACCCTCAGGTGACTCCACACTTGTAGAGATTCTTAGAGCACCTATCACGAGCAAGAATATCATATGTCTAAAGTTAATGTTCGGCCGACATGGCCTCCTCAAAACTATCAAGACAGACAGAGGATCCAATTACAAGGCGGGAAAATCCAATGGCACTGCACATCGCAGGTGGCCATAGGCAAATGGTTACGTACAGTAACAAAACTGGTCTCTACTCCAGAGAATGCAACTTCCTCAAGGGCTGAAGATAAGAACTGGCCAAATACTGTACCTAACAGCGTACAGAGCAATTTCCACATGACCAACTGTCAATAATAAGATGGCCTCCTTGAAATCATCAAGACAGTTGACAGAGGGCAATTTCAAGGCGCACAAATCCAATGGAATGGTACTGCACATCGCAGGTGGCCATAAGCAAATGGCGACGTGCAGCAACAATTATAAATTCGCTCTGACGAAGGGCTAGCGCTCGAAATGTCAGCTATTGTCTCTTTCACGGCGTTCCATTACCCTCGTCAACACACAGTTGATACACCAGTTTGTCTTCCGCCACGCCGACGCAGTCAACCTGGTTCTCTTAGGCCCCGTCCACACTAATCCGGATAAATTTGAAAACGGATATTTATTTATCCGTTTTGGCCTCCCGTCCACACTAAGACGCGTTTTCGGTGACCGAAAACGGATATTTTCGAAAACGCATGCATGACTTTATGATGTCAGTGATCTCTGTGTGCATGCTCAATTCGGGCATTTAGCGTTTTTGGTCAGTCCAGCGTATTAGTGTGGACAGCGAAAACGATTCGAAAACGATAGTGTGGACGGAAAACTTTCGATGCGTTTTTCGTATGAAAACTCTGTTTTCAAATTCATCCGGATTAGTGTGGACGGGGCCTTAAGAGCTGGTATTACACTTAAACAATTATAAATACAGAGCAATTTCCCACAGGACCAACTGTCAATAATGAGATGCAGAGGGACTCTCTCGATCAACCCCGCTACTAGAGAATCCCTCATTCATCAACTTATATCAATACATTGTTATAATAACTAAATAAGTAAGTAAGTTCTTTGTTTTATTGTACACCTTTAATGTGTATTTAGAAATTTTTGTATTCCATGTTTGTATAATACTAGTGATTCATTCGATAACCCCCGCCTGGCAAACTGTCGCTAGTTATTGATAATATCCGAACACAGTTTTCTCTGTGAAAAATGGTTTGAACCCAGGAGTATGAACTCTTCAGGAGGACTGTTGTTGGAGACTAACGTTTCGACTCCCTGAGTAGAAGTCATCTTCAGAGTCAAGTGATATGTTTCGTCAGATGGCGGTATTTTTGTCTCTGGTCGTTGATGTGATTGGTCCGTTTTGTCGTTTTATGGTTGGTCGAGTTGACTCGGTTTTGTTTCGTTATTGGTCGGTTGATTTTGTTGTCCTGTCGATTTGCCTATTGTTCGATCGGTTTCGTTTGATGTCATCTATCAGTCGTTTGTAAGGTGCAGGTAATTGTTGGCATCTGTTGAGAGGTTTCCGTTCTAAGTCTGTGTACCAGCTTCCTAGTGTGGCTGACGCATTCAGCAGAGTCCCAGTTAATGTCATGTTCAGTCTGTTGGTGCTTTTCAGTCACCGAGTGATTTGTTTTGCGCTCTCAACTAACCGCAACTGGCTAATTCTGCCACCTTTTTCACATTTTTGTATGTCTCATGAAGTGTTCTTAAAGTGTGATTCGACCACGCTTCTTTTTATATTCTTTTTCGTGCTTCTATCATACTTCTCAGAAGTGTGATAAAGCATGATTTAAAGAGCAAAAAAAAAAGCGTGATTAAAATTTTAAATAGCGTGATTCACGTCTTTTTTCACGCTTCTATCACACTTCTCAAAAAAGTGACAAAGCGTGATTTACAGCGTGATTTACGCTTATTAATTTTTTAAGGGTGATTTAACTAGCGCGATTCGCGCTTTTTTTTCACGCTTTATCACGCTTTTTTCATACTTTACAAAGCATGATTAAAAGCGTGACAAAGCGTGATTTAAAGCGTGAATTACACTTTCAACAAAAAAATCGCATGTTATTAAAATAAAATAAAAAACTCGGATAATTTTCTTTGCATAATTTCCTCGCCAAAAGTCGTCTTGTTGTGTATATTGTATGCACAGTTTTAACGAAGGATAGAATGACGATGGTTTTTAACCAATCAAAAAATCACACCAACAGTCAAATAAAAACCAGTTGTAACAAAAACACAAGAAGTTTACCCTCACCTGTGAATCACTTGTTTATTGTGTACAAACTTTAGAGCTTCTATCATCTGACCAAACCACTTCTTCACAATCTGTTTTAATAATTGGTGAAAACATCAAATGTTAAGGACTGGCACAGTTCAGGATCAGAAGGAAATTACATTTTAAAATTAACTATTCAATAATATCTCGAACTCTCAGGGGAAGCAATAAATAGTTACATACAATTTCATCTACAGATTGCTTGTTTACTCTCTTCTGCTTTAGTGCTTTGCTCAGATCTCCTGCAGAAAAAGCATGATAATAGAAAAGGACAAGTTCTAAGTAGCTCTTTACAGACGAAGATCAAAGTGAGTTTGTGGGAGACTGGGGTGTGGAGTAGCCTGCGTGATACGGTGAGATACAGGACGTCTGCACGCACTGGCTAGGGTGGAGGTGATGCAGGAAATTGAGGTGCGCTCACATGAGATGAGCCTCAGATGCAGAAGAGTGATTAATCAAAATAATTGCTTTTCAACATTCCAAGTTACTGTAGATCTACTTTCAAATTTAGGATAAGGAGGGGTGCTTATTTAAGGGGGGCGCCTTGTTAATTAACCATTTGTCCAAAAACAACAAAACAAAGGGAGACGGGAGGGGGCGCTTGTTTCAAATTTTGTCTGAGAGGAGTGGCACAGCTTATTCAAGGGGGCATTTATTCAAGGATTTCTGGTATTGTGTCATGCACAAGAAAAGAATGACACCCATAAAAGAACAGCATCTGAGGTGAGAAGTAGAGTGTTCTGGTATATTGTTCCCAAATGGCTATAAAAGAGTCCATAGATGGCACAAGAACATATTTTCTTAATATATAGAGGATATAACACGGTGGCGTGAAGATATGAGTTTTATTTTCGAGTGGTAAAAACAATATTTTACGAACGACTGCTTCGCGAGTGAATCTTCAAGCTGCCGTGTAATTTTCTTCTTATTATATTAGACACAAGTGTTTTACGAGAAATTGCACAAACAACCGTGCAAAAGTGGGAAATGATGCCAACGATATCCTCACTAGTGAGGATATGGAAAATACACCACTTGGGTCCCGGATGTAGTTTCATATGGATTTTACACATGGTATATTTTCCAGTAAAACACTCGTGTCTATATAATAAAAAGAAATAATATATATTGATACAACATGAAACAGCCACATTATCACTAATGACACACCTAGTTTGTAGTACTCCATAACAATGCAAACAAACATTGCTGCCTCCTGTTGAAATGAGATATAGATATAAATGGAATTTGAAAAGTTGAAAGAAAATAAAAAACTGAGCTTGGGCTGAGATGTAATACCATTAAATTCTGTTAATATTAAAGCCCTGTGCTTATATTTGTTCTAAGGGACTATTCTTAGGCTTATTTTCAAGACAGGGGGATACAAGGTACAGTATGTGCCATTGGTATTTGGGTGCAAATCTTATATATTAAGCCCATGGGCTTATATTTGGAGGTATAGGATTGGTGAGAACATGGGAGCTAATTATCGGAGGGAGTAAAATGATGTTGTGGGTGGGGGCTAAATTTTAAGAGGGCATATTTACGAATGAGAGGTATGGGAGGTTTATTTATGGAATCTTACCATAACAAACTAAAAATATGTATATCTATTCTATAAATACTGTTACCATTACTATTATTTTGAGCCTTGAATTTAATCTGGTAACACTTTCATTGCAATATTATTGTTACATCAACTACTTTCATCAAAAAGCCTCACAAGATTTGATTCACTATATCTCAATGCTTCTGAGTGTTAATCCCCAGCTGCAGTTACACATAATGTAGGTACATCACTCATATTGAACCCGGCCTCCTTGGTTAACAAAGAGCCAATTATTATGGATACATGTACCTTCAGATGCCAAGTTTAATAGATTGTGTTATCATATTATTGCAGGTGGGGTCCTATTCCCTTCAACTCCTTTGAGCCACATTAAAGTCCATCCCAAGAAATGAGAAGCACTACATTACCTCCTTATCCCAAGTGACAAAGAATTCCTTATAACCACAAACAAATGGGTGTCTGAGTTCCTGCAAAGCCATGGCCTGCAAAAACAAAGAAACATAATTTACAGTATACACTGCACACTGCCGCTAAAACAAGTCTGTCATTTGTTTTAAAACATAAATGTCCACAGTACAGTACAATGTTAATTATTCCGTGAGTATGGCTGCTTAGCGAATGTCTGGCAACTCCTGCATCCAGACTTGCCATTGCTTAGCCTGCGTAGGACCTCCTGCTTTCCCCACCCCCAGCTCCCTCCTGCCTTCTCCCACCCTCCCTTTTTTTTTGCATCATTACTATGCAGGCTAGCCATTGCTCTCCTGCACCCATGCATTTTTTCTCCCACTGAGTAGTTTAGGCCTCAGAGGCAAGTTGCTAATAAATACAATACCTCTTTAAATGCTTTGTTGGCTTCACTTTCATCATTACATTCAACCTGCAAGCAAACAATGAATTAGTTCACAACAGGTATTCTGTTTGCTTTTGTGTTAGGCATCTGCATGGACATCACAAGATCCTTCAGCAAATTTTTAAAAACCAGCAAAGGAGAGCCATGAAAACCCTTCCATATCCAGTATTCCCCCCACCCACACACACACACACACAACAAATATTGCTTGGAAAGAGAATGAAGGAGCTGCTAATACAGGGACTGTGGAAGTCAACCCTATCCTCAAGAGCATGATGCAGATTGTCGCAACCATTCAAGTAAAAAGATGACGTTGGGAGAATTGACAGGTTAATCTGCAGCTTGATCAAGGTATCAAAAGCCAAGCTCTCCAAACTGTACAAATTACAGCGAGAAAATGAAAGACAAAATTTAAGTCGATCATTTTTGAGAGGTAAAAGCCCCTGCCACTATAAACACCAATCGATATTTTATTTTTCAGAAGTGCATTTTGTGGAGAACCCGCGACAAACCCGCTTGAGAGTCCTTGCTGAGCAACTTCATTGGAAGTCTTTTTCCTTGAACTTTGACATGGCAAATTGACGAATTCGCTGCAGTTTTCTAGCGTGCATCAAAACTGATAAATTAATCTTGTGGATAGAACTGTTTGTTTACTTTTAACTTCACTTCGCGACGTGAACTTGTAAAAGGCGCGCGTTTTATTAGCTAATATATTACCAAAGGGAGAGTCAACAACATTATAACGCGTTGTAATCACTGACCAAACTCCTCCGCATCATAATAAATCTGTGTAGGGAACTAGGATTACAAAAACCGGACCGGTGAAGTACTAAATTTCTGGGGCGGGTCATGACAACACACACGCATTGATCCAGAAGACTTGATCATTACACTTCACTTGACCGCGTCAAGTTATCACTGATGTAAATGTACAGAAACATCTGCGACATTGCTGCTGCAGTGTTTTAGAAATACATCACATAAAATACCTCCTTAACAACTTAACAACGATGTCGTCTACCTTCTTCAGTACGTATTTGTTCTTGTCGTGTTTATCTTCCACGAGAAACACCGCTCCTTGGGCGCCTTTGCCGAGTCTCTGGTGGAGCTAAGCAGGAGAAGAGAGGAAATTACGACCACAACAGTTCCTTGTTACTTAAGAGCGCCGATTACCCACCTTGTAGTTCTCCATGTTGCAGAAGTTATTCAGTCAAGTTGAAAGTTAATGAATATTTGTTATTAATTAAAAGCCTAGTGGGGCCGAGATCTCTCGCGGCTGTCAAAGAGTGGCGCCGTTTCATAAGTTTGTCGTTTGTTGGTCATTTGATTCAGAGTGTTTACCGATTGTTGTTTTTGTTGTTGTTGTTGTTGTTGTTGTGTGTGTGATTTTCTTTATTGGAGTTTGAATCCCCTGCCTCCTGCGCTCTGCTCAAGGTATGCACACGGAGAGAGGGGGTGGGTTCGGCGGGTGTGCGTGGAACACGTGCGCGTGAACTTGGGTCTGAACTTTTTGGTTTCTCCAAAGGCGGTCCAGGCTCTTGTGACCGTTGTTGCGCAACAGAAAATCATAACGAAATGCATAAGGAAAAGTAAAGATCTGGATAAATTGCAAGATTCTGAATGTATTCAAAATATAACTGGAGGGGGGGGGGGGGGGGGGGGGGGGGGTCTCTCTTGAGTCACTTGTGTCGATTTTCAAGCCTAAATGCTACCGAGGTTTCTCTCCCACCCCTACCACTAATTTCTGACTTTCATACCCTTTTACAGACGTGCTGCCCAAAAGTCCAAACCAAGGTTCGATAGTGCCCATCGATATTAGGAAGGGGATGGGTCAATATTAAACTTGAGGAGGGGGAGGGCAATGAAGGTGTCCATCAAAACCTGAGGGGCAGAAAAATAACGCCCATTAATACCAGGAAGGAGGTGGGACTGGGGGCAAACACAATAGTACGGCATCAATATCAAGCCAGAGTGAGGAGGGCTGGGGACAAGTAATGTCCATAGGTGTTTACTAATTTGATTTTTCTTTAATCATCTCTCTTAGCATAGAAATACTCTGTTGGTCAAATGTGTTCAGCTCTTCTCTTTCTTTCAGGCATTCTTTTAGAAATTTCTTATTCAAACTATGTACTGTTTAGCCAAACAAAAAAATCAAGGAGAACTAATTCTTCCCATTAGAGAATAAAGTGTTATTTAATCCAAGATATTTCAAACAAACATGAACAACATGCTGAAGTTTAAATATACATGTATGTGTCCCAGTTTAACTGTACCCCTGATCCCTGGGGGAGCCCCACCCCATCCTGATCCTTCCCTCATTATAACTGCAAATATCAGGGACGAGACACTTTACACATGAATTTTATTTCACCTTTGCCTTAAGACAAATGTGCTAAATCTCTGTACTAATGCTGACTAGCTTTCATGCTATAATAACAGTGCTTAACATTAAGGTTTCAGGGGGGTTGCCCTTCAAGCTGTACTTGTAGATTGACTTCAAGCGATAATATTGGATGTTTCATAATATTTCTGGTAGACCAGCACTGAATTTACCTGCCCAATCAAACTTTTTGGTTGCCCTGGGCATAGTGGGCAACCATTAATGTTGAAGCAATAATATGCTCAAACCAACTCCTCAACACCAGAGCAAATAACTTTACAAGAAACAGCAAAATTATTTCACTCACATGAAAGAATACACTACAGTCAAATAACCTTCACGATAAATATAATCATTATGAAGTCATACATAATGCCCACATACATGAACGAGAGAATAATCAATAATAAAATTATTAATAAATTATTATATACACAGTATAGTCCAATACATAATTAAATTATATACTCAACAACGTAAAGTTGTAACACCTAAAACAAGAGTGGAACTAGCTATGGCAGGTTTCCATATAACATGTAACAGAGTCCCACACAAGTTCATATGAGTTGCTATCTTGAGAGCATTTGGCTAGATGCTGATGGGAAACTGTTATGAAACTTTTTATATAACAAATTGTTTTGAAGATGTTAGAACCAGTTGTCAGAGTAATGCTAAAAGTGATCACACCCATTCTTTTATTGAACCGTGGCTAATAACTTCAGAACTAATGGTAAACACTTTAATATGTTATTACCAATTTTTACCTCATTGCCAAATCACAAACTGTAAAAAAAGGGACTACGGTGGCCCTATTTGTCAAAAATAAAAGTGGTTATGTAATAAAAACCAAGTTCACCAAGTATTAGGTAAAAAGAAAGATTAATTTAGCAATTACAGCTTAAAGTACAACATAGGTTAAACATTTTCATTGCCATGGCAACTGATTCTATAATCACTGATATAAAGAAGTTCCACTAAAAAGTTTCTTTCCCAGCATTTGCAAAATTATAGATGCTGTGAACTACTAAACCATTCACGACAACACAGTGCTCATAAATTATTTACTACACTTGCAACATTGCTTTGTTTGACAAAATCTGTATGCCACCCTTAAGCCCTTTAAGACTGAAGATAACATACATTTTCTTCATTTACAATACACTGACTTCAATCAGTGGAGAGGGGTCACGTGGCTCATCTTTTTTTCCATCTTTACGGCCATATAGTCATTTGCTTTCTGGCAGAAACCTAGACAGAAAGTCCATAGGAAGGGGGAAGAGGATGGTGGAGTTTTTCTCAGCAGAGATTGTGGTGAGTGTCTGTAGGTAGCGCAGCTGCAGCGCTTGTGGAGTTTCAGAGATGATGTCTGCTGCCTCCTTCAGGGATCGTGAGGCGTTCATCTCACCCTCAGCTGCAATCACCTGCAAAGAATTGTGCAAAAGGTATACAATATTAGTTTTGAAGGATCCAATAAAGTATTGCTGCTCTGTGCATGCATGTGCTCACATGTAACACTCTTTTTCAGACCCCCTCCTCATAAAAATTCAAGGTGGTATCTCTAAGTGTGGTTAAAAAAAAGAAGAAGAAAAGAACAAGATAAATCATTTGGCATTTCCATTGACAAGCAATCTAAAATCATCAGAAATCATTCTGACTAGAAAGAACATGTGGTCTTGAATTCTCTTGGACATGGAGCCAATGCAACCAAGTGTTTGCAATTTGTTTGGTAAGTTTGCCAATGTCTATATATTTGTATGAACACATTGCAGGTAAAAAATAAGTAATTAAACTCATATTTGTTAACAAAACACTAAAGAAGCTTCCCCATATATTATGCTAGTCCAGTTTATCAATAATCATGCATTGAGTGATGTTTCTCTGAGTTGAAGACATTTTACCTTTGCCCTGGCCTCACGAGCTGCCTCAGCTTCAGCAGCCATGGCTCTCTGCAGCTGTTGTGGAAGGCGCACATCCTTCCTGCAGTGTAGAGACAGACAAAGTGAACACAAGGTTTCCTGAGATATCACACACACACACATATATATATGCAAGCCTGCAGGATGACAACTTCAACCTCACGCCTACAAACTAAGTTCTCATGTTCTAATGCTCCTCAAATAGTTAATTAAAACCGCTTAATTCTGGCTCAAAACTACTGCAAGAATGAAGCAAATGCCACTTCAGGGAGACTAGATTTTAAAATTTTCTGGGGAAACATGCTCCCGGATCCTCCCAGAAGCTTGCAACCTTTCAGGCAATTCTGTTAAAACCTGACAGGCCTTGGAATCGAAAAATATTGGCAGATATAATATAAGGCCTGCTAGCCCCTGCATCCACACATTGTCGCTCACTCCCCCTTGACCAAGTGGGGCCCTGAGTCCTCCACATGAAAATTTGTCTGGGTATAAAATCTCTGGTATAATATTATGATGAATTTCTTTGTAGCAAAAATAAGATTGAAAGTGGACACTTAAGGGTTGATATCAAATATGGTACTCACACTTCAACTCGCTCCACTTTCATGCCCCAGGGATCAGTGGCTTCATCAAGGGAAGCCTGTAAACATTGAAAATATTTTTCATTAAAATTGATCTACAGTACTTTATGAACTGAGAAGATTGGAGAAGAAAAAGAGAGAAGCAGGCTTGGTTCAGTCCGTAGTAAGCGACCTTCTGAGCAGGAGCTTCACTGTTCGATCCTCGGTGACCTCAACATTTGTTTTGACTCCTTTCTCTTCTGTGTAGCTTGAGCTTTAAATACCTTCAATACAGAGCTCAGACAGAAAAAGGTGTGGGGAGGGGAGGGTGCATTGTCAGCTTCCATTGATAACAGCCTTCAGAGCTGACGGAACTACCGACGTTAAATAAAACTAGACTGGCGTTGCCTGAGTGAGCTCGCGGCATGAGTTGCGTTGAGACCAGAATAATTCTACTAAAATGGAAAGTAAGGACAAGAGTGGAACTCCCAAGAGAGACTTCCAGTTTCTCACCAGAAAAATATCACACAGTATATAGAGCTTGGCTTTTGACACCTTGCTCAAATTAAACCTGATTAAACTATAAATTATCATTACAACACTCATACACTTGCTTCTTAAAGGTTGAGCGACCCTGCATTTTGAGAATGCGTGACATCCCTTTTTATGCACAATCAATTTTGACAGTTTGACTTCAACTCTTATTTCGAATCAGAGACCACGATTAATCCAGCCTTAGCTTTAATACTTGTGTTTTCTTTTATTAACTGAATATGTTTCTTCTATCAGGCTTTCGAGTATTCGTGCTCTGTAACAAATATAAAATTGAAAGTGAGGAATGTAACACAGACACGTTTACAATATTATTGCGGTTTTGTTCACAGTGTGTTCAGTCCATTTGTGACTGCAAAATCAATGCTCAGGACTATTTCGGTGTATTTTTCATTTCCGACCTATACAATGACCATTGCAAAACAAAGGCTACATGATCAAATGAAAGAAACATTTCAACAGGCAATGTACGATAAGCAGAAGAATTTTATGAGGCAACAGATGTCATGTACAGAGTAAAGCATAAATCGCCATTGTTTTGCGGCTAAAGCTCATTGTTGCTTTGGTTTCTGTTTTCGGCCTGTTTTCTTCCCAGAAGTATTTTGTGTCGCCACAGAAAGTTTCGTCGGGACTAAATATCTAGCGGTGACAGAGATATTTGCAATCCCCCAGCAGTATCCATCAAACATCTGTTTACGGCTATTCTCAAAGCTTCTGTGGTGAACTTAAGAACGCAAGCCAAAATCGTTCCCTAAAATCCACTTTATCCATGCATGTTCCACAAAGCCCAATGGTCTTGAGTTTGGTTAGGATGCAGTTAACTTTTATACACAAGTATAATGAGCAATTCACTGGCCACATCTCGAGTTATTTTGCGAAGTCAATTAGGTCATTGCATATCACGTGATAACATGAACCAATCCACATACGGTACACTTCATTCTCAAGACCAGCTTCAATATTCTCTTACAGTCTCTCACCAGAGATACTGGTGAGAGACTGTTCTGACTGCTCAAATAAAAGCTGATTGAACAATCAATTTTCACTACATTCCTCGTACATTTTATTCTTAAAATGCTGAGATAACCTTATTTTGAGCTTGCGAGTGAAGGAGTTAAGTGCAACAGACAAACCAAAACCATACCTGCATGGTGTTGCTGATGTTCTCACGCTCCATCAGAATGTCGCTCAAGTTCTTGGTTCCCAGCACATTACGCAGAGTTGTCTGTGCGAGGAGACGGGTTGAACGATTTGCATTCTCCACATTGGTGATGGACATGGTGGCATTGTATATCCTGAAGTACACAACGGCATCCACTGCAACTGTCACACTGTCTTTTGTCAGGATCTGAAGAACAAAACTTCAAGTAAATTATGCAGTCCTAATAAAGCCAAGGGTGTGGCTTACTGCAAACTTAGGGGTAGGGGTAAGGTTGGAGCTTACTTTAGGGGGTAGGGGTAGGGTTGGAGCACACAGTATTTTAGGGGGTAGGGGTAGGGTGGAGCATGCAGTACCTACCTCCTGTGGTGGGACATCAAAAGACACAGTCCTCAAGTCCACTTTCTGGTAGGAGTCAATACAGGGCAGGACAAGAAACATACCTTTGGAAATAAAAAGAGTTGTGTGAATTTACAACTCAGTCATAGGGTATGGAAAGCATGGGATCATTTCTTCAG
This sequence comes from Plumapathes pennacea, assembly GCA_964036295.1. Classification (NCBI taxonomy): domain Eukaryota; kingdom Metazoa; phylum Cnidaria; class Anthozoa; order Antipatharia; family Myriopathidae; genus Plumapathes; species Plumapathes pennacea. Next base: position 10,000,939 of record OZ038472.1, on the reverse strand, counting down.
AAAAAATCCTAATCATCAAACTTGTGCCAAAACAATCCAAGTTAGTGCTGATTTACCAATAATATTATTAACACATGCATTACTTAAAATGCAAACTAATGCAAGTTTGTGTGTAGAACATTTGTGAAATTAAGGGTTACCATTAAGCTATATGCATACAGTGTATGCAAATAGTTTGCACTGACAGGAATTATCGTTAATTTAAAAGTTATGTTTAATGAGCCTTAGCATTGACAGAAAGACACTATCAAGGTGGTTATGACTTGTACACATTATGAAATTGATGTACATGATTTTCAGGATCATTTGCATCTCTATAAACCAGCACCCATTGCATCAGTTAATATTATGAAAGAGAGTCAAGTTTAAAAAAGTTCGAATTTCACAAGTACCCAGTCATGTACATATATGCATAAACAAAGCTATGTCCCTGTGCTGTACAAACCACTGTACACTAACCTGGCCCTTTAGCTCCTCCAGGCAACAGCCGTCCGAGACGGAAAATAACTGCCCTTTCATACTCCTGTACAACCTGCCCAGGATCAAAATAAATGTACATGAACATGAAGTTGAACTGCCCATAGAAAAGCTGCACTGACCAACCCTTTTGTCTGTTGTAGGCCAGTTTTGAAATGTTGCTGTACATAGGAAATTTGAAGAAATCATAAGATTTGACAAAATCTTTGGTCATTCCTCCCACTTGGGGTGGTGAATGCTACCTAGAAAATCGTGGGTCTCAGAAAGTTTTGGTCCGATCTTGGAATCTTGGCAGCCTTTTCGATGAGTCTCGGAGTCTTGTTTCTTTTTGTTTTTTTTTTCCGTCTCGGAGTGGATAAAGTCTTTTTCTCAGATTTTTAAACAGGGTCTCAGCGAGTCTCTGATTTTACCATTTGCCGCCCCTCACATTGAACCTTCTACAACAAGTTCCAGTCACTACATAAACATACACTACATTCCTGAACTATTTTACTGTGGCTATGTTACGAAAACATGTGACAACCTATTGCCCTTCTAAAGCCCTGATCAGACCCCCAAGTCTAGCAGTAGCCAACTCAAGCCAGTTTCAACTTGGGTTTGACTTGGGCATCGTTTAGCCACCTATTTGGTTCAACTTGGGTTGACTTTGGCTGCCCAAGCCAAGTCGAGCCTATTCAATCAAAGGTCTATGCAAGGTGGTTGCATAAGCTTAATTTGTTACTGCATTTGAATAATTTCCTTGTGACTTGGCTCAACCGGAATACCGTGTTGTGCCACCTGCATGCAAATTCAGTGATTTTGCAAACTTGGTTTGAGTTAGCTCAACTTGGAAGTCCATTTGGCCAGGGCTTAACAATACCTACCTTTAAACAGAAGAAGATTGAAATAGGGAAAGTCACAATGAAGAAAAAGTAGGAAACTACTGTCAGCAATATGTGGAAGATTCCTCTTTCATCTCCAGCACTTTCACCTCCTGATGAGAGAAAAGACAAACAATTGTCAACTTTATGCCTGCCCAACTGTACAGTAATGGTTTGAAAAAAGAATGTTTGTATAGACTATTGTAAAGAGGAATTCAAAACATTCTAACACAGAACAGTTGCATTCTGTGAATGTTTTTCCTTCCCAAATTACCCCAACCTTGTATTTCCAGAGGCTTCTTATCAGAACAAATGAATGGAATTGAATTTGGGCTTGTATGTACAGGCATGGCCCAGGATTATAGAATGACTGCACTAAACAAATTGGGTATGACTTCAAACCCCTCCTCTTCATATTGATTAGCATCTTTCATATGCATCTCTTCATGATCACAATATTATTACTTTCAAACCTCCTGCTGAATTGAACTTAGGTATTTAGGTGGTCAAATATAGTACACAAACACAGGACAATAATTATCATATTATTACAACATTATTACAACCATAAATTATGCTACAGCTCAAACAAAGGGCAAAGCCAGCTATATGATTATTTATCTAGTCACAATATTATGTGAACTAGAAGCTTAGCCAAATTGTTGAATCCCACTGTATTATTCACTCTGTTTCCACCTTCAACAACACTCAGATGACAATCCCAGAACAGAGGATGTCAGTGCTCAACAAGTTTGTGTGAGGTTGAAATATGCTTGACTTATACTTTAATTTGAATGGTGGCCACTACAATATTGAGAAAAAATGATGCATTTTCTTGTTCAAGTTCTCACTGTCTTATTTAATGCATAGCAATAGCTTTACTGGTACCTATATGTATGATTGCCAGAGCAACTTATTTAAATTCAAATTAACCTTTTATTTATATTAACTTTCCAGTGTTTGTATTAAACTCAGAAGCCACTCCACAGCAGGTGTTTTGAATGTTTTGGAAAAGGTAAAGTTTCTCCAAGATGCCCCCAGGGGAGGGGGTACTCCCTGTGATAGATTATACAGGTATGCTCTGCACAAACAAGGTCCCTTTTCTCAGGTATAAAGAGGTTATCGAATCAAAGCATCGCTTTTCAAAGGTATAAAGAGGGTGCATATTTTTACTTAAGGTATATAAAAGGGTCACCTGATTTTGACTCTAGAATGGTATATGAAAAGGTAAGGGGTTGAAAGCCTGAGTGGAGCCTCCCCTTATAGAAATTCTTCAAGTGCCCAACTCGGGAGCTAGCCACAGAAATATAGCACCAGCACTAGTTGTGAAAAGGGTCAAACTCAAACATACATTTACACAGAGTAGGTATCAGTTTTACAGAATCTAGTAACATTTTTTTCAAACATCAGTATACAGAGGAAATCAGTCAGCTTGTATTCATATATTTTTATATTCCTTGTGACAATATGAATTTAGAAAAGGTTGAATTTAGAAAAACAGTATCCATAAAAATTACATGTAGCCACATTTCTCACTGAACATGGATAAGCTTGATGTTTTTCCTTTGGTCAACAAAAAAGTCACATGGATGCAAAATGACAAGTGCAGACAGACTGGGTGGACCTGGGTGTGAAAGCTGCAGAAAAAATTTAGTGATTTCAGACCAAGATTACAATTTTTTACTTTAGTTCAGACCTGTACTACAAAATTTGCACCCTATTTCAGACAAAAGACACAAAATCAATACTCTGTTCAGACTAAAATGTATGAAAAGGATACCTTTTGGGGCGGAACATACGTATATGGCTTATATATGGGAGTGCCCTCTCCCACTCCCGGATTATTTCATAAAACTCCAATATATTAGTCAACAAATTTATGCAAGTCAGAGTAACATTTTCTGGGTATTAAAAATTGAAGAGCATTTTGAAGGGTGTGTGTATTTAGCAGGTGAAATATTGTTGGGGAATTAAATACTGGTCTCTTTCCAATCTAAAGTGACACGCCAGTAGTAAAAATTCACAACAATTACAAGTACGTCCGAAGGTCACAATTTATAATTATTTACATGTATAAAATTTCCGGTTATCAGGCACTCATTTTCTGTGGCAAATAAGCAAAAGAAATAACTTTTAAAGAAAACAATTTCCAGTCAAATTTACCGTTCATGTGTATTGTACAGTAGGCATACAACACAGCAGACATGTTGTAGGCACAACGCAAATATAACTTGCTATCTTATCTAGGAACAGATCGTTTTTAAATTTAGTAACTGTAACGCTTATTTTGCAATGTTCTTGTAAAGAAAAACAGTCTCATTTTAGTCTGTATATACGTAAAAAGTAGGCTAGAGAATTTCGTAAACGTTTCTACAAGATGGTCGTATTTATTCGGAAACATTTTAATTGCCGCATGAACACGGAAAACACAGCGATCGTAAATTCGCAAAACCCACGACTCCTGGTAAGTACAACTTCCAAGGTACTACTTATACACTGTTTTTCTTTGTACTCTTTAACGGGGAAACACCAAGCTTGCAACGTGCAGCGCTGACAACCAATGCACCACCCAATTGACAAACAACCAAGATTTCATGCGACAGTTTAGCAATATGAGTTTTACCTTACACCCAAATTTTGACACCTTTAAATTCAGTTTATACAAAGGTAAAACCACGGCTAAACACCCTGTTAAATAAAAAGCTCTCACCTGCTTCTGGTCCAGCCAGATTGAACTCGTCTTTGTGACCGGCCATCTTTGTGCATGAAATCCGAGTGTCACGTGACCACGCCCGCTTGGGGAGAAAAAAAAAACACCTGTACCGGCTCGATGACACAATTAATGACCTGAAAATTAAAAAAGGAAAACTCACAAAGCCCTAAAAAATACCACCAATCACTCGAGCGGACTGTCATCTTGTGACAGTGGAAATCTCCGAAAGAGGCGACGGAAAATTTGAAGGGAATATTAGGTACACACTTTTTTCTCAACTTTGGCTAGTATAAGTGTTCTGTGGATGCACGAAATAATACAATCCTGTCAGTATTCGCCATGTGTCTAATCATCCGAACCTTGAAACCGTACAATTTTGTCACAAAGATGACACTCTTTTGGTTTGAAATATGAAACACATACATAAAAAAAAAGAAGCTTTGGTTTTCTTTATGGGTGAATTTTGACTACATGATGAGATCTGAACAAAATATACTATTTTCCACCTATGTAAATTTCTAAAGTCTGTCAGAGAGCCGTTAATTAAATTTTCAAAGTCACTGAACAACACTAGGCACCACCCACAGAGCCTTATTAAAAATGTCCATATTTCTTGATTTTATCTCGGGGCAACAACCCAGCGACGTTATATTCTATTGTTCGTGGAAAGATGGGGTGCTGATTTCAGGTCCCATCCACAATGTGAGAATTTATGAGAATTCCTCCGTATGTTATGCCAAGAACCATGTACTTTCATTTGGCGTATGCTCAGAACGGACGGAAGTTTTTAGAATCTTGATGTTAATTGAGGGCAGTGATTGTTTATTCTTTTTTCTTTTTATGCCTGAAAGTGCATGCGTATAATTTGCGCCACTGAATTTCTGGGGGAGGGGTCGAGCTGGAACAGGCGCCAGTCCGTCCACACCGCAACACCGAAAATTTGCGTTTTCAAAATATTCCATACTAGAGAGCGTTTTCTTAACCGAAAATATCAGCGTAGTGTGGACGGAAATAAAACTGTAAACATGCAATAAGACAGGATTTATATATTTTTGCTCAAAATTGTTCCAAACGTAACATTTAGCCTGAAATGTAAGTCCTCTCCTCTGCCCTCAATAAGAAGAACCGCTTTATTCATACCTTACATACAAAAACAGAATGATAGTAATAAGAGGAAAGAGTACATACAGGTATTGGTCAACCTTAGAAATAATTAAAAAGCTAATCTAGCTAGGTCCGCGGTACAAGACAACTAATTGATGTTCGAAAAAAACAAAACAAAACAAAAAAAAAAACAACAACAACAACAGCAGAAAAAACATCAACAAGAGCAACAAGTCGACCCAAGCGCGTCTGTCGCCCGGGACTTGGGCTCCAAAAATGCATCACTGGCCATACTTTTAAAAAATATCCGGGGGAGCATGCACTCGGACCCCCTAGGGTGTTCACACCGATACGTGATGTTGGTGAGTTTGCCTTTACCTCAAAAGACAACATAGTTCTGAACAACAGACTTCATATTGAGTGGGAGACAACGAATTTGACTTAGCTCAAAAGTAATGCCACTTTTCAGAGAAACTATATTTCGGTTTCTTTTTCCGGGGGAGCATGCCCTCGAACCCCCATCGCTCTAATCAGTAACACATCATCTCTTTAGGGTCCTGCCTGTGCCCAAGTAAAAACTGTGGAATTCCTGGCAGATGTGGTGTTTTTTATCAATGATCATTTTGTTTGATGTAGTCTGAAGAAAGGAGGGGGGCTACTTCAAAATACAGTGGTCCCTTTGCTAAAGGGGTGGGTCAAAGACTTTTTAACAAGCCAAATGGGATAGGCCACAAAATAAAACCACTTCGCGAGGGAAGCGCTAATACTTTTTCTGTGCTCTGGTCTCAAGATGCACTTTTCAGAGACCATATCTTTCAAAACGTCAGAGCATGCCCCGGATCTTCACTATCAGCTCCCGCCGTAGGGCGTTTGCATTTCCTCAGTCTCCTGATCCCCATTTCAAAAGCCTAGACCTCCACTGTATGTACAATCAATGCTTCTGTGCTAGAGATAAGAAAACATACACCTCTAATCGCGTGCTATGCTATGCTGGAGGAGGTTATCTAATAAGGGAACTAGCGGGACCTCCGTAAAATATGGATGACATCGGTCTTGTTTATCTATTCATATATTATATAGCTTTCTTTTTCTCTTCGAGTCAAATCAATATCGAGCATAGTTTACAGTGCACACAAGTACAAACTACTCTGAAATGACCATCAAAGTGACAGAAGCGTCATCCTCGAACTGCAAGCTAACCCATTGCCACTAAAGGGATAAAGGGCGGGGCAGGGGGGGAACTTCATTTTGCGAAAGGGGGGAGGGTCAAGTGGTTTTAACATTCTAATCGCACGGTTCTCTAATAAGGGGGGAGTGTCTTGTCAGTGTGAAGCTTTTGCTAGCTCTCGGCCCCCAACCACTTCTTAACCCTTTCACCCCCAAGTTCAAAATGCAGATTCTCCCAACCATAAAGTAAGAAAATGTATGAGTGATGAAAAGAGAATTTATGTTTTAATCAGCTGTCATGTGAGCAAGGTATCAAATGCCAAATTGTCCATACCTTACCATCATATATCTATGGTGGGAGATTGAAAAGAGAAAATTGAAGTTGATCACTCTTGGGAGTGAAAGGGTCAACGAATCGATCGAAAGTCAGCGGGAAGACTTGATAAGTGAGCAATTGTTGGTCGCAAGTAAACCTTTGGATCCGACAGAGCGATCGTTCCACCCCCTGTCGCTTTCACTCCCACTAATAATCCACTTCGATTTTCTCCTTCAGTTTGATACAGTAAGGAGAACTTGGCTTTTGATACCTTGCTCAGATGACAGCTGATTAAACTATCAATTCTCACTACATTACTCACACATTTTACTCTTAAAAGGTTGGGAAAATCTGCATCTCAAACTACTACTAAACCAAAACGTCGATTTGTCCCGCGGTGCCTCATAAAATAGTTTGGACGACCAAACCCAAAGCTACCACACTTTTGGCAGACAATCGAAAACCGTTCAAGCAAAAAATCAAATGACAAAAATAGGCCCCCCTCAACACATGCAACATAGAAACCCGATCAACAAATGCACGATGGGTAATCAGGGCAAATAAGAAGCTGCATATGCATTCGTTTTTTTGATTGGAGGAACTTCGAAATATTCCAAATTGTCATTTGCAAGCTTTCAGTGGTTCTGATTGTGAACGATTTACTATTAAACCCAGACTTCTCGCACGCGTCGTCGCCATGTTTCTTTGTTCTTGCCTTCATTACCAGTCATGCATTCAATACCGTGAAGGGGTCTCTTCACCCTGAAGTAGTGATTCGTTATATACAGTGCACTTTAATGAAAACTGTGCATTGCAATCTGCAAAACGCACCAATGGATTGTGTACACCACATTAAATCAGTGAAAACCATTTCCGACTCGGAAACTGATAGAAGATAACTGAGTTATCTTTCACCTGAAAAGCCTGGCACTGAGCCGGGTTGTTCAAAGCCTGACTAAGGTCTCAATTAAGGTTCGCGTGTCCCCTCAAAATCACATCGGAAAAAAGTCATTGTGGCAAAAAGTTAAATCTTTCGGGAACTAAAACTTTTGAGCGGTTTGGTCGACATCACTCAAATTTTCGCGAGGTGTAGAAGACCAGCTTTTCTCAAATGCCATGTCAGCGATTTCCGTTTTTTTTTTTTTCCGTTCCTGTTTTATTAAACCACTTTTACAAAAAACGGGTTCGAAACGCTCCCTCCACTTTTAAAAGGGAATAAAATCCTTATAAACAAAAAACAAATCAAAATTCGCTGACAAGGTATTTTACTTCATTGAGTATCGAAAAAGTTGTTTAAGCATTTTCGAATAAAACCGACAAAGGTTTCGAGCTCCGTTTCCGAAACAGTCAATTTTCAACTTGGCCAAGAAATTGAGGGGTTGTGATCAGAGAGCAGCCAAAGAAGTTGTTGCTGAAACTCAAATCATAGCGAGGAAATCGAATTGTGAGCAAAACCGTCTCATTTTCGGGCCTAAAAACGACGTAAGTTTGAACCAAATCCAGAACATTGAACAACCGGGTCCAGGACAATAACCGCGAGTTAACAATAAAAACTTTTCATACAATGAAAGGTATTGCACATTTAACCTTAATTCAAATCCAGTTTGCTGGTCAAAAAAGTCTCAACAAATCTGAAAAAGAACCAATTAATTACACACTGAAATTAATCCTCACAAAATAAAGGAATATCTGTGTGTATAATGTATGTTACATTCTGAATCTCAGATTTTTGCATTTATGATGAACATGTTCACTTGGTTTATCAACGGATCTTTGTCACGTTAATGAGAGTTCGCGTAAGGCTTGGCTAAACACCAAATTAACACACACCACTGGAATTAGATAATGGACAACTTTTCTGATTGACACATACCGAAGTGAATATGTCGGTGCGTTGCTACAAAACGTTCGAGAAAAGTCGCTTTTCTGTGATACAGTTACCGAGCCCTAAGCCGATCTGAAAATTCAGTAGCTCTTTTCTAGTGGTGAGTCTTATTTTTGCGTTTGTCCAAACTCTACAACTGTCTTTGCCGTGATCAAAGTACACTAATACATTCAAATAACTCTACAGTATATTAAGGTGGTGTTACACAGGTCGATTTGCAACGACGATGTGCAACGATACGATGTTGCACTAAAAATCGTTCAGGTTCAACACCCCACTGCGAACAGTTTTTCGCAATGATTGCAGTGCTGCAACGCGTTGCAAGTTTTTGAAAGCGATTCAAAAACTTGCAACACCGTTGCGTGAATTTGGAGCAAATCGGCGTTGAAATCGACCAGTGTAACACCAGCTTTAAACACTACACCACAAATATGGAGACATGAAGAGCATTACAACACACATTTTGTTAGGAGCTGACTTCAGCCAGCGGAGATGTGTCCCGCACTGTCATGTCAGCTGTATCTCGCCGGCCATATAGTCATTTCTCTCCTGGCAGAAGCTTGGAGAGGAAGTCCATAGGCAGCGGGAAGATGATGGTGGAGTTTTTCTCAGCAGAGATGGTGGTAAGTGTCTGCAGGTAGCGCAGCTGCAGCGCTTGTGGAGTTTCAGAGATGATGTCTGCTGCCTCCTTCAGGGATCGTGAGGCGTTCATCTCACCCTCAGCTGCAATCACCTGCAAAGAATTGTACAAAATTTAGATGACAGAAAACATGTAAAGCACTTATACCAAGAGATACAAAGTAACAATCTTCTCTAAAAATGGTGTCACTGAAGAGATTTTGGGGCTATACAACTTTGGCCTCTGGGCATTTTCAAAGAGCTTTCGTGTTCAGAACTCAAAAAGTTTTAGGCTCCGATTACGTGGAAGGAGGGTGACCCTCCTAGAAGGGTCAGAAGATAGCCCCCCTTTACATGCCAAGCGCTATCCACAAGGCTATCTCGTCAAGGTCTGAAAGGCATCGCGCACTCTTGAGATATAAGATAGTAACCGCGGGTACCCCTACACAAACCCCACCCCCCCCCCCCCCCCCCTCCTCCCCCCACCCAGGGAGGGTGTCCCTCCTTCCATGTAAAATAGGGCCTTAGTATTTGTGGATTTATTAACATGTGAAGCTAGCCCCCCCCCCCCCCCCCCCAAAAAAAAAAAAACAAACAAACAAACAAAACAAAACAAAAAAAAAAAAACAGAAAGAAAGAAAAGAGAAAGGCTTCAACGGGATCGAACTATGAACATCACTGTCACTGTCAAATATATACATATATACTTGTAAAATAGTAATAAAATATAAGACAAGAAATGAATGCTGTGTATGAACAACAGCAAGGTTCCACTGAGACATTTTTACCTTGGCCCTAGCCTCACGAGCCGCCTCAGCTTCAGCAGCCATGGCTCTCTGCAGCTGTTGTGGAAGGCGCACATCCTTCCTGCAGTGTAGAGACAGACAAAGTGAACACAATGTTCGCACAAGTCTGGACTACAAGTCGGCAAAACTCCCGTCATTTCTTCACCTATTAGCTTCTTGGCATTCAGCCATGATGTATACCATAATAATAATAATAATAATAATAATAATAGTAATAATAATAAGGAAGGTTCCACATATCTTGGGCAGATCCGGGGGGGGGGGGGGGGTGGGTTCAAGGGGTTCGAACCCACTATTTTCCTGGCTCACTCGTAAGTAAAAGGACAGCGAAAAAGTTTTATTTTCAGAAAGCCAATATTAAGCAGCATAGACTTCCACAGATTTTGGAGGGCTCGCGAGAACCGTTCTTTCTTTTAACCGTGGAACCAGCACTCCTGTATTTAAGAAATGTGATTGTTGTGATAAGACATGTAAAGAACATATAAAGAACATTTTAATCGTTAGTTGTTCTACTGGAAGCTGTTTTTCAAGGCAAGAAATTATATTTTAGAGAGCCAAAAATTACAATGGAGTCACCTTAAGGTCACTCCGGAGTTTCATCTGGCGCACTCGTCCATGACAAACTTTGGATCATAACTTTTTTGGCTTTTACGCGATTCCTATAAAATTTTGAGGAACGTTGCAGCTATCATTCAGCAATATTAAATATGATAAAATTCGATTTAACTGGGGAAAAATATTTTTAGTGATATTATAGCTTAAGTGGACAGTACTTTTTTAACAAAATCGCACCCAGTGAAAAATTCTGCTGGTATATTTTTGTTAAATTCCTAGAATCAGCTTATATTAACAGAATACATATACCTTAGTTTCAGCAAAATCGTCGGAGCAGAAGAGAAATTCATGGCGAAATTTTGATAGTTTTATTACCTCCCCTTTTCTGCTCCGACAATTTTTCTGAAACTTGGTTAAGATATGTAGTAAGTCAATATAAACTGATTCCAGAAATTTAACAAAATACACCAGCAAAATTTTTCACTGGGTGCGATTTTGTTCAAAGTGCTGTCCACTTAAGCTATAATATTACTACAAATACTTTTCCCCAGTTAAATCGAATTCTATCATATTATTGCTGAATGATAGCTGCAACGTTCCTCAAAATTTAATAGGAATCGCATAAAAGCCAAAAAAGTTATGATCCAAAGTTTGTCACGGACGAGTAAGTTGAACTGTGGCAAGTCTAGGTAATCATTTGCAGTACAACTATTTTAGCCCGAGTTTCGAGCACTTTCCTTAGACATTTCTAGCAGGGCAGGAAAATATATGTCAATTCAGGAAAGTGAAAACAATAAAAATCACTCGTTGGAGTGTACGTATAAAGTGCACATGTCCGATTAATAAAGTATCTTCTGAGTAGGTATTCAGGACTTTGGCAACTGTCCACTAAATAGAAGGTGTCCGCTACAGGGCTGCCTAAAGTGACATGATGCATTTGCAAGGATGTATAATAGGACGGAACTCTTAAGAGGAAACCCTATTAAGATCTCGATAAAGGTTCGCGCGTCCCTCATTGTAGCGTTGCTATTTAAGATATACAGTCAACTCTCTCTAAGCGGACACTCTCTAAAGCGGACACCTCTCTAAGGCGGACAGCAAATTTGGTCCCTGCCGAATTTCACTTGTCTCTCTGTAACTGAACTCTCTCTAAGGCGGACACCTCTCTAAGGCGGACAGCGGACACTTTTTTTCAAAATTTTGGTTCGAAAAACCTCTCAAAACGGACACCGGATGTTTACGCAAATTTATAACAGACCTGAAAATAGCGCAATTTGATGACAGGTACGTCTCTGGATTTAATAAAATATACCAGACATGACAGTAGGGGATAATCAATGCATACATCGTCCCTTTTTCCGTCATTTTTTTACACTTCACAGGCAAAAAGACTCATTTACGCATCCTTTTACTAGAGTCACTTGCATTCTTCTTTCGCTTTTTCGTGTCTTGGTTTCGTTCAATGGCAGTCTTAATCTTCCCAGTTTCTTTGTCCATGCATTTTGCCACCCAGGCCACGGCCTCTGGAACACCTTGTAGCTTGTACTTGCATGGGACTTCAAGCCCATAGCCACCCCCACGGTTTAATCTTTCTCCTGTAACTTCACAAGAGGCGCTACTTGGTTCAAGTTCCAGGAACCGACTGACATAGCGGCTGTAGATCAATGGCACATGGCCGACAATTTTTCCATTTCTGGTTACGGCAACAGCGTGCGGGTCTTTCTCGTTTTGTGGCTCTCGTTTGCACTCCAAAATTTCTCCCAGAGTAGGGGTCCAGTCGTCTTTATATACATGGTGCCCACGAATGAACGAATCACACGAGAATATCTTGCACTCCGCTCATCTTTTCCCCAACCAATTGTAAGAAAACTCCAGATTACAATGCACCCATTCATAAACTTTAATTGGCCGGAAATTCCAGGCCAGCTGCCATACAGAGCGATCCATGCTGTGAGGTGTGGCAAGTTTGCAGTACAAAATGTCGCTCTCAAAAAGTGCTCGTGTAAAACACAAAACGCTCACTCTAGAAGAACCAATAGCTGTTCTCGACCACGCTAAAGGAAACCCTAAACATGGTTGTCGAAAAATAGCTGAGATTTTCGGAGTGGGCAAAACCCAGATTTCTGCTATATTTAAAGATGAAACCAGTATCCGAGCTCGTTATGAAAGCATGGGCCAATCCGGCTACAAGAGAGCACGAGAAGGGAAGTACGAAGAGATTAACGAAGCAGTATATAAGTGGTACTGTCTGGCAAGGGACTCGATGGTTCCGATAAATGGTCCTATGCTACAGGAGGAAGCATCGGCAATAGCCGCAAGACTGGGGAAGTATTCTGACTTCAAGGCGTCGAGCGGCTGGCTAGAATGCTGGAAGAATCGATATGGCATTAAACAGAGGGCTGTAGAGGGTGAATCTGGCCAGGTTCAAAAGGAGGCAGTTGAATCGTGGATGGAGAGGTTGAGGGAGCTTTGAAAAGGCTACAATCCTGAAGACATATGGAACGAAGATGAAACAGGGTGTTTCTTCCGGGCACTACCAGAGAGAAGCCTAGCCGAGGAAGGGCGGAGGTGCAAAGGTGGTAAGAAGTCCAAGCTACGTATGACCGTGGCACTTTTTACAAATGCCAATGGTGACAAAGAGGAGCCCGTTGTTATTTGGAGGAGCCTTAATCCGAGATGCTTCAATAATTTGCCAGGGAAACGGCCTCCGCATGTAAAATATTTCTCGAATCCCAAATCCTGGATGAATTCAGAAATAATGAAAGAGCTATTGAACAAACTGAACAGGAAAATGCGAAACCAAGGGAGGCATATCATTCTATTTCTCGACAATGCTGGCTGTCATCCGAGCGATGTACAAGGTTCGTGTTCCAACATCAAGATAGTGTTCTTGCCACCTAACACGACATCACGCCTTCAGCCACTCGATGCGGGAATAATCAAGAACTTTAAGGTCCGCTACAGAAAACTACTTCTGAAGTTTGTGGTTTCACGTGTTAACAGTCGGTCCACCGCTGCCGAAATCGTGAATACGGTTGATGTGATGCAAGCAATAAGGTGGGTTAAGCAAGCCTGTGGAAGAAGTTCCTCAAGAAATGATCAGGAAGTGTTTTCACAAGTGTGGATTTTCGCCATCCGTTTGTGAGTCAGAGGTTAGCAACGACACTGCATTGTTTGAGGAATTCGCAAACCTTGTTCAACGTATCGGTGGTATCGACGGGATTTCGGCGGAGCAGTATATCTCTGCAGATGAAGAAGTTCCAATATCAGCACCCCAGTAGACACTTCTAGAGATGGTTGGCGGGAAGTTCTTCGCGACGAGGCACTTGCTCTTTGTGCCGCCGAAGCAGATGAGCCAGCTTCTAAAGAGGCCGTAGTAGAAGATAGTGACCAGGAAGAAGTAGACATCGAACCAGTCGAGAGTACCATCCAGTCGACTGCAGAAGCGATGAAGATTGTGGCCGACTTGCAGCTCTTTGCCTCTTCGAAGCTCAAGGATGGTGATATGGTGACTAGTTTAATGAAGATATCACAGCGCCTGCAAGATGCCAGACTTGCAACGCAACAACAGTGCAGCATTACAAAGTTTTTTTCGTAATGAAGGGAGGTTATGAACCCCGTACCCAAGTTAAATAATAAGCGACAAAAACTAGTTTTGTTTTAAGGCTAATTCACAAACGTTCAAAGTTCGTATGAGCTGTGTTGGGTTCCGTTAGGACGGCTAAAAGAGACGCAACCGGTCCGTCATGTGATCATTGAACACTGTAATAAAGCCCTGGTTTCAGTTTGGAGGTTCGGGTATCAAGTTACATGAACTCTCTCTAAGGCGGACACCTCTCTAAAGCGGACAGTAGCTTTGGTCCCGAGGGTGTCCGCTTTAGAGAGAGTTGACTGTATACACGTACTACATATCGTTGTAAAGGTATGGGACTGAAGAATGCAGATCTACTATTACATTTTTCATACACCTTAAAGGTAGAGTGTGATCTAGATCAGATCGATGAAAGATTTTCGCGAAAAATTAGGCCTTTCGGGAACTAAAACTTTTGAGCGGTTTGTTTGACATCACTCAAATTGTCGTGAGGTGTAGAAGATGAGCTTTTCTTAAATACTGTGTCAGCGATTTTTGATTTTTTGTTGTTCTTGTTTTACTGAACAGTTTGTATAAAAAAGTAGTTCCGAAACGCTCCCTGCACTTTAAAAGAGAATAAAATCCTTAAAACAAAACGGATCAAAATTCGCTGACACATTTTTTTAGTCAACTTCATTGAGTATCGGAAAAAAGTTGGTTTGGCATTTTCAAATCAAACCGACAAAAGTTTTGATTCCCATTTCCGAAACAGTCAATTTTCAAATTAACGTATTTTCTGAGAGCTTATGATAACAGAACATGAAGAATAAAATTTAAACAGGTTCGATTGCATCACCATGATTCCAGATAAACAAATATCAAATACAGTACTTACACTTCAACTCGCTCCACTTTCACTCCCCAAGGGTCAGTAGCTTCATCAAGAGTTGACTGTGAAAAGGATCAGAGTGCCCAGCATAAGGGGTCAGAGGGTCAGTATCTTGAGGGGAGCTAACAAACTAAACCTCGTGCCATCACAAGTAACGCTGCTGTCCACTCTAAATGCTCTAATAAGCCCCCTCTGCAAGGTCCATTATTAAAATAATAAAATAATAAAATAATAAAATAACAAAAACAACTGGGGGAGAATACGACACGTGGAATAACTGCTACAGCTGTACCTGCATGGTGTTGCTGATGAGCTCACGCTCCATCAGAATGTCACTCAAATTCTTGGTGCCCAGCACATTACGTAGAGTTGTCTGTGCGAGGAGGCGAGTTGAACGATTGGCATCTTCCACATTGGCAATAGACATGGTGGCGTTGCTGATCCTGAAGTACACAACAGCATCCACGGCAACAGTCACGCTGTCTTTTGTCAGGATCTGAAAGTTCACATATTCAGTTCAGTGATACTCATTTTGCTTCACACCCACTGCACAGAACAATGTTCTTACTGTATAATATTTATTGCCTGTGGTAGGACACCCAAGACAGTATGTTTTACCTGCCCACAGGCCCTTAGAGGGTAGGGGTAGGTTGGAGCACACAGTATTTTAGGGGTAGGGGTAGGTTGGAGCACACAGTACTTTAAGAAGTAGGGGTAGGGTTGGAGCACACAGTATTTTAGGGGGTAGGGGTAGGGTTGGAGCACACATTATTTTAGGGGGTAGGGGAAGGTATGGAGCATGCAGTACCTACCTCCTGTGGTGGGACATCAAAAGACACAGTCCTCAGGTCCACTTTCTCAATACAGGGCAGGACAAGAAACATACCTACAAGCAATAAACATGTTAAAAAGGTTGATAGTGCTGTATTTACATGGCAAGTATATTATTGCTGAGCACCACGGGAGGCCAGGATAACTCCCAGGGGGTACTCCCATATATTTCCTACATGGTGTCCACCAGGGTATAAAATTTTACATTTCCATGTCTTAAAAAGGGTTATCTCCCTGGGGAGGGGGGGGGGATTTAAATTCTTGGCATGTTATTATTGGTACCTTTTAGGGGTCAAAGCAAGCTCGAGCCACACCCATTTTAGTACCTCTCAGGGGTCAAAACAAAAATTCCCGACAAGTATCCCCGTCATTTTTATGTGGGAGTCCCCCCCGGGGGGTTATCTACTGAAGATCTCCTTCTCCTCCCCTCCCCCCTCTACCACATTTTTGTGCTCACCATAATTTTCACATGATTTAGGGTAATTTGTGGTCCAGTCTTGAACTGGGTCACAAATTTGAGCACTTTGTCTTGGACAGGGTAGCAAAATTTACATCTTTGTGTCTTGAATAGGGTCAGGGTTTTATAGAGTCAGCAAAAACTCCCTACCCAAATTCCTATTGAGTACTGGGGGATAGCTGCTGTGGTCTCACAGCTAATCCTGACCAGTAACTGTCCAACCATGTACAATATATTGTATATTGGTTCTTTTTCCATAGCTTGTCCAAGCTCATGCACTGTTTGGTGCTTCTTGCTACAGTGTAGTTGTTTCTACAGTACACTTGTATAATACAAAGCAAAGGTTGTACACTCCAAACATACAACAAAGCCTAAAGCCCCATGCAAATGAGCAAGTTTTCTATGACACGTTTTCTGTGACAAGTTTTTTTTGCTCATGTACATGAGAAAATTTGGGCAAATTTTGTGACAAATGCATTTGCTGAAAAGCTGGCGTGCTAGCTTTTTTATGACAAGGAAAACTTGTCACATGCGAAATTTTCTTGTGTACACGAAAATTTATCAAAGTTTCTTGGAAAACTTTAGTTCACATGTCCTTCATTTGCAAGCGTGTTCGCATGGTCAAGATGGCAGCATCCACAACATTGACAACAAAGTCTTTGAATTAGCCAAATAATGCAATTAGCCTCTTACTGGAAGCTCTGAGATCACGTGAAAAGTTTATGGAATTCCAAGTCAGAAGGAAAAGAAACAAAAATTTGTCAAAAAAAAATTGTCAAAAAAAAGTTGCTTGACCATAATTATACATGGGCAAATCATTTGTCACAGAAACTTAAGTCATAGAAAACTTGCTCGTGTGCATGGGGTTTAACTGTCCCACATGTAAATAAATCCCGCATACAGTAAAGATTGTCAGTAAATACTACAGTGTAGGTAAAATGACCAGAAGTCCAGCAAAAAATGAAAAAAAAAAAAAAAAAAAATTCAAGCTAAGAGTTAAAACTAACCTGGCCCTTTGGCTCCTCCAGGTAGCAGTCGTCCAAGACGGAAAATAACTGCCCTTTCATACTCCTGTACAACCTGTTACGAATGAAACATTATGTTAACTCTGGTCCTAGTTTTGAAGCAAGCATGTGCAGTACATCCCATTGGTGGATTTGATCCCCCAGATCAGATCTGCAAGCAGAAACTGCATATCCCTCAGATAAAATCCACCTGCAGACCTGGCCCCTTGGCTAAATGGCATGAGCATACTGCTCAGCATACTGAAATGTTCAAAAGTCATAAGCCACATCTCAAAATGGATCAAGCAGTATGTGATTGTAGATGCACAAGTAGAGATTTCACTACAGAGTTTGAGACTGTTCTCCACTGAAGAAAAAAAGCCTGTGTCAGCATATTATGATGAGTTGTACAGTAGAAGCATGCAGGAATTTGAAAGAACATTCTCTCATTTTCTTTCAAAAAATTTCCAAGTGCTTAAATCTATAATTCAACATAACATGCCAACAAGTGCTTTATTCTTCTTTAAGATAAGGCAAATGAGGTTGTAACATTTGCTGAGGATATGGAGCACAAGAAACTAGGTCACTAATGAACACTTTAATATACATCTGCTCACAATGAGCAACACAGAAATCTCACTTGGCAAGTCTATCGAGTACACAAATAGTCATACAGAAAAACAAAGGCTAATACAAAAAAGTTCAACAATAAGGGCTATTTCTCAGTAAATATTGAAGTACAGTGGAACCTGGTTAATATGGCCATCACGGGAACATAAAAATCTGGTCACATTAATGGGGTGGCTCTATTAATGGGGTTGTCAGATAAGAAAATGACTGGGCGTTTGTTCTGTGGGACAAAAAAATAGTGACCGTAATATTGAGGGTGGCTGTAATAACAGGGTGGTGTAAGGCAGGGTACCATGACTGTATTGTGCTAAATGGATATTCCAAAGATATCTGAGTTGTGACTTGTGTACTGGCATGTACTGTAATGCAATCACTAACTAACTAGACTCAACACAATGGTCAGCGTTCATTACAGTATACTAAAACTTAGCAAAAACAACAAGAATAAGAATTAAGTTTGATGCGCCAAGCTGCATGACATCAAACTGACAAACATGGTGATCTTATGTTGAGCTATAATGCAGGGATATAGCTAAGAAAAAAGCATGCTGGTTTGGAGTTGAACTCAGCCGCTGTCTGTAGAAGGCAGTCTCCTCAATGCCCTCTGTCGGGCAATCACAGACCAAATTTTAGCCAGTGATCAGTAATAATATTGATAATGATAATAAACTTTATTGAGGTCTTAAGGCTTCTAGATTGGCACTAGTGCCTTGCTAATCAGGGAGATGTGGTGTTTCTCAGACAGAAAAAATTGATGGCAGCTGGCGCTTAGTGACATCCCTGATAAAGCACATATTATTGTAATGAGCTTGTAGTTTGCCAGAATTTACCCTCTTCTGCATTCTAGTCACTTGGAAATGTCGTTATGATTTGTACCGGTCGTGTCGAGAGAAACCCCATAAGGTTCGTTTCCAGTGTTGCACAACACATGCACCTGGCCACTGTCAGATGTGACGTAGTTGACTGTCACTGATCCCCATATAAGCTCGGGTTTTGCAATATTAATAAATGTTCTGATTCACTCGTGTCTGAGCTGTGTTTGGTAGTTGTGTTCTTTGGCCTTCTAAGGCTCTGGTGAAAGGACAGAGCGCACTGGCCTCGGTCTGCTACATTATATTGGAATTCAACAGCATTAACCAATAAGGTTTATATATTTATTTATAAACTTTGCCCAAAAACGCAGAGCAAATGCTCCCTACGGGGTCTGAGGATGTGCACAAACAAGTCACAACTCCTGCACTTTTAAAACTAAAAAATTCACACTTACCTTCAAACAAACACAGATTGAAATGGGGAAAGTGATGATGAAAAAGAAGTATGAGACAGCTGTGAGCACCCAGTAGCAGCATCCCCGTTCTTCATTGCTTTGATCCTCTTCTGAAAGGAGATTCCAAGACCTACTTAGTTACAGTCAACTTGCCAACCCCCAGGGGGATACTCCCCAAAAGCTTGGATGGGAGTGTGCTGCCTGGGACTGAAAACCCACATCCTATTTCAAACCAAGATTTGCAATTTTTAACCCTATTTCACTACCAAACTGTGTGATTTTTAACCTTTTTCAGACCAAAACTTGCATTTGTCAACCCTATTTTAGACCAAAACTTGCTATCTTTGACCCTATTTCAGACCAAATGTCAAAATCTCCTACCCTATTCCAGACCAAAGGCTCAAAACCGATACCGTATTTTTCAGACTACCCTTTGGGGTGGCACATACCTACATAATAAAAAAAATGACTCTTCTAGCTATCCTACTGTCTACAACTTTCACAGGCTAATCCTACAGCTTTTTCAAGAATAAAAAATGGTTTAATCCAGAAGCCGTGCTAATTTTAAAAGGACTGGGACCACCCTGTTTTCACACCTTTGAACATTTGAATCTCAATTTACAATCATGGCACAATGTTGGACCTCGGCTTTCTCTGGTAAAGTTTCCCTTTTATGATAAATACATGATGGCAATAAAAGATAAAGTAGTCTAAATCACTATCTCTTCAATTTTCATGTTTCATTTTAATGAAGTAAATATGAGATTAAAGCAGAAAAAGAGCCAAAAAATGTTGCGGATGTTCAAATAGTTCAAGTGGAGCAGTGTGGAGCTCTCACCTACACAGTAGTGAGTGACAACTAAAGGTGACAATTGCCAGTGGCATGGCTCCTTTTATAGAGCGGTTTTGTGTTTAACCCTTTCACTCCCAAGAGTGATCAACTTTGATCTTCTCCTTGAGTTTCTCACCAGAAAAATATGATACAGTAGGGAGAACTTGACTTTTGATAGTTTGCTGTTTAGTTGAAAGATTGGCCTATCTATTCTCACTAAATCACTCATATATCTTCTTCTTAAAAGGTTGGGAGAATCTTTATTTTGAGCTTAGGAGTAAAAGGGTTAAGGAGGTTGGATTGCACCAAAAAATATGTAACATCTTTATAACTTTAAATATAAATTGGGTATGAAAAGCATCTGAAAAATGCAAAGAAAAGCATACTGTCAGGATTCAAATTTCTGAGCTACACCTCTTTATTCTGATGGTGTAATGTGTGCCAAATTGAACCAAGTGCAAGCAAGTAGACTGCCACTGTCACTTTTGTATGTGACACCCTAGCATTATGCTGTTTTGTCAAGCTTTTTTGCCAACATATGCTACCAACAACATTAATGTGTTATTTTGTTATATGTAAGATCACCTTATGTGCCTTATAAGGCTTGCAACAGTTTAGTCAGTGAAAAAAATGTGTGAAATGGATGAGTACGGGTAATTCGATCCAACCTCTTCAAGGAAACTTAAACTTGCTGGACCCCCAGAAACTAACATCTTTAGTGACATTTGTACCCTAGCCCCATACAGGTACCTAGTAGAAGGATGTAGCTACATGACTTGTACAACTTCTTGATTAGTATCATTATATGCAACAATTGAGCCACCCGTTGTGCCTGGGGGCTGGGAATTCAAAAATGACCACTGAACTTTAAATTTGATTGGTACAAATCTCAACCAAACTTTCTGGGCCAATTTTTAAACAAGGTTTGGAAAATGGTCTAAAAGTCTTGGTTTAAGGTGGCTCGAAAGTAGTTTTTGACGCACGAACACTTAGCAAGTCGAAATTTCATCTTGGCCCACTCGTCTTCCACATCAAAAATCTGACTCCGAAAGACACATCGATCACACAAGGGACATGTGCGACACAAATACCTGGCAAACACAAGAAACTTTTCCCACCTTCGAGAAATATAGTTTATTTAATGAGCAGGAGGTCTGTAATAAAGGAAACCCATGTGTTAAACTGTGCCCGAATATAGTTGTTGCCTCGGTCCGTATCAATGCCGAGGGCAAAGTTTTTCTCTATACTGACCAACCAAGCCCGGTAAAGACATTTTTATTTTTTTTCCTTCAATTTCTTGACTCATAATGTTTTCAGTACTGACCAGAAACGAGTCAAAAGCACAACACAGGTGAACGTGAACTCAATTGCATAAACTTCACTTTGCTACTGTAATTCGGTAGGAAAACCACAACTTATGAAACGATAAAAAATGTTAGTAAACAATGAACATCTACTGATGAATACTGTGTACTTTTCCCGCTGCCATATTGTTTTCATCGTGCACAAGGCGTACTTTAGTCCAAAGTCTCAAAATGACTCGCTGTAAAAATTACACACTTTCACGAATCTGGCTGGTAGTTTCTCAGGCCAGACATGTATGTAGTATTTCCATTGTAAAACAATTAATTGGAGAGTAATACTTTTCCACACAACTTTTAGATTTCCGCACCACGATGCGATTTGATATCTAGCTAATTCTTGAGTTTGTCCTCAATGTCGTCCATAAACTCAGTTGGACGCCCAAGATTTCTTTCAGGAATAAATATTTCCCATCGCATACAGGTTTTGGTTAGATTATTCACTGTTCAATGACTGAAAAACGGAGGAAAAACTCAAAGCTGCTGGAGTGCCTCACTGTGACAATTCATGAATGAAATTGGCGGCTTTGTACAAACTCGCCTAGCATCAAACTTTGACAGATGATGGCTGACAGATTCTTAACTTCCGTTTCCACTTTGATATAGTTTTCCAAAGCATTTAGCTAAGAAAAACTAGCTAATGTACAAAACCTCAGACTGAATCAGGCACATTTTTGGCGTAAGATACAGACACCGGAAAAAGAACTGTCCGCTCAGGAGAAAAATAATGCTATGCGCAGGTATTGTGCACATGTGCAAATGCTGATCTTGTACACTAAAAATTTTTGCGGTTTCCTTCGTGTTTTTGTGGATAAATCCACTTCAAGTCGGTGCATTTTCTCTATTTTTTCCTTATTCATTTGACTGAAGCCGAGAAAAGCCAACGTCTTTTTTAAAGAATTTCTGTCAACAGAAAACCAAATGAGAGAAAAAATGGGTTTTCTGCAAAACGTGTTGACAGAATTTTACCAAATTTATTTATTTTGTCGCTTTCTGTACACAAAACAATTGTGCAAAATTTCAAAAAAATTCACCAAAGGAGCATGAATATAACTAACTTTTTCCCACTTTTATATCACTCACAACAGGTGACATTGTGTCGCCATGGTAACCAATATTTGCTCAACATTTATGAGAACACACTCTTTGTAGGAACTCAATGCCATAGACATAAAACCCTTTTGAGAAAGTAAATGCCGATTAAACTAAACAACAGGTCATTTCCTGGTTTATAAACTGCCAGAAACTATTACGAGCCACCTTAAACAAGGCCCAAAATTTATATAATTATGTAAATTAAAGTATATAATATATAATTAAAAATAAATATTTAATATTAGACATGCTTGTCGGTCCCAAATAATAGCCATGCTTAAACTGACGAGGATCCATGTTCTAAAAGTGCAGTTTAGCCCTTGGCAAACCCTGGTTTACAGACCATCAATTTAGCAATACACCAAGTCCATTAAAAATAAAGTCAGGCTTTGTTTAAAAAATCAACCATCTTATGTTGACTTCGGTTTTCATATGGGAGGTTTGAAAACAAGTCACCCCACAGCATACAAAACAAATTAAAACTTCGCCGCCAATGTAAATCAAGTAAGTTTGACGGCCAGCAAAAGTGTACACGCCATTCTGTGACGTCAGATTAACAAATTGATGTCAGTTTCTTATGTGTCTGTCCTCTTATTGATCATGAAATGCATCATAACATTGTCAAAAAGTTGTGGATCCACAACTTTTTGACAATGTTATGACGCGTTTCATGATCAATAAGAGGACAGACACATAAAAAACTGACGTCAATTTGTTTTTTACAATAACAAGGAAATTCGCCTCTGAACACTTCTGGTTCTCTACTTCAAATGCCGAATGTCGCTTTTGCAAGAACTGAGGTAAAATTGAAGCTGGATTCACCTTCTTCGTCCAAATCACTGTCGTCAGCACTCGATTTTATGTGTCTGTCCTCTTATTGATAATAAAAATTAGACAATCACAAAGGAATAAAGTGACGTGTTATTGTAAAAAAAATATTTCATAAAACCTCCCATATTAAAATTTATATGGAAAAAGTCCATCTCACTTTCGCTGTTTCAGCATATTTTGTACCCTTAAACTGTAGTTGAATTTTAGGCGGTTAGAAAATTAAATAATAGATGGTGACGGCTATAAAAGAACACTTACATTGGTGAAGGTAGAAACGACAATTTCACGACTCACTGTAGAGAAAGTCAACACTGGCCCAACACTGAACGTAACAGGTTGAGCTGACTCGCAGACAAACACTTCCTATACTGCACACTCACTTCAAGTAAGCGTATAACGTAACCCACCTTTGCTTCTCTCCATTCTGCGCAGCAGAAAACTGCAGTAATATCAACTACGTTCCCAATGTCACGATCTGTTTACAGAAGTCGCCTTGCTGATTAACAAGTCACGTGTCCGGCACCACCCTCGTTCCCAGAGCTTCTCTCGCTCTCGGTCGGAGAACTGAGGCGGAGGACGTGAGAATTATCCCCGACCACCTCCCCACATCGTCAAAAGTAATCCCTTGGGTAATCCCATGAGCTTGATCCAAGAAATGTTGTCAGCTTTTCATCGATGTGTCCCCCTCTAGTTAGCCATTAACTCCAATGCATTCTGCCAAACAATCAGCCCCATCAGTAAGCATGCACACCAATCCTGCTGCCGAAGGTTACAAGAGAACCGAAGATCAAGGTACGACAAGGAGCAGTTTAATACTCGCAAGGTGATGCAGTGCACAAACTACGTACTGTATCTTGCTTCTGAGACACATGTTTTGCTTCTATTGATGGCGAAGGTATACGAAATGTTACTTTCGAAGGGGGATTCAGGCTGTTGGTGTGAGTTTTATTCAAAGATTTGGCGAAATAGGCCACTAAACGACGAAATGAATCTACAGTATTGTATGTTTTATAAAAGGCTTCACGATGAATCGACATTTTATACATTGTTTGTTCTGAACTTGTAGGAGATGCATGTTCTACTAAAATATGTATAAGAATGTCGCTATAGTCATGAACATGCTCAACTTACAAAATATTTGAAACGTGTGGGTTTTCTGACACAAATCAAGATGTTATTTGATCTCCATTCTGAGGCAACTCGATCTTCGGATGAGTTTACAAGGGCATTGCCACATGCTTTTGATAAGTTGTTTAAGGTTTTGTTCAGGGATTGTAAGTACAAGTAGCCCACCCTTCAGTCATATATGACCCTTTGTTGGAACCCTAACAAAGGAGTTTACCTGTGGCTTAACTACTCAGCAAGATCCTGAGTGTAAAGAACACGAGAAAAACAGAAATACATCAAAGAATACTTCTTCTTTCTAATTTGTTCACCCAGTTCAGCAAGGTACTGTTACACTGTGGTGCAATTTTCTCAGCAACTTGCTTTTCTTGCAAAAATTATACACACTTGAAGATATGTTGTTGCAGTCACCGAGGTGAGGTGTTACACTGTGAGACATGAACTCAGCAACTTGCTACGATTTACGCCAAAGGAACTAAAAGTAGCTCACTGTACCAGCGACATTAACGGTTGCCCGCTTGCCCGCTTGCCCGGGGCAACCAAAACTTTTGGTTGGGCAGGTAAATTCTTGGCCAGGCAACTAGAAATTATGAAACTTTCTATTGCTTGAAGTCAATCTACAGTCTGAAGGGCAACCAACCTAAAACCTTAATGTCGAGCACTGTGTACATTCCACTTCAGCTTACTTTCTTTTCATCTAGCAGTTATATCGCTGACCCCTGTCAATCTAAATCTAAAAAAAAGGATGGTAGCAGTGCAAGTTCGACAAATTCTTGGATAATTGATGAACCCATGCAACTAGCTGTCTTGAAGGGGGGTATGCAGAGATTCCACTAGACTCGTCCATCAGCTGGTACAGAGTACCGGCAGGAAATATTTTTTCTGGTAGGGAGCCACCTGGAACCGGTACAACATAAAAGTAAAGCAAAATAATCGTTTCTTCTGCTGCAGTGGAATTGGACATGAGATGATTTATCTCATCGAGTTTTTGACTGTTTCAGAGCATTTCTTTGGTAGAATGAGTAGAACATCCTGTGTGCTGTCAGAAAAAAAGATGTTGTACTTCATATTTTCCAGACAGTATGGATAACTGGCAGCCTGAAGTTTTCCCAGTACAGTATGGTTTTTATCAGTAAAATACCAGCATATACCGGTCTGGTGGAATCTCTGGGTACTTGCCAAAGGAAAAATACCCTGGTACCCTAGTACTTGCCAAAGAAAAAATGTCATGTTTTTTCATCAGGTCCTGGAAAATATCCAATATTAATATTTTTGTGCCAGGAATAGAGATGACTGACACATTTTGGACATATTGATGTAATCAGCACATTCCATTATCACATGAACATTCTAAAGCAACACATTTAGCTGCTCATTTTGAAATGAGGTAATGCATATGTATGAATATATTTATTATACCAAGTTGTGACATCACCTAATTTTCTATTTTGAGAAATAGTGACGTCATGACATACAGTATATAAGTCATGTGATTTATCAGAGCTATCGTTCGGCAATCGGAAAAGATGGCTTCCAATAAGGAAAACGTTGGTTTCGCTGGAGACCAGTCAGGTATGGAAAGCACCTAATAGCGACTGCATATGTAAATCTTTATTCAGTCTTGAATTTGACTAGGCCGAAGACTATACGGACAAAACGATTTGCTGCACTTCGAATCGAATGCGAATTGAGCGCGCGCCGCTCATGATTAATAATACGTTCGAATTTCTTTCGACTTCAAATTTGAGAAGATCACGCACTGGCGAGTGTTTTTAGATTCCAGTGACGAAGTAACGAGTCAGTCGTGCCTGAATGCTGATAATCCCAAGCATGATTTGGTACAATTTTATTTTCCTCTTTTCGCAACACAGTGTTGTGAACATGTGTTGTGAACAACATTACCTGTATTCGATTGCAGAATTCAGTTGCATGCTTTGTAAAACATACACGATGTTAAAAAATTTCTTCAACTTGACTGCAAGTTTAATTATTAAAGACAGTACCATGCATAGCACAAAACATCGGAAATTCAGTCGTGTCAAAGGGAAATCTTATATCCTTCGGAAGTGCAGTACCCTGCAAGCGGAACCTCTTTCACTCTCCAGAGCTGCCGTGTAGTAATCGTATTCTTATCCGTTTTTTCCGCCTAACAGTAGCGGAATAAGAACTATTTAAGCTTCATCAGTGACCTCAAATTATTTTGCCAATAATCATGCAACAAGGGCCTCAGCTGTCGCGGAAATTGGTATTATTAAACACTGGGAATCAGCATCGAAACAAACACCAGCCTATAAAACACGATAATTATGTTTTCCACAGGAAATTTCAAATCGCGATCTTGCGATTAACTGACATTTCGCATACATGCACATCTCTCCCGTCGTCTGTTTGTCGGGAGCACATCCTATTGAAGTTTATTGCTTGTATTTATTGTAAAAATATAACGGCGATCACCGAAACATTTTGTTTCTCCCAACGTCAGTTATAGAACCCTCTCAGCTCGAGCTCAGAGTGAGCTTCGATTTTATTTCGATTAGTCTTCGTTTTTCACCAGTGAATGTACTGTACTGTCAGGGTAAAAAGAACTTCTCGTGCATGACAGCTTGTTCGTAGCAAATCAACAGCCGCTGTAACTACTTATCGTATGAATGAAGTGATCTAAGAGGGTTTAAAAACTTTTTGTCTCTTAGAATGTTGATGCAGGTGATTTAAAGAGGTTTTTTCTGCTGTAAACTCTAGTTTTGCTTTGCATGACAGAATTACACGAGCTAGTATCTGTACAGTATAAAGATGCAAGAAGCACTGTTTTTGTGATTTATTTCAATTTCCTTGCTTGACTGTGTACAACACACTGTACGAATCATGTGAGAGTAATCCAAGAACTGTCAGAGAGTGTAAGGGAAGATTTATTTTAATTTTTGCATTTAATTTGCTTTCAGTGATCATACTTTTTAAGATGATTTAGAATGATCGAGATATTTCTCTCAAGTTTGCAGCTTTCATTTATATCACCTAACAACAATGCTCCATGTGGTCTCCCACGAGCAGTTTTTACTATTGCACATATTTTAGTTAGCTTTCTGGTGTGACCAGAGCCAGTAAAGACAGTGGACATCTTTAACCAGATATATATATATATATACAGTCAATCCCGAAAAGGTTGTCCAGTCTGAATATATAAATATACAAATATATCTGTCACGTGACAATCTAAAACTATCATGTTTTAAACTGGAAATACTCCAAATGCTCTTGGATTTATCATTCTAATGACTAGCAACCATAAAATTATATAAACACGCTGACTTAATGTATTTCTTTGTCGTTATACGGTGTTTTTCGGTGGTCACATGATAGATATAATTGCCTAAATATATATTTCAACTGGACAACCTTTTCAGGATTGACTATATATATATATATATATACTGTATGATCTACAGTATGGAGAATTTGTCACTTGATAGTTTACTCAGGTGAAAGGGATTGAACAATCACTCCTCACCATTCATACAGTTTCTTCTTATAAAATTGGGAGAATCTGTATTTTGAGCTTGAGAGTCGAAGGGTTAACCTTGAGGGTGTGGTTTCTTTCCATATCAGGAGAGGAAAATGGAGATGAGAGAGGAATCTGCCACCTGGTGTTGACCATAGTCTCCTATATTTTCTTCATTTGTACTTTTCCCATTTCAATCTTCTTTTGTCTGAAGGTAGGTGTGACACTTCAAGGCAGCCTCATAAATTAATCATCATATTTGTCTGCTTTGTGTAGAAGACAGATTCTGTATTCTGTATTGATCTCAGGATCTCGGCAGCCTTTTTGATGAGTCTCGAAGTCTCATATTTCTTATTCTTTCCATCTTGGAGTGGTTAAAGTCTTGTTTTTGGATTTGATCATTTACCACCTCTAAGTATATTATTGAAAAATTAGTATTGCTGTTTTCAAATTAAATATACTCTAAGTATTTATTGTCCTGTTTATATTTATTTATTTTTGTTTTATTTTTTGTTGTTGTGCATGCTATATAGTGTATGCAAAGCAACAGCCTGAATACTGTATGAAAACCCTTGACAGTTATTGAGAATTATAGACAGTATCAGCAGTGCTGTGAAATTTCAAAGAAGCATTTCAGATTCAGTGTTTGCAGTGGTTGCATTTGTTCTCATAATTTCCTCGATCCTGGGCAGGTTGTAAAGGAGTATGAAAGGGCAGTCATTTTCCGTCTTGGACGATTGTTGGCTGGAGGAGCCAAAGGACCAGGTTTGTGTACATGTTTTGCTGTAAATGCCTTGTGATCAAAATATGTAGGTCTGAAAGTTTTGCAACTATGTTTTTATATTATAACTAATAAATGATGAATATTACAGCTAGGTTTTGATATACCTAATACTAAATATTATCATTGATAAGTAGTCTCACATGAAAGAAATGCTGGAATATTTTCTGTGGAACTGCTGAAATTAGGCCTTGATGAAAGTGAAGGTACATTTAGGTTGACATAATATCCAGCTGACTCCCTTTTCTTATTTCTTTTGTAAGGTATGTTTCTCGTCTTGCCCTGTATTGACTCCTACCAGAAAGTGGACTTGAGGACTGTGTCTTTTGATGTCCCACCACAGGAGGTAGGTACTGCATGCTCCACCCTACCCCTACCCCCTAAAATACTGTGTGCTCCAACCCTACCCCTACCCCCTAAAATACTGTGTGCTCCAACCCTACCCCTACCACCTAAAATACTGTGTGCTCCAACCCTACCCCTACTTCTTAAAGTACTGTGTGTGCCAACCTACCCCTACCCCTAAAATACTGTATGCTCCAACCCTACCCCTACCCCCTAAAATACTGTTTGCTACAACCTAATCCCTCTACCCGCTGAAGGCCTGGGGCAGATAAAACATACAGGTGTACTGTTTAGTTGGTAGCAATATAACATAGCAATATTTATTATATAGACACAAGTGTTTTACTGGAAAATATACCGTGCGTAAAATCCATACGAAACTACATCTGGGACCCGAGTGGCGTATTTTCCATATCCTCACTAGTGAGGATATCGTTGGCATCATTTCCCGCTTTTGCACGGTTGTTTGTGCAATTTCTCATAAAACACTCGTGTCTATATATAATAAAAAGAAAATTACACGGCGGCTTGAAGATGTGGATTTTATTTTCTCGTGGTAAAAATAGTATTTTACTCACTCGCAAAGCGCTCGTTCGTAAAATATTGTTTTTACCACTCGAAAATAAAATTCATATCTTTGCGCCGCCGTGTAATATCCTCTATATATATACTGTTTATAACAATATATGAAGTATTTGTGCCGTTTCTATTATTTTTTATTTACTTTTTGCCCCAAAAGGCTGTGGCTTATCGAGGGGGCTCACTTAGCTATGCTGTTTCTTCATATTTACAATAATTCCTCACACTTGATAAAATTTTGTTTAACATAATTCTGCCTTGATTAGTTTTTTACTATCTATGGGTAAATCATGAAATCAATGTGTATTTCATTATGTTATTTCTAAGTTGTAATTAAACCAAGGTAGCAGCCACCTTCAATGTACACTTCAACAAACACTAAGTCTGGTAAGCTGTGTCTACAGATAAGTCACACCTTTCATTTATGAACTCAAAATTATTAGGACTGTGTAATTTACTTAAAGTTTTGTTCTTCAGATTCTGACAAAAGACAGTGTGACAGTTGCAGTGGATGCCGTTGTGTACTTCAGGATATACAATGCCACCATGTCCATCACCAATGTGGAGAATGCAAATCGTTCAACCCGTCTCCTCGCACAGACAACTCTGCGTAATGTGCTGGGAACCAAGAACTTGAGCGACATTCTGATGGAGCGTGAGAACATCAGCAACACCATGCAGGTATAAATGCTACGCCAAGTTTTGGCATAATACACTTTATCTGATTTATGATAGCTTCAGTTCAAAATAAGATTGCAAGAATTCTGGAGGGTTTCACAGATTCTGGTGTGATGCTCTACTGAGCTTGGATACTGTACCTTGTCAGAAGCAGTTCAAGGGTGACAGGAACATTGTGACAGCAGTTACTGACAAATTATGATGAGAGTAGAATGGTGTATATTTTTATGATAATACCACTGGACTAAGAGTAACTCATGACACATATAATAAGCTGTATAATTTTATGTGCAGTAGTACAGTATGTTGTGAATATACTTTATTGCATGAAATTTTTGTGAATTTTGTGACTGAAAAGTTTTGAAAATCACGAAATTAAAGTGTCACAAAATTTTAATGGTAATAAAGTGCCCAGGGTTCCTGATCATACCTTTGTTCTGATCCATTTCACAGTCATCCCTAGATGTAGCTACTGACCCTTGGGGAGTGAAAGTGGAGCGAGTTGAAGTGTGAGTAAAATGATCCAAGCTTCTCAGTCTATCGTTAGCATTACAGAGCTCAACAATTCTACAAATCTCAACAAAAGTGAAGCAGAAGCCTTACTAGCATTTCCCTTAATTTGTTAGTGGTCTGCGAGTGAAGCATGCAAGAACCTTGTGTTCACTTTGTCTGTCTCTACACTGCAGGAAGGATGTGCGCCTTCCACAACAGCTGCAGAGGGCCATGGCTGCTGAAGCTGAGGCGGCTCGTGAGGCCAGGGCCAAGGTAAAATGTCTTCAACTCAGAGGAATATCACTCAATGCATGATACTTGTAAGCTGGACTTTCATATAAAGAAGTCTCTGCAGTGCTCAACATTAAGTTTTTAGGTCGGTTGCCCTTTGGACTGTAGATTGACTTCAAGCAGTAGAAAGTTTCATCATTTCTGGTTGCTCGGCCCTGAATTTACCTGCCTGACCAAAATGTTTGGTTTCTCAGGCCATAGTGGGCAACCGTTAATGTTGAGCACTGCTCTGACTCAGTGAAATTTACTTCATGCACAACGTTCCCATTATTGTTTTTGAACAAAAATGCATGTACATATACTGTGTGCATAGTTAATCGACAAATACTAAAACTATTGCAAGGCACTTGACACAGAAGCTCATCAAGCTGCGGAATGCAAAGTTGTATCCAAAATCATGTCTGGCATAATTTATTTATTGGAGAAGCGTGTTCCTTGGTATAAGTGCTTTACATGTTTGCTGTTATCTAAATTTTGTACAATTCTTTGCAGGTGATTGCAGCTGAGGGTGAGATGAACGCCTCACGATCCCTGAAGGAGGCAGCAGACATCATCTCTGAAACTCCACAAGCACTGCAGCTGCGCTACCTGCAGACACTCACCACCATTTCTGCTGAGAAAAACTCCACCATCATCTTCCCGCTGCCCATTGACTTTCTTTCCAAGTTTATCCCAGGAGAAAAATAGGTGGCTGGCATGTCATTCGTACTGTAGAATAGTGTTGTGTTACACTGCTCAATTTGCAGCGGCTTCTAATTTTGTGGTGTGGTGTTACACTAAAAATTGTTCAGGGGTATCATCAAATCCTGTTTGGGTTTTTGTGAAATTTTCAGTGCAGCAACATAGTTTTTTAAAAACTCACTGCAGCATGTGAATTCTGAGCATGCTGATCAGTGTGACATCAATAATTTGTTGTTGGAGTCTGGTGCACATTCAAGACCTCCAAGAGGCGGTTTATAACTTTTCCTGCAGTTTTGAGTGTAGTTGTGTTTCATTGGGTTTGGGCTTAAAGCAAGGAAGGCTTTTAAGCCTGCATGGACAATTTATACCACAACATCATATTACATAAAATTGACCTGTGTAACACCAGCTTTACATAATGTATGTCTAATATTAACTTTAAAAAAGGGATTGCATTTGGTTTCCTTACAGAAATCTGAATACTCATTACCATGACGTCTTTATTATCATTCTCTTGTGAAGCAGTCAACCCAGGGAGGTTTATACTGTTTTTGTGGTAACATCAGTAGATCATTTTTAGAAAATATTGTTCATATCCAATTTGAAAACATGTACCGTATAGTGTCTTCTCATCTATGTTGAAAATGTTTTTTGTTTACATGAAAGACAAAACCAAATATTAGATATTGTAGAGTAGGTCAAATAAAACAACTTGGCAAAAATTTGAAACCAGAGTGTTTTTTATCACCAAGGTATTGGCGAAAAAACAGACCTGCAGACCTCATTTTACCTATTCTCATTTTGTTCTGATGAACTGACATCTAATTATATTTGGTCAGGTATGTAGTTACTAACTCATTTCTTTATTGCACGGAAAGTGGCTCAAGCTTGAAAGCAAGGCTGAGAAAAAGTTCTGAGGAAAATTACCTTGCCTGTAGACAGCAACTTTCTATTTTCAGTTCGTCACCAGTTGATAAGTTGGGACAATTTGCATTATGACCTGAGATTAAAAGGGTAATAGCATCCCTTTGAAGCCAATGCAATGAGTGAATGAGGTTGAGATTTGTCTTTGTTGACTGGATAAAGGATATGCTGCATGTATTGAATAAAGTGGTCCCAAGAATACTTTGAATGTTTTTTTTTGGAATGTGACTTTTACAGTACAGCCCTCAAATAAACACCCCCCCCCCCCCCCCCCCCAAATAAGCACCCCTTCTCTGAACCAAACTGGCAAATGGTTTGAACCCAGGAGTGCGAACAGTAGGTCTATCAAACATATTTAACAAAGTTAACAACCAGTTCCACATGCTGTCAAGGTTTTGAAAGTTGATATCATCAGAAACCAAATGATTGTTGGTTGTGAAAGGCCTTCATCATGCCACATCTCTGCTACTGTTCCTTGATCTGGCATTTTTGTAGTGCTAGAAAAACTCAAAAACTTGAAACACTCAACAAGCGTATCCTGAAAGCTATTTTTAATGACTATACCGGCCCTATGAAAACCTATATAAGTGGCTCTAAATCACTATTGCACTTTAGTTACACTGTAAATTTGAATTGAAATCAAGTTTATGTTATATTTTGCCCAGCTTGTAAAATACACTTGTAAATGCTTTAATGAACTTGCCCCAGGATGTAGAGAAAAAGACACAAGCAAGTAGGATAGTGTAGTCAATTTTATTGTTTCATCCTGTCAATTAGAAGACTTGTGGATGCTAGATAGACCCTACACTAATCTTACTGAAGATTGATGTTGCAATATTATTGTGCTTAAATAAATTAGGCATTGATTTATTGCTAATAATGTTAGATAAATTACCAGAGAGATACAGGTAGTCTGTAAAGATTACTAAAGTGCTAAGATAGCAGCTGTGCACAGCATATGTGGTCACACGACCTGCAAACCATGTACACCAAATGGTCACATGACCTACAAACCATGTACACCAAGTGGTCACATGACCCACAAACTACATTCACCTAATGGTCACATGACCTACAAACCATGTGCACAAGTGGTCACATGATCAGCAAACTATGTACACCAAGTGGTCACATGGCCTGCAACTGCATCTATCTAGTGGTCATGTGACCTATTTAGATGAAAGAATGTCAAGTTTGAGGTTTGGTGTAGAAACAAGAGCTAGTAAACACACTGCCAGTGTTTACTAACTCAACCTGTTTGTTTCTCCAAAAAATGTCAGGTAAAATACATTGAGCTTACATATGCAGACATTAGATTTTAGGGCACTGCTAATATAATTTTATCATGCCTTGATGGCCCATTGAAGTATGACCCATGTTGGTTGACAGGTGTAAAATACATCCAATCACAAATGGGTGTACTCTTTGCTTTCTACACAATCTCCAAATACTTACATGTGCAGAAGAATTAGTAATATTAGAATTGCAAAATTGCCTAATTGAATATTATTAAAACACACTACCACTTTCTGGTCCCCTAATGTATGTGCAAATTTTGTAAAAATGTAACACACTTTGGGCCCATTATGCAACACACTTCGGGCCCATTTATAAATACCAAATAGAAAGGCATATTTGCATTAAACCTGTAAAATGACGTAACTCACTTTTGCTAATGCATGATTGTATTAGTGAGTGATACACCTTGACTAAAAAAAAGGGGGGAGCAAGGCTGGACGAACACCCTCATGAAGGTCACTTAATATTGCAGACAACAGTGTATCCTGGGAGCTATTCTACTGGCATTAGACAGACTAGGTATCAAACAAATCAATCTCCTAGTGAATTCATAAAACCTATGTTAATGGAGCCAGGGGCTGGATCTTACGTTTTGATCCCCAAGTGGTACAAAAATGGTCATGGCTCAAGCTTATTTTGCTCAAACCTATGCTTTTTACCCATAAAAGGTACAAGCATCCTTGCCCTTTTGATGCAGGAGTCCCTCTCCTGGTATTAGACTTTGTTCTGTAAGTTATTCAATTTTCAAGTGCACTACTGGATATCTTTCAGTGTATTGCACATACTTTTTCAATCACAAATAAAATATTGAATGAAATCAATCATTTGCTGGTAAAACTAGGATTCTTTGAACAGGAATATTCATACGTTTTGTCCAGAGAAAGTTTAAAAGACTATTTAGGCCCTGACAAACCTGTGGATTGAAAGATTAAGTTTTTGAATGACTGTTAAAAGTAAAAATTGCGTGATTGCTTTGGATATGCAATTGCTACGCTTTTGAATTGGTCAAAACAGGTTCAGCTGCATTTTTGGCCAATCAAGAGCTAAAGCAAAACCTGGTTGGGATGTTCTCATGTAAGAAGAGCAAGGTGGTGACTGCATGTTCTTGCACTGCCAATTGGTTAGTTAAACCAAACTGCAATATATTACTTGGTTTTGGTTTTGCTCATACATGTACTTCTAATTTTTTTGCTCACTTCATTGATTGGCTCTGTAATTCCTTAAGTTTTGGTTTTCGATAGTCATCTAAAAAGTGCTCTAATTTATCAAGATGACATATGAAGTTGATCATGAATAATAAGCAGGCAGTCAAGTGGAAGTGCAGCTATTTATCACTTGCATACTAACCCTGGTCTGCCATTTTTAGGGCCCCCAAAAACTGAAAGCATTAGTTAGCAATCCTTCTTTGAGAATGAAATTAGTTTTGCTTGACCTATATGGATACAGCATATTTTTACCATTGACTTCTACATGATTTTCTTTATGCTGACTAAAACTATTTAACTTCACATTCAGTATTCCAGATGTACCAGTAAACAAAATTATTGATTTGGAGGAGAGCTGGGCCATTGATTTAGTTAGAAATTTAAGTTTAGAAGTCAGAATTGATTACCACTCCATACTTGTTTCCTTTCTGAAGTGCAGCTTGGGACTGTTTTCAGAGAAAAATTGTGAGTACCAACGTCGGTGCTTGCTAATTAGGTGATCTTCCTTGGCCAAGAGGGGTTTTGATAAATACTTCTTATTATTCCAGATCATGACATCACGTTCAACCTGGGAATTGCAATCAAGTTCAACATAAGAAAACAGCAAATATAACACCTAGTAGATTACCCGCTATCTCGAACTCTCAAGGGAAGCGATACATAGATCGAGATAGCGGGGATTGCAATAGTAGGGTTTTACCAAGAGAAATTTCTACCAAGTTCATTTCCAAGGAAAATTGGATTATGTGTGAGATAGTGGGGAATTCAAGATAACTAAGTTCAAGATAGTGAGGTTCCACTGTATGTTTACTGCAGTTCACAGTAACTTGTATGATTGTTAGAACAGGATGTTGCTATTAAAACAGGGAATAAGATCAAAGAAGCTCACAGAGCTACAGTAATCTCTAAAGGGTTAGTTTTATATGAAGGTTTAAAGATAGACTAAAGCTGAATTCGGAAAGTAACGGCCCCCAGGGGTTACTTTCGGAATTCTATGGTATGGTTAGACATCAACTAATCATAACCATTAAACCTAACCTACAGTAAATGTACAAGATTTATCTCTGTCAGCTTCTTTGATCTCATTCCCCATTCCCCATTTTAGTAACTATCTTGGTTATGGCAACTCAGGCAAAAGACTCAAGTCATTATTAAAGGCTTTACAGGTATGACAGATGTACCTATTGCCCAATTTTGGGTCAGCCTCAAGAGAAAGTCAGACAGGCTGTATCAGGCTTGTAGACTTTTATACCAACAATTTTATGTGCACCACTACATCCAAGCTTAAAGTACAGATTCTCCCAACCTTTTAAGAGGAAATTATATAAGTGATGTAGTGAGAATTGATAGTTTAATTCAAAATATCAAAAGCCAAGTTCTCCCTACTGTATCATATGTTTCTGGTGAGAAACTGAAGGAGAAAATTGAAGTTAAAGGGTTGGCATAAATTCTACACATACCTGGATGGCCTCTGCATACACCATTAGTTTAGCCATGAAAGTAGGCATAAATGAGTCACAGTAGATGACGTGTGTCATTTTCTGCAGCAAAGGTTCCTCAGGTGTCACAGTGTGGATAAATACTCCACTGCCCATTTTTGATTCAAATTTCAAATACACTAAGGCAGGCCCAATCTGCAATTACAACAAAAAAAGCTTACATTTTACTCAAAGATATTTATTAAACATTTTTGAGACATTATGCAAAGCTTTTCAGGAAAGCATAGTTAAAGGGGAATATGAACAAGAAATGTGGTCCCAGTGTACCAGTAAACTCTTAATTGAACTGGGCCAGCAGAGTGAGTGGTTAATAGTATAAATATTGTATTATGGGACTATTTTGACCCCTGTGCTACTGTGTGGAAATTAATAATGGGTGAGTTATATATGGGGTTACGGGGGTGATAAACTGGCGAATATAATTGTAATATGAAATTGTAAATTGAAAATTGTAAAACACATGTTAGTGTGTTTACCACACTGACTGATAAACATATATTGTACCTGATATGGTACTAGTATGTACCAGCACTTTGGACCAAAATGAAGTGTTGTTTTTTCGCAGAGTTCATCAGGAAAATTGGGTGATATTTACTGACCCGTTATTGTCTGAAAAATCTAATGTAAACTGATTTCATCCTAGCGGTCTCAGCAAACACCAACATGTTGACATTGTACTGCACATTTTACAATAACGCGTCAGTTTCTCGCTTTGTGATTGGCTAATTTTCATTATCAATAAGAGGACAGACACATAAAATCGAGTGCTGACGACAGTGATTTGGACGAAGAAGGTGAATTCAGCTTCAGTTTTACCTCAGTTCTTGCAAAAGCGACATTCGGCATTTCAAATAGAGAACCAGAAGTGTTCAGAGGCAAATTTCCTTGGGCTTTGTCTTGAAATTGTCGAGAAAACCGCAGCAGAAAAGCGTCTAGTTTCATTTCTTTCCAACTTCTTTGACAAAATTTTATTTTGCACGTGCGAAATGCTCACATCAAACTGTCACTTTTTGGCCAATGAAATGTCTTGAATTTTAACCTCGACCAATTAGAAAGCGGGAAAAGTTGTTGACAACATTTCGGTCAAATCGAACAAAATCCAGTTTTCTTGTGTGTTTTCCCCGCATCGTTGCTTGGCAAAGCGCCTCATGGATCCACAACTTTTTGACAATGTTATGATGCGTTTCATGATCAATAAGAGGACAGACACATAAAAAACTGACGTCAATTTGTTAATTTGCACATGACCACATTTTAATTGGCTATCTGTTATCAAATGACTGAATCTGTATATGGATTAGTTGTTTTTATGTCTAACCATAAACCTATGTGACTTAGCTCTGTCAGCTTCTTTGATATCATTCCCCGGTCCCCGTTTTAGCAACTGCATCCACTTAAATGTCTTTTTTTTTTTTGTTTTTGTTTTGTTTTATCCACAATGATGTGAACAGAAATTGTCTCAAATTTCAAGCATTAATGCAATGTATTGTTGATACAGTTTGTTGGAATTCAATTTGTTTCATGCAAACGACAGAACACAAAAGGAAAATGCACATAAGCATGCATATGCTGTATGAATAACAAAGCAAATCGCGTTCAAACTCACTTTCAAAACAATGCATTCGTATCAAATATGCTTGAAACATGTGTGCAATGGTAGCACAGAAGTTTTGTTCATAAATTCTCTAGAATTCAAGATTATTAAAGCCACTCTAAGGTACCTGTTTTGCTTGTACAAACATATCCAAGGCAGGTACTCGATATCCAAACACTATAGCCTCATGCTTCACTGTTAGACAGCCACAGTGCTTTTCATTGCCATCTAGCGCTTTCCATCCTCCAATCCATTTGTGTTTGAAGAAGCTGGCCCACCATGATGTAAAGATGAATCTCAAATCTCTGCCAGACATCACCGGTGAATAGTGCAGGTGGTTTAAATGGTTGATATCAGCTCCATTTTCTGGAATCTCCTGTAAGCACAAATAATTGCATGAGGGTAAAATATTATTACTAACTGTGTATAGCCCTATAAAATACACAGGGTTCATACAGTACAACATTTTCAATTCAAACTTCAAGGACAATATTTTTATTTTTCAAGAACTGGAAATTACCTGTATACCTTGTCTGAGAAAAGAAGTTAGCATTCTTTGAAGGTTTTCACGAGTTTCTCATAAGCTTCTCCTCAACTAAGTACATCTGAACAGCCTTTTGTGCTCTTTTTCAACAAGTGTTTGACCTTGTGGTCAAATTGCCAGTCCATAAAATTTCTGGATTGATTCAACCCTTGTGGTTATAGCTATTAAACTTAGAAATTTACGACCTTTTCAATGACTTCTGTCCGAATTCAAGGGCTTTTCAAGGTGTCATACAAATTTGAAAAGAACTCTGGTCAGCATACAATGCCAATATTTATGTTTTCTTTCACTGTCCCTTCTGGCGCTGCAATGGATTTTTTTAATGAGCCTGGGAAAAGCATTACACACCGACCGACAGACAAAGGATGCTAACACATATAATATTATATGGATGTCAAGACATTTCAGTAATAAAGCAGAATTGGATCTAAGCCATTGGTTGCATAGGAACAACCATTGGTTTTCCAACCATTTGGTTGCCGCAGATATGTCTTCAGTTGCATGCCCTGGACTTATCATCAGACAAACATCAATTCCCAACCCTGTAATATCAACTCTGAAAGAGATTTGGATGAAAACAAGTACTGTAGATATTGCACGAGAAAATATTGCGGTTTTTAGGCGTGCAACCCTTCACTATGTTGTTGATTGGGATTAAGAATATTGAAAGTCAGCATGATATGATCAAGGTGAAGTACAACCATGGCTGCACCTGAATTCAGGTCACTGAAATTTCATGGTCTAATGCATGTCTTACGGTGCAGCAACATTGGATCAATTCAACACGCAGTAAAAATAGGATGCGTGCCAATGGAAGCATTCAGATGCACTTTCAATATGTTGTAAAATTAATTGATTATCGAATACTGGCCTCAGAATTAAGACCGGAACCAGCGAGAAACAGGTGTAAATCAACACTGCGATCACCAGCTACAGCTACTGTATTTAAAATCGGCTCGCGTCTCTGAATTTACAACAAGCAAAAAAGTGTCATACAAAACTGGGCTTTGACAATCAATTTCTTTTTGAAATTATACTATGTACTTGTGTTTTCTTTTGCTGGACATCCTGTTTCACAATAATATTTTCCGTTTTGTGAAATTTCCGTAACACTCATCATGCATCAAATGTTTTCCGTTTTGTAAAATTTCCGTAACACACATCACATATATGCACACACAAAATGGGTTTATTGGATATTGAGACTGAACGAAACATGATTATTTTTACTATATACCGTATGAGCAACTTTTGGGAACTATGCATAGGTTGGAAGTATGAGAATTTTGTGCAAATTGTTGTTGTTGGAGTTCCAGCTGTTGCGTATATTGAATATTTATATTACATAGCGACGAGTAAATACGAATTGTAAATACAATGCATGATATTACAGTAAACAAAGGGATATTGGGTTCACTGCATCCCTGTATATAATTCAGAGAAAGACACGGCATTTTACCTCTATATGTGCATTGATCGAATGTTCACTCCGACCTCTGTATGTCCAAGTTCCATTTGTAATTTCCTCGATTTCTTCAGGCAGCCATGTTGGCTCAGCTTTTTCAGCATGAAACCAAACCATGATGGTGCCATTCCTTTCCAGACAGGGCCAGGCCTTTGTTTTTGCGATATCTGGAACCTTGTCAGTGTACGGGATATTGACACACTTGCCATCTTCACCTCGAAATTCCCATCCGTGGAACGGACATTGAATGCGGTTTCCAACAACCTGACCGCCAATTCCAAGGTTCGCCCCAAGATGCGGACAGTAGGCATCAACGATGTAAGCTACGCCATCTTCTCCTCGGAAAACCGCTAGCCGTTCTCCCAGCATGTACACATGCTTCACATCCCCGACGCCAAGTTGTCGGGAATCGAGAACACGAAACCAGCCATTCGGGAAAACCGGCGGAACGTCGCCACACGTCTTCCTCTTTCGCACATCATTAGCGACGTCTCTCGTAGATTGCTTGGTCCCTGGGACGTAACCGACCTCATGCAAAGGTCTGACGAGGTCCAACGGTGAAAACAGCAGTCTCCATATTTTCACAAACACGAAGCCCAGCGCAGCAAAAGCAATCGCAAGTAGCGGGTTCCGCCGACTGAGCAGCGTCATGCACGACAACAGCACGGAGTTCGGAAGGTCCGTTTGAAAGCCAAACATCTTTGGCGATGCAGCAGCTGCCACGATGAGGAAGCACGCTAGGTAAAAGATTGTCGACGGTGCCATCACCTCAAATTACCTCTCCAACTGCAAACAGATAGCGCAAATATGGAACAACCGTTTATAGCGGTTTTAACTGGGCCTTCTGTCGCAACCTGATTGGTCAAAACCGATGAACGGTCAGCGGGGTGTCGCCGTGACGGTAATGCAATGTTCCGGGAAAAGCACTCAAGCCAAGCGAGTCAGCAATAGGTGATTCTTTCCCCAAACCAAAAATTTTAAAAATGTTAGCGACCTCAATTCTGCCATTTCTTCCATATTGCAAACCGATTTGACGTGGGGAGGGGGGTGTATTGTGTAAGCCACCACAATTACGAAATATTGACTCGTCCAGCCGGGGCCATGCTTGTCACACTTGCTATTTATCAACGGACACTATCAGTTTTACAAGTTCCGACTATTCGAATAAACCATTCCTATGTCTGTAAAAACGCGGATACACAACGTGATAAGGCTAAACAAACAATTTATTAGGGCCGCGCCGGTCTTACTTTTTGCTGTTCAGTTTATTTGCAATAGTGGTACTTGAGATAGTGATAATATTGGACCCATGATAAACATCACCTGATACATCACCTCATCCTCGGCAAGACCCACGGGGGGGGGGGGGGGGGGGGGAAGGGAGGGTAAGAAAAGAGGAATTAGAAATATTTCTTTCTCCCCGCCATTCTTTGTCCCCGGCCTCAAGGCTGGTCTCCACGTACAACCTTATCAGCCTTGGGCCACTCAAACTGTGTAACTCAGAATCGGCAAAAATAAGTATTATTCATGTGATCTGGAGCTTTGACTTGAATGCCTTCTTGGTGCGAGTGCCGTTGATTTTGTTTGAAGATTTTTTGGGGAGTCGTAAAGAATAACCAAAAAAGTGTGAGATTCATACATAATAGAGCGCATCCTGAATCATTGTGGAATCTTATAACTGTCATGCATGTCAGACGTTTTTATATCGGCTTGGGTATTTTGTTTAGATCAACACCTATTGTGTGCAGAGCTTGTAAACAATATTATCAACTTTGTAGTAAAAAAAAATTAGCAAAATGTTTTGAGTCTGAAATATTGATCATGGGAAACGTATTTCATTTGGAGTTCAACAAAATGTCCTTATCCTTGTGGGAACTGTAGTTCGCGGTCCGTGCCTAGAGCTAAAAGCTGTATGTACAGGTTACTGCAGCACTGAAAACAATATTCAGAGATTAGTCTCCGACTTTGGAACGTGAATCAGTCACAAAATATAGCTCCGTATACTATAAGCCGTCTGTCGAACTGCAATTAAAATTTATATCGGTATTCTGCAGTCTCGGGGTGATTTGAACCAGACCAAAATTTGTCTTTTTGTTGAAACCGGAAGTGGTAGTTTATGAGGAGGGAGAGGGTGGGGAGGAGCATAAACAGCAGAGAACACAGTCAATATCCGGATAGTGCAAACACGAGGCCAGTTCTGATCAAAACGATACCCGACATGGGTCTTGTGCCAGCTGACTCCATAAACTCAAGTATACAGTGCAAATGAGTAGCTTGAGAGTCAAAAGGAGTCTATAATTT
This sequence comes from Plumapathes pennacea, assembly GCA_964036295.1. NCBI lineage: Eukaryota > Metazoa > Cnidaria > Anthozoa > Antipatharia > Myriopathidae > Plumapathes > Plumapathes pennacea. The sequence goes on along the minus strand of OZ038472.1, from coordinate 9,958,371 downwards.
TTACTCCCTGAACAGGAGCGGGATGCTCGGCTAATGTTCTGAACTAATCAGCCTAAAACATCAGTCCATCCTCAGTCCTCAGACGAAGCCTTTTAATTCATCCACGCTACAATTTTTTCCGGTCCCAAGGTCATACAATGCAGATTCTCCCAACCCTTAAGTAGAAAATGTACGAGTGATGTAGTGAGATTTGATAGATTAATCAACTTTCATTCAGTGCAATAGCTGTCAAAAGCGAAGTTCTCCATACTATGTGGAAAGAAAAAAATGAAGTTGATTACTCATGGGAATGAATAAGTTAAATCTGAAGTCCTTCTGGCGCACAGTGGAAAGCTTGTTTTGTATTTAAGAGGTTTTCCGTGATCAGTACTCGAGTTTACAGCGGAAACTCTCTTAATACCTCTGTTGCTTTCATTAGGAACGTTCTTCTGAATATGGTATGGTTTTCAGGGTTCCCTGTCTTAGCGGGTATACAATTTACACGTGATTATAGCGTCTTGAACAGGGTCGTCTTTTCTCACTGATGTTGTTTCCAGGCATGGAGTCTCATTTATTTTGGTACCCGCCTCCCCCTCCACCGTTTCTTGTTTTTTTTGTTTTTGTTTTTGTTTTTTTTTTTTTTGTCCCCGTCCCGCGATCTGGAATTTGGAAACTTTACGGGAAATGTTCGTTGCATAATAGGTTTCATGAGAGGCAGCTCTCGGTCATGATGGCTGGAGATTATAAATAGCATATGAATTGATTGCACAACTGATGTAACGAGATTCCAGATGAGAAGATCTCATGACATCACGAGAGTGACAGAAAAATCAGCATGTGACAACCAGCTGAGTTTAGTGCAATCATCAGTATGATGTCACAAGGGTCAGGGAAAGGCGTGTTTCACAACGGTTGAAAATTGTTTTTTAAATAGTCGCCCTTTCTCCCACTGATGTGAAATTTAAAGTTTAAGACCATTCACTGCTGCCGCAGCGAGGGACGCGCTACGAGGAAGGGGGGGGGGGGGGGGGGGGGGAGGTGGGGATACGACGCACGTCATAAGAAAATGTTTCGGATATTTATTCGGTCGGGAAATTTGAAATTACGGGATAATAAAGCTGACATTTACGTTGACTTTCTTCCTGTGTGCATTTTATTGCCGCTGTGGCAACCTCAGCGCGACCCGCTTGCTTTTACACCAGCATATCACGCTTCCCAAGGAAAATAAGAAAAAGAATAAATCCTAAAAATAGCAACACGTGATTAAACAACATCTACAGTGAAACCTCCCGTAAGCGACCACCCTTCGTTGCGCGTTTTTAGGTGGTCGCTTACTCCACTGTAAAATGTTAATATACTGTAGAATAAATAATATTGTTGTTGTTGTTGTTGCTCACGGGAATTTCTCACCATGGGAGGCCTAAGTGAGATCCAGCCTTGAGTCACAACCAGTGTCAAATAGTTTTGGCGAGTAAATAACAATAGAAAAACCCAAACGGTGAGCCTTAAAGGTGGTCGCAGTCTATGAGAGGTGGTCACTTACGAGAGGTTTCACTAATAGAATTTAACTGAGCAACCAATCGGTCATTTGGTTAGTGGTCGCTTAAGAGAGGTGGTCGCTTACGGGGGGTGGTCGCTCAGGGAGGTTCCACTGTATCTGAATCGAGAAACGTCCTTACCCCAGGATTGTTTAAAGGGAGTTGAAGAAGGCATAAGTCCTTTCCAGAGATTTCCCAGTAGATTAAATAGCCTTTTCGGTAAATGCGAAACAATATACCAACTAGCAGGGATCTATTTTTTCCCCGAACGAAGTGAGGGAAATACTCACGACACTAATGCAGTAATATTATACCGCCTACTTGGAGACTCCAAGCCTGTCGCCATCTCGAAATTTAACTTTGAAGTGCCAGCTCGCTTTCTGAATTCGTGAATGTGCAAACTTTAATACGTCTTTTCTCTTGGTACAATAGGAAGTTTAGTCGATAATAACTCAGCATCGAGAGCAATACGACGGCTTCTTCAATGTTTGTAGCAATTTGCTGACATATTATATTTCTGGTGACAAGTGCTGTTTGCACTTCAAATGATGCAAGTGTCGATTCCCCTCCGTTTCGATGCTCGCTTCTTTCTGCGAAGGGCAAACATTCGTTCGGCTCGCAGGATACACAACTGGTGGTTAATTACACACTAACCTCCTGGACATGATCCCTCGCAAGAACCAGACTTGGGCCACAAGAACGAAAACGCATAAAACTCTCAAATTCCTTCAATCCGGCATGGACGGCATGACACAAGAGCTGAGTAGCCAGGCCAACGAACGAATGTACGCGCCATTCAAAATTTTTACCCGCGCCAGCCAATCAGCTGCTCGCTGCTGGTATGTAAACGACAGCTTGCTCGCATCAGCACCAGTTTTCACTTGTTATCAAAGTGTGAACAAGCTTTCGAGCAATCCCACGAGTGTTTTTCGTGCAAAGAGTTACGAATTTTGAGAAAACGCTACCTGTTTCAAGAGAGAGCATGACCATGGTATGTGTGAGTCTAATTTTGCAGATATTTTCCTGCAAAATGCTGCGCGCTAAGATTTTCAAGTATCGCTTGACCAACTCGCATTCTCAATTAATTTTCCGGATGTTTGGAAATACGTTTCTTCTTTTCTCTGCGTTTCCTATGTTTGTGGGATTGGTTTGAGTTCTCTTTCAGTGTTCAAAAAGGTTTCAGGGCACAGTTAACAGTTTAAACGTCTATTTTGCGATCAATCTTCCGGAGCCCTTCAAAACACATCCGCACACACAAAAATCCAGCATCAAATGCCTTGTACACGACAGCAAAAATTTCAAATCTCTCACTGGCCAATCAGAACCCTCTTCGGTTACATAGCAACGTGATCTCACTTACGCGTGACTTTTAAAAACCAAACAAGCAATAACCTGGCAAGTAAATCACTCTTGTTTGCGTTTTGTATGTTGGTATCAAAGAAAATAAACTACTTTAAGCCCCTAGTGGAAAGAGACAGCTGAAAAATCAAACTTCTATTAGTTCTATAGTTATCGTCTGAAGTCTTACGAAAATGTAATAGAGCCGTTTTCGGATGACTGTCGAAAACCAAAACCAAAGTAATCACACAGGCCAATCACAGAGACTGAGAGAAAACAGTTCAGCGAATCAGAAGCCAAAGTAATTCACGTTTGGTCTTGCGTTTGGTTTTACTTTCCAATCAGCAATGCCAGTACACGCCATCGCTTGCGTGAGAAGTGTTTGGTTTTGGTTTTGGTTTTGTTCCTGATTGGTTGAGAATGCTGCCAAACTTGTGTGGACCAATCAGAAAGCGTAGCAAACGCAAAACCAAAGCAATCACACGATTACTTTCGACAGTCATCCGAAAACAGCTCTAAAACTGAAATGGTAACACGGTGTTTAGTTTGGAATTTTATGACAAAAAATCGAAAAGCTTGATGGACTAATGTGTCGGCAGTAATGACAGACTCACTTCTCATGTATGTATGTATGTTATCAAACATTTTTCCACAAAAATGATTTCTAACTTAAGATAAAATTCAGAGAGCCGATTATATTGGCAATTACAAGCGATTTTGGCAGATGGTCGACTCCACGCGTTTGTCTTCATTCAAAGGAGTTGGATATCAATTGAGACCAGTCCTGTTTCTTCCTCCTGTCATTACACTCCATTATTTTGTGTTTATTTCGCGTGTGTATGACGAATTTAATAAACTAAACTAATGGCCTGGCAAAACAACGTTACATTGTGGCGGCAACATTGTGTCATTCGATGCATCCAGGGTGGCAAAACGTGCGGCAACATTTTTGCTCTCCGTGCGGACACAACAAATGTTTCTGAAGTTTTTCAGAAGCACTTTTTGTGTTAAGGACATAAATTTGTGTCTGCAACAAATGTTTCGGGCGTGGCAAAACAGGGCAACATTTGGAAAACATGCGCGCGCTAGCAATGTTGCCGCCACAAGTGTCCTTGTTTTGCCAGGCCTTAAACTAAAAGGTGATTCCCTTGTTTTGCAACGCGCACCTTTACTGCGCCTAACACTTTCGAGATAGCGGACACTGAAATTTCTAGATTGGAAGTTATTGTTTACTCTGTAAGCAAATACGTTTTATTTCCATTTTGCTTTTTATTGCTTACACTGCTCAGACTGAGTTTGAAGGAGGTTTTAGTCCTAGTTCAAAATGCCCGCTTCTACCCCACCCCTTACCTTTCGTCTTCTTCTTGCAGATGAATCCAACATTCTTTCCTTGCGTGCCATGTAATGCTTCTCCACTCCAAACTCCCTCGGTTGCCAACGTTAACCTGCAACCAACCCAAAACTTCCCTGGAGGCCACAAGGTGGTCATGCAGTTTCCTAAGAATTTGAAAGTGGGGGACTGTGTCATAGAGATCCTGGAAGAGAAAAATGCCTGGAGTTTGGACGGATACACCGATCCGGTAAGTGATAAATCGCGTTTTCAGCTCGGATCATGTTTCTCTAAAGGAATTATAACATGAATTGAATGTATAGCTTATAAACGAAAGCTGTTCAGCGGTACGTTCTGAAAAGCAATGTCCACGCTGCAGTTAAACGAAATTCATGTTTCAGTCTTCCAGTTTGACAGATTAACGTCAACCTGACACGAGTACACGATTCTTGGGGCTTGGGGACATGTGGACTGTGAGCAGAAAAATAAAGAGACTGCAGTGAAATAGGGTGCTATTTTTAACAATCTCTACCGGCCTCTGAGGGATGCGAAAAGGAATGAGGGGAGGGGTGGGGGAAGAGTTGTTTCCCAAACTTCTCCTACGCCCACTTATTGATGTGCAAGTGATTGCTTGTAAAGATCTGTTCTTTGTAACCTCTTGGAATAACCTGGTACTTTCCTCATCCTCAGAATTGTGAACTCGGACCTTGACTGGGGCCAGTTGAAGCCAGATGTGGCTGACTCGCTTTTGACAGACATGGTCCTTAGCATGGAAGACAACTGGGATGCCTCAACTCAAGAGGTCATTAGGCCAGTCAACAATCCAAACATCACTGTGAATGGTCCTGTCAACAGAAACCAGCCCAGCCAAGCTTGTTTTCCTTTCTACCAGTTCTCTTCCATTCAGAACCGACATTTCCCGACCAGAGTTCATCTGGGCGCAGGTGTTTCTGTTCCTCAGCAGTTCATGCCTATGCCGCTGTTGTTCACGACTCCAAAGTCTCGCAAAGGTGAGTTTCAGTACTGATGTAAGTCGAGCCTCGTACCCTTGGGGACTGTCTGAATTAAAGTCTGTCATATTTATATTTATATGACCGTACAGTTAAGGGGTTATTTTAAGGAAGTCCTCTTGCCTACAAGAACATAGTGATCTGTCCGTACCAAAGAATTGTCCATAAAACAAAATCGCAACTCCATACATTTAATAGAAAAGAACTCAATGCACAAACAGATCACCTGGTTCCTCTTTTACGACACCTCCGCAACACGGACACCTAGTAAAGACATCTTGGACAGTCCTTAGATGTCCGTATTAATCACAGTGGACTAATCACGAATCATCACGACTCAATGATATTTTTCTTTCATTCCAGTGAGCACACGGAAGCGAAGACGCTCAGATCGAGAGTGCTGCCAGCCTCAGCCATTATCTTTCACTAAGATGGCACGTCAAGGATAAACTCGCTTTGTCGACCACCTGAATACTGCTGCACTGCTGTTTGATACTTACAACTTTCTGCAAATATTAATATTAATATTACTCCAAGAACAATCACTGTAAAATAAGATAGAAAACATTAGGATTAGGTACCCACATCAGGTATATTTTACATTGTATGCATATAGAATTAGTTTAGTTTCCTCTTAATGTTGTAATTATAGTTGTAATTAAAATTATAGCTGTTTTATTAGGGTTAGGTATCGTTAGACGTTCGTTGTTTTTCTAGTGACAGACATTTACACCCGACAGACGCAAAAAGACATGACTTATAGAGAGATATAAACTAGGACACAGTGCTGTAGGGATTAAAATATTGGCAGCTACTGAAGTCCTTGTCTGTGGTATTATTGTGGTACTTTGTTATCCAAGTCCCTTTTAGTACGTAATTACGTACAAACTGTCCCTCTTAGTAAATGCAGGCGTCATTGTCGTCAACCATTGTATTCCGTCAGTCAATCAATTAGTCCGTTATTCAAACAATCAATCAGAGTCTATCGGTAGCCAGTCAGTCAGTCAGTCAGTTAGCCAATCAATCAATCAATCAATCAATCAATCAATCAATCAATCAATTAATCAGTCAGCCAGTCAGCCAGTCAGCCAGTCGATCAGTCAATAAGTCAATCAGTCGAATGCATTCAGTCAATCAGTTATACAGACAGACCGACAGTCAGTTGGTCAGTCAATCAATCAATTTATCAGCCCAAACAATTAATCAATTAATCAAGCAATCAATAAATCAATCAATCAATCAATGGTTCAGCCAATCAATCAACTAACTAGTCCGTCCGTCCGCCCGACTGTCAGTCAGTCGATCAGTCAGTCAGTCCGTCAGTGCTGCTATGAAAGGAGAAGCCGTACATGATAGAGGAATGACAAGTCGAAACCTGTCTTTGAAACGGCCCTGATGTACTTCACCAGTCTTCAACCTAAAGAAAAAATACGATCTCTATATACATTAATCTTGCAATGACTGCCGCTGTAAAGCACGCGGGCTTCGATGCTATAAGAAGAACATTTATTAGACTAGAATACACTTCAGTGACATGCGCTTACGGGTATATGCGTTCCGACTCTTTATATAACTTCTTTAGGGATGATGTGCGTGCATGCCCGGGTACACATGCAGACGGACAATCTATGAAGAATGAAAACACGACAGTCAGCATTATTACTAACACTACCATGAACACTGCAGTACAACTTATGTTATCACGAACACTTACTGTTACCTAAACAACTGCTAACAGTACTCTACTAGCTGCTAGCTGCTAATAGCTACTGAATATTACTACAACAATAGAAGTATAGTATTAAGGTAATTATTAACTTTTGATATGTGTAGTTCCTGTTAAAGTATAGGGATTTCGCTTCTTTGTCAAACGCAACACTCTCAGAAACACCGAACACAACAACACCACTGACGGCACAACTCCAGTGACCTTGGCCACACTACCGTACATCAGAGGCACCTCTAAGACGATAGCACGTATCCTACGACCCCACAACATCCAGGTAGCCCACAAATCCATCACGACTCTACAAGACTTACTGACCAATGTAAAGGACAAAGACAAACCTAACAACAGACAGGAAACAGTGTACAAAATACCTTTTACTGACTGCGAAGCCACCCACATCGGTAAATCTGGCAGAAACCTGAACACGAGACTTACTGAACACAAACGAGCTACCAGAGACGGCGACATCAGAAATCACATTTCTGAACACACCACCGACAGGCTGAACACGACACTAACTGGGACTCTGGTGAATGCATCAAGCCACAGCACTAACTAACCGTGTATACAGAAAGTTATAGAAGAGTAAACTGACTAATAAAAGCGTGCGTACTATCTGTTCTATAACAAAGATCCAATTAGCCTGTACAGGCTCTCCGCTTGGATTTCAGAAGCGCACGAGCCGAGCGAAAAGCTGTGGCCGCGCGAAAACTGGGGCAGGTCCCCAGCTCTTGCCCAGCTCGTACGCGCCAGAAACCCAAGCGAAGAGCCTGTGTGCAGACTAATACCAAAGCCCATTGAACGCGCTGGTTTGAGACGTACAGTAAAGGGAAGACATTTTGCTAAAAAAAAGCTTTATTTCATCAATCTCAAAGAGAGGGGATAATTCCTCGCTAATGCGGTAAATAAATCAATGTAATCTAGCACATGAAATCTAAATGTCAAAAAAGTCATTCTGATTTCTTTCTGGCAGGTAGTGGTTTACTAATATCTTAGTTTTCTTCTTTGCTACTCCTATAATTCAGTCGCAATTATTGTCGACGTTTGCTAACTTTTCGTGGGTGATTAAATACTACTGTTAAATAACAACGCCAATAATGTATATTATACCAATAATTAATTTAGGCTAGTCTGTGACATTTATATATAAAAATAGTAATGGTTTGCAATCAATCTCAGGGATTCAGGATACAAAGGCATGACCGCAATCGATATTGGTGCCGAGTACAATAGCTAATGAGCAATCTTTAGTTAAAGTTCAACATACATGGCCGCCGTGACGTCACATGCAAACCAAGAACAACCTGCGTCATAAAGTTTTGTCTTCGGCACAAAAGGCACGCTTTCATCGTGTAGTTCATTAGTTTGTGTTTCAACGTGTCAATATCGAACAAGGAACAAAATGCACCAGGCAACATTAACATTTAGAATGAAAGTGACGGCAAATTGCTATTTTATGTTGAGTGAAAGCGCCGAATTATAGGGCTGCAACGATACACCAGGATAATTCGTGTCACGATACGAATATCAATATTTGAACAAGATATCGCGATATTTCGATGCAATAAAATATTAGTCTTTTTTAAGTACTCACCCTTGTCCTGCTTTTTAGTCCTTGTATGGCAATTTACTAAACTAACGGAGAAGCAGAAGCCACGATGAAGCAGCGTTTCGCGTTAATATCCAAGATGGCGGATATGACAAACGTATGCGTACATCCAAGTGAGGTTGTCAGCTGAACAGTCTTGTGCGCCCACGAGGGGTCTTCGTTTTGCTGTAATGTATCGTATAGTGTATCGTATCGTGGGGATAGTGTATCGTTGCAGCCCTACCAAGTTATCCAAAAGAGAGACTGTTACAACCTACGCTTACAGTTTGTTCCTCTTTCACTGAGTGAGATGATGTTCCATCTTCGAGATATCTTGAGAAATAGTCAGGATTTTTCAGTGGTTTTGAACCACAGTTTGACTGGTTTCGACTGGGAAATACAAACCCGGCAGAGCACTTAGGGATAAACGTGTGTATAATTTGAGTTGTTGTATAGGTTAGTAGAAATCAAACTTGCAAATATTAATGTAGGCTATACAGGCGAGCCATTTAATTTACACCCCAACTGATGCTCGCATTATACAGTAAGGAGGAGGTCTCACGAGTCATAAATACGTGTCCGGGATGCCAGGGATTTCTCTCCTTTGTCCTCTTCGCTCTCGCTCCTGGAGGCCACCAACTGCACACACACGTGCTGACCGTTTTGCCTCGAGGTTGTTGAAATATCGAAGCTGTTCAATCGGTTCTTACTTCGAGAAAGGTCATTCTTCTGAACAAATTTATTGGTAACCCTCGGCACTTTGTATCTCTTGCGTTTTTGGATTGTAAAGATGTGTTTTGTTGAATTTAGCCGCACAATCACTCGATACGCACGCTTAGTGAAGCAAGGTTCGATGCTACTCGCGATCGGTTCTAGCTCCTTCCGATCGGCCCCGGCGATCGACCAAGTTGTTCAAAACAAACTGTGTAGCCTTGTGAGTAAACCATCCTGCAAAGTGAGTTCAGGATTTGTTTTGGGAATGTAATGGAGTTTTGAAAGAGACGTCGCGAATCGTGGCGCATAAATACGGTTGTTCAAGAACGGACAAGGAAACTCTGTCCAGCAAAGCAGGAAATGTTTTAATACCGCTAAATTGTAAGACTTGTTCATCCTTCTTCTAACTTCAGCATAGAATTTGCAATTAAACTACAGCACCAAGTTTTACAAAAACTGACCGTGCGTGTCACCAGTCGCTTTGAAACATTTCAGCTTTTCCATTCGCGGCATGCTGTTCCCAATAATCACTACGATCTCGGAACAGTTTTTCAGCAATCGCAGTGATCGTAGCAATCCAGCGGTCTCTGAATACTTTTCTGAACGATCGCAGTGATTGATCGCAATCCGGCATACTTCAGCTAATTGAACGTTTGGTAAACAAACTGCTGCCCGCGATTTTGGGCGGGAAAAGCTGCCGCGGACGCACATTGTGGCGGGAAATACCCGGCCCGCTGACAATGTTGCAGGCTCAGAATGTCCGCTATTTCTGGCCATGACACAGACTAAACAACCACGGACAAAACTGTTGACACATTCCCCCCTCCCCCCATTCAATGTTGATAAATGAATCATTTAGCAACGGTTTCCCGTCAAAGTCTTACCGGAACTCTTCCAAATTCAAGCTAAAAACATTGATACGGGGGGGGGGGGGGGGGGGATGACTCACAGCATGGTAGTTTTGACAAAAGTACGAAATTTAAAACATGTGTCAACACATTTTGTCCGCCACTGTAGATTTAATACTGAACATGCCATCTTCTTCAACACATGATTGAACGTCCAAAATACACCGGTTTAAGGACACAATGTTAGCCGAATTGCAGCGTACATTGTTTATAACAGCAAGCGTTGAAATAAAGTTCTATTTTATTAACTGTGAGTACCGTAATCCAAGTGCAAAGGAGTGTATGTATATATCAGTCGATCTTTTTATTTTGTCTGTTGCCCGCAGTTGAAGGCTGAGAAACCCCAAAAATGCTCCCCATGAGCTTTTTTACAATACACTAAGGACTGGTTGATAGCAGGAGCGTGAACAAACAAATAAAATAACAGAAACGTTTGCCTCCCGTTCGTACGCGCGCTGATTGTTTCCCTTATCGGGGCAAATGCTTCGTTTTGTTTACGTCAGAAATATTTACTAAGTATAAGTGTGTAATAATTGTGCCAAAAAAAAAAAAAAAAAAAAAACACGCCCTCCAAATCACTTCAAAATTTTACTGAAGCTCCGGTCCCCTCCCCCATAAAAAACGTACCTTCCCTTACGTATGGAATCAGAATAATGTTTCAAGACGTTCTATTTTACTTCAGATCACAATCATGCAAAATATGAGGATCCTGAGTTATAACTACGTCTTGAACATATCCAGGAATAAATGCTGGTCTATGCCAAAAAAGTGTGCGACAATTTTGCTAAAGTTGTGCTATTTCTAGTCGTCATCACTGACAACAAAATGGTGTATGCACCAATCCGCTCCTCTTAGCTGACGTATTTCTGAATAACGGCTGCAAAGAGCTGCTCAGAAATACAAACAAAATTACTGACTCCGCTAGTTGAATATTGAGTTGGTTCAATTTGATATAACTCTGGGTTGTTATTTTTATGTTTCCAATATAAATACTGTTTTTGTGGTGGAGAAATTCGTTCAAGGGACAGGTATGGCTTCATAATACATAAGGTTGTTTTGATAGGTATATTGATATGTAATAATCCTGCTTTTTAATTTGTGCATTGTTCAACCGTGTACTGAGAAATATATAAATATAGCTTGTAGACCTTCTATCTAACAATTTGTTGTGTGCCATTAGGGTATAACGGCACTTAACAACCGCTTTATTTTTCTCTCTATTTATTTTTCGCAGCTCCCCAAAAAATATTCAGAATTTCGATTGGGAAGATAAGCTGCCTCTTTTCAGGTGAGAACTGCTTTGAAACTGCTGTCGTGAAGTGGTGGTCACAGTGTACGCTGTCAATAATTTTAACTTATTTTTCTCAAGCACTACGTTGAGGTTTAGTTCGCGATTTCCGGTCCGGCCTTGTTTGTACAATTTAACTTCATTACTGTCCTGCTATAAATGTAAGAAGAGGCCGAGGCCAGACGTGTGTTGTTTATGGCCAAATTACTCCAGCAAGCGGCATTACCTCCGATACTGCGTTAGGCACAAGTTAAACGTTGATCTTGGCATGCGTCGAACTCAGTGCAAATGAGCAAAATCCATTTTTTGGGCTCCTTTACATTGAGTTCGACGCATTTTAAGATCGACGTTTAACTCGGGCCTTAGTTCGTTCAATTATGTCAGTTAAGGTGATGTTACACGGGTCGATATGCAACGACGAGTTTTTGCGCAACAATTTTTCCATACTTCTTACTTAGTAATCGTCTAAATTATCAATTGATAGCAATCTTAGCACAAATTTTTGCTTTTTGACGAAGGTTCGCCATGTTTTGGAGTGAAAGCCAAAGCGCTAGCTACAAAACTGTAGGGGTTGCGCCACAAATCGTCGTTAAAAATTGTCTCGTGTAACCACAGGTAGCCCAAGCTATTGGAGCGTGTCAGGTGATATGTGATGCCCGCTGCGTTGCGCAATGGAGACGGTTGGATTTTGTAAGGATTATGGGAGATTTCGGTTGTTCGCAAACTTGGGCTTTACGGCAATAATAAAGCTGAGACAATCTTAGATGTATAGTATGAGTAACTTAGCAAGATAAGAGCCAGGCAGGATAGTGAAGTAAACTGCCAATCTATTCGGGAAAGAGAAATGGCTATGTTCCACAAGAGAAAATATAGTGATTAAATGTTGTGAACAAACTACTCATGCACATTAAGGAAAAGGTATTTGCATCAACTCTTCTTTCACTGAGTAACATATTGTTGACATATTTTTGAACAACAGGTGCAAATATCTGCTCAGAAACACAAACGAAATTCATAAAGTTAAAGCTGGTTCAACTCGATATAGTTCTTGCTTTGGTCTGTTTACTGCACTACTGTCTTTTTGGTGGTAAAATTTAACCAGGGCTGGGAGCAGAATGACTTCATAAACAGAGGGTTATCCCGCCGCTAAGTATTTTTCCCGTCATCTCGCATGTTCAGTCGTCGAATTTTAAAAGTTACTATTTGTTAACAATTAATGAATTGTTAAAATGGCCTTTTCTCCTGTACTCCAATTGTACCCGGCTTCAAAAGAGGCACGTGCACCCCTAAGGTAAAATGAAGCACCTAAAATAGATTTAAAGAAAATCACTAATCCGTTTTCGTTTAAAAACGCATACTTTTTTATGCGTTCTTGTTTTCGGTCCACACTAAAACAATAACTCGAATGACTAACCGAGGTTTATGAAAACGGAGGAGTTTAAAAACGGTTCTCAAAGTGGAGACTTTCGAAAACGGATGCATTTTCAAATGAAAACGAATTAGTGTGGACGGGCGATTCGAAAACGAAGGTTTATGAAAACGAAAATTCTTGAAAACGCACTAGTGTGGACGTAGCCTCACTCCGGGACTGATGTAGGATGCTGGTCTATTACAAAGAGAATTTCCAAGAGTTCTGCTATATTCGTGCTCATTGAAAACAAAAGGGTTGCATGCACCAATCCGCCTTTCTTGACTGACGTATGTTTGAATGAAAGCTGCAAAGAGCCGCTCAGAAATACAAACAAAATTAATAATTAGTCTCTGCGTAGTTAAAAAATACCCTCAGGCTGTATAACAAGTCTCACTGGGAGGGTAGTTTAATATAAACTTGGTGGCTCTGCGTTGCACGTTTTCTCGTTGCAATCGCCGCCGGTCAAATCGCAGCCGCATTTCTCAAATTAGACAGTTAGTACAGTTCCAACCCCACAAATTATCAGATCTTGAAAGAAAAAACATGTCATCTGACTAATCATTCAAAATTCTGATTGCTCTGAGCGATACGCTAGCCCAAATTGGCGACAGAAGCGTATTAAGAACAATACTTCGAGAGAAAATGATCAGCATGAAGGTTTTTTAATATTATCATTCGATACTATTTTCCCTCTTTTTCGATTTGCCGACAGACTGCTACGTCACCTGCAAATAACTGCCTACAGGTGTCTGCTCATGCGCGCTACTGTTTTCGGTGTGTTAACTGCAAAGTGCAAATAGTATTCTACTCATGCGCAGTTTTCTCCACCTGTGTGAACATGGCAGCTTGTTTTTGCTACAACGCGCGCTTTCCAGCACGCTTTATGCCAAATGATTTGTGAAATGCAAGCTCACTCGAATGATAAAACAATTATTGAACTTCTCGCGAATCAATTATTTGCCTCCGCCTCCGGTATCGGCAAATAACTGATCTGTTAGCCACTGGCAAATCACGATATTTTGCTCAACCTCATAAAACAAAAAGCACCGCTTCATTTATGTGCGCGCGAGCAACGATGACGAAACTGGATGCATGCCACAGATCATGTGCTACAGAAATCTACAGTGTATAGTGTGACGACCAAACAGTCAGTGATACACAGATAGTAGAGGAGATCAAAAACATAATTTTTACCTCAATTGATCTCTGCATTTGAAAGTTGCGCCATATGTTTGGTCCACATAAGACAGATTTCCGTGGTGCATGCACTTTCATAAATGATCACCTCTCTCAGCGCTAATTGCACTCGGTACGTAACGTAATAGTAAAATCCCAGCGATTTTCGATCCAGTTCAGAGTTCAGCACACAAATAAAAGGAACAGGTAATTTAATACACTAGAAATACGATAATCACAGATATCCCCTTGCTCTGTAGTGGTTTTTAGAAAAGTGGGGTTCTTGTTTATTTTCCGCTTGGAGACTATTGCTCGCGGGAGCCTGGGGCCCAACGCGAGCTTAAAAACGCAAATTTTTAATTTATTTTTTTCCAGTTTTGTCGGTCGAGAATCAGCACACGGTGATTGGTTCAGATCATCACGTGATATGCAATGACGTAATTGACTTCGTTAAACAACTCGAGTGTGGCTATGAATTGCTCGGTACTTGTGTGTAAAAGTTAACTGCATTTAATCCAAACTCAACACCGTTTGGGTTTGTGTCGAACACGCATTGATAAACTGGATGTTAGGGAACGATTTTGGCTTGCGTTCTTTAGTTCACCGCGGAAGCTTTGAGAACAGCCGTAAACAGATGTTTGATGGATACCGTTGGGGATTGCAAATATCTCTGTAGCCGCTAAATATTTAGTCCCGACGAAACTTTCTGTGGCGACACGAAATACGTCTGGGAAGAAAACAAGCCGAAAACGGAAACCAAAGCTACGATGAGCTTTAGCCGCAAAACAATGGCGATTTATGCTTCACTCTGTACATGACATTTGTTGCCTCATAAAATTCTTCTGTTTATCGTACTTTGCCTGTTGAAATGTTTCTTTCATTCGATCATGCAGCCTTTGTTTCGCAATGGTCATTGTATACCAGAAATGAAAAATACACCGAAATAGTCCTGAGCATTGAGTTTGCAGTTCACAAATGACTGAACACACTGTGAACAAAACCGCAATAATATTGTAAAGAAGTGTTGGGTTACATTCCTCGCTTGTTACAGAACACGAATACTCAAAAGCCTGATAGAAGAAACGTATTCAGTTAATAAAAGAAAACACGAAAGTATTGAAGCGAAGGCTGGATTAATCATGGCCTCTGGTTAGAAATAAGAGTCAAAGATCGATTGTGCATAAAAAAAAGATATGTCACGCATTCTCAAAATGCAGGGTCACTCAACCTTTAGAAGCAAGTGTATGAGTGTAGTAATGATAATTTATCGTTTAATCAGGTTTCATTTGAGCAAGGTGTCAACAGTCAAGTTCTCTATAACTGTGTGATATTTTTCTGGTGAGAAACTGGAAGTCTCTCTTGGGAGTTCTACTCTTATCCCTACCTTCCATTTTAGTATATTCTGGTCTCGACGCAACTCACGCCGCGAGCTCACTGGCAACGCCAGTCTAGTTACATACAAAATCAATTCCGTTCGTACTCTATCGCATGTCACCAAAAAAAATGGCGGTTCACAGTTCTGGCCTAAGAGCCTGGGAACAAGGTCGTACGACGGACTGACAGACGAACATTAAATTTCGAGATTGCGACCCGCTTGGAGTTTCCACATAGGGCAATATTACTGCATCAGCGTTGTGATTATTACCCTCGCTTACGTTCGGCGATAATAGCGCAGCAAAAACATCAGGATTCCTTGTGGCTATTTTAAGACGTTCAATTTTGCCTCAGGATCATGAGCAAAAGTTGAGTATCCTGAGGTAAAATGAAACGTCTTAAAATAGAAAGAATTAAATTTTTACTTTTGTGGAGTGTAGAGCAAAATATGATCTCACTCTTTTGTGGTGGAAAACTACAATCCTGGCCAAAAGTCGTGGGACACTAAGCCTTTTATCTAAAAATTATGATACTTTCCAACTTCCCGCCCCCCTCCCCCCTTACAACGTTGACTGAGTGTGCTTAAACTGCACTCCCTTTATGCATAGGGGGGAGGGGGAAGGTTAACTTTTGGAAAAGGAGGCGCTTTCGTTGTTGAAAAATAGCATTGCTTTCAGAGTGTCCCACATACTTTTGACCAGGAGTGTAGTTAATTCAGGGGGCAGGAATGACTTCGTAACTACACCAGGGTTTTGCTTGAGGTTTGTTAGGCATTCACGTGCTCATTCTGTGAGAATAGTGCTTTTTATGTTGTGCAATGTTCAACCGTGTACGGAGAAATTCCTTAGTTATGCTTCTCTGCTGAATACTGTCGACTTCACCGCCTTGCTGGATGTCTTCGCGGCTAGTAAATAACGAGGTAGAGATTGTCGAGAATTCGTGTTGGAAACGTACGGCAATGGATCTGGGAGATCAACCTTTCCAAGTTGAGCATGTCTACTGTCCAGATAAAGTACCACTATTCCGAAGTGACCAATAAGAAAACGATTCTCCAACGGTAACGTCCGCGCGCTGTCGTTGTTTTACAATACAAGAATAGCAAACTTTGGGTAATTGTTATAGTTGGGAATGTCGACTCGAGGAATTCTTGACCCATATCGGTATTTAAAAGTTTCGCCTAAAAATCCAACAGCTACATCCTGATTTGCTAAAGCCTGTCCAGCTACAACGTTTGAGGAGATTAATGTTCTGACTTGTGCCCCGTCTGATTGTCCCTCGTCACTCTTAAACACTCACACTCACATTTACGTAGATGTATTTAACAAAATTAAGATAAATGTTTTTCTAATTTGCAAATTTGCTTTTCTCCAATACAGCTTCTTCGGAAAAGTCCGGTTTTCATGGAGTCAACAGCTTCAATTTTTCTGGTGGCAATGCTTACTCTATCTTACACAAATCGCACGTTCGGCTTTTGGGGTGAGTGATGTTTATTGCTTTATACAAATTTTCCAGGAGATCTCCATTATTTTACCGTTTCTCCTATTTCATTATAATTATAATAGTAGTGGTAAATAGTTCTCGCTGAATGCCATTACTCCTTCACGCCCGGGGCAAGGTTTATTAAGTTATGGGAAGAGGCGAGCCCTGAGCATGCGGCGGCCACTTCTGGTTAGTATGGGTCCACAAGGGGCTGAAGAGATAAGAGACATGACCTTCTCTCCCAAAGCTCAGAATAGAAGTTTTAGTATTAGCTGCCCCGCCATAAAACGGTTGGGGCCACGATTCTTGGCGAGTCATGGGCAATTCCCATGGAGGCGGCCTTCACCATTAAGGACTTTGGGCCTACAACGCGGGGCTTTTCTCCTTCCCAGTCTATGGTTGCTGTATTATATCCAGGAGTGAGTAGGAGTGATCTCCTTTTTAAAATCCTAAACAAGATGTATAAAGAAGGTGCGTAAATAGGTATATAGGAGAGGGGAGAAACAAACCGCGTAGCAGTCCCGAAATACCCCGTCCAGGGACAGAGCATACAAGAGTATTAGACAACTCCTTCGTGATGGCCTAATTTATACTCTTCAGGCCTGGGGATTGCATAACACACTCATCTGAGAATATAAAAGCTCACGAAGATTTCTTTTCGCTTTGAGAATAGTAATAACAATAATAGTAATAATAACAATAACAATGACTCGCAAGCAACAGCAAGAGAAGCTACATGGTGAGACTATAGTCTGACGTAAATAATAATAATAACAATAATAATAGTAATAATAATAATAATAATAATAATAATAATAATAATAATAATAATAATAATAATAATAATAATAATAATAATAATAATAATAATAATAATAAATAATAATAATAATAACAATAATAATAATAATAATAATAATAATAATAATGAATAAATAAATAAATGCCTTTGTTGATAATACAATGTATTCTATACATATGGATAGGCAAACAAACAGAGACGACAAAAAAGGGAAAGAAAGGCACGTTTCGCCTAATATATGAACTGTACACACTTCCCAAGACTAAGTCCGCTAGTTGTTGTTTCCTTTTTTTCCATTTTGAAGAGTGGGAAGTCAATTTTTACTTGATTTGGATATTTCTGTTTCCAGGTATTGAATCACTTTTAATTTCCTTTGAAAAACTCTTAAGGATGGTTGGATAGTCTTATTTCGACAGTAATAGATGTGCTGTTTTGCAATAATCAGGATGTAACAGAACGAAGTCATCTTTTCTTTGCCGCTTTCCAAATAATATATCCACTTCAGACAAAGCGCCAACCTTGGTTCCGATTCTATTATACCATGTTGTGAGTTCCTTGCAAAAGAAGCACAAGGAGTGGGCTGATGAGCTTGTGTGGTATGCAAGAATCCATTACGTTGCGTATTCTTGTGTAACTATGATGTCTTCATTTACAGCTTGTAATACTCCTCAATTATTGTTATTGTTATTGTTACTGTCACTGATTTATTTTGCCACAAACACATTACAATTTTACAAAACATGGTATTTACTAGTGGCAAGGGAGCCCAGGAGAAACCCCGGGGCTTTTAATTAATGGGCTCCCTCAATAATATTATTAAGTTTCTGAATAAGTTATGCAAAGGAAGGACTGAACATTTAGAGTACCTGATTTAAAGGTATTCTTGTAATATAATTTGAGTTACAATATCAAAAAATGTGCAAGGCACAAAACACACAAAACACATAAAGCACTCTCAAGACAAAAATGAAAGGCATGCAACAACAAAGCAGCAAACGAAAAAAGGTATTTTAAATGTTCACGATAGAAGGGTTTTTTTCAGTTTGGCGATGAATGAAGCAATGCTTGGAGCATCTTGAATTTCATAAGTGAGGGAATTAAAACATTTAGGACCTTGGAAACGAATTGAAAACTTTTTTACATTTGTCCTTCAATGGGGCAAATAGAAGGAGTTCGAGCTTCTTGTTTCATAGGAACGTATCTGGCGATTTAGTAAATACATGTTGTCAAAGCTTCAGGGAAGTAGGCATGCTTTATAAAGATACATAAATCTACCAAATTGAAGTTTGACAAGTGCTGTCGCATGAAATCGTGACAGATGCTGGGATTCAAGTTTGGTGTGACAAGTGTCCGCACGCACCATAAGAAATATTGAAAAAGCAATCTCTGGACTAGAGCGAGACTCCCAAGAGTGATCAACTTAAATTTTCTCTTTCAATTTCTCACCCGAAAAAATATCATACAGTATAGGGAACTTGGCTTTTGATTTACTCAAATGAACCTCATTAAACTATAAGTTATAATACAACACTCGTACAGTTGCTTCAAAAGGATGAGAGAATCTACATTTTGAGTTTGGGAGTATGCGTGACTTATCTCATTTTCATGCATAATTGATTTTGACAGTTTGACTTCGAACATTTGTTTCTAATCATAGGCCACGATTAATCTAGCCTGCGCTTCATTACTTACCTGTTTTTCGTCTTCTAAATTGCGTTTCTTCTACCAGGCTTTCTAAATTTCCAGTCGGCCTGTTTTATTTCAGAGCTATTATCACCGCGGTTTTGATGAATTCACGGTTGTTTGACGAGCGTATGTTAAAGCTGAAAAACCCAGCCGGGAGCCATTTCAGCTTGTCGAAATGGTATCGTTTGATTATATTTGCTTTCCTTCGCTTAGTTTTAACCGGCTGGACGAAGAAAAATGAGAAAGTGAATATAATGAACCAAAACCGCAAGAGCCCAAGTACATGTTAAGAGACTGTCTCTGTAAAATCCTCCGAGTCATTTCAGATTCAAAAATAGATTTCACTCATACTTTGCCTATCGAAGACACTTGATGCCCAAGTAACGAAAAACATAGTTTGTTTGGTGGAATTCGGTTCTATTAAGAAAATTTGAGCTTTGATGACCTTGACCCTGAAATGCTCTGACGGGCCCTGTGAAAATGCAAGAAAATGGGTAAACTTCTAGACTTGCTGTGTTCTAAACGGTGTTTCCGATTAAAAACAAATTCGATACTAGCATAGAATAACCTTCATTCTCTCTGGAACTAGACTGGCCTTGCCAGTGAGCTCGCGGCGTGAGTTGGGTCGAGACCAGAATATAAAATGAAAGTAGGGGACAAGAGCGGAACTCCCAAGAGAGACTTCCAATTTCTCACCATAAAAATATCACACAGTATAGAGAACTTGGCTTTTGACACCTTGCTCTTTTGACACCTTGATTAAACTTAAAATTATTATTACAACACTCATACACTTGCTTCTTAAAGGTTGAGCGACCCTGCATCTTGAGAATGCGTGACATATCTTTTTATGCACAATCGATTTTGACAGTTTGACCTTGACTCATATTTCTAATCAGAGACCACGATTAATCCAGCCTTCGCTTCACTACTTATGTGTTTTCTTTTATTAACTCAATACGTTTCTTCTATCAGGCTTTCGAGTATTCGTGCTCTGTAACAAATATAAAATTGAAAGCGAGGAATGTCACACGAGAGATGTTTACAATATTATTGCGCTTTTGTTCAGTGTGTTCAGTCCATTTGTGACTGCAAACTCAATCCTCAGAATTATTTCGGTGTATTTTTCATTTCTGGTATTTAATGAACATTGCGAAACAAAGGCTACATGATCGAATGAAAGAAACACTTCAACAGGCAATGTACGATACGCAGAAGAATTTTATGAGGCAACAGATGTCATGTACAGAGTAAAGCATAAAGCGTCATTGTTTTACGGCTAAAGCTCACCGTAGCTTTGGTTTCTGCTTTCGCCCACTTCTTTTTGAACTTATAGCTTTCTCGCAGCGATGGTTTATTGATCCTAATTTTCTCTTTGCATTTCTGTGGCTTTCTATTGTTTCCATGTTGTTTACGCGCACGTTCACGGAATGCATTAGCATTGTGAAGTACGTAAGCTCTGGTATAATCATGAACTTTTGACGACTCTGGGACATTCTTTGAAATGTATTCTCGTAATAGTCGCCTGCTTTTCCTGTCCTTGTTCAGAACGCGCGAAAGTTCATTCAAAGGCACTCGGCTTGGCTCACGACTTCGTCTTGGACGAGTTCGATTTTCTTTCACATAAACATTACTGGGAATACAATAGAACTGCTCAAAGCGAGATCTACCAACGACCACTTCTTCTTCAATCACGTTCCAATTTTCAAATAATAACGCCACGTTATCTGCTGCCTGTTTGATCTTCATGGCACTGAGCCAAAATGTCGCAACAACAACACAAATGCACTACAGAGTGAAACGTTGATTCCAAAGAAAAGTCAGATTTTCTGACGCTTTACTTGTATCAGCAAGAATAATACAAAGTAAAAGAATACAAAGTACCTTTAAGTTCACCTTCATACTAAACAGTTCCATATACACTATCAAGCGATGGCCAAAAATCGAAGTTGCTTCGCCGTTAATATCATTCGGGTTCTGATCTTTGCATTTGGAACCCCTTCGTTCAGCTTGTTCCTTCAAGTTCTCAACGTTCTGGACGTCAGGATCTTCGTACATTTCTGTACAGTTGTGCATAGCTATGCAGTTCATTGATAAGAACATTAATATGTTCTTTGATATGTTCACTGATATATTCATTGCTTCATTTGCGGCTCTTTTCAAAGCTTTCGAGGCTGAACGGACCGACCCAAGCCAAAACCGCTCAATGAAATTTAGTGTGGGTCTACCGCAGCCGGCGTATTCGTTTGTAAGTAGGATGAGCGGTCCATAAAAGAATCCACAGAGCCAACCAAGGCAAGCAACGCACAATTCCATCGCCCACATATCTCCTTCAAAATGGCGAAACTGCTCGCCCGGCAAGTCATGTGATGACAAAACGTCATCATAAATCACGTGAAAATATGAACCAATCACCGTGTGCTGATTCGTAACCCAGAAAAAAAATAAAATAAAAATAACAAGACTGGATGGCCAGTGAGCTCGTGGCGTTCGAGTGAATACACGCAGAGTTTTGACTTTTGGTTGGATCGCACTGAGTTCTGGGTAGGTTTGGCTCAAAAAGTTAGCACCAACTTTACTGCCATTTCAAGCTTGGAGCTTGGTAAATGTGTACGTTTTAGAACGGATAGAAGTTGACTGAGCTCCAAGCGTGAAGTGCAAAATGGCAGATATTGTAGAGCTGGTGCTCACTTTTCCGAGCTAAACCTACCCAGAATACAATGCGATCCAACCAAAAGCCAGAACTCTTGATGCGTGTATGTGCAAGATGTTCCTGGTGACGAGGTTGTGGTATCAATCTTTTTCTGGTCTCGCCCCAGGCCTATCCGTGTTCCAGAAGCGAGCTATAAACTTGGATTGTTTTTGTGTGTTTAATTTGTTGGAGCGCTTAGTAGAATGAGGCAGGAAAGAAAAGGTACGATTTGAATTTTTAAGTGGTTGATAAGTTGTATTTAACAGCTATAATGTGCTTCCACAAAAGATTTTGTATCGGTACTTGGCCAACGGAAAATTGCACCATCGTGCATGAAGAATTTTTGGATTTTATTGTATTTATCAATTATGAATTAAAACCACGAGCATATAATGTGACAACGACCCGTATAATTTATTGATATTAAACAACTGTGTCTGATGTACTATTAATACAGTAAAATTTAGACTGTACTTGCACCTCTGTGAGCCTAATATTTCTCATAGCAGCAAATCATGAAACTTCAGTATAAAGAATGTCATGTTCGTTGGATTTACATGATAGCTGGGTTGAAATGTTGTTCAAAATCAAAGGGCGTTCTTTCTCTTTGTGGCCCATGGTCTCGGACAGCAAGTTTATTGTGCAGCAGGAATAGTTTTTCATGTCCATGCACCGAGTGACCACAATATTATAAATGTCTTTGGCTGTGCATACAAGTCCAGCATCAGTTTTTTCTGATGAAGTTTATAGAATAGTTTTTCATGTCCACCAGTTGACAGTGGCCAATGTGATAGCTCCATGAATGTCTTTGATGGTTGCACATTGAGGTTCTATACATCCAGTTTCTTCTGATGAAGTATATTGATATGCAGCATTAGGAATAAGTTTTGGTGTCCACCAGAGACTACAAATATCCATGAATGCCTTTGGCTGCAGGTGTATACAAGTCTAGCATTTAGTTTCTTCTGATGAATGATATGAAACTTTTCCAAGTGAGCAGGATATTATTTCTTGTGTAGTCATAGCTGCAGGCAGAATAATTATTGTATTCAGGCAGCAGCACTTGATTGTAGGTACACTGCACTGGCTGGAAGTAATGGATCCCACAGTGGCAATGTTATTGTAGTTTGAGTCAGTCATCAAGTAATAGAGGGTCTGCGGAGAGAGTGATCAATTCATTAATGTAGTTGAATGAAATGTTTGTATACTATACCCACCCCACTATCCTAAAAATGAAGGTGACTTACCTTTGTCAGGAAGTCAGTGTGGGAAGCTGGCACCATGGTGCTAGCAAGTAGGATCCGCTGAACATGCGATGTTTATCCAGTTGTGTCCATAAACATAAACTGTCCACAAATGTAACTTCTCTGAGCAGTGTTGTGTACTCTGTACAAAATTATCATAATTATATTATAATATATTTATTTCAATGATTTCCTAAATGAACTCCTTGATGTACGTATATCTGTTGTTTAGAAAATGTACAGTGTAGGGATGCATATAGCAGCTGATGTTATGCTAGCTTTACAGTTATTGTAACAGCATCGTGATCAGAATAGTAAACACTCGTTATGGAATTCTGGACAATATTGAACATTGTTGGATTTACGTAAACATGGTCTAGCAAACTTCCAGCAGAAACAAATGTAGGACTTTGTACAATTTGTTCATAGTTTAGAGAATTCATTAAAATTTTCAATGGTCTATTTTCAGTGTCATTCAAGTAGTTAATGTTAAAATCTCCTAGAATTATATCAACAGGATGTTGATTAAGAATACTTTCAATGCTATTTATATATTGCTGTATATTTGTTCCATGTTTTCGATAAAGGAGAATTAATGATATTTTGTTTTTTGTACAATTACTAGACGTGATGACCAATTTAAGTGCATTCAGGGAATGAAAGTAGTGATGCTCGCTTGTTTCAACACTGTTTCTAGAACAGACAGCTAAACTGGAATATTTATCAGGATTGTCTTGTCTGTACAGTTGAAAAGGATGAAGGTTATCTCTAATTTCAGTGTCCAAATCATGTGGTTGCAGATGAGTTTCTGTCAGTAGAAGGACATCGGAATTGAAAATAGTGTGGTCAAAGTTAAGGTCAATGCTGTGTTTTCTTAGAGATCTGATATTTAATAGACATAGAGATAGTTCACTGTTGCCAGATGCATTTAGTAAATCTTGTGTTGGTTCCATTCGTAAAGGTAGAAGTGTTCTTAGTCGTTGATATTCTTCATGTACTCTTGGATCTGCTCGTATCTGTTTGGTTTCAATGTTTCCAATGATGTGTAAGCCTTTAAAAGATGTTGCACGGCTAAGAGCCACATAGATTTGTCCGTAATTGAAAGATCTTTGTCTTTCTAATTTAAAACTGATTACAACATCATTGAGTGTTAATCCTTGGACCTTGTGAACAGTACATGCCCATGCTAGTGTTAGTGGAAACTGTACTCTTTGTATTTCTGGTGATGAAGCCTTGTTTGACCTTATTTTAATTTTAGCTAGGACTGGTATAATAGGGACAACTTTTGTTTGTCGGATCAAAGGGATTGTCGATTTGTTGATTAGCATGTTACCAGCATTATGGTCATCAAATTTTATATAGACAATAGTTGGTTTGTGGGTGTTTTGATCGGTAGCAATGTGAACAACAGTGCCCATTTGTCCATTTATAAGTCTGTCTGCAATATCAATGTTTGTTGTAAGCATGACTCTGGCACTTTCTTTTATAAATATTTCAGAATCAAGTCCACCTGTTTCAGAGCGTCCTTTAGAAAGAACTCTTTCAATGTCTTGTCTTGTGACATTCTGTGGATACTGATCAATTGCTCTAAGTACAAAAAGTGGTGAGGATATCTGTTGCAAACGTTGGTTGTTGTACACATTAACAGGATTATTTTCAGCCCATATATGGAGTGCATCTGATGGATAATTTTCATCTGAAGGAGTTATGGACGTGGTCTGAATACATCTGATGTCATCTTCAGTTTGTGATGCTGTCCTGATTCTGTTCAAAAGCTCAGCGAATTTGTGGTCATCTTTTTGTCTCATTATTTCTGTGAGCTCTATCATTTTGAAAGCTTCCCATGGATGACATAAATTGTAGGCATCATTTTTGAAACATGAAAAAACAGGTTTCCTACGTATTGGTGGGAGCTGGTACAAATCTCCGACAGCAATGATGCTTATGCCAGCAAACAACCGAGAGTTTGGAGTGACAAAAATTTGCTGTAGTCTTTGGTGTACATGGAGTAATGCACTGTTTGAAACCATTGAAATCTCATCTATAATTATCAGCTTGAGTTCAGATAATGACATTCGCAGTTGTGTTTTCTTTTGGTCTGACAGTGGAGGTACATTATCCCCTGTTTCTTTAGGGATTGATAAGGCAGTGTTAATTGTAGTGCCATTGATGTTTATAGCTGCAACACCAGTGGGGGCCATTAATAGGACTGTGGGTAGCTCTGGATTTAAAGGAGCATGTTTGAAAGTTTTCACTGCAGTATGGTAAATGGTTTTTATTAAGTGGCTTTTTCCTGCACCAGCACCTCCTGTTATGAACAGATATATTGGTTCTACTTTCTCTGGTTTCAAGCTATTAAAATTCTTCATTTTAGTTCTGCACCAAGCAAGAAGAATATTGTATGCATAGCGTTGCTTGTTGTTCAAGGATCGAACAGATTCACGGAGCAAGTCATCAGATACATCTGAAGGCTGGTTATGAACTATAAGTCCTGAAGATGGTTGCTGAGGCTGATCAGAATTTGGAGCAAGATCATCAGGTGATTGCTCATATGGCATTGAATTGTTGTCTTCTGGTTCACACTGGATATCTTCATTTTCTTGATCATTTATAGGGTCATATGAGTGAGGTATAGCTCCTGGGTTATTTCTTAAGAATTCTAAAGCCTCTTCTACAGCTTCAGCATCAGGTTGAAATAATTCTCGATTGTGCTCAACAATGGGTTGCACATCAGGCTCATAAAACTTTGACATGTATGTTTGATCTGTGCCAAGCAGGTCACCTTCTTCTCGCCATGGAAAATAGAGCATAAGTAGATGATGGAAATATTTTTCAGGTTCCTTTCTTTTGCTTGGAGTATGAAACCGTATAACAGCCTTGACTTTTCTGCATTTCATAACTTCATTGGTAATTAGCAGTCTTATTTTATTAGGAAGTAGCTGAAAGTCTGTGCTATCAATAGAAGACTGTGTGTGCTGTGATTCAATGACATCATCAGTTAGGACATCCGGCTGAGCATCATTTGTTTCATTACGTTCACTGTAATAATCTTTGTAGTAATGTGCTGCAAACTCAGCTAAACATAGTCGATCAACAGCAATAATTGTTTTTGGCCGATAGGTGTAACGTTCAATGATATTAGATTTAAAAATATCTGTACTGTCTTCATCTAATGCATCAAGCTCATCTTGGCTTTTTGCTACACGCAATCTGTTTTCTGGTAAGTTTGTGCTAACAAAAATTGTTGCAGGAAATGTTTTTCTCAACCAAAGTTCAGGCATGCATCTGTAGACACATTCTTGTGAACTAACTTCTCTAGTAGACAGAAAAGCAGCACCTATTTTTCTCAAGCTTTCTTTAACAGTCAAATTTGAATTCCTTGCTTCTTTTGCTGCATTTGTGATGGCCTGTGAACATTCAGTTTCATCTTTTGAAAAATAGGAACAAACATATGTTAAGCACTTGTAGTGGTTAAAAACAGGTTGTAAGTCAACATTTGCTGCAAAACCTTTTACTCCTGCTATAAAATAATTGTTAATGAAGCAACTGTCTACTGGTCTTTTGAGATGCAACTCATGATAAGAATCAGTAGAAATTGACAATGCCCACTCATAATCTTTTTCAGAGACAAAACTTGTTTGTGAGTAAGGTTAGGATCATAATCAGATTTACTTGGGTCCAAGACCTCATTAATTTTCTTTTTGACAGAAGTTAGAATTTCACTTTGCTTAGAGAGGACTTCAGCTTTTGCATCTTCACTAAGGTAATCTGACAAAGGTTCTGCTACAACTGTTTTTTCTGTGAAAAACTGACCAAAATTAAATCTGCATGGAATGTTTCTATATTTTCTACATGTTTTAGAGTGAGTATGTTTTTGATAAGTTTTAACTAATTCATACAAGTCAGGATCATTCTCTTTGTTTGGAAGGCAACCTTGTACATGTTTGTCTAGATATTCTATATATTCCTCTTTGCTGTCATGTGTTAGTTTGGGACAATCTGAGGTCCATATCAGTGCATGTAAGTGTGGAGACCCCCTCATTTGGAACTCAATTCGAAGAGCATAGTAGATTATCTTCCCTATGGGGTTGGCTCTGTTAAGCAAGACTTCCTTGAAAAATGTTTCAACTCTGTACTGGAAGTGTTTTGCTACAACAACAGGATTAAGATTCAGCATAGAACATCTTTCATTGTATGACAAAGCTTGGACTTGTTCATCAGTCATATTTTGTCCTTTTGTCCTTGCAATAATTTGAAATAGTTCAGGCCATCTAAGATCAGCACATGATAATGTCATGAACCATGTTGGAATTCCCAGTTGGCGAACCATACCTACAACTTCATACATAAATCTTTGCCAGTATGGTGGAGAGCCTGGAATTTGCCTCAGAAACAAATATGCTTGATCTTTTGAAATAAGATGTTGTAAGTTTTGTACATTTGATCTCAATTCCGAGGCTTTCATAGACTGCCCATGGACCTTCTTGAGAGCGATGTTAATACTGTCAGATACTTTCTTTTGCTCCATTACAAATTGTGCATAAAACAGGTACTCTGGATTTGTTGCAAATCGCCCACTATAATGTAATAGCCGTGCATTAAAATATTTCACTGGTGTCAATTTAATTTCCCGTTGAGCTTGATAAGCGAATCTCCCTTTTGGAAATAATATTGGAAATGCCAGTTCTTCACACTGCTTGTCAGTCATTAATGACACAGGATGCTTATTTTCTCCAGGTGCAACATTGTAAACTTCATTTCCTAATGAAACATTGCTTTCATCTTGCTCCTCCAAAATTACAGGGTAATCCGGAATTACAGACTGTAAACAGGTTTCATTAGTTGGTGCTCTATGTTCATTTAATGGATCATCATTTTCCTCTGAGGTGTCATTTAATACATCAGTATTATCAAATATTCTATCAGCAGTGGAACTTTCTTCATCAGATGAACTTGAATTCATATCTTCTGATGCATTTTGGTCAGCTAGACTTGTCAAATTGTTGTCAATATTTTTAATGTCAATTGCTATGTTGGTATATAATGGATTATTCATTTTAAGCCAAGTAAGGGCAGCAGAAATTATCTGTGGACGTACAGCTTGAAAATAGACATGGCCTCTAAATTCTAACTTTCTTTTGAGTTTCAACATTATTATACCTGACCTTTCAGGAGGACGGGGTAAAATTCTACAAGTCTGTTCACAGTCAACAGGCACATTGCAGATTGCACCTTTAATCTTTCTTTGTTGTCCTTTAGGCATTATCACTATTTTTTCAAAAATGATACGCTGTGCTATGAGTATCTGTTCAAGTTTCTCTAACAGAGCCAATTCTGGAGGGACTTCATCTAAATACAGATTGTTTTTAACAGCTTGGCATGGAACTTTCCCTTTTAAAATCTTTGAGTGGCAGGTTTTACAAATATATTCCTTTCCATCAAATGACTTTTGACCAGTAAAAATATCTTGCATAGTGTACTTTGTTCTCTTCAGTTCTACAACTGACTTCCTGTAAAGTATTCGATTACAGACAGAGCATATAAAGTAAGGACCATCTTTTATTTTGTTCTTAAATTCTGCAAGATGGTAGTCTAAATTATGTATTATACTCTTAGATCTTCTCTTTTTACTTGCTTCTCTTTTTTTTGCACATAAAATGTCCTTTTTCTCTTGATCCATGCTGTGATGTTTACTTTTCTTACATTCAAGCCAATATCTTTTAGCTGATGGTTCTATGTTACTATATCTTAGTGTCATATTGTGAATAAGTGCCCTTTTTTTGTTAGACTCCATAAGTCTGTACTTTTCTGCATTTTTGGATAGAAAGTCTTGTTTTTTTTTAGGTTCCATTGATTTGTATTTTTCAACCCTTTTAGACAAAAGGTCCTTTTTTTGTTTAGGTTCCATTGATTTGTATTTTTCAACATTTTTAGACAAAAGGTCCTTCTTTTGTTTAGGTTCCATTGATTTGTATCTTTCAACATTTTTAGACAAAAAGTCTTTCTTTTGTTTAGGTTCCATTGATTTGTATTTTTCAGCATATTTAAACAAAAGGTCCTTCTTTTGTTTAGGTTCCATTGATTTGTATTTTTCAACATTTTTAGACAAAAGGTCCTTCTTTTGTTTAGGTTCCAGTGATTTGTATTTTTCAGCATATTTAGACAAAAGGTCCTTCTTTTGTTTAGGTTCCATTAATTTGTATTTTTCAACATTTTTAGACAAAATGTCCTTCTTTTGTTTAGATTCCATTGACTTGTATTTTTCAGCATTTTTAGCAAGAAGGTCCTGTTTTTGTTCATGATTCATTGATCTATATTTCTCAGCCATATTATTTACAATGCATCTTTTTTTAGCAGGTTCCATCATTGTATATTTTTCTCTTTCTTGTTCTCTTTTTCGTTTTAGAGTATCCTCTCTTTTTCTGGACGAAATATGTTTCCTTGTTATTTTGTGCTTTTCACTTTTCGTCAAACAACATGAGCATGAAAGAAACTGTATTTGATAGTGCACTTCATCACATGCAAACTTATCAAGAATGATAGAATAGATTATGTTAATGAGCAACTCTACATCATCTACTTTCTGAAATAAATGTGGTGATTCACTTTGATCAAATGCTAATACAACAAATTTTGTTCTCCTTTTTGCTTGTTGTTGAAAAATACAACTTAGGCAGTACGTTGAAATCCATAACAGAAAGCCAGTATTATTCCTATTGTTTTGTGTAATAAGTTCATGAAGATTCTGCTTGCTTAAACTTTTGTCCTTAGACAGAACTCCTTGTCTTTTAGCAGTAAAGACAACATTAACATCAGTGCCTGCACATATCTCTAGTTTATTTGGTAAATCACGGTAATTGTGAACAAGTTGAACTGTCGGTATGTGGTCGGTAAACGTGGTCGGTATGTGGTCGGTAAGTGGTCGGTATGTGGTCGGTATGTGGTCGGTATGTGGTCGGTATGTGGTCGGTATGTGGTCGGTATGTGGTCGGTATGTGGTCGGTAACGTGGTCGGTAGCGTGGTCGGTAACATGGTCGGTAAGTGGTTGGTATGTGGTCGGTAAGATTTATGATGTGGTCGGTAAGTGGTCGGTAAAGTGAAAGGTTTGGTCGGTAAGTGGTCGGTAGCGTTTTTCATTTCGGATAACGTTCAATTGAAGCGCTAGATGAATCATTCACTTTTATTAACGTGGTGGCTCTTAAAAGAGCCGTTGTTATGAGTTGCAAGCCATTAGTAGCCTGCGGCGATGTCTTCGATGATTGAAAGGAACCGGTCAGCTTGATTGAATTGCCGTTTCCACATGAACTCGTCAAGGTACTCTGGGATGCGATCGTAGCGAGTGCCGTTCATCCGCTTCAGCTTTCGCTTCACAGCACTCCAGAGGCCTTCGACAGTGTTGGTATGCACACCTGTGAAAGGGTCAACGAAGTTCTCGGAGTGGTTCACCGTCAGGTGAAGGTATCCATGGTTGTGCAGCGTCTGGTACGGAGTGAACTCATCCGAGTGTATAGTTGTTCCCGGCAAAATGTGGCGCTGTATTATCGGCAGTAGGGTTTGACGTTTGCGATTTGGGACTCTGAAGACTATGGCCTGTTTTGTAACTCGGTCGAAAAATCTTGAAAGAGATTCGACTAGAAACATGAGCTAAAAATATAAAATTCGCGCGACACTGATCGGAAGGGATAAGAATCCTCTGGGCGAAACACAAAACACAAACACATTTGCAAACACTAGAATTATTAAATCTTGAAAGAGAGCACAAAGAAGCACAAGCACAAATAATCTGTTTCAATAGACGTTTATAGTGCTAATGAGCCAAAGGAGGCGTTCAGGCGTTGACGTGTTGAGGTGTCAAATCGCGTAAACAATGAATCCTTTTAAAAGCTTTTCTAAACGCTGGTATATTTCGGTGTATTTTTATCCATGAATAGAACAAACAAGATTCTTTAGACCAATAAAAGTTAGTGCATTTCGATCCGCCAAGTTTATTGTGAATGTATAAATACGAGTAAATTTTTGGCTCACGTCCATACGTACGCGCATCCAGTCAGTCACGAGCTTGGACGAGTAATTTTCAATTTTCAACTTCTTTGAGTGAGATTCGCCTCGAAAACAACGGCTCCTTTAGGAGCCACCAAGTTCAATAAAAGTCAATGACAACTTCACTTCGACAACCAGACTGATTTCGCTCACGCACATCGATTACAGCACACGTGCAAATCACATCGCGAATAAATCAAACGGTCTTTCTTGCTTTCAATTCTTAAAAAAGAAAAGAGAACGGAAAAAAATACGTAGCAAAAAGTGTGGTCGGTAAGTGGTCGGTAAAAGTTTTTGAGTGGTCGGTATGTGGTCGGTAAAGTCAATCGCGTGGTCGGTATGTGGTCGGTAAATCGTATACCGACCACTTACCGACAGTTCAACTTGTTCACAATTACCGTAAATCACTTATCACAAGGTGTTTGTCAACATTCATTTTCCTGTAAAATGTGTTACCTTTTTCAATTACAGCACTTAATGTATCAGAATTCCAATAGCTGCAAGATTTAATTACAGAGAAACAAATGCTATAGAAAGAAATTGCACAGCACTGCTTACATTTGCAAATAATTGCTTTACTTCTTTGCTGAACAGTTGTAGGTTCTTCACATCTGTGCCTGTTGTGTCTGTCTTCTGTTAGACAAATGTTTACTCCTTTAATTTCAAATGTAATGGCAGGCAAGTGTACATATAAAGTCTGGAAATATTCCAATAAATTGCCAACTGAACGAAGTTCAATTAATACACATTTTCCTTCAGGATGTTCCATGCCAAAACTATCTCTACTATGAGAATCAAATACTTTGAACCTGCCACCTGACAAACAAAATACAGCTACAGTACTACAGCCTATTGTCAGAATAAAGCAGCTGAAATCCTGTCTGAGCAATAAATTCAAAGCCCCAGTCAGTGTTGTACAGTAAGCAAAGCCTTCGATGGGAAAGCAAGTTCCAAACAAATTACCCACGTAACTTTCACTGTATTGCAGCTCATACTGAGTTTCATATATTGTGACCATTCCAGGTAGATCTGTCAGCAGCAAAAAATAGTCCTTAGATAATTGCGAAAGAGTGGAATACAGATTGTTCCCAGCATTCATAATTTCGCTCAAATCCTCTGATAAAGAAATAAAATTCGTGTGGTTAAATATGACAGCTGCTAGAGACATAGCTACACATTGTCGTCCAGCATTATCTCCAAATATTGCAGCATTACCTTGACTGTACGGTGCAATGATCGTTTTGTTTGGATCGACAACTGAAGGACCGGGATTTTTTTCTATATCCCTTGACAGAGAAAACGCGTAGTAATTGATTTTGTGATTTCTATCTCTGAACACAGCTGGTCTCGAAATGCTTGTCCTTGAAGTCATTCTAAAATACAAACGTACCTTAGCACCTCGTTTACTTTTGACAAACTTCTTTTTGAACTTATAGCTTTCTCGCAGCGATGGTTTATTGATCCTAATTTTCTCTTTGCATTTCTGTGGCTTTCTATTGTTTCCATGTTGTTTACGCGCACGTTCACGGAATGCATTAGCATTGTGAAGTACGTAAGCTCTGGTATAATCATGAACTTTTGACGACTTTGGAACATTCTTTGAAATGTATTCTCGTAATAGTCGCCTGCTTTTCCTGTCCTTGTTCAGAACGCGCGAAAGTTCATTCAAAGGCACTCGGCTTGGCTCACGACTTCGTCTTGGACGAGTTCGATTTTCTTTCACATAAACATTACTGGGAATACAATAGAACTGCTCAAAGCGAGATCTACCAACGACCACTTCTTCTTCAATCATGTTCCAATTTTCAAATAATAACGCCACGTTATCTGCTGCCTGTTTGATCTTCATGGCACTGAGCCAAAATGTCGCAACAACAACACAAATGCACAACAAAGTGAAACGTTGATTCCAAAGAAAAGTCAGATTTTCTGACGCTTTACTTGTATCAGCAAGAATAATACAAAGTAAAAGAATACAAAGTACCTTTAAGTTCACCTTCATACTAAACAGTTCCATATACACTATCAAGCGATGGCCAAGAATCGAAGTAGTTGCTTCGCCGTTAATATCATTCGGGTTCTGATCTTTGCATTTGGAACCCCTTCGTTCAGCTTGTTCCTTCAAGTTCTGGACGTCAGGATCTTCGTACATTTCTGTACAGTTGTGCATAGCTATGCAGTTCATTGATAAGAACATTAATATGTTCTTTGATATGTTCACTGATATATTCATTGCTTCATTTGCGGCTTTTTTCAAAGCTTTCGAGGCTGAACGGACCGACCCAAGCCAAAACCGCTCAATGAAATTTAGTGTGGGTCTACCGCAGCCGGCGTATGCGTTTGTAAGTAGGATGAGCGGTCCATAAAAGAATCCACAGAGCCAACCAAGGCAAGCAACGCACAATTCCATCGCCCACATATCTCCTTCAAAATGGCGAAACTGCTCGCCCGGCAAGTCATGTGATGACAAAACGTCATCATAAATCACGTGAAAATATGAACCAATCACCGTGTGCTGATTCGTAACCCAGAAAAAAAATAAAAATAAAAATATGACGATGATAAAGACACGCTTTCCAATCCTAAGCTCGTCGGCTTCGCCACGAGCAAAAAGTAATTTCCTTTCGTATTATGGAAATACCGCGGGAAAAACGTCGCACAAACACAGCTTCCTTAGCGTGACGGGTCAACTTTTGAAAAAGTATCCAAGTTGAAGTCACGTAATCTCGAAAGTGGCACTTACCTGGAACGTTCTTTTAGTATTGATGCAGAGTCAAAAGGATACTTTTCAAGTATCAGTTAAAATAATTGGCGGCACTGGGATATCGATGCAGGAGTGAGCCCTCAAATCTATAGTTGTGTGACACTCGGTCATTTTGTCACGGAATATGTTAAGTCTAAACGCCCCGAATTTCCAAATTAGTACGCCTATTTTGCATCTAGAAAATCAATTCAAAGTTGCTGGAGTATTTCAATATAGGTTTAAATGAATAACCAAGCAGTTAAAGTACCAAACTAGGATCGAAACTAAGACACGTTAACAGCGGTTTTGAGCTGCACACAATAAAGTCGCATAACCATGGATAATTGGTGCAAGGTCAAGGCAATTTAACATGACGTTAAGAAAAGCACCCGAGTAGATGAAATCATTACAATGTCCACTCGTTGGATATTTTAACGTATTTTCATGCTTATACAATAAACACGCTTGAGCATAAAAGGCGCACTCGTGACGCCGCATAAATTAGAGTGTTGCGAATTCTGACGAGTTTGACAGGTGCATTGTTTGGCAAAGCGAGCAGATATGGCAAGTGTTAAGCGATGTTCATTTTACGGGAAAGGACAAAAAGAGTGTGGAGAATCAAGAGGAATATCGGATTTCGCTTATTTAGTTCAGTGTACGGCGGATGTTTCCAATCATTTATTGACGTGTCATTTGTCTCGTGAAGCGGCGCACGAGTACGAGCTTATTTTGGCGAGAGCGTGCCATTTGATCTACCTCAAGAAGTCGTCGAAAACTTGGTTGTTTGTCCTGTACACCGCCACAGCTTCGGAAAGTATTGGAGACCTCCGAGGACGTGTCAGTATCCAAGTCACACAGGACGAAAAACAACAATCAGCTGCAAGAACCCCGTAAATTTCCAAATGGCAAAGGACATGCAGAGAATGTTTAGCAAAACCG
Organism: Plumapathes pennacea; assembly: GCA_964036295.1. Classification (NCBI taxonomy): domain Eukaryota; kingdom Metazoa; phylum Cnidaria; class Anthozoa; order Antipatharia; family Myriopathidae; genus Plumapathes; species Plumapathes pennacea. Next base: position 9,923,362 of record OZ038472.1, on the reverse strand, counting down.
TTTTAGTGGGATCACGTAAGTAATGCCCTTTTGATTTGTTTTGTATTCGCTTTCTTTGAGAATTACTATACAGGCTGAACAGCTGTACAGCAGTACCTCCGCGGGAAAAAAGATAGCAATGTGACATGCGTCATTGAGATGCGTCCTTGTGCAGTTTAGGCCTGGTTGAAACGGCAAGCATATTTATGTGCCGAACCTGACGTACCGAATACTGTACACAAGAGTTTTTAAGAGGATCAATTTAATTCGACAAAAGCAGTCAATTTGAATCAAGTTGGGCGAATGAAGTGTGAAACACATACACATCAACCTACAAATACCCGTGAAAATAGAATATGTAATGTTTGTTTTCTTTTATTGGATCTTCGGCCGTATAAAATTATTTTGACTCATCGGCACATGAGAAGTTGCCGATTGTTCAGCTGCGAACTAGGGCAGCACTCAATACACTTTCAAAAGAAAGTTCAGCCCTGAGAGTTTGCCAAACTAGTAAAGGCATTTCTGGAATTGCGTTTGTCAAATCTAATGTGGTTGAACAGAAACAGTCTTGCCATTGGAAGAAAGTTGTCACGGGGACCCAAGTCACCCTTTACACAACCTGTCCCTGTCCCCAGCACTGCATGCATCACGAAAGCCACTGAAGTATGCAAAACGGTCTGTAGTGCTATAGCTCCTGCTGTTGGAAATAGGCTTTTCCAAGAAGTCCAAAGGTCCAGATTTGAAGAGGTCTGCTCAGAGCTCACTGATCTGGTAGACGCATACGACAAGGCCGCCACGAGAAATCTTAAAACACAGCTCTTAAGTATATATGCGTACAAGTATCCGGCCCATCAACTCATGAAGATTCACGCAGCTTCAGGAACCCCACTGACGGAATGGGATATTAGAAAGGCTAGAACGCACGCCAATGCCCATGGTCCTGGCGCACCAGTTCAAAAGATCCCTCAGCACAGGATAAAAATTGACGTTGTAAAAGCTACCCATTTCCTAGAGTTCTGTGACAGGCCTTACTTTCACCAGGACGTAGCCTTTGGTACACGAACCTTGAAGCTTGATTGTGGAGAGAACATTGAAATGCCTAACGTCATCCGGACAGTGACACGTTCTACAATGGTTGCACAGTACCAAAAGCATTGTGAAGAGGAACAGTTCGAACCATTAAGTCGAGCAACACTCTACAGGATTCTCGAAGTGCGCGAAGCTTCGCAACGAAAGGCTTTACAAGGACTAGATAACATCGCAACAGATGGGGCGTTGGCCTTCGACTCTATTGTCAGAATAGTGGAAGAATTGGAAAGGGCAGGGGCTAAACCAGATTGGTCTTCCCAAGTACAAAGCACTCTTTTAGAAAGTAAACGCTATCTGAAAACGGATTACAGGGCTCATTGCAAAGAAGAAGGAAGTCCATGCGCCGATCACTGCCGCCAATTTGCTCTAAGTGATGCAAATGATATTGCATTTCAAGAAACGTGTGATTATTATCACAACATCATTTGTAATCAATGTGAGGCTCTGAGAAACGCACTTGCTGAGGTGGAGACATTGCTAAGAACTCACGATACACAGATTACGTTCTACAGCGCTGAACAACAAGGAGACCTTTTGTACGATTTCATACGTTCGAAAGAAAACATCTCTAAGTGGAAAGCCCATGTTCTACGCTCAGAAAATCAGGAAGAGTCAAAGCAGTTTGCTTTAAAGAACTTAGATCAATCTTCAGCCCTAATAACAATGGACTGGGCGATGAAGTTCCAGTGCCAAAGATATCGTGAGAAGCAAGCCGAATGGTTTGGCAAGAGAGGCCTTAGTTGGCACGTCAGCAGTCTCATCACAAATCTGAAGAAATCAGGGAAATTTGAAGTTGCCACTTTCGTCCATCTTTTCGACTCCTGTTCGCAAGATTGGTTTGCAGTCCATTGTGTCTTGGAAAACCTCTTGAAGCATCTGAAGAGTGAGCGCCCGTCCTTGAAAACTGTGTTTTTGAGGTCTGACGAGGCAGGATGTTACCACAATAATTTTTTGATGGCATCCATCCTGGAACTGAGCAAGTGCACTGGCATAACAGTACAGCGATACGACTTTTCGGAACCACAGCACGGCAAAGACATCTGTGATCGTATCATATGCCCAATGAAGTCGGCGGTTCGCAGATACTGTGACGAAGGCCACGACATTTTGTCTGCTGAAGCCATGAGAGAAGCGCTTATGGAGAGACCAGTTAAGGGCGTGACTGCTTCTGTTAACCACATCAACGAGCAGCAAAAGACCATTCTTCTTCTGAAGATAAGCCACTTCAGTGCTTACCACAGTTTTAGATATGAGCCAGAGGGAGTGAGAGTATGGAAGGCGTACGCTGTTGGGCCAGGTAAACTCATTCATTATAGCAACATAGTTGTAAAACCACAAGAAACAACGTCGCTCGTTGTTGACGCCGACAAGACCTTCTTTGGCCGTTCTGTTAGACAACCATTGAAGATGAAGGATTCCCAACCCAAGTCACAATGTTTGCTACCCAGTCCTGTGCTCACCGACGGTTTCCCGTGTTCTGAGCCTGGATGCACTGCCACATTTGAACATTTTGAGGAATTGCAATACCACCTCAATGTGGGGAGCACAACACCATCATCAAAAGGGAAAGTTACTATGACAAGATTCGAAGAGAATGGGCTGCACGCTTTACCACAGTGCAACAAAGTGGCGGTGCAACATGCTCAGTACCTGGTGTTTGTCACGAACATCCCGAAGATTATGTCCCACTTTCGATGGGTTGGGCACTACAAAAGCCTTGGAAGGGAGCATCTCGATATTCCCAGAAAGTGAGGGACTATCTGCAAGCCAAGTTTGACGCCGGAGAGGAGACAGGAAGAAAACAAGATCCAGAGAAAGTTTCCGCTGACATGAGGGCTGCGAGATCGGAGAACAACGAGAGGCTTTTTGACCGAGCCGAGTGGTTAACACAAACGCAGATACAGTCCTACTTTTCGAGACTCGCCGCTGTTAAACGGAAAGAGCCCTGCACCCGAGGACGAGATGAAGCAGTTGCAGACGACGGTCTTGACGAATGGATTAAAGAAGTTGAAAGCGTGGATGACGAAAAAAGGCGACAGTCAACATTGAGAGACATTCACAACGAAATAGGGATAACACACCCTATCTATTACGATGCTTTCAATCTCTGTGACTGCACTAAAAAAGAGAAGCTTAACTCATTTAATGTTGCCATGCTGAAGGCCATCTGCACTCACTTCGAAATACAGTTCAAGTCCCGCGATAAGAAAAAGGAACTTGTGCAAAAGGTTAAAAATATGATCTTGGAGTGCCAATGCAACAAGAGTTAAGAAATAAATATGGGACTGATTGATAGTTACTATCAGTAATTGACGCGGCCATGGAAATCTTCATAGACATCAATGACAATCAAACGCTGATAGTTTACGAAAGATGTAAATTGCATTACTTGCTGAAAAAGACAACACGAGACCACTTGTGTCAAAAAGATGTGAGATCATCTTCCAACATAATTATTCGAGAGTCACCATATTTCGTATTACGCCTTTCAAGCTTTGTAGTTGGTGACTCTGGTTTCGGTCTTCTGTTTTGAAAGTGCTTTCACAAGAAAGGTTCAGTTTTCTTCCCTTTGATGTAATATCATTTGACTCTTAAATGTCAATTTAGAAGGCATCGATCGTTCGGGGATCGTTAACGGGTGAGAGCATTTAATGTAAATTTAGATATAAAAGTGAGCCGATAGGCCACTTCATTGTGCTGGTAAAAAATAAATAACGCTGTTCGCACTGGTGTAATGTTACTTTACTTCCTATACTTCACATATTATTGCTCTTCTGCTTATCTCGAAACACTAGGAACATTTTCCATCTTAAAAATACCGTCTTCCAGGGATGCCATGATTTGCGTGACAGAATGACCTATCGTCACGAAAGCAAATATTCGAGGGATAATTTTTCCGTAAAACAGCAAAGTGCCGCCAATTATTTTAACTGATACTTGAAAAGTATCCTTTTGACTCTGCATCAATACTAAAAGAACGTTCCTGGTAAGTGCCACTTTCGAGATTACGTGACTTCAACTTAGATACTTTTTCAAAAGTTGACCCGTCACGCTAAGGAAACTGTGTTTGTGCGACGTTTTTTCCGCGGTATTTCCATAATACAAAAGGAAATCACTTTTTCCAGAGAGAATGAAGGTTATTCTATGCTAGTATCGAATTTGTTTTTAATCGGAAACACCGTTTAGAACACAGCAAGTCTAGAAGTTTACCCATTTTCTTGCATTTTCACAGGGCCCGTCAGAGCATTTCAGGGTCAAGGTCATCAAAGCTCAAATTTTCTTAATAGAACCGAATTCCACCAAACAAACTATGTTTTTTGTTACTTGGGCATCAAGTGTCTTCGATAAGCAAAGTATGAGCGAAATCTATTTCTGAATCTGAAATGACTCGGAGGATTTTACAGAGACAGCCTCTTAACAAAAATCTCACGTTACATACTTTGAAACTCAGCCAAGAAAAGAAAGGCTTCCACACCGCTTGCACGTGAATATTATCCAATCAAAATAGAGTATTTTTGCTTACACGTCAATCAAACTTTGAAATCCTAGAGGGGGGACTTCTTTCACCAATTGTCATGATACCTACACTGTCGTTTTCGGGTGAAAACAATTATATGCTGGGCCCTTAGGCCCAGCATAAAAATATTCTCGTGATTTGGCGCCAATTTAGCGATATGTGGTGATTGTGTGTGTACTAAAACGAGAGAAAGGCAGGAAGCCAACAGTATAAAATTCCCGACTCGCTTGTAAATAATCGCCGATTTCTCCCCGAAATCACCACTTAAACGCCATCCGATTCCGGCACAAAACAGAACGATGACCAGACTTCTCAGACACATTAACGCATGCAGCCGATAAACGCCATTTCTCGATGCGAAAATGCCAGCGAAAGCTCGGCAAATTCGATTCCTAGATCATCGGACAGTTATGCATGGACCAGGAAAAAAAAACCCTTGGTGCCAATTTGAATCCCTACCACCCCTCACCTAGTGACAATTTTTCAAACGTTCGTTCAAACTGTGTGGGCCGACCTCACCCGGCTGGGGAAAAATGTGCCGATAAAACCTACCAGAGTTTTACAGCGTGACTGTGGCTGTAGCTATATAAACGCTTTCCTTTCGAGGTGGCTTTCATTTCGTCGCCAGTCGATCAATTGCAGTACTGTATAGTGTCAAATTTGTATATTAATATGCAGAGACTTAATGAACAATTGTTATCAATTTTTTTCTGAAGCAAGAGGTCACCACATTTATCTTCGATATTATACTCACAGTTCCTTAATTCTGAGAAGAATTTTGAATCTGGATCAAGATCATCACCAAAACTAAAGTTTTTATGCGTCTCAGATGATATGGGATTAAACCTCAGATAAGATAATATATCTGGATCAAAATGAATAGGTTTATTCAATTGCTCAAACATAGCCAATCGAAAGCATTCATCGTCTAAATAAGTAAACGGTAACTCATCCAGCAATGATTCGAAATAAAACAGTTTTACGTACAAAGTATACTTATCTCTCTAAGGTTATCCTCGAGTCTTTTCTGAAGATACTATAGCCGTCCGGAAATACCTCATTGTTTGTAATGCATCGATCAATTCCAACTGCTACCCTCTCCCGGGGCATACCCCGGGGATTTTTCAGGCCCTGTGTCCCGGGAGCGGGGAATTTGTACAGCAAACATGTTGCCACGGGGTGGGGGTGGGGAATGGTTGATCGTAAAAGACCAAGATGGCCGCCAAAAGGAGAGGTCGCCTAAATCAGCCCGTACTTTCACCGACCAGTGCATTTGCAGAAACGAAAAATAAATTTCAAAGTAAAAAGGTGAAACTAAAAATGGACAAAGAACCGACACGGCATAGTGTTCGAACTCCAAGGCAAGTCATCATTTCGACAACCGATCGCAAACGCGGCCAGATTCCCGTTTCTTTTACCCGTGGGCGGGGAATTTGTAATTTTTGGTGGCCCGGGGGCGGGGAATTTTCTAGGGGGGGGGGGGGGGGGGAAGATGGACGATGGCAACAGTTGGAATAGATTGATGCATAGTGTTGGGGTGTAGCCAGGATTCGTTACCCAAGATGATGTTTGGTTTATGTTCATTGATGATGGCTGCAATGTCAGCTACTTTGTTTTTCAAGCTTCGGCAATTAATTATGAGGCAGCTCAATGGGGAACAACTCGTGTGGTTGTGGTGTTTGTGTCTTTCTTTTTGGTGATAAGGTCCAAGCGTTGCCTCGTCCAGAACAGCGAATTGGTTTGGTGAAGACAGTGAGTCAATGAAGGCATTGCAGAATAAGTTGAGACGTTTGGAAATTCGGCTGAATATTTTCTCCAAGGAGTAGTAGTGAGCAAAGCAGTCCGCTGCGACCGATCGGCATGTTGGATTTGTTTTGCGAGATTTGTTGAAGGGCTTCGTTTCCAAGTAGAGAGATTTTTCTCTGGGCTAGTTGTGTACTGAAAAGAAATCCAGGGATTCCCCGGGTTGTTTACATCTTCCGTGGAAGTTTCCATGGGTTTATGCTTAAGAATACAGGCTAGTAAGACTAGCGCGAACGGAGCGGTAAACCGCGTGGCCGCCATTATGCCAATCGATAGAGACCACGTTTACAAATTAGTCTTTATTGCGGAACATATATAGTAATGACTGTTTAGTTATGTTCCCTTACAGTGTTAGCTAATACACACTGAATTATCGAGTTAAAAACTACAACTATAGCATAATGAAATACAGTAAGAACTACAAGAATCTAAATTTAACAAGACTGGATTGCCAGTGAGCTCGTTGGGTGGGGTCGAGACCAGAAGAAACTAAATTGGAAAGTAGGGACAAGAGCAAAACTCCCAAAAGAGAGTTTCAGTTTCTCACCAGAAAAATATCACACAGTATAGATAACTTGACTTTTCACACCTTGCTCAAATGAAACCTATTGGTATAAATTGTCATTACAACACTCATACACTTGCTTCTTAAAGGTTGAGCGACTCTGCATTTTGGGCTTTGGAGTGAAAAGTTAGCCAACAAGAAAAGAATAATGTGTGACTTATCTTTTCATGCACAGTCGATCCACGATAAGCTAGGCTTCGCTTCAATACTTATGTTTTTTTACTAAATGCGTTTCTTCTATGAGGCTTTCGAGTATTCGCGCTCTGTAACAAATATAAATTGAAAGCGAGGAATGTAACATGAGACTTGTTTACAATATTATTGCGGTTTTGTTCACAGCGTGTTCAGTCATTTGTGACTAACAAACTCAATGTTCTGGACTATTTCGGTGTATTTGCTCGCGGCTGCGGCGACCTTAAAAACGGAGTTTGTTTGTTTTCGTTTTTGACTCATGGATGCGTAGCATATCTGGGAGTCATTGGTGTCTACAATCTGTCGCTCACTCACTCGGTGTGTTAGCTTTTTGGCGCGGTTGCTAAGTCAGTACGTGTCTCACCATGGCGGTGAGACGGCTGAATGTTTGTCAAATTCTGCTATGAGCTGCCGCCAAGTTTAACAGAGCCTCAACAAAACCTGTGATTAACATTGCCACAGCTGTAGCTGCACTCATCCGGAGCTCTAATCACAGTAAAAGCAGGCAGATGTTAGCAACTGTAAACGATATCATCTTCCGGCGTAACCTTTGCCCTGATCAATGAGATGAATCAGCAGTGCTTTGATGTCGGGCCAATGTTAGCGTAAACTGTATATCTAAGCAATGTCGCCGCCAAGCTCGCCTCATTGCCTATAGCCTTTCGAAAGTTCTGATTCGGATTCCCTAAAGTTCGATTATACGATTGGCAGGCCATATTTGTCGCACTTGTGGCAGTTAAAGCCTTGACCAGCTGGTCACGTTCATCACGCAAGTTGCAATACCTCCATATACAGATTTCAATGCAAAAATTTATGTCAACCTTTGTCCGAATAGATGTGTTGTACGTCGCGTGGCCAAGAAATACGCATAGTGATCCACCTGGCTGCTTCTTTTCTACGGCTTCCGAGTGCCACAAATCATAAAACTACTAGAAATACGATAATCGCAGATACCCCCTCGCTCTGCCATTGATGGGACTTTTACTTTGGTACTCCCAACAAGAGTAGCCTTTGTTTTACCGAAATGTTGACTCAATCTTTTCTTCGAAGTCAAATGCTACACGCAAAGGAAGGAAAAAAAGAATGGTGTGTGTTATACTTTTGCGTTGAAAAAAAAGAAAAAAGGAATCGATTGCGTGACGAAGTACGTATTTCCCACGGTCGGCACGACAAAATTAATTATTTATACAGTCTGCCAAGCACGTTCTCAAAATCTAATACTCAAATTTTGAAGTTGGTCGGCCGTCGTAGTAACACTGATTTTCCAATTTTGAATTCATAGGCAGTACAATTAAATAGGCTTCCTTTGCAATTTGTTTTTACTCTGGATTGCATGCACAAGACTCAGACATGCATGTTTAATGAGCTCGAATTGTTTTGTATGTGAACCCGTTCAAAACAACACGATTTCTCCCAGAATCAAAGCAAAACTTGAACAGTTTACTTCAAATTATACATGGGCTTCAGACCTAGTCATACTTCTAAGGGCTTGTGAACGATTCTCGCTGCAATCACCGCATGTCAAATTACAGTATTTGTTACAGTTTTAGTCTTGAAAGAAATATGAGACATCTGACTAAATCATGCAAGACTCCAAGTTCCGATTGCTCTGAGCCAATACGGTAGCCGAAACTGGCGACAGAAGCGTATTAAAACAATACTTCGAGGGGAAATGATCAGCATACAGATTTTAATACATTCTTGAAGTGATCGAGTTACAAGATACGGGTAGAATATATTTGTCACGGTGATTGTTCGCTTTCCACTGACTAACCTTTGTTGCTTGTCCTTTCTGAATAAGGATCTGAGTTTAACACAAGACGGCGTCTGAAGCTCCCGATTTGCTTCCAAGCGCTGTTCCCTTTGCGGAGCCGTTTCTTCGGCACGCTTCCGTTCATGATGCTGTCGGTTATAAAATGTTTGTCGTCTTTTCTCTAGGCGTATTTGGCGCTGTTCGATTGTTTCACGATTTCGCCTTGCCCGTGTTAGTTCCCTTCTCTTTTGCAGACGAGCTTCGCGAGACCGTGCTGTGTCAAGTTTTCCAGTTTTCAAATTCATTTTCGTGAGCGCCTGAGTTACGTACAGTTGTTGCTTCGTTCAAACCTTTGTTTGACCTCGCTTTGACGCTAATCGATAATTATTATTACGTCATTGCCTTAGAGGTCGCCCTATGACAGACTGACTGACTGACTGACGAACATTAGATTTCGAGATGGCGACTCGCTTGGAGTCTCCACACAAAGCAAATTTGCTGCATTAGCGCCGTGATTATTACCCTCACTTCGCTTCGCTTCGCTCGGGGAAAACTAAACAATGATATGAAATCAGATTCCTGATTCATTTGTTTACCGCCTTTGCGGTCAAGGTATTCGTTGCACATATATGTATTTCACTTTGAAAGACATGGAACTTCGATATCAAAAATTGAAGGAAAGCTTTGTGTGCCCAAAGTTCGTCGGGACTAAATAATTAGCGGCGACAGAGTTATTTGCAATCCTGTAGCGGTAGCCATTAAATATAATCGAATCCATCAAACATTTGTTTACGGCTATGACGGTGAACTTAAAGAACGCAAGCCAAAAATCGAATGGAAGAAACATTCAACAGGCATTGTGCGATAAGCAGAAGCATTTTTTGAGCCAACAGATGTCATGTACAGTGTAAAGCATAAATCGCCATTGTTTTATGGGTAAAGCTCATCGTAGCTTTGGTTTCCGTTTTCCTATCACTCTGTCACAAATAGGAAATTGTTACAGCCGTTTCGGTTTCAAGTTTGGTATGTAGTCTCCTGTCGAGTTTCCGACCGTTTCGGACATTTTTTTTTTTTTTTTCGTTATGCATTGCCTTGTTGAGTGAGGCCCGGGATTGCAGAATATACAGTTTATATCAATACTGTATATAGTGTATATATATATACTGCCATTTCATATATTGTTGTATGATATATATACAATATATACAGTATTGATATAAACTGTACATTCCCCGGTGTTCTTAATGTCTTTATATACAGTATATAGTCAAAAGTGTATAAAGTGTATAGAGCAAGAATCTGGCAAAATATCCTAAGTCTATTCTGTCTAAAGTGTCTATAGTGTATACATGCATTTCAAATGCAACACGAAACTCTAGTAAACCAGTGAAACCTTCCCTCCCAAAAGCAAAAGGTTTTAAGATAGGGCTACTTAATATAAATGGCCTATTAACACATGTGGACCAACTTAGACTCTTACTGACCGACATCAATTTCGACGTGCTTGCGATAAATGAAACAAAAATAGATTCCTCAATCCTCAGTGGCCTTGTTGGGGTTGAAGATTATTATCTAGAAAGAAACGATCGCAACAAAAACGGTGGTGGAGTCGCCTTATACATCCGCAAAAACATAAACTATGTAGTCAGGGAAGACTTAGTTCCAAATGATTTGGAGATGATAGCAATAGAAATCTCAAGACCTAAAACCAAACCACTTATAGTAAGTACATGGTATACAATTTCGTTGAGAAGGTAGGTGTCCGTACGATTCGCAAAACCTCGCCAACAACGTCGACAGCGTCCTTTCGTATTCATCCAGTCGCCGAGCCAAGAATTCCGAAGTATCGCAGAAACCTGAGACATTCAAGTGTTCCTCTGAATTTTTAATCAGTCTAGCCAAGGAGAAAAAAAAAATCTTCACTGTTTGGTAGCCAACGCGCCGCCATTTTCCTCACAAGTCAAAGCGCTCCTGCCATATTTGGCATTACACTTTCTGATTTCCGCTTCCGGTCTCTCGACTCGCATTGTTTTCTCGACTCGAATATTTTTCTCGACTCATTTATTTTTGTTTGGACTCGAATTTCTTTACGCGAATTGACTTCCGCTTCCGGAATTAGTTTTCGACTCGAGTTTATTTTTCTCGACTCGAAAAATAAATTTTTTGGAGTAACATTCTTAACTTTTGGAAACGTATTTTGATTTTTGACTTCAGTTTATAGTTTTAATATTTTTGTCCGCAACGGAACGCCATAGTCTACTACCGACATCCTTCCAGTAAACTAGACAATTTTCTTGATGACCTGGAATCAACACTTAACAAAATACACAGTGAAAACAAATATTGCATTATAATGGGAGACTTTAACATAAATCTTTTAAATTTTGAAACTAACTCCTCTACCAATAGTTTCCTTAATACAATGAATACATTCTTCTTTCATCCTCAAATCCTACAACCCACACAGATAACACACCATTCTGCAACCCTTATAGATAACATTTTATTTAACTCTTACGAGCATAATATAATCAGTGATAACTTGTTATCTGACATTACTGATCACCTGTCAAATTTCCTCATTATAAATAAACTTTCTGCCTGTCCACATGATACAATTATATATAAAAGAGATTATAGTAACTTTATAGCTTCTTCCTTCATTCAAGAAATAGCATCAGTTAAGTGGGATCATGTCTTGCCCGTAAACAATGTTAATGGAATATTTGACAGTTTCCTTACTAAAGGTAATTATATTTTTAATAAACATGTCCCCATGAAGAAGTTATCCAAAAAGGAAATCAAAACTATGTCTAAACCATAGATTTCCCCAGGGATAATAAAATCTATTAATCACAAAAATTTTCTTTTCAAAAAGTACCTGACTACTAAGAATTCTTACCACCATTCTAAATACAGTTCATATCGTAACAAACTAAATTCCATAACTAAGGCAAGTAAAATATGTATTTGAATAAATACTTCTCCCAAAACAGCAATGACATGAAAACATTTGGAAGGGTATCAAACAAATAATAGCACTAAAACCCCAAAGCTTACATCTCCCATCTAAAATTATTAAGAATAATTCAACTATTATTAATGCCAATGCAATTGCAAATGGTTTTAACGAACATTTCTCGAATATTGGGAACACCTTGGCTATTTCTATACCACCCACTAGTCTATCTCCTATAGAATACCTTAACACTCAACAGGCTAATAGTTTCTACCTAACTCCTGTCACTAGAAATGAAATAGAAACTGAAATTGAAAACCTTAATCTTCTAAAGCTGCAGGTCCCTTCAGTATCCCTACTAAGCTATTAAAACTACTAAAAGAATATCTCTCAAAACCTCTTGAAATCTTGTTTAATGCTTCCTTCAGTTCTGGTACTGTCCCTGATAACTTTAAAGTAGCTCGAGTAATACCATTCTTTAAGAAGGGGTCTCGCACACAACTAAACAATTATCGACCTATATCACTTCTTCCTATACTCAACAGAATCCTATAAAAATTAATGTACAAACGTCTAATTAGTTTCATAAAAAAAAACAACAATATCCTCTACGATAAACAATTCGGCTTTCGTTCTATCCATTCTAACCGTACATGCCACCATGCTAATAATAGACAAAATTGATAAAGCAATCGAGGAGGGATGCTACTCATGTGGCATCTTCCTTGATCTTAGCAAAGCCTTTGATACTGTGAATCATGATATCCTTCTAAACAAACTCTCCCACTATGGAATTCGTAGAACTGCAAACGATTGGTTTAAGTCATATCTTAGTAACAGAAAACAAATGGTCTCAATTGGAAGTACTATGTCTGACCGTAAATCTATCACATGTGGAGTGCCACAGGGTTCTGTACTTGGTCCCCTTCTCTTCCTTTTGTACATAAATGATTTCCAAAATTGCACTAAAATCTTTGACTTTCACTTCTTTGCTGGTGATTCAAATTTATTTTACACTAATAAAAGCTTCTTAGCTATGGAAACAGTCATGAACAACCACCTTGAAGCTGTTAATAACTGGCTAATTTGCAATAAACTCTCTCTATATATTGAAAGATCTACAATCCTGGCCAAAAGTATGTGGGACACTCTGCAAAAATGCTATTTTTCAACATCACTCTTGTTGAACAACAAAAGTGGCTCCCCCCTCCCCCTATACAATGTTGCTTAAAGAGTGTGCACTTTGAGCACACTCAGTCAACATTGTATGGGGGGCGGGGGGCGGGAAGTGTCATCATTTGCACATAAAAAGCTAAGTGTCCCATGACTTTTGGCCAGGATTATCTCTATAATGTGAGTTAATTAAAAAATTTATCCATATCTTCTAGAGGATTTGATGTATTGTGGCCAAACTTGGCTGGGTAATTTTTATAAACGCTGTGCATGTATTTGTGATATATTTACTGCAAAATAATTATTTTAGCGCGAGTTTTCGGTGATATGAGGGTGAAAATAGGGGTTAATTTAAGAAAAATGTCATAAATTGGCGCGAAATTGAGTAGCCAACTTTTGAAGTAAGTGTTATAACAAGTGTTGATTCAGAGAAGGCACTAACGGAAATATTTTTGATTTTTTATCTGTCTAGATGTATTTTTTCTGAAAATTCAATGAAACCGGATACCTACAATTACAACTATAAAGCATGCAACGCACTTCCCCAGTCCCAGCGGGCTTGGTCAGATATTTAGCGGTACACTTGTTCACAATTCACCCATAATTCACAGTACGGTTCCCACTTGCGTTTATCCCCGAACGAAGTGAGGGAAATACTAACGACGCTAATGCAGTAGTATTATCGTCTTATCGGAGACTCCAAGCGGGTCGCCATCTCGAAATCTAATGTTCGTCTGTCAGTCTGTCAGTCTGTCGTGCGACCTCGTCCCCAGTTCCTCTCGCGTCGCTGCAGAACCAATAACAAAGGCCGGATCGATCACGTGTGACCCTGTAATTTTACTCGCAATAAGAGAAATCAGATTGAACGAAGCAACTACAGTATATCGTAGCTGTGTTCACGAAAATGGAAAACTTGAAAACCGGAAAACTTGAAACACAACAGTCTCGCGAAGCTCGTCTTCAAAAGAGAAGGGAACAGGCATGAGCAAGGCGAAATCATGAAACGATCAAACAGCGCCAAGTTCGTCTAGAGAAAAGAAGAAAATCATGTTATGACCGACAGCACGAAGCGTGCCGAAGAAGCGACTCCGCAAAGAGAACAGCGCCTGAAAGCAAATCGGGAGCTTCAGAAGCAAAAGCGGGCCGAAGAAAATACTCCGCAAAGAGAACAGCGCCTGAAAAGAAGCAAAAGCGGGCCGAAGAAAATACTCCGCAAAGAGAACAGCGCTTGAAAGCAAATCGGGAGATTCAGACGCCGTTTTGTGTTAAATTCAGATAGGACAAGCAACAAAGGTCAGTCAGTGGAAATCGAACAATCACCGTGACAAATATAATTATTCTATCCCTCTTCAAGAATGTATTAAAATCTGCACGCTGATCATTTCCCCTCGAACTATTGTTTTAATAATCTTCTGTCGCCAGTTTCGGCTACCGTATTCGCTCAGAGCAATCGGAACTTAGAGTCTTGAATGATTTAGTTAGATGTCTTATTTTTTCTTTCAAGACTAAAATGCTGTGTAATCTGACACGCGGTGATTGCAGCGAGAATCGTTCACAAGCCCTTTTGAAGTATGACTAGGTCTGAAGCCCGTGTATAATTTGAAGTAAACCGTTCATGTTTTGCTTTGATTCTGGGAGAAATCCTGCTGTTTTGTTCACATACAGAACAATTCGAGTTCATTAAATATGCATGCCAGAGTAAAAAAAATTGCACAGGAAGCCTATTTAATTGTACTGCCTATGAATTCAAAATTGGAAAATCAGTGTTCCTTTTTTCCCGTACTACGACGGCCGACCAACTTCAAACTTTGAGTATTAAATTTTGAGAACGTGCTTGGCAGACTGTTTGAATTAATTTGACGTGCCGACCGTGGGAAATACGTACTTCGTCACGCAATCGATTCTTTTTTCAACGCAAAAAAGTATAACACACACCATTCTTTTTCTCCTTCCTTTGCGTGTAGCACTTGAGTTCGAAGAAAACATTGAGTCAACATTTCGGTAAAACAAAGGCTACTCTTGTTGGGAGTTACCAAAGTTAAAGTCCCATCAATGACAGAGTGAGGGGGTATCTGCGATTATCGAATTTCTAGTCATAATACTGATCACAATGAGAAAGAAAATGACTCGACTATGCCTTCAGGTAATGAACAAAATCTTACTTTACGTACTATAAAAAAATGTACGATTGCGAATTAAACGAATACTATCTTTGCATCGGTTCACCTTTCAACAGCTTATAAAAAAAATAACTTTTCTTTTAAGTTATAACGATTCACCATTTTCAACTGTCCCAATTTTGGTAAATACTTTCACAAAGGGAATGATAATGGTATATACGTAAACATCGTGCTTGTTGAAGCTGTAGCAATCAATAGAGAAACTAATAGTGTATAACTGTGTTCCTAGTAAAGCAGCCCAAAACGGTAAACCGTGAGTGTGAATCGAGCGGTGATACGTGTGTGCTGAACCGTAAAAACATATCTAAGACTACGGCGGCAAACAACTCGAACCGCGGAAGACTTTGAGGTTCCACAATCTCGCGCGATGTCGCGAAACGATCTATTTTCGTTAATTCGCAAGCAAATGGCCAGCCCTCTGCTCCGCGGAAATAATTTCTTTTTCTATTTGAATTTCTGTTTTTTGTTGAATTTCGACGTCTGAGTATCGTAAAATAAACGATTAATCGATTTGAAGGTTTTATCCTCGGTTTTTAATCGTTAAAACCGTTACATTTAATTGTGACCGTAACATTTTCAATTTTACCGCGTCACAATCATATTGCTCAGCACATACGATACGAGCACGTCATTCAGTGAAATGTTCCAACTGTTTTTTATTAGGCAAACTTTGTTCGAATATATACAGAAGGTCACGAAAAACAACTATTTCAAGTTTGGCTTTAATACTTAAAAGCCTCCAGAAGTTATAGATACTTTTAGTAAAATCGCCTAATTCAGACAATCCTGGCCAAAAGTATGTGGGACACTCTGCAAAAATGCTATTTTTTCACCATCACTCTTGTTCAACAACAAAAGCGGCTCCCCCCTCCCCCTATTCAATGTTGCTTAAAGAGTGTGCACTTTCAGCACACTCAGTCAACATTGTAAGGGGGGAGGGGGCGGGAAGTGTGAAAGTGTCATCATTTTCAGATAAAAAGCTAAGTGCCCCATGACTTTTGGCCAGGATTGTAGCTAGTCATATTTCATCCACCCCAGAAAAAGCTCAATCATTGTATTTCTCTCCAAATACAAGGTAAAGCACTTAAATATGACTCTCAGATAATTAAAAGTATCTAGGTATAACAATTGACTCTAATCTAAACTGGAAAGTTAGTTAGTGTAAACCACGTGACCACAAATCTCGTTACTTTACCCTCCACCCCCTTAAGAGGGAGCTGAATTAACCTAAGGTAATTACAGGTGAAACGGCAAAACAAAAAGGGAACACTAATTGACATTTGTTTTCGGATAAATTCTATCTTTTCTATTTTGATAAACCTAATGAACTAGTAACCTCAATACCACCATTACGTAGAAAAGTCAACTATCAAGTCCATAAGCCCCGAGCTGCGAAACTGCAAAACTGCGTTAATGCAAACCACGCGACCACAAAACCCCCTTACTCTACCCCCGCCCACACCCCCAACCCCTCCTCCCCCCGCACCCGTCTAAGAAAAGGGAGCTGAATTAACCTGAGGTAATTACAAGTGAAACGGCAAAACAAAAAATGGAACACTAATTGACATTTGTTTTCGGATAAATTCTATCCTTTTTATTTTGTTCAGCTTCATAAATTTTAGTTTTGTACAGTTTATGTTTTTGCTTATTCCCTCAGTGTCGTGTCAGTCCCGTTTTCTGTTTAGATATTCCGGCTCTTTCAACAACCCAAATTTTACTAACAATTATGAAGTTCACCTAATTTGATTTTTTGAAAGCACATGCTAAATATCTACGTTTAACGTCAAATACTGCTTTTTCTTTATAGAGCCGAGCGGTGGAGGTACGTTGACTTGCGCATTTTCTGTTTGCTTTCTCCCTTCACCCCTAGCTCAGTATTGTTTCAGCCTATGGAAAGGTTATCCAATGTTCATAGTTGATTTCCGTGTAAAAGTCATAAGTCTAGTCCCAGACTGACCATGTACTGGTAGAGACGTGACGTGACGGGCTACGATTAAGCCCACAGTTCCGTAGACGTTCCCTTCGTCGCGGTGGCTAACGGCTACTTGTGGGCTAACAAAAACAATGGAAGAAACCAGAACTAAACGTAACGAAGTGAGTAAGAACATGGTAAAAAGAAAAGCGCGCACAAGAAACAATTCGCGAAAAAGGACACAGCATGGATAAATTGTACGGAGAACTACACAAAATACACTTCATAAATCATTAACTTCAGTACAACCTTCATATAGAAAAATCAACTATCAAGTCCATAACGCCGAGCTGCGAAACTGCCTTAGTGTAAACCACGTGACCACAATTCCCGTTACTTTACCCTCCACCCCCTCAAGAGGGAGCTGAAGTAACCTGAAATAACTACAGGTGAAACGGCAAAACAAAAAAAGGAACACTAATTGACATTTGTTTTCGGATAAATTCCATCTTTTCTATTTTGATAAATCTGATGAACTAGTAACTTCAATATCACCATTATGTAGAAAAGTCAACTATCAAGTCCATAACCACCGAGCTGCGAAACTGCAAAACTGCGTTAATGCAAACCACGCGACCACAAACCCCTCTTACTCTACCCCCTCCCGCACCCCCACCCACCTAAGAAAAGGGAGCTGAATTAACCTGAGGTAATTACAGGTGAAACGGCAAAACAAAAAAGGAACACTAATTGACATTTGTTTTCGGATAAATTCTATCTTTTCTCTTTTGTTCAGCTTCATAAATTTTAGTTTTGTACAGTTTATGTTTTAGCTTATTCCCTCAGTGTCGTGTCAGTCCCGTTTTCTGTTTAGATATTCCGGCTCTTTCAGCAGCCCAAATTTTCCTAACAATTATGAAGTTCACCTAATTTGATTTTTTGAAAGCATATGCTAAATATCTACGTTAAACGTCAAATACTGCTTTTTCTTTATAGGGTGGGGCGGTGGAGGTAAGTTGACTTGCGCATTTTCTGTTTGCTTTCTCCCTTCACCCCTAGCTCAGTATTGTTTCAGCCTATGGAAAGGTTATCCAATGTTCATAGTTGATTTCCGTGTAAAAGTCATAAGTCTAGTCCCAGACTGACCATGTACTGGTAGAGGCGTGACGTCACGGACTACGATTAAGCCACAGTTTCGTAGGCGTTCCCTTCGTCGCGGTGGTTAACGGCTACTCGTGGGGTAAAAAAAACAATGGAAGAAACCAGGAATAAACGTAACGAAGTGAGTAAGAACATGGTAAAAA
Source organism: Plumapathes pennacea (assembly GCA_964036295.1). Lineage (NCBI taxonomy): Eukaryota > Metazoa > Cnidaria > Anthozoa > Antipatharia > Myriopathidae > Plumapathes > Plumapathes pennacea. The sequence continues at coordinate 9,904,936 of OZ038472.1, read as the reverse complement.
GAAAAGCGCGCACAAGAAACAATTCGCGAAAAAGGACACAGCATGGATAAATTGTATGGAGAACTGCACAAAATACACCTCATGAATCATTAACTTGATATAAAAAGAATCAATTATCAAGTCCATAACGCCGGGCTGGGAAACTGCCTTAGTGTGAACCACGTGACCACAATTCCCGTAACTTTACCCTCCACCCCCTTAAGAGGAAGCTGAAGTAACCTGAAATAACTACAGGTGAAACGGCAAAACAAAAAAGGAACACTAATTGACATTTGTTTTCGGATAAATTCTATCCTTTCTATTTTGATAAATCTGATGAACTAGTAACCTCAATACCACCATTATGTAGAAAAATCAACTATCAAGTCCATAAGCCCCGAGCTGCGAAACTGCAAAACTGCGTTAATGCAAACCACGCGACCACAAAACCCCCTTACTCTACCCCCGCCCGCACCCCCCCCTCCCCCCCCCCCCCCACCCGCCTAAGAAAAGGGAGCTGAATTAACCTGAGGTAATTACAGGTGAAACGGCAAAACAAAAAAGGAACACTAATTGACATTTGTTTTCGGATAAATTCCTTTTTTTCTATTTTGCTCAGCTTCATAAATTTTAGTTTTGTAAAGTTTATGTTTTTTCTTATTCCCTCAGTGTCGTGTCAGTCCCGTTTTCTATTTAGATATTCCGGCTCTTTCAGCAGCCCAAACTTTCCTAACAATTATGAAGTTCACCTAATTTGATTTTTTGAAAGCATATGCTAAATATCTAAGTTTAACGTCAAATACTGCTTTTTCTTTATAGGGGGCGGTGGAGGTAAGTTGACTTGCGCATTTTCTGTTTGCTTTCTCCCTTCACCCCTAGCTCAGTATTGTTTCAGCCTATGGAAAGGTTATCCAATGTTCATAGTTGATTTCCGTGTAAAAGTCATAAGTCTAGTCCCAGACTGACCATGTACTGGTAGAGACGTGACGTCACGGGCTACGATTAAGCCCACAGTTTCGTAGACGTTCCCTTCGTCGCGGTGGTTAACGGCTACTCGTGGGCTAACAAAAACAATGGAAGAAACCAGGAATAAACGTAACGAAGTGAGTCAGAACGTCGTAAAAATAAAAGCGCGCAAGAAACTACTCCCGAAAAAGGACACAGCGTGGCTAAATTGTACGGAGAACTGCACAAAATACACCTCATGAATCATTAACTTCATATAAAAATAATCAATTATCAAGTCCATAACGCCGAGCTGGGAAACTGCCTTAGTGTGAACCACGTGACCACAATTCCCGTTACTTTACCCTCCACCCCCTTAAGAGGGAGCTGAAGTAACCTGAAATAACTACAGGTGAAACGGCAAAACAAAAAAAGGAACACTAATTGACATTTGTTTTCGGATAAATTCTATCTTTTCTATTTTGATAAATCTGATGAACTAGTAACTTCAATACCACCATTATGTAGAAAAGTCAACTATCAAGTCCATAACCACCGAGCTGCGAAAATGCAAAACTGCGTTAATACAAACCACGCGACCACAAAACCCCCTTACTCTACCCCCGCCCGCACCCCCCACCCCTCCCTCCCCCCCCCCCCCCCCCCGCACCCGCCTAAGAAAAGGGAGCTGAATTAACCTGAGGTAATTACAGGTGAAACGGCAAAACAAAAAGGGAACACTAATTGACATTTGTTTTCGGATAAATTCCTTTTTTTCTATTTTGCTCAGCTCCATAAATTTTAGTTTTGTACAGTTTATATTTTTGCCTATTCCCTCAGTGTCGTGTCAGTCCCGTTTTCTGTTTAGATATTCCGGCTCTTTCAGCAGCCCAAACTTTCCTAACAATTATGAAGTTCACCTAATTTGATTTTTTGAAAGCTTATGCTAAATATCTACGTTTAACGTCAAATACTGCTTTTTCTTTATAGGGAGTTTGCCGAGAGGTACGTTGACTTGCACTTCTGTTTGCTTTCTCCCTTCACCCCTAGCTCAGTATTGCTTCAGCCTATGGAAACGTTATCCAACGTTAATAGTTGATTGCCGTGTAAGAGTCATAAGACTAGTCCCAGACTGACCATGTACTGGTAGAGGCGTGACGTCACGGACTACGATTAAGCCCACAGTTTCGTAGGCGTTCCCTTCGTCGCGGTGGTTAACGGCTACTTGTGGGCTAACAAAAACAATGGAAGAAACCAGAACTAAACGTAGTGAGTCAGAACGTCGTAAAAACAAAAGCGCGCAAGAACTACTCCCGACAAAGAACACAGCATGGCTAAATTGTACGGAGAACTGCACAAAAAACACCTCATGAATCATTAACTTCATATAAAAAGAATCAATTATCAAGTCCATAACGCCGAGGTGCGAAACTGCCTTAATGTGAACTACGTGACCACAAATCCCATTACTTTGGCCTCCACCCTCTTAAGAGGGAGCTGAAGTAACCTGAAATAATTACAGGTGAAACAGCAAAACAAAAACAGAACAGTAACTGACAATTACTTTTGGATGGATTCTATCTCTCTTGTTTTGTTCAGTTTCATAAATCTTACTCTTATACAGCTTTTGTTGCTGCTTATTCCTTCAGTGTCGTGTAAGCCCCGTTCTCTGTTTGGATATTCTGGCTCTTTCAGCAGCCAAAACTTTCCTAACAACTATCCTAACAACCATGACTGCAAATGGTCCATCTCTGTTCCATATGGTTACTACGTGAGTCTCGAGTTCAGTTCATTTTCCCTTGAGAGGCATAGTACATGCCGCTACGACTACGTGGAGATTCGTGACGGCTCCACAGCGCATGATCCACTCCTTGGGAAGTATTGTGGCCACAAGATTCCTCCTAGAATTATTTCCAGTGGCAATGACATGCATGTGTATTTTCGATCAGACGGAGCTATATCCAAAAGCGGCTTCTCTGCAAAATTCGTGGCTCAAATTTCAATTGGTGAGTGTAATTCCAACTCTGGTGATCCACTGAAAAGTGAATTTTTAGTTGGTCCTTGAAGCACACACGAGAGTCTTCGGTGCTTAGTTCTAGGAAAAATAGACAATCAAACGAGGTTATATTAAGATATTATTGTATTCAATATGCATTTGTCAGAGTGATAACTAAAAGTTTGGAATTTCATCCAATTAACATTTAGCTTTCGAAAGCACTGTGCATATTTTATTATGAAAATGCTGGCTTTTCTCTTAGTCGATGGCAGATGGAGCTCGTGGAAGGACTGGATGAAAAGCAAGCGGCCGTGCAACAGGAGTATTTTGATTGGAAGAAGATCATGCACAAACCCACCACCTTCACGTCGGGGCAAAAGCTGCTCTGGGGAATCCCTACTGATAAGACAGGACCTGAGAGAAACAGAATGCCCAGGTTTTTCATTTTTCCTATTTTCTTAAGTTGGTTTCAGGAGTCCAGAATAACTTGTCTCTTGACAGTGTTTGTTTACTAGCAACAGTGATCATTAGAAGTGAAAACTAAAAAGTATATGACGTATAAATAGCAGACATTTTAAAATTATAATCACCACAAACTGCAGAAGTAGAGTTGGGCTCTAGAAATGAAAAACGGCTAGGGCTGATTGTGATTGATCAAATTAAAAAAGATGACAAAAAAGAAAGAAAGAACTGATCTTAACTTGTGAGTCTATCAGGTTTCAGAAAGTTTGGACAAGAAATAACTGTATGACCTGTAATCCTAGTAAATGTAAAGAACTTGCCTTTGTGAAAAGAGGCAATGCACAGGTCTTTGATAGAGTAGCTGGAATACCTCAGGTTAAGGAACTTGTTCAACTGGGTGTTACTTTACAGTCTGACACCAGGTTTAACATTCATGTAAAGAACAAACTCACAAAAGCGAACAAGTCTCTGCATGTGCTCAGGATGCTTAGAAGAGAGGTCTACAATCAAACCGAAACTGACTACCTATTCAATTCTATTGTACTACCATACATCTCGTATGGGCTTGCGGTGTATGGAACCTCTGAAGCTGAACTAACAACAATCCAGTGTTTTTGGATAGATGTAAAAAGCGTAGATATATCTCATATAGCATAGACATCCACGATCTTTTAGAAAAACAAGATAAAAAAATACGCACTAAAGCTATGGGCTTAGAGGGCCACCCGCTGTATTACACGTTGCCGGTGGTCAAGAACGCCAGCCGTGAAACCTAAAGTAAGCACGAAGCGTTTTATGGGTTATTTTGTAAACCGCCTAATTTTTAAATACGAGTTAGTTTTTTAATTCCATCAGAAGTCTTTAGTATATGTTATTGCTATTTCATGTACTGTAGCTTGCTTTTTTGCCCAGTTTTATATTCATAATCTTGTAACATAGAATATGTGTGTTTATCTTATGAAATAAAGACTCATTATTATTATTATAAAGAGAGTGGCAAACGTTTAAATATCAACAAAAATTAGGATACTTTAGTATGAGAGGGGGGACTAGTGTCTTCTGTAGCCATTACTAAAGTCTTGTGATTTTTAAGAGCTTGGTTTCTGATGAACCAATTGCACTGAAACGTAAAACGCTTACTTATTTGGGTGTGCTCTTTCTTGTGACACTGGTTGTTTCTTTAATTTGATTAATTGTGCACAGTCGATCCCATTCTTTTTTCATATCTAAAATGGCAAATTCATTAATTATATCTTAGCAAAACGTCGTCAGCCTTCGCGCTAGGTTTTTGAGAAGTGTAACGCTGTGCTCAAAATATGCTTTTGAAGGTCTAAAAAGGCATCTTTCTCGTGAACATAAACACGGTCAAATACGGCCCGTTTACAAGAGACAGGGTTACCCTAGCGCTTTAAGATTTCTACTTTTTTAAGCACCGTGTTTACAAACGGGCGGGATAACATAATTTAAGTACCCAGACCATACTTTGCTCTTGTAAACGATTCGCTAGGGATAAATCACTTACCGGGGACAAGTGAATTCTGGTTACCATACGGACCTCTTCGCTCATCGGATGGCCAGTAATCGTTTGAAAACAGCAAAAATTACAAAGAATATATGGTCGCGTGGCACCCAAACATTTAAACAAAAATCCTCCTATTGTCAATACGAATAAGTGTTCTTTTCGTGACAATTAGATTTTAAACCACGCAACAATCTATCTTAAGTTAGAAGACTTTTGTAACCAAAAAAGGCTGGTTACGTCACTGCCTTAATCTTTAGAACGACTAATACTCGGTTCATCCATATTTACATATCCAGTGGTAGAATGCATCCAGACCCTAGGGTTGGAGGACGGAAGGATTTCAGATAGCCAGATTTCTGCATCATCCGAGTGGGACGCAAACCATGGAGCTTCTTATGCAAGGTTGAACTTGCAAGCAGATGAAGGTCGACCGGGCGCATGGTCTGCTAAAACCAATGATGCCAACCAGTGGCTGAAGATAGACATCGGATATGTGACAAATGTGACTGGAATAAAAACACAAGGTCGACCGAACCATGTTCACCATTGGGTGACTAAATACACTGTCTCGTTCAGTCAAGACAACAAGACCTACCAGGAATACAAGCAAAATGGAACTGCGAAGGTAAATTGTCCACAACAAACAGCTAAAGGGAGACTTCCACATAAAAGATGGTGGGGATGCTCGTCAGGAAGTTTCGTTTTGTCCCTAAGAGGTACTAAGATGGGCTTGTCTTGAGCCTATTTTGACCCCTGAGGGGTACCAAGTTATACGACATCAAATGACATTTACAGAATTTTAAAATGTGATAATAATAATAATGTACCGTTGACAACAGTTTTGTCTGGTGGCGTAAAAAGTACATTCTTGCGCAACCTAAGTGGTACCAAAACCCATAATTTTGACCTCTGAAAGGTAAAAGGAGCTTCCCCGCCCATTTTATGTGGGCATGGGCATGGGCATGGTGCACTTATGTTTTATGCTGATCGAGTTTTGGGAATCTCTTACGATAACCGCTCTCTTAATTTGAAGGAATTTTCTGCAAACTCAGACCGCAATTCCATCGTCCACCAAGTTCTATCGCCTCCCATCCTGGCCCGTTATATTCGTATTCATCCAACAAGCTGGAACAATCACATATCCATGAGAGCTGAGCTGCTGGGATGTGTTGCAGGCAGGTCTTTTCACTATATTTACAAAAGTTTTTGGCTTACTATTTTGTTGATCATTCTGATCATGAGCCATCTGCAATCCGAGGTTTTATTATTTTGGCATTGATGCTAAGTCATGATAAGTTCTGCTATCTCAAAAGCAATATTGTCATGCTAAAGTCTGCTGACTGCACATTATAAACAAAATAAACGTAACAAGCAACCTAAACAGAAGAAATTAGACGAACAGTACTCAAAAATGGTAAAGTAAACAAAAACGGAAAACATGGCCGCCCGAATACGAGAGGCTACGACAATTTAATTATAAGAGTGAACCTAACTTCTGCAGCAGTTACACATATAATCCCCGAGCTCTACGAGGGTAATAATCACCTAATGACGCAGTATCGCGCTGTTTTTTGAGACTCCCAATCGGGTTGCCATCTCGGAATTTAATGTTGTCCGTCGGTCTGTCAGGCGTACGACCTCCAGACGAGGTGGCTAAGCACTCAAATTCAAAGCGATGGAGTACCGACGGCATTGATTTTATATCACAATATACTAGAAATACAATAATCGCAGATACCCCCTCACTCTGGCATTGATTGGACTATTACTTTGCATTGGCAGAAATATCGGACAAGATGGCTGCCCCGCATGCGCATTGACTCACACAATCCGTTGGCTCTCTCTCAGATCAATAACGGAAAATGTATGGGAGAGATCACAAATTGCATAATTAATTGTTCCTGACGAAAAACCGGCAAAATGTCCAGCTCGGTAGTTGTAGTTATGGCTTAAAGACATCGTTTTAACCGTAGCTCGGTACAGTATTTCGAGTCCTTCATTCTTCTTTCGAGCGGTAAAACTTACCTTCATTTCACGCTCCGTGAGCACACTGTTTCTTTGTAATTTTCGCAATTAAGCTACATTTCAAGTCCGTTTTCCGATGACTTGCTTGTGTCGGGTACAGTTTGTCCAGCTCGCGATATCGAGTCGAAGCCTTATAGAGATCAGTCCGTAGAGCCCAAAATGACCTTCGTCTTTTGAGCTTTAATCTTCTCTAAGCCAAAATATATTGCCATGTTTCCTCTAACTCGATGCCATTATGGAAGGCCCGTAGGCGAAGAAACCACGACCGTGAGATCAATCTGCCATGTTTTCTGGCCGCCATGTTTTGTTATGTCAGTTCCTAGTCCTCCTCAGTCTTAAGTAAGGGTGCCTGACTGGTTTGGTAGGAACGGGGAGGGTTTTTGTGGAGTTTTTGCCGATTTGCAGGACAGTCATGTCCGAGGTCAAAGGTAATTTTACAGACTATGACAGTTATTCGCTGCAGGAGATCTAGTGCAATGTTAACAAAACATATTTCTTAGATTTGGACAGCACTGTCCAGCTATTACAATCAGAATCACAAACGCTGACATTTGTTGACACTGTTCTTGGTAGTTATTTGTCAAATCTGGCAGTTTCCCAACGTTTCCATATTATTATTAATGGCAGTATTTCGAATCTAAAATTGATAAGCGCTGCTTTTGATGTACTAAAAATGCTCAATACACTGTTCTGGCCAACTTTCTCGCACAATTTAGCGGTTTATTGAAAAACTAAGGGAATAACCGCTGACATCGGCATGCGGGCTAAAAATGTCCAACATTTCTCCTGATGGGTAATGCTCAACAAGAACAGCCTTTGTTTTACCGAAGCTTTGACGCAATCATTTCTTCAAAGTCAAGTGCTGCACGCAACGAAAGCAGAAAAATATGGTGTGTTATGCTTTTGCGTTGAAAGAAGAATCGATTGCGTGACGCCGTACCTATTTCTCACGGTCGACACGCCAAATAATTCATGCAGTCTGCCGGGCACATTCTCAAACATTTAATACTTTAATAATTGCATGCAGGGGTGAAGTTGGTCGGCCGCCGTAGCACAGAAAAGAGAAACACTGATTTTACACATGGCCATTTTGTACAGTTCGGCTCAAGTAGCTCATTTTATAAAACAATTAGTTGTGGTGTACCCCAAGGATCAATCCTAGGGCCTTTACTTTTTACCATCTACATAAATGATCTACCTAATGCATCTAAGATAACACATTCCTATCTCTTTGCTGACGACACAAATATTTTTTATTCGCATAAAAACCTTAATCATTTAATAACTGTATTAAATGATGAACTTGCGCATGTTGTGAATTGCCTAAGGGCCAATAAATTATCGTTAAATGTCGGGAAAACTAATTATATGATCTTCCGTCCTAAACAAAAGAAACTGGGGCCACATATTCCATTAGTTATAGACAACAAAATTATGAAACAAGTCGAAGTCACAAAGTTTCTCGGAGTTTTTATTGATGAACATCTCACATGGAAGCCCCACATTAGCTTTGTCAATAAAAAAAAATTTCTAAATCAATTGACATCATAACTAAATATCGTTTTTTCCTGTCTTCAAAACTTATGCTGTCCTTATATTATACCCTAGTGTACCCATACCTTAATTATTGCAATATTGCATGGTCTTCGACCTATCCCTCTAATTTAAATAGACTATATATTTTACAGAAACGCATCGTCCGAATAATTACCAATACTGATTATCGCGCTCACACAGCACCCTTATTTAGGGAACTAAATATTCTTGATGTATTCAGTGTAAATTCGTTTCTAACAGCAAGCTTTATGTACTCGTACCACAATAAACTTCTACCTGACAACTTTCACAGCCTTTTTTAACTAACCGAGACATTCATAACTACAACACAAGACACACCATTGACTATAGATCACAAAACTAACAAAAAGCTACTGCAAAACCACTGCAAAACTAACATTAAACAATTCACCATCCTTCATCAAGGACCAAAAATATGGAATTCCCTACCTCGTAAATTGTTAGCCTTGCCCAGTATTTCTATGTTCAAAAAATCCGTAAAACAATATCTTGTTGAAAACCGAGAGGTAAATTAGCCCACTATAGTTGCTTCGTTTTTCTATAAAATCCCGTTTATTTATCTCTCTGGAGGAAGCCTAACCTAATCATAAGCTTTTACAGTTTCTATTAGGCTTCCTCGCCACTAGCGTATCTTAAGTAAAAGTTAGCTTAATAACATGATGTAAATATTGTTTTGTAAAACAATATTGTAAATATTGTTTTGTGCTTGTATTCAGTCCATCCTAGACCACTGCTTTGTATATAATGTTCTATTTAGATATCCATCTGTAATTGTGGTAAATAAAATGAGAAATGTCAGAAATTCGTTTCACGCATGCGAATTGATACGCGACACTTAGAAAAATACAGCGTTCGTGAATACACAATTTTAAGAGAGAAATGTATGGAGATGAAAATTTGACAAAGCTGTGCATGGTCTACAGAACCGCTGCACAATTTGCGTGGCTCTGAAATAAAATTTCAACTATTTAACTCGACATTAGTTTACGTAGTTGAATTCGGAGCTTTAACTTTCGCGCTTCCCACGAAGAAACAAAACTGCAAGTCGGCGCACTGGAAATCTCCATACATCTTCTGTTATTTTTTGATTACGTGGCGTCTTTCCGTGTTTTTCTCTTTGTCTTTTATGACTGCAAGCGAAGCTGCACAATTTGCACGGATTGATAATTGAAGAAGGGTGTTTGCACTATCGAACTTCTGGTTTAGTTTCCTCCAAGGCTAATTCCTCGTCCTTCCCACGACCGAAACAGATGGCCATAATTTTCACATTATGAGCATGTTGATGGCGTGTAACAGTGCGACAAAGTCAGGAAAAGTCAGGACAAAGTCAGCCGTGTTCACCCAATTACCACCCTGTGCTCAAAATGCTTCGTGATTTGAACCGCTGCACAATTTACGTGGCTCCTAAATATAAGTTCAACTATTTCACTCGACAAATTTTAGGTAGTTGAAATCTGAGCTTTAATTTTCGCGCTTCCCACGAAAACACAAAATTGCAAGTCGGCGCACATAAGAATACTCCATACATCTTCTGTTACTTTTAGATTACGCGGCGTCTTTGCGTGTTTTTATTTACGCTTATTGTGAACGCAAGCAAAGCTGCACAATTTGCACGGATTGATAATTGAAAGAATGTTTACACTACCGAGCTTATGGTTTAGTTTCCTCCAAGACTAATTCCTCGTCCTTTCCACGACCGAAACATATGGCCATAATTTTCACATTATGAGCATGCTGATGGCGTTACTGGAAGTCTTCACCCAAATGCCTGCGCTCAAAAATCGTCCTGCGTGATTTCACCGCGACTCGGATTGCTGCCATCTTTAGTAAACGGCAATCCCGAGCAACCAGGGGCTGTCGAAACTTTCCGAAACTAACTATAGCATCCTGGACATAGATGTATACAACACAAAACAACATTCTGCAATTCGGCTCGACGAAGAAAGACATCGTCAAATCAACAGATGGTCAATGGGCGTTTCAATGAAAAGCAATCTACACCGACGCTTTCCTATCTTCTTCGCAGGACGGCTATTTTGGGTAATTACGAGCAGTTTGTATTAAGAAAGTCACATACCATAGCTCCAATGCGTTATTCTGCTAAGCCAGCTTGTAATTACCTCCAGACTGTGTAGATCAGCGAATTCGCACATATAATTTGGCCGGGCTCCTTTATAATCCAGTAGTTTTCCCTCTATGGCGGACATTTATCGGAAAACTCTTCAGATCCAAACATGGACAAATTCAACGGATCAACTACTTTGTTGTCAGTTCTAAAATTCCAGCAAGTACTCGAGTGATGGACTTCATATACTCGACGACAGTACAAATCCTGCCATGCACGTCGAATTAGTGGCCTTTTGCTGCCTTTGAAGAGAAGTTGTCCTCACTGCTTTCACTGTTACTTATTAGCAAGTCAGAAAAGGTCCGGATCGCCAGGACACACCGAAAAAACATTTTTGAATGAAACTGGTAGCTTTGTAAACCCGCGCACAGATCTATAACTGACAGGCGGTTTGACAGGAGTCATCTCAAAATTGGACATTTGAATGGTTTACCTATTCGATGACATTTGAATGGTTTACCTATCCGTGACTTTGGTGAATGACGGCCACAGTTTATAGCAGAGACTTGTTAATGGCTCTGACAAAATACAGCTGGTAGACTTCGGTGAGCTGAGCGCAATCGAAACTCATAAATTGTCACGCTGGAAAAATTTCAGATTAAAGTTTAATACGGCTGATACTTCATTTTTTACGGACATTTCTTGTTTCAAACCCTTCGAGAAGTTTTTTTGAACATCCCTGAGTAAATATACAGTACGTATAAACGACGGCAACTCATAAAACGCAATGATGCAAAGGATATCAGACGCCAAGACAGCTCAAACCTCACATGGTCAATGCCATAATGATCGATGATTGACAGCCTCTTCTGACGTCATTGTCCCGCCCACAATTGAAACGAATTTCTGGCCATGGTTTTGAATTCATAGGCAGTACAATTTCTTTTTTTTCCGGGTCTCTTTTGCGGAGTCTGTTCTTCAGCCCGCTTTTTCTCCTGAAGTTACAAATTCCCTTCCACGCGGTGTTCTGTTCATGTCGCTTTTGATCATTCATGCGCTGTTAGCTCTGTGGAGTCGTTTCTTCGGCACGATTCTGTTCACGAAGCTGTCGGTCATAACATGATTGTCGTCTTTTCTTGAGTCAGAATATGACTGTTCGACCGTTTCACGATTGCCCATGCCTGTTCCCTTCTCTTTAGGAGAGGAACTTTGCGACATTGTTGTGTTTCCACTTTTCCAGTTTTCCAGTTTTCAAATTCATTTGCAGTACAATATTGTTGCTTCGTTCAAATCGCTCTTCTTTCTGTCGGCCACGCGTGACCGATCCTTTGTTGTTACTTATGCTGAATAACCGCGCCTGGAGGTCGTACGCCTGACAGACTGACAGACGAACATTAAATTTCGAGATGGCGACACGCTTGGAGTCTCCAATAAAGCTATACTACAGCATTAGCGTCGTGACTATTACCCTCGCGGAGCTCGGGGATAACAGATACAAGGCCAAGCAGCTCGACGGACGCCTGTAAACGGCCCGGATATTTGCTAGTGCATGGGAGGCAAGCCTCTAACCGTAAATAACAAGAAACGATTTTTTAAGGCATTGACTGGAGCGGCGACCTGAGCACAATCCCAGACACCGTTGTGTTAATACTCGGATACTCCTTCGGAAAGGACAAGCAAAATACAGTCGGAGGAAATCGAACAATGGCAAAATTTTACGGTTTGACGTTGACACTGAGAATGATCCAAGTTTTGATAAGACCGCCGCGGGCGCTCAATGCAATAGAGATTATTGGAAATTTCGAACTATATGAGGGCTGTTCTAAATTTCGAAACCACTAAAGGATAAGGTAGATGATAATGTTTGGGGTTTTGCTTCAATTGCTGGAAAAAAATCTAACACTACGAATTTCAGGAACCGGTGAGTTTTTAATAATTACAGTTGACGTGTATTTCAACAGTCGCCGTATATTTTGTGGTATGCTGCCCCGGGACTGTGATGAAGGCCAAGTAGGATTATACTGTGACCTTTTCGCTGATTTTCGAAGCTATTTCAGAGTGCCTTCGTGCAAGATAACCTTTGGCTTTCCCGTTTATATTTTAGAGCTTGTGCGACCGAGACATATATTTGCCAAATTCACATGTTTCCGAAACAAGCAACTCTTGCACATCTTGACCCCCAAAATGGCGGATAAACAAAAATCACGTGATTTATGACGTCATTTGCACAAGCCTAATAGCCTGAATAGCGCTATTCACCGGCTAAATCGCTATCAACTGGATAAGGATCTGTCCGGTGGATAGCGTAATCTTCTCTTTGAACAACCGGGGCGTGATTCCAAAGCTATACTTTTTTTTCCCACAGATAAACTGCTTCGGTTTAATGGTTTATCTCCATCTTTTGGTCGGGTTGAGGTGAGTCATAATAATTCATGGAAGTTTGTTTGTGGAAAACAATGGACCACGTACGAGAGTAGTGCTTTGTGTAAAGTCCTTCTGTATAACGGCACCAAGGATGACGGGAACGAAAGTACAACAGACTTCATAAGCAACAACATTACGGCTCAAAAATGTGAAGACATGGATAGCTTGATCAGAAACTGTACTGCAAAGAAGGATCTTCACCTCATTGAATGCAAAGGTACTTTACTACAGATGCCTCTCTTTTTTGTCTGTCGCTTTGTTTGCACTCTCTCCTAATCTCCCAAACGATTGTCTATCAATCTTGTTTCGCTAAACGCCTCTTAGCAACTTTGTAGCTATTTTCTAAACGATACTTCTTTTACGTTCCGTGTGACCTATTTTGTCACTAGAGCCATTATATTATATTTAATAGAATAAAGTGTAGTGAAACCTGTATTAAGCGGACGCCAGCTTGGCTCGCGAAGTTTTCTTCACATATTTACTGTAAGACGAACCTGTATTCAACGGACACCTCTATTAAGCGGACGTGGACACTAAAATCAGGCCATTTTGTTACCCGAAACCTGTGTTATACGTTCACTTCAAGTATTTTTAGAATGTATTTCTATTAGTTTAAGTGATTACTGTCTACTTGCGGCGGTTCCGACGGCCTCACAAATGTTGCGAAAGATTGGCGGCAATCCACAATCAAAAGGCACCTCGCTCGTGTCTCTAGATATTATGGCGCGGTTTATCAGAACTCGGCTGTATTAAGAGGACATGGGCCTGTACTAAAGGATGTCCGCTTATGACAGGATCACTGTCTAAATGAATTTAGGATGATACTAAATAAACAATTTGTTCTCGGCAACTGTTCGCTCCTTGGAGCAGATAATATCTTCGGACAACTGATTAACCGTAGTGAATTGAAATGCCTTTTTTGGTAGGCTAAGTCATCTCGTAATGTTTTTGTGACTAAATAAATAAAACTGTGTTCGGAAATTGTCAATAACTAGCGACAGTACGCCGGCCGGGTGTTATCGAACCCCTCGCGGTCACGTTTCGCGATTCCACCAATCACGTCCGAAAGAAATATTTGATGGATTATAAATTTCAATATCTATTGACTGCTATAATTGTTATTTCGATTATGATTGATTGTTATGTCGCACTTGTCAGATAGAGTTTACGCTAAATGAGTGCAGCAGAAATTAAAGTTACGCTTGTTAAAACAACCGAAAACTTTCGGAAAGGCGGTAAGGGCTCTGAATCAAAATTAAAAGCGACTGATAATTCATGATTACGGCGAGAATCCGAACAAACTGCAAATAATTAAAGAAAAAACAGCTGCAGTTGAATTCTATTTTGCTACACGTAACTTGATTGTGCTCTAATTTGGCTGAGAACGTCCTTATTTAGAATTCATTGTTGACTTTGAAGTATCGTCACGGGACAGAGTGCCTGATATAAAAGATTGCTTCCCACAAAGGGGGCGAGTTAAATAAACGTCGAGTCGTATTTCCATAACTATAGTGAACTCCCTCAAAGCGGACACCACCGCAAGGCGGACGCCTTCATACATCGGACATGGTTGGGTGTTAACGGCAAAACATCATGGGAAAAACTTCATTGTAGCGTTGCTATTTAGGGTATACACACTAGCAAATATTATTGTAAAGGTCTGGGTTAAAAGTTAAAGGTAGAGTGCGATCTAGATCAGAGCGATGAAAGATTTTCGCCAAAATTTCGGCCTCTCGGGAACTAAAATTTTTGAGCGGTTTGGTCGATATTGCTCAAACTTTCGTGAGGTGCTGGAGGCGAGCTTTTCTCAAATGCCGTGAAAGGATTTTCAATATAGTTTTTTTTTTTCGTTCCTGTTTTATTGAACAGTTTGTATAAAAAACGGGTTCCGTAAACGCTCCCTCCACTTCAAAAGGAAAAGAATCCTTAAAAAAGAAAAAGAAGAAAAGAACTAAAAGAAAAACGGATCAAAATTCCCTGACACGGTATTTTAGTCAACTTCACTGAGTATCGGAAAAAGTTTGTTTTGACATTTTCGAATAAACCGATAAAAGTTTTGATTCCCGTTTCCGAAACAGTCAATTTTCAAATTAACCTAAATCTTACTCCACTTCTAATGTGCATGAAAACAAAAACATTGAATGTTTACTCTTCAGTTCAAGATCTTTAAAACGATATAAAATACATGTATTTAAGTGAAATTGTAACGCTACAATAATTTTTTTCCGAGAGGGACTCGCGAACCTTTATCGAGACTTTAAGGCAGAAACTTCTCTAAGACCGTCAACGAACACTTCTCCTGCAAAAAAAAAAAATGGTTAAAAATACCCCCAGACGCTAGTAATGCAAACTTGTACACAGTAAGTACACCCATTGCCTATGGGGGGCCGTATCCAAACGATGTTTATTTCGGATGCGGTGCAGGCTACCATTGCCCGGGAAACTGAATGTTGACCTATCGCAGCAGTAGTATTTTTAAAAGCGCGGGCTCACATTGCAACATGGCCTGTTTATCATGTTTAATGATTGACGTAATTTCTGATCTAATCCTATCAACCTTCTATAAATATCACTGCTAGCATTTTGAAAAAGGAATGGTGCCATTCTCTGTTATTTAGTTCCAGTTCGCTTAGCCGGATCGATGGTCGTTTACACTGGCCGTGTTGAGGTATTTCTGAAACGTACTTGGGGAACTGTTTGTAGCATTGGATGGGACAGAAACGATGCCGATGTACTGTGCCATGAGTTGGGCTTTAAGAAAGCTGTTGCCGAGTTTGTTGCTTCAAACATTTCCGATGGGACTGGACCGATCCTAATGTCCGACTTACGGTGTAAAGGTAGCGAGACCAGCTTGAGCCAATGTCCACGAGCTGAAGTAATTACTGTGGAGACTTGTCGTCCAGCAAAGGTGTACTGTGAGCCTAGTAAGTAAAATCACCACTTCATGTTATTTTCTTACTGACTTCTATTCTATTTCTTCATATTTCTTCTCATATATCATACATTGTTTGCTGCTCTTGTCGATCAAAGTCAACTAGAGTTTGCTGAAAATCAAAGCTTGCGCACACACTTGACATTTTTTCTATATAAGGCAAACGATTAATTTTTTTGTTAGACTTTATGTAGGATTTAGCAGAGAAAGTAGTATCAATATGTCAGCATAATTTAATTAATATACATTAAACAATATCTTGCACCTCTGCGGCTAGCCAAAATCTAACTTATTTGTAAATAGACTTTGCTCATGCCCTGTTTGTTCGTTTCATGTAGGAGATAACCAGGAACGCCTTGACGCCATATCTCACTCACTTAGTATTGGCAGAAGGGAAAGCATCCGCTGTGACTTGGAGAAAGACCAATATGTTGGATGGTTTAACGAAGAAAACGTTGGTCTCTCAGAAGGATTACTGGACGGAAAGTATGTAGGAGAGAGCAATGAGCTCATTATAAACAGTGTACAGCCCTCTGATGGTGGTATTTATCAGTGTGTGGGAAAAACCAAGAGGCGAATATACGTTATGTATGTTACATGTAAGTATAATATAATAATAATAATAATTTGCCTTTATTGTTTTATGATTTTTACATATTTGAAATTAATGGCCAAAGCCAGAGGCTTATATTGCATAGGCATATTGACTGACAAATCAAATAACATTAACAGAGAAATAAAAAAAAAAAAATACATACATATAAAAAAAAAAAAAAAAAAAAAAAAAAAAAAAGAGATGTGCTATGCACATTCATAAATTATTGGTCTAATACACAAGCATATATTATACAGTACATTATTACATGCATATAATTATCAAAGGCATATCTACATGCATACATATAGTTAGTATAGTTGTAGGGTGAACTAGTAAGTGAGGTGTAGGAAATATGACTTCAATAACCTCTTGTAGTTAAATTGTTTCAGCGACTGGCGAATTGACAGTGGAATGGAATTCCAGATGTTAGGAGCTTGTGATCTAATAGCAAATTTGTATTTTAGAGAGTCTTTATGTAGGTCATGTTTGTGTCTGGTATTATGATCATGGTATTCTTGATTAAATTTAAGAAATGCAGATAAAGGATTAGGAAGCAATTTGTTAATGTGAGAAAAAACAAAGCATGATATCTGTAATTTGTAGATATTGAAAATAGTTAGGATATTTAGTCTATCAAATAAGGGTTGTGAATGGGTACGAGGTGGGGAGTTAGTGATTATCCGAGCAGCCTTTTTCTGTAAAATAAAGAGAGGTTGTATGTGAGTGGGGTAGGTTGAGGCCCATATTAGATTACAATATAGTAGATAAGGTAGAATCAGAGAGTTATATAGAACTCTGAGGGTGTTATTGTCAAAAAATTGGCGGGTTTTGCTGATGATACCTAGTGCTTTTGAGATCTTGGTCTGTATGGTTTGGATGTGGGGTACCCATGAAAGATTTTGGTGTACTACAATGCCTAGAAACTTAGTGTGCTCCACCCTATCAATATTAGTTCCATTGATGGAGAGGTTAATGTCACGGAGGTTAACTTGTTTTCTGGCTGGATGAAATAAAATAAACTTAGTTTTGTCGGGATGAAGGGTTAATTTGTTAGCTGCTAACCAAGATGCAACACATTTGAGTTCAGTATTAACAATATCCATGAGATTTTGAGTATTTTTATGTTTAGCAAAAATATTCGTGTCATCAGCAAAAAGAATAAAGGCTAAATACTTTGAGCAGTTAAATATGTCATTGATGTAGATTAGGAAGAGCAAAGGTCCTAATACAGATCCTTGGGGAACCCCACAATTTATTTTCTTGAGGGAAGATTTGGAGTTATTGATTTGAACATATTGTTGCCTGTCACTTAGATAACTTTTAATCCAGGTTAGAGGGATGCCTCTAACGCCGTAAAACTCTAGTTTATTAAGTAGGATTTGGTGGTTGACAGTGTCGAATGCCTTCTTTAGATCAACAAAAATTCCTATTGTAAATTCATTATTTTCAAAACCTTGATAAATTTGGTCAACAAGTTCAAGAACAGCCATCCATGTGCAGTGTTTTTGTCTGAAGCCATATTGGTGGTCATTGAGTATATTGAACTTAGTAAGGAACTCAGATATTCTATGATAAACAACTTTTTCTAAAATTTTTGATAGGCATGGTAAGACTGAGATTGGTCTGTAGTTAGAGAAATTAGAGGCATCATTAGTCTTGTAAACAGGCACTACCTTAGCAATTTTAAAGTTTTCAGGGAATTCTCCAGTGGAGAGGGATAAATTGTAAACTTTGGAGAGGGGAAATGAAAGTAAATCAATTGCTGCTTTTATAGGTTGAATATTAAAACCATCCAGACCTTCACTTTTACTATTTTTTAGTGATGATACTATTGTACAGATTTCACTGGAAGTTGTGGGGGAGAAAAAGAGATTGTTGTTGTAAGTACCTGTCATGTATTCTTTGTGGTTATTAGTGTTAGTTTGGGGAATCTTTTTGGTCAGGCATGATCCAATGTTAACAAAGTAGTTGTTAAATTTCTGTGATATTTGTTCCAAATTGGTATATTGACCACCTGAATCCTTCATAATCATTGGTTTTTGGCAGGATTGCTTTTTGGAGATTACTGATTTAATAACTGACCAGGTGTTCTTTAAAGAAGAGCTAATAGAGGTTAGTTTATGATGATAATACAGTTTTCTGGCTATCTTTATAATGTTGTTATACTTATTACGGTATTTGTTATATTTCATTTTATTTTCTGGTGTTGGATTGATTTTAGCCTGTTTATAAAGAGAATTCTTTCTCCTGCATGAAGCAAGAAGCCCAGGGGTGAACCATGGTTTTGAGTTCTTCTGGGACATTGAGTTGATTTGTTTAATAGGGAAGCACTGGTTATACATTGGGGTTAGATAGTCTGAGAATTGGTCATATGCATCATTAGCTGATGGGGCATTTATAATCGAGGACCAGTCTGTTCTCAGTAGTTTTAAACGAAAGGATTGGATGTTGGATGATGATATCATTCTCGAGTATCGAGGTTGAGGGTGCATGTCATAGGTAAGTTTGAGATTAGTCATTTGAAATATAGGAAGATGGTCAGATATATCAGTGTAAAATAAACCACTTGTTATGTCATAGTCTAAATTATTTGTAAAGATGTTATCAATGAGGGTAGCAGAGTGGTCTGTTATTCTAGTAGGTTTTGATATGAGGGGATAAAAGCTATTAGTGTTCAGTAGATCCAGGAAGTCTTTAGTTGGTTTATGAGTATCGGCATTAAGAACATTGATGTTAAAATCTCCCATTAGATAAGTTGTCTTATTCTCAAAGCTGATTCTTGACAGAACACTATTAATACTTTCATTAAAATCATCTACACTCACCTCAGGTGGTTTATAGACACAGCCAATAATAATATTTTTACGATTGGTCTGGGTTAATTCAGCAAATACAGATTCATATATTTTTGAATTGTTTGATGCAAGGTCAGGGCGAGCTTTGTAGTTATATTTAGAGTCTATATATAAACCTACACCTCCACCTTTTTTATGATCCCTGACATTGGATAAAAAATTAAATCCTGGAAGGTTGAAAATGTCTTTGTTATGTTCATCCAGCCATGTTTCTGTGATACCAAGAGCAGAGAATGAAATATCGAGTGCTTGCAGATATTCACTTAATTCCTCTGAGTGCTTTTTCAGACTTCTGATATTTAGATGGAATAGGGAAAAGGACTCAGTAGGTTTGCTGTACAGTTTGTTAAATTCTTTAGAGGTATAGTATGCACATTTAGTAAGGATGTTAGAGTTACCAACAAATATGTTATTATCAGGATCAATGTCAGAGTTAAGAAGTAAGTGGTGAGAATCAGGATCTTCTAGAAATGGGTTAAAGTGTTTAGTCTTAATTGAGTCTATGTCAAAATGTGAATCAAAAATATGTTGTAGGTCATAGATTGCTAGGTAGTAATCCTCATCATCATCTAAATGGTTAAATGGGAAAATGGCTGAAGTGCATGCTGGGCAAAACCAAGTATCACCTGTAGCACAGAGGTTATTGAAGTCATCTTGGGTTAGTTTAGCACACTTGATATGGGTTTTTTCTAGGCAAATATTGCAATACATCGCTCGGTGATTTTGATGTACAGAGAAATGGCAGATAGAGCACGGGTTTCTAGTAGGCATAAGATACAGTAACACTTACAATTAATATAGCTAAAATTAAATAATAATAATTAAACAACACTTATAGTATGGCTACAATAATAACACTATTTTAGGAATGTACAGTAGCAAAACTAGCATGTAGGTATATAACATAGGGGTAATACAAGGAAAATTAATTAGTTAATTTAAGCTGAAGCTTAATAAAACTAAGGATAATATATATGAAATAAGCGAGTAGGGTCTTGGGGAGAGTCATTCAATTACATAATGTCATAGTCATCAACATAGCATTTCAGTTACTCATAATTGGAGTTATACAACTTAACTGGAGTATTTTTTGATGAGTTCTTTACATTTTCCAATGGTAGTGCACCTCTCAATAGTAGAAGAGTGTTGAGTAGGACGGAACAGTATGGTGCCATCGTTGGTCCAGACTTTCGTCACGATGCCTGAATTGATTTCTTGACTCAGATATTTCAAGATGTTCCTTCTTGCGATGGTGAGATCCTCCTGTACGTTATATGGTCTCTTGTTTTCTTTGAGTAGACGTCGTTTACGTAGGATTTCAACCTTGGTATTGTGACGAACCAGGCGTACAATAATCGGTCGAGGCTTCGTCGGGGATCTTTTCCCAACACGGTGGGATCGGCTAATGTCGCTGGCGGATAGTTGTACTCCAAGTTCACTAGCAAAAAAATTTATTGCTAGATCGTCGGTGTTTTCCTTTACGTCATCAGCTGCTTCGGGTATTCCAAAGATTCGTACGTTTGTACGTCTAGTATATTGTTCGAGATCATCGATTTGTTCGAGGAGTCGAGAGTTCGTACATTGAAGGTTGGTGATCTTAGTTTCCGTGGCCATGTGAGAATCTTTTTGTTCAGCAGCATCAAACAGGATGCTCTCTGGAAGGGAGCTCGTAAACTCGGAAGAAGAGACGTAGTCATCTACCGCTTTGGAGGCTTGAGCTTTGAGAAGATCCTTCACAATGGCAGGAAGTGTGCTTGCAATCCAGTCATTGAGTTTGATCTCTAATTTCGCCCAAACATCATCCAGGAATGAGTCACCAGATATCTCAGGAGATGCAACGGCTTTAGTGGCTCCTTTAGGTTTGCCCATAGTTGAATTTTGAAGAGTCTCGCTAGTTTAAGCTACATTTACGTCCAAGGTAGGGTTAGCGCAAAAAAGCAGCGTCCATCTTGTCTGACCGCTGACCGCATTCTCCTTCGTCGTACTTCGTCAGTAGTATGACACTGCATGCTATGTCAGTTAAAATCGAACTGATTGATAGTTTGCAACATAGGGCCAAACATTGGCTCCTTATTTGTTTTCTGTTGGTTCATATTCTTCAAACAAAACGTAATGCACTGCACGTCATTTCGCACTAAATTCCAACCGTGTGGTATAAGGGGAGGTAAATTTAGTAAACCAGTAAACGAATAATTGTTACACGCATCCCCAAACGTCGTTTGTTAGCATTCCGATTTGCAGGATATATAGCGTGTTCCAGGCCTCAGGCAAGCCGGATGAGGAGTGCGCAGCCCAGGCTTTCGGGCCTTGTTTCTTTTGCTTCATTTTTCTGCGCCTTGCTTCAGTATCTGGAAGCCTTGGACAGGCGCTAGAATATATTGAAAGCTCTTTATAACAAATTCATGTTATATATTACCTTTTCTATTCTCTTTAGTTGAATCCAGCGTTGCACCCAAGCAGTCAATTCGTATCGATCAAGATGGGGCCTTGATTTGTGAAGCACGTGGAAAACCCACGCCATCAGTACAGTGGTTGAAGAATGGAAAGCTGATTAACAGCGGAAGGTTTCGCCAAATGGAGAATGGAACACTTCTAGTGAAGCCTGTAACAAGACATGATAATGGAATT
This sequence comes from Plumapathes pennacea, assembly GCA_964036295.1. Lineage (NCBI taxonomy): Eukaryota > Metazoa > Cnidaria > Anthozoa > Antipatharia > Myriopathidae > Plumapathes > Plumapathes pennacea. The sequence continues at coordinate 9,882,927 of OZ038472.1, read as the reverse complement.
TACATTTGTCGAATTCGCCAAACCTTCGAATACGCTACAAAGGAAGAAAAGAAGGAAGTTCAAGTGGTTGTTGAAGGTATGATACGACACAAGTTTTATGCCGGAGGCTCTCGCACTTTCTCTTTCTTTTTCTCTTGTTAGTAAAATGAACATCAATGCAAGGCTCTGTTGCTTAACATAATTTTAAAGTCGACGTTTCTCTTTAGTAGAGGGTAAACCATGTAATTAGTTACAATCGCTGCGTTTAGTTCAGCGGCCTAGCGATTGTGATCGCAGTGATCACTTGGATCACTGTGAGCTAGAGAAAACCGCCAAGAATCCCCTCGCGGGAACTGCAAGGGTTCTCTCCCCGAACCTGAAACCGTGCAGTATGTTTTTGAACGTCTTTGCTGCATTCATATGACGATGTCAATATTTCGCCCAGCAGCTGCAGCAGTTCATTTGGTATTTATTAACCGTGGTTTTGTACTTTGTTTGAATTACCGGTACTACACAGACAAAAATTGTTTTTCTTCTTTCATTAATCAGACGCTATTTTGCCGCGTGTACTCTCTGCTTTCGATCGCTGTATGAAATGTTTAGAGATCGTAGTGACTATATGAAAACCAAACAAGCATGCAACGTTCCCAGCTTCACAGCAATTACAAGGTCGCTGCGAGGAGAGGTTTTAACTAAAAGGCAGCATTGAAACTAAGCCTCTAGATGTAATCACAAACTTACACAAGGCTATAATACAACCGGGACGGAATTAAAATATGCGAATTTTTTTATTAGAATACTAATTATTCATATTTTTGCAGTTCCCCCTTCAGTTCGCGTCACACCTTTCGAAGCATGGATTCGTGCGGGAAAGAATGCTACTTTTAAATGCCATGTGTTAGAGGGAACTCCCGCTCCTATGGTTCGTTGGCTTTACAAGGGAAAAGAGAAAGGACATTCAGAAACTCTCACTATTCGCGAGATAAAAGGGGACGACCAAGGGATTTACACCTGCAATGCAACCAACAAACTTTCATCGTCAGAGGCTACAGCCCGACTATTTGTTAAAGGTTCATGCTGATAATTTATCCATATATAAAAATCTTTTTAATATATTTTATTTGTTTCCTTGATTGGTTTTTTTCTCATCATTTTTGTAATTTAGAGTTCCTCCATTATTTAGAGTTTTCTCCATTAGATCTGTCTCAAGCTAACACATCGAAACGGAGATAAAGTAATAATTTAATTATTATAGTTATAATCAATTGTATATTTTTAGTGCCAGCCAGTATAACTCATCGTCTACGGAACGCTTCTTTCCTTCTTAACACGCCACTGAAACTGGAGTGTCCTGCAATTGGAAGTCCATCTGCAACAGTCATCTGGAAGAAGAACGGATCTGTGGAAATTCCTAGAGCGACATTAACAAACAGAAATCAGACACTGACTGTAAATAGCACTGTCCTTGGTGACTCGGGGCTGTATGAGTGCTACGCACTAAATAAAGTCGGCAACGATATCTCTGGGGCATGGATTCAGATAACAGGTAAAACGACTAGTTCTTGTGATTGTTCCATGAGACTACCGAATGATTTTAGTTTACAATCAGTTACTACCTGCCTAAAGTAAACCTTGCAGGTCAGTTTGACTTGATTTCGGCTAAAAGCATTTTTTTACGCTGAGAATATGTGATTTTACTATTGTATATTTTAAGTAATAAATGATACGGCTATTATCTACAATATATACTTCTCTGTATTCCAGTTCCCCCAGTGGTTGAAGTCTATCCTGTTTCTGCAACTGTCGTTGAAGGCGAGCAAGTAATATTCAGATGCAACATATCAATGGGACTGCCCACGCCTCAGCTTCAATGGTATCACAAAAAAGAAGTCGTAGGAACAGGAAAAAATCTTGCACTAATCGTGATGAAACAGAATCATGAAGGCAATTACACGTGCAGTGCGAAGAATGAAGCAGGCTCTTTCAATGCTACCTCTACTATGAACATTAATGGTATGTCAATTAAAGGATGTTAGTTTCTGAACTGTTGATTTGTGAGACGTGACAAGTCTTACAAATGGCGTTCTCTATTTTTGCCTTCTCTTTAACTGTTTCCTTGTTTGATGTCACAGTTCCGTGCGAACTAACTTTTTTCTTAGTGCTACCAAAGATTGGTCCATTGCTAGAAACAACGTTTGCCCTTCTGAACACAACGCTTAACTTGACATGTCTTCCAACGGGAAGTCCACCTCTCAAGATTTGGTGGAAAAAAGACGGGTCGGAGGACATTCAAAGAGCAGTTCTGACGACCGAAAATCAGAGTCTGACTGTGAGCCAAACTGTGTTGAGTGACTCTGGGCTTTATCAATGCAATGCTTCAAATGACGTCGGGTTCGCAACTTCAGAGACCAGGGTTTTAATTACCGGTACGTACTATACAATATTGTTATAAATATTGTTTGGAACATAGCTCAGTCTGTTTAGAAAGTGAAAACCTGGCTGCCCTTTGCACGCCAGACATATGTTCTGAGGAAAAAGGAATCTATGCACATAACCCTTTGACTGTTCTATCGAGCATGCACAAGATAACGTCATGCGTTTGACATTGCAGACGCACATTAAACCAGCGGATATGATCAGATGACTCGTAAATAACCAGCGGTATAAACTGTGTGGCATGCGCAAAAACAAACTTGTAGAAAACTATTTACCCGTTGTTTTGCGAATCATAGAATTGCGTGCAAAAATGGTTATTTTTCCCTCTTAACGGAGACAAATTATACTCTTCGTTACCCCCTTGTATACATGAACTATTTCTAGTAATTAAACTTAAATGGAGTCAAGATAGCTGTTGGGTCCTTCAAGACCAACATTGTTCCTAAACATAAACGAATGCATTACGCCGTTACAATCGAAATTACTATGATTCGTGCACAAATTTTGTATACATAATTTTCAAAGCAGATAAAATAATGGTCCACTTTTTATACTAAAATATCAGCTTTACTAATCAGTAAGAATAGGTTTAAGATCAATTAGTAGAGTTTACATCTTGGAGAATACACGTGTCTCCAGGAAGCATAAGAAACCAAGTTAAATTACTGCATAATGAGAGAGCCTATATAAGGATGTTTTATTTTGTATAACAAAATCAGGCAATGAAAACATCGCCATCTTATGGGCAACCTAAAGTAATTTATCGCATTTATTCTTATTTGAAGTGAAGCCAAAGTTTGAAGTCTTTCAGCAAAACAAAACTTCTGTGCAGGGAGACAACGTAACCTTGATTTGTAACGCCTCCGGTGTCCCGCCACCAAACATAACGTGGACCTTTGATAGTGGCATTCTTCCTCCTTCCTTGAAGAGGTTTTCAAACGCAGTTTTACTGCAAAATGTACGGAATAACGAAGAGTACGAGGGCTCGTACACGTGCCACGCTCAAAACAGAGAAGGAAAGATAAATACTACGATGTTCCTCACCGTTGATGGTAGGCAGTTAAATGGCAGAAGTTATTCTTGTTGTGATGTTCATGTTTTTAAACAACTCCTAATTGATTTTTCAAAAGATTCGAATAATTTAACGTCGTTCCAATTTTGTTTGGGTGTGGTTATGAGTGGTCATAAAACTGATATGATATGGTTTTTCTCGAACATGAACTGACATATTTAAAACCTTGTTTCGTCAACAGTATGACATTTTTTTTGTGGATAACTGGAATTCGGTATAGATTTTTGACTGAAACACTATGGTTGAGATGTACGATAGAAGGTTTTGCTAAGGGATCTTGCATCTTACAAATGTTCTTTTTATCCTGCCCCAAACTTTAGAAAAGCCAAAAGCAACGATCACTCGTGGACAAGTTACTAAACTGGTCGGAGAAAAATTGGAATTGATGTGTGATGTAGGTGGTGATCCAAAACCCCAAGTGAAATGGACAAAGGATAGTTCGAGCAAGATATCCAGTGCCAAGATCATGCCGCCTTTGAATACGACACTTGTAATAGAGAGTGTGATACTCGAAGACGAGGGAATATATAAATGTATAGTGGAGAACAGGGCGGGTGAAGACAACTCCAGTTCCACAGTGAGAATATATAATCCACAAAAAGGTCAGTAAAACTTTGTATTCTTCTCTTGAGACATCATGATACAGTACAATGTGTACTTTTATACTTCTACTGAAATGTTTTAAACACGGAAATGAGTGGAAAAAACGATTATTCGTAAAATCTCAAATTATGTTTATAAAATGTTTATAATTATATACACGTTTGCTATAAGTATTTCAGATTTTTCAGATTTTTTAGGATTCCAATATTAGAACTGTACACGGAATAACCAGAGCGGGGCAGGGGTGTGGGTCTTATAACCAAGAGAGTTTTTCTTTTACACCAGAAAATGGTGGTAATGCGGACGTTACAGGCGTGAAGATGGAAATGGTATGGGCTCCATTAGTGGCCTTTATTCTGGTCGGTGTGTTAGTTTTTGCTGTGTGGCGACTGAAGCGCAGATGCTCACAAGGTAAACTAATTGCATTAATCGAGTTGCACACCCATTGAATTCGGAATTATGCAATTGGCCTTAAAGCCATGTCTGCATCATTTGAATATGTAAATAGTTATGTGACTTACTGTAATCTTCATTTTAGTTGGCAAATTAGTAACAACTGATAAGTGAAGCCAAGTCAAGTTTCCCTTATTTCACACTATTTCTATTACGTATTTTTATACATCAAGTTAAGGTTTCAATGAAGAATTTAACACTTACTAATAAGTTAAGAGGGAATTAAAGAGTAGGTGTGCAGAGATCAAAGTAGCTAGAAGCTTTCGAGTTGGTCCCTGTCTATATTTGAATAGTGCGACATTAGTAATGAGTAATAATTGTGAGGTAAAATATACATTACAGAACAAGCAAATCTGACTAGAATAGCTTTTGTAGAGAATACTTTCCGAGGCAACAGGATGACAACATACGGACAAAACAGAGCAATAATAAGCTGATTTTAATTTTGAAAAAATCTTTGAATTGATTCTTTAGGCAGAGGCTGTAAGGTTCTTTAAGTTGGTTGGAGCATTGTAGTGTTTCGCTCTGAGTAATTTAAAACTTTTGGGTACAGAGGTTTCTTGCTTGGTTTAATGTTTCTGTTGTTGAAGGTGCTGGTCTGTTTTTTGTAATTCTGTAGTTTTCAGTGTCGCCTGGTATGACTTCTAACCTGACATATATGTATTTCTTTTAAATCTTCGCATGTGGAATCTGAATAAAACGGAACTGGTCTAAAGACGTCAGGTATCTAACGTTGTTTTCGCTTCTGTTTTTGTTGTGTGTTTCACTTCCTTTTGATTGTTATATTCAGTGTTCGAAAAAAGATATATTTGTTATGTTTTGCTCTTGGGGTTAAGTTACATGCGTGGTACTACCTGCGGAAAGCTCAAGTGTAGAAACATTTCGGCGCAACAAGAACTGACGTTGTGAACAACGGACCAAGTATACTTTAGCTTCCAGTCATGTTTACCTTTTAAGCCAACGCTTGGTATGGGGGTGGGGGGGGGCTCGAGCGTCGAAAGCGCTAGCCTCTAGTCTCGCTTAAATGGCATTTGCTTCCGTTTTCACGTAGTTTTGAGCTAGCTATATAGCTTTTTCGATTTTTTTGAAAAGCTATGGGATTAGCTAAGATTAGATTAGCTTTAATTAAAGTAGTAAAAAAAGAAAAAGTTCAGAGATATTCTTGTTAAGCCCGGGCTTAATGGCTTAAGGCTAGCTACGCCCCTGGCCGTAATTTGTAAGATATTGGACTACAGTGGAACCATCCGTAAGCGACCACCCTTCGTTCGGCTTTAAGTGGTCGCTTACGGGAGGTGGTCGCTTACGAGAACTACTCACCATAGGAGGCCGAAGTGAGATAAAGCTTTGAACCACAACCAGTGTCAACCAATACAGTTTCACTGAGTAACACCTTGAATTTTAAGAAATCAACCTTTTGTTCTGTAGCACATTTCATTGCATATTTTAGTGTTTTGTCCAGTCCGGTTTCTGCAAGGAAGTTAGTCCTTGCTCAGAAAATTGCTCTTTGGGAGTATAGAGTGGTCTCTTATCAGAGGTAAAAAACAATGGAAAAGCCCAAACGGTGAGCCTCTAAGGTGTTGTCGGTCGTTTACGAGAGGTGGTCCCGATTACGGTGAGTTTTCATTGATGGTAATTTGACTGAGGGACCAATCGGTCAATTGATAAGTGCTGGTGTATCAACTGAAAGTTGATTGAAGTACTGGAATGCCGCAAGCGTAAGAGTAGCTACTGTTACTGTTACGGCGTTCCAGTACCTCAGTCAACTTTCAGTTGATATACCAGCGTTTTTATCACCACGCAGTTAATCTAGTTCTCTTAAGGTATCAGAGCACCATTTGGTAAGTGGTCGCTTAAGAGAGGTGGTCGCTCAGGGAGGTTCCACTGTACTCGTGTTAGTTTTACCATGTTTGTTTAAACATTTTAATTACATCATCAACAGTTTATAATAATGTACATAATCTCTCTCCATGTACACAGCTACCCTGAGGTCCCCTCTGCGCCTCCTGCTTCGGCTTTTCCACCAGTTGCTCCAGTCAGACGAAGACGCCCCTCAGATCCCTGGGAAGTTTTAGAGGAAGATGTGGTCATTCAAGGTTTCTTGGGTGTCGGAGCGTTCGGGGAGGTCTGGAGAGCAGTAGTGCAGCACGTGGGCAGAATCGAGGGAAATCGCGAATGCGCAGTAAAGAAACTCAGAGGTCTGGATATAACAATTTATCCGTTAGAATACTAAAACTGTAAAGAAAACAGGATTCTTCTTAAGATTTAGATTAGCTGTTTATTTATTACTGATAGATAGGTGTCAAATTCCAGATTTACGCTCTTGCTGTTAACTTGTCTCGTTGAGTTGCAGTTTCTGTAAGCCGCGACACCAGGAAAAAGTTCATGAAAGAAATCGAACTTGGAAAGATGCTTGGCAGTGAGGGGCATCCAAATATTGTTAATTTTTTAGGATGCGTGACTCGTACAGGTTAGTAACGTGATCTTAAAAGCCGCGTATTATAGTAAACCGAAATATAGTCATCATAACCTGACAGCAATGATGATGAGAGTGCACACGTGGGGCACTGTAGTACACTATGTTTACATCGATTTTCTCGTTTTCCTTTTTGTAGAAAACCCCATGATGATTATGGAGTACACACCTCACGGGGATCTCCTGGGTTTTCTGAGGAAGAGCCGCGGAGTGGAGGACAAGCACCACGTGGGGGAAGACGAGCGCGTCAAAAAACTGGAGAACTACGACTTGGTGAACTTTGCCCAACAAATCGCTTGTGGCATGAAATTCCTTAAATACAAAGGGGTATATACTTACTATATTAAATGAAGAAGCAAGGCCCTATTTTCGCCAGGAAAAATTCGACTCATAAGATGTTTGTGCTATCCACTGTGAAACTACTTGGTAGGAAGGAAACTAATTAAAAACGATTGTCACAATATCAAGATCTTCACTCTCCAAAGTACGTTCGGCTGCAACTATTCGCAGAATGTCTAAACAACTTACTCAATTAAAATTATTACCTTGCAAGTCACATTATTACCACAATGCAAGTTGTTGTGTTAATATAATCACGTTTAACGGAGGTTATTATTTTATAGATCATGCACCGTGACCTCGCAGCAAGGAACGTTCTGGTGGGTAACGACTTTGTCTGCAAAGTGACTGACTTCGGTTTGGCCTTTCAGACAGAAAAGTATGGTTACGGTTCCGCTAAGAAGGTATGTTAGTTGAAGTTGAGTTCAAGAGTTGTGTACTACTGAGCTCAGTCTATTTGTGAGTTAGAGAAATTTATTTAATACTATGAACACTTCAAAGTTATCGTTATCCGCGTGAAAACGGAAATAGGATACACAATTTGACTTAAGCAGTGAAATAAGGCAAATACGAGTCAGTACGAAAAACAAAACAAGTCAAATCCAAATGACGAATTCATCATGTTTGAAAATTATTGACAGGGCTATTCTAAACCAGCTGTAGTTTATAGCAAGCGATATGCACCATGAAACATGCCGTGCCTTCTATAGTCCATGTCACGATTTACTGCCTATCGTTTAGAATTAAGAATTGGTTCATGCTTAGCGTGAAGCTAGAGTTGCTCTCGGCTACGCCTCCTTGAGAAACTCTTACGTTTCTCTCTGTGGGAGAGCACGAGAGAAGCGTAAGAGTTGCTCGAGGCGTAGCCGAGAGCAACTCTAGCTTCACGAGTGCTCTCCCAACTTCCCAAGTGCATCCATAACTCAATAGACGCACAGCTAAAAGCATGAACTAATTCTTTTATAACATAGGCACACGAAATTACGAGCGAAAAACAAATTTTCATTTCTGATTGAATGCAAAATTCTCTTTCGACGCGCAAAAGGAAGAACAAACTCTCTCATTGGATGATTGAAAACACGCCACAACTTACTAACATTTCTGCCAGCTAAACGTTGATGAGAGTCGACGAAAAAGATGTCGTTTAATCGACGAAAACACTGAAAGTACTGTTAACCTGGCGTGGTGAAAGCCACCAGCCAGCGGTGACTTCAGAATTTGTGACGATGTAAATGTTTTGAACGGTACAATTGTTGAAGATAAACCCAGGAAATTCAAGTCGCCGCTTCAAAACAACGTGAAATTCACCTTGAACTATGGCAGACAATGCGGGTCTGGAAAAGCAAAGTGATCCGTCGAAGAATGTGAACAATCACCATGAACGAAAGAGATAGAAATGTTTGCCGGACTTGTTGCTTGTGACGACACAAGCTTTAAATTGGAACGATTTTTTTTTTATTTTTATTTTTCTGGGTTAGACAGATGCATGCGGTGATTGGTTCATATTATCATGTGATTTGTGATGACGTTGTGATCAAGTGACTTGGCGGGCGAGCAGTTTCGCCATTTTGAAGACAGCAAGTTGCTTGCCTTAGTTGGCTCTGTGGATTATTTTATGGACCGCTCATCTTACTTACAAACGCATACGCCAGCTGCGGTAGACCCATACTAAATTTCATTGAGCGGTTTTGGCTTGGGTCGGTCCGTTCAGCCTCAAAAGCCATATTGAAAGCCATGAAAGCAAATGCAATGAACTTATCAATGAACTGCATAACTATGCACAACTGTACAGAAATGTACGAAGAATCTGATATCCAGAACCTGGAGAACTTGAAGGAACAAGCTGAACGAAGGCGCTCGAGATACAAAGACGAGAACCTGTGTAAAGACGGCGATTCTTGACAAGCGCTTGATAGCGGATTATATGGAACGGTTTAGTATGAGGGTGAACTTGAAGGTACTTTGTATTCTTTTACTTTGTATTATTCTTGCTGATACAAGTAAAGCGTCAGAAAATCTGACTTTTGTTTGGAATCAAAATTTCACTCTGCGTGCATTTATGTTGTTGTTGCGACATTTTGGCTCGGTGCCATGAAGGTCAAACAATCAGTGGAACAGATGGCGTTATTATTTGAAAATTGGGAAATGGCCGAGGAAAAAGTGACCGTTGGTAGATCTTGCTTCGCTCAGTTTTATTGTATTCCCACAAATGTTTATGTGGAAGAAAACCGAAGTCCTCCAAGACGAAGTCGTGAGCCAAGCCACGTACCATTGAATTACCTTTCACGCATTTTGAACAAGAGTAGAAAAGCAGGCGACTAATACAAGAATACATTTCAAAGAATGTCCCAAAGTCGTCAAAAGTTCATGATTATACCCGAGCTTACGTACTTCACAATGCTAATGCGTTCCGTGAACGTGCATGTAAACAACATGGAAACAATAAAAAGCCACAGATGGAAATGGAAAGAGAAAATTAGGATCACTAAACCATCGCTGCGAGAAAGCTAGAAGCTCAAAAAGAAGATTGCCAAAAGTAACCGAGGTGCTAAGATACGTTTGTATTTTAAAATGTGTTAAAACACAGGCATTGCAAGATCAGACGTATTCAGAGATCAAAATCACAGAACCAAGTACAATGGGTTTTCTCTGTCAAGGGATATAGAAAAAAATTCCGGTCCTTCAGTTGTTGATCGGCCAAACAAAACGATCATCGGTTGGCTTTCTGGATGCACGGAAGCCATACTTTAAGAGCGATTTTGGCTTGCATTGTTTTTAAGCGTCGGAAGACTTGAAAATAGCCGTACACAAATGCTTGATGTGTTACCAGCGGGACCCCCGTAAAGTACGAAGGGTTGTGTTTTGCAAATGCTCGATTATAGATACCGCTTCAACCAATGTATCTGTGTTCTGAGCAATATTTGTGTGAAAGAACATCGAATAAGTAGTAGAAGACGTGTCGAAACTTGATAGAACTTGAACTTTTCCCTGCGGGCAGAGCGTCTCCCTTTGTCGGAAACTCTGCGGCTTTGTGTAACGCGCGGCGTATACGAACAGTCGGCGTTTAACTTCGTTTTGCGTGCAGTAAAGGTTCTTTGTTTATTGTCTGAGGATATTGAATTACTAATAGGATTGAGGCAAATATCACGCGAGATTAAGATACAAGATCTGTCAATGAAATGTCACGAGCATAATATCATAGAACGGGGAATCACGAATCATCAGCTACTTAGCTTTCACTCACGCCGCTTTAACAAAAGCAGGCAAGACCGGCAGGCGATTACATCGAGAATATTTGTCACTGAATACCTCGAAGTCTTCAAGGTTGATATCCGACTATCCGAGCCGTAATTGTTCGCTCCACAAGCCCGTGATGCACGCCTTTGTTGTCACGGTATTCAAACGTCTGCAGCTTCCGATAGAGATTAATTTCGTATCGACCCAGAATTTTGCGTTAAAGCTTAATGCATAGCAGTCTTGAACATATTAGTGATCAGACTTGTACATTAGGATGCGTAACGTCTGAGATGGCTTTTTCATACGAAGTAATTTCATCATGGGAAGTGTCATGTTTTAGGCCCCGTCCACACTACGCCGGATAAATTTGAAAACGCAACTTTATTCTTACGGTTAGGAAAACGCTCTTCAAAGTGGATAAATTTGAAAACGCCGGCTTTGCGTTTTGGTGTGGACAAAAAACATTTTGAAAACGGAACTTTTCGAAAACCCTGACTCACGTGGTCACGTCAAGTAGTTTCAAAGATTGTCAGGGACGTTTGTAGAGCAATAACAATACATTTGGGCCCGGAAACATTTTATCCGTTTTCCAGTGTGGACGGAAAACATTTCTTGCGTTTTCAGAGTGAAAGTTGCGTTTTCAAATTTATCCGGCGTAGTGTGGACGGGGCCTTAATGTGCTACAGCTACTTGAACATGATGCACACGCTGGGAAGATGAGATAAGGCTATTACGCTGTCTTACACCTACTTAAGATGTCGGGTATTCCCCAGTCAATCCCATTACAAAATGACAACACAGTTCCTCCACAAAACATGTCAGCTTGAAAATTCACTCAACAAGGTTGCCAGGTTGTATAGAAAGCGTCACACAAGTACTGTCACGTGCATTGGAAAGCAATGAAAACTGGGTTGTTGCAAACGAAGAATATTCCTACGGGGCCTTCGATAATTGTTTTCTCTCAATTATTATAATACACTTTTTCGTGAATATCTGTTTGACCGAAATTAGAAGAAAAGAGGGCAAGAAAAATAAAGGGAGCTCTTGGATCCGTCATTTGCAAAAACTGACTCGGCTATAATATCTTTTGCATATAAACGCACGACAAAAGTTCCTCTCCCGGGACCCCGCGTGTCTCTATTCATTGTACTAATGACGTCACAAGCGCACTGGCCACGGGCCTGTCTTGTTTGTTATTCGAGTTGCCAGCAAACTGTACTGTAAACACTGCAAGTATAGCGGCTTTCGGAATGAATGAACGCCGTTTCATTTCAAAGCCATTGAAGGCTTGACGGATATTTATCTTTGCTGTGACGGATTTCACTGTCTATGAGAATTAAGCCGTCGAGAAATAGGTGAGTTTTGATTCATTCAATTTTCTGTGCCGACCGTTGAAACACAGAATTTTTCAGACTTGATTACTGAGTGATTTCCTTTGGGTGCCGGTTTGACTCCATGTAGTACAAATTTCTTCGGAAAATAAAGCTATTTCCTTCTTAGTTGTAAAGCTTCTGTTAATTTATAAACGAGAAAAGCTAGAAAAAGTCAAAAGGAAGCGGCATTTGCTCACGTCATATTATTGAGCACGGGCGTGCACGATAAAGTTATGGAGCACGCTCTTCGACCAATCAGAACATGGCTTATATCGCGACTATGTTATAAAAATTGTTATACTTGTAATTAAAGTTAAAAAAATTAACTGATTATTATTATTATTACTATTATTGCTGGTGGCCGACGAGCTTAAGATCGCACTGTTAATTTTCTGGGTTACGAATCAGCACACGCTGATTGGTTCACATTGTCACGTGATATGCGATGACGTAAGGTGATCGCGAACAGCTTGAGATGCGGGCGATTGAATTGTATTTTCCCGTACGAAAATTGCTAGCCCGACTGAGCGAGAAACGGGCCCGACTCTTGTCATAATCCGATTTTTACGGTGAAATTTCAGCAAGACAAAGTGAGACAGAGTTTTTGTCTCGCCACAATGTGCCAGCGTGACATTTGTCTCGCTGCGTTATCGGCGAAAACACGGCCAGACTGAACGAGACACCCAGAGACATATTTTTCTGCTTGAGTGTTATTTGTCAGGCTCGGTTATCGGCGATAATGAACGAGACATAGCGGGGTAAATTTCGCTTTTGGGGTGGATCAAATTTAATCGGTTGAAGGCTGAATGAGACGGCAGCGAGACAAATCGGTCAATCCTAAACGCTGGTTTGGACTAACACTAAGCGTGTTTGAGATTAAGCATGACTTATCTGATGTCACTAGCACAGCAATATTTTTGTACTGTAATCTTTTCGTCGTGTGCACCCTGAGTGAGCTTCCTGATTGGCTACATCAGGGCTGTAAAAACATATCACTGGCGCTAAGTAGTGGTTTTATCAACGACTTCAACGGGACATCAGTTGCTTTAGCTTCGATTGAGTGAAAACGTTTGTGTTTTCAAGCGAAAGCGAATTCGTGTGAAGTTGCTATTTTGAGTAACACGCACAGGCGTGTGGCGAGATGTTCGGTACGGCTGTGGGACTGTTGAAAAGATTGAAACCGTTCACCAACAACACTGCCCAAGACCTGAGCAAGTGAATAGGAGCCCCAACCTTCTGTATTTACCGACCAGGATTCTTGTAAAAACCCAATGAAAAGCGATTTATCGAAAGACGTATTTCTGTCAAGACTTCTGATCGAATGGCGAGCAGCCAAAAGTGAGGGAATTGAGCGAGAATTCTATCATCGATGTGATGTGGTATGTTAGCCAATATTGTTTGACTACTGAGACTTCATTGTATTTTGAACAACTATCTTAAGAGATCAATATATAATTAAAATTTCAATTTTGAATCAACTCTGCTGTGTCGTTGGTTATGTGAACGCGTCGCATATGAACTCCATTTGTTTACCAGCGGTACATAAGTCAAATGACAGACGATAATCTCGTAGAAAACTAGACTGGCCTTGCCAGTGAGCTCGCGGCGTGAGTTGGGTTGAGACTAGAATATAAAATGGAAAGTAGGGGACAAGAGCGGAACTCCCAAGAGAGACTTCCAATTTCTCACCATAAAAATATCACACAGTATAGAGAACTTGGCTTTTGACACCTTGCTCTTTTGACACCTTGATTAAACTAAAAATTATTATTACAACACTCATACACTTGCTTCTTAAAGGTTGAGCGACCCTGCATCTTGAGAATGCGTGACATATCTTTTTATGCACAATCGATTATGACAGTTTGACCTTGACTCATATTTCTAATCAGAGGCCACGATTAATCCAGCCTTCGCTTCACTACTTATGTGTTTTCTTTTGTTAACTCAATACGTTTCTTCTATCAGGCTTTCGAGTATTCGTGCTCTGTAACAAATATAAAATTGAAAGCGAGGAATGTCACACGAGAGATGTTTACAATATTATTGCGCTTTTGTTCACAGTGTGTTCAGTCCATTTGTGACTGCAAACTCAATCCTCAGAATTATTTCGGTGTATTTTTCATTTCTGGTATTTAATGAACATTGCGAAACAAAGACTACATGATCGAATGAAAGAAACACTTCAACAGGCAATGTACGAAACGCAGAAGAATTTTATGAGGCAACAGATGTCATGTACAGAGTAAAGCATAAAGCGTCATTGTTTTACGGCTAAAGCTCACCGTAGCTTTGGTTTCTGTTTTCGCCCTGTTATCTTCCCAAAAGTATTTCGTGTCGCCACAGAAAGTTTCGTCGGGACTAAATACTTATCGGCGACAGAGATATTTGCAATACCCCAGAAGTACCATCAAACATTTGTTTACGGCTATTCTCAAAGCTTGTGCGGTGAACGCGAGCCAAAATCTTTTCCTAAAATCCAGTTTATCCGTGCATATTCCACAGAGCCAAATGGCGTTGAATTTGAATGGGATGCAGTTTACTTTTTCGTTTCACTACTTATGTGTTTTCTTTTATTAACTCAATACGTTTCTTTCTATCAGGCTTTCGAGTATTCGTGCTCTGTAACAAATATAAAATTGAAAGCGAGGAATGTCACACGAGAGATGTTTACAATATTATTGCGCTTTTGTTCACAGTGTGTTCAGTCCATTTGTGACTGCAAACTCAATCCTCAGAATTATTTCGGTGTATTTTTCATTTCTGGTATTCACTGACCATTGCGAAACAAAGGCTACATGATCGAATGAAAGAAACACTTCAACAGGCAATGTACGATACGCAGAAGAATTTTATGAGGCAACAGATGTCATGTACAGAGTAAAGCATAAAGCGTCATTGTTTTGCGGCTAAAGCTCACCATAGCTTTGGTTTCTGCTTTTGCCCTGTTATCTTCCCAAAAGTATTTCGTGTCGCCACAGAAAGTTTCGTCGGGACTAAATATTTATCGGCGACAGCGGTACCATCAAATATTTGTTTACGGCTATTCTCAAAGCTTCCGCGTTGAACGCGAGCCAAAATCTTTCCCGAAAATCCAGTTTATCCGTGCCTATTCCACAGAGCCAAATGGTGTTGAGTTTGGATGGGATGCAGATAACTTTTACACACAAGTAACGAGCAATTCACTGGCCACATCTCGAGTTGTTTAGCGAAGTCATTTACGTCATCGCCCAGCACGTGATAATATGAACCAATCACCGTGTGCTGATTCTCGACCCACAAAAAGGAAAAAAAAATAAATAAAAATTCCCATTTTTAAGCTCTTGTGGGCCCCAGGCCCCCGCGAGCAAAAATGAGTCCAATGACGGGCAATATACTCGCCAGAAACAAGCCATCCATATGTCACGGTCAGTCAAGTGTCTCGCTCGATTCTTGTTCAGTTATCGCCCATTAATTATCGCTCATGGCTGAGCTCCGTCTTGCTCGTGTCTCGCTCAAATTTCTGGCTTGTTTTTCGCCGAAAACAGACACCAAAGCTACGATGACTGTTTAGCCGTAAACATTTGACACTGTACATGACATATGTTGCCTCATACATACTGTTAGCTGTTTTGTACAGTTTTTTTCGCCGAAAATAAATCCTTGTGTGACGAAATATCCATCCTCGTAACTCAAGACTCAATCAAAGCGGCTTTGTGAGCATATTACATGTATCATACTGTGAGCCTGTGCCATCAAAATGCTTCGGCTTATCGTATAGAGTGCCTGTTGAAATGTTTCTTCAATTCGATCATGTAGCCTATGTTTTGCAATGGTAACTGTATACTAGAAATGAAAAACACATCGAAATAGTCCTAAGCATTGAATTTGTTAGTCTCAAATGGACTGAACACGCTGTGAAACAAAACCGCGAGAATATTGTAAACAACTCTCGTGTTACATTCCTCGCTTTCAGTTTTATATTTGCCACAAAGCGCGAATACTCGAAAGCCTAATAAAAGAAACGCATTCAGTAAAAAGAAAACAGATACGTATCGGAGCTATGGCTGGATTAATCGTGGCCTCTGATTAGAAATAAGTGTTCGAAGTCAAACTGTCAAAAATACAGTAAATGTCGCAAGTCTCGCACAGGGTCACGCATTACTCTTATGAGTGTTGTATGAAAATTTATAATTTAATCAGGTTTTATTTGAGCAAAGTCTCAAAAACCAACTCTATGCTGTGTAATATTTTTCTGGTGAGACTGAAACCCGGTGGGGTAAGGTATGTGCCGTGTACATTTTTGAAGTTAGGTCTGAAATAGCGTATAGAAGATCAGATATTTTGGTCTGAAATAGGTTAAGGGTTCTCAGGACCGGGCGTACCCTGGGTTCCAGAGGTTTCTCGCTCTTGGAAAACCCGGGCTGCGCGGCCGCGTAGAGCTGGGGCCGAAATCACGGGCGGCGGGGGGCTGGGGGCGAGGCGAAGCCGAGGCGAGAAACGTCGTTGTTTTTGAAAGTGCCGTTCCAATCACAAGGCGTTTTAAAGCTCCCAAGTCAAAATCTGACCCTGGCACTCTCATTGGCTAAACCAAGATTGTTTTCCCACGAAGTCAGTGATTGGTCTAATCTGATGAGTTGGTGAAACCGGTTGTGAAGCAAAACCAAAATGTCCTTCGAAAGAAGTCTTGTTTCTCGAAGCGAGTTTAGCAATCGCTGAAACGATTCGCTTGAAGCTGATATCTGTCAACGTTTGGCTGCACGCGGTTTTATATATCCTGAAAGTCCCATATTGCTGGTTATTTGCCCACTTGTTTCCCTGATTACTTCTCACACGAAGGAACTCGAATCGCACGGCATATCATCGGCTTGTTTATCAGGAGATGCAGTGGACGAAGAGGGTATAAAAGCAGGAAGTACAGCGTGGTCTTTGCAAGTCCCGAGTCTTTGATTTGCTAGTAGGACTTATCACAGCTTTCAAAGCGTGTATCAAGTCGGTCAAATGAACTAAAACTCTGCCAAACAACAACACCTCCAACACGCCACATTCGCGAGGTAACCGGCTACAAACGGTATGTCTTTTGTGTCACTGTTTATCTGTTTCTTCATTTGGTTTTACATTTTGTCATCTGTGATAGTAAAAAAATAAATAAACTACACTCTTGAGATAACAATTTGTTTTTGTCGTTACCGCTTGTTTCTTCGCTGTCGAGTCGACTCAAACCGCGTTGCGTTACTCACAACTAAATACATTTTGCAATCCATTTCTTGTGAAAAATTTAAAGCAGTATGGACACATGTATTTTGTGTGGAATGATTTATCGAGGCCCCCGAAGTTTGTGTACGTATTACTCTGTTGACTCTTCTTGAGCGAAACCGATTCGACCGTGTTTATCTGCTTTGCTCGCTGTCAAAGGAATGTCGTGGGAAATAATTACACGGTTTTCATTTTCTCACCCGTAGACCCTGTGTACTCGGTGGCTTACGGCCGTATAAAGCAAACGACAAACGATTACAGCTTTAGAATTACTAATGTTTTGAAAATATAGCAACGATGCTGTATCAATGCGTACTGTATCAACCGACAACAATAGCATGCGTGGAAATGCAATGCTATGAATTTTAACAAACGCCAGCACAGTTTATTGTACATTTCCAGGGTGCGCCAAAGGCCTAAATCCTCTCGGTAAACAGTTGATATCAGTAGGGTTTTCCGAGAGCGAGAAACCTCTGGAACCCAGGGTAGACCGGGCGGCACACCCACGAAAATTATGATGAGTACCCCCCTCCCCCGGGGACTGAAAGTCTCTCTTGGGAGTCTCGCTCTTGTCCTTACTTTTAATTTTAGTTTATCCTAGTCTCGACCCAACTCACGCCACGAGCTCACTGGAAAACCAGTCTTGTTATTATTATTATTATTATTATTATTATTATTATTATTATTATTATTATTATTATTATTATTATTATTATTATTATTATTATTATTATTATTATTATTATTATTATTATTATTATTATTATTATTATTATTATTATTATTATTATTATTATTATTATTATTATTATTATTAAGGGACGGCTGCCAACCAAGTGGACAGCTCCAGAGGTTCTGTTTGATAATTCCAGATTCCAGATTTCATCCAAGAGTGACGTGTGAGTGATAACGTGTTTCTTAAGCCCAAATATATTTTGGATTATTCAATATTTTAATTGTATCAACAGATGCATTGTATTAAATATGAACCCCGTCTATTTCAGGTGGTCCTATGGGATTGTACTTTATGAGATCTTTACTCTTGGTAAGTAAACTTTTATTAAAACATATAGAATAAAACAAGCACTGAGGGGGGCCTGGCCTTTATGTTCATTTTTAACTCGTGAATGCGAAAGCATGAACTAGTTAAAACAGTTGGGGGGAAATTTCACTCGGTCAGTTGGTCGATTCTGTTAACAATGGATTAATTGTTAACATTGTGACAATGGATTGTAAACTTCTGCTCTTTGTTAATTCCGCTGACCAGTGCATAAGGATTCCGCAGGCGACCACATGGTAAATATAATGGCGGCCTTTGCGACTGAGAATACTCGACCACCGAAACAGAGTTGAAGACGTTCAGAATTACAAAAGTGATGAACTGATCTTTCACGCTTGGAGTCCTTTGATCCTCAAGGCACCTGGTATTGAAAACTAAAACTGAACTGCGGACTTCCCCTGGATTTTACAATTTGTCGATCGAAAGTTTTTAGCACTTTTGAACCGAAGCGTTGGCTAAAATCACAGTACTTGTATGGCTTCACTGCCTCTATTTCTCAATGCTAAAGAGAATAGATCTATAGCGTTTTTCATTCACGAGAATCCTTATTAATCTTGTGAGGTGCAATTCATTCGCTGCAGATCTGTGGGTGGTTTTGTTTAATGTAATTTTTAAGCTCGCGTTCAGCACGAAGTGCTGAAAAGCGAAGCTTCATGCGATCCAGTCAATTGGAATGTGTCCCGGTGCTGTCAACAATGGATTCCAAATATGGAAAAAGTACTTTTTACAAATTCGCGTGATTACAGCTGCCTTGCTGCTTTGATTATTCTTATTTACTAGGAATGCAAGTCTAAAGGCAATCGGTAAAGCATACCCCACCCTAACCCTCGAAACATGTAGAACTACACAAGGGCTATATCCATTAAGAGCTGTCACTGTACCACTGTGACTTTTCTATTTTGTTTATATTTTTTGCTCAGGGGGCACTCCTTACTCAGACTTTGGACACAATGACTTAATCGTTCAGTTGAGTACCAAACACTACCGCATGCCCAAACCGGATCATATCAGTGATAACATGTAAGTTTCAAGTTCTCCCAGGTAATAATTATGTAAGTTATTTGACAGAATATTCTTATTAATGGCGGGTGCGCTATTGAGCCACTGATGCATCGTGTTCGCTTTGTCTTCATCATCCTCTGTTGTGTATGTTTTTACCTGTTCACAGCTATGAACTTATGATGCTTTGCTGGAGTGAAGATCCAGCAGGTCGTCCTTCCTTTGAAGAACTGCACGAGACGTTCTTGACGATGATTGCCCAGAAAGTGAGTGATCAAATGGCCTCTTTCTTTTAGCAATCTATTTGTTTCACGCAATACATTTAGGCCTATCTGTGCCTCATTAAGGGAAGATGTGGTAATTGCTAAGTTCTTGAAATTTACAAAATCTTGGGTAAAGTTCTGCCCTGCCGTATAGGCGTTTATGGTTTAAACATATCTCTACGCATTGTTTTGATTATTGCTTGTGAATTATGTTTAAGAATAGATGCATTTTGTTGACCTGGTAGCCCGAAACAAACAAACAAGAACAAACAAACAAACAAACAAACAAACAAACAAATAAACACACACACAATAACACTGAATATAGCTGCCTTTGGGGTCGCGGACGTGCATCGTGCAAACAAAAACAAACAAACAAATAAACAAAAAGAAACACTGAATGTAGCTGTTTTTAGGACGTGCATCTTTTTGAACAAAGTTTAGTTCAGGTCGGGCGTAGAACTCTTGACGAAGGCTAGAGTGAATAACAAATACAAAGAGAATAAAAATGAAGGTATTCAACACTGCTTCAAACGGGTAATGTAAGGGAAGCCTTATTTGCCTGCGAAAACAGAAGAGTTTTCCTCCTGTTGATTTGCGAGGCCGAAAAAATATCATCTGCGACACCGAGCCGACAAACGACTTCCGTGACATCACATGTTTTGTCCAATCGGAATTTAGCTTTCAAATTTTTTTTTCGCGATTGGTCGCTGTTGCATGATATCTTAAGTGACGCAGGCTTGAAGTTGCACGTGATTAGTTTCCCATGAATTCATGTGGTCAGAGTGTTAAATTTCCACGGGGCCGTTGAGCTGATGACAGATTTGAGTTTATTAACATCTTGTGCAATGGTGTCTCCCATAAATTATCAATGAACCAGAGTTGCAAGTAATGTTATCCAAGATATAGTTGTCACCTCAAGATTGAGGGTTTCTTTTTGGAAAGTCTTCTTTCCTTTGCTTGTCTTTGAATCCAGCATTACATGGACGTTTTCAACGAGGCAAAGTATGAGAACCAGCTGTACCAACCGGAGAAGTTTGCCTTGGACATCTCTAGTTCTGATGATGCACCAGAAGAGCAGGAAGGAGGAGCAAGAAGGGACACCGTAGAGAAAGAGGAAGAAGCAGGCGCCACGGCTGCAGAGGCAAAAACGGTTACCGTGCAAATAGAAGGAGGAGAGGAAGCCATGGAGATGAAAGCCAAAGCAGTTACTATGGAGATAGAGCCAGACAGGGGCATCATGGAGGCCAAGACAGAAACGGTCACCGTGGAGATAGCAGAATTGGGCCCTGCGGTTTGAATGGTATGAAGCTGACAAGAGGTCTGACACAATTGAGCTTATTACTACTGCTCGGTTGTTACGTAGTGTGTTATAGTTTTAAGCTTCTTGTCTACACCGTTGTACTCGCAAGTTGATAGAAGTTGTTTAGCAATAGCATTGGTCCTTTGCAAGATGAGGTCAGGTGACTCAAAACTGACCACATTAAGCAGCATGTGTTTTCTTGAGCACCATAAGTGGTAAGACATTAAAAATATGTAGAAATGCAAAATTTCAGTTCCATAGCATTAAATCATCAAATTTTGAAGTTCAGCAGTTTCGCCGGTTACAAGCCATCGCAATGCATGACAACTAACATTGTTCTTTAGCCAATAGTACTTATTGCAATGCATGTAAAAACTGTTTGCTAGTTTTAAATCGATCTGATTGGTAAAACTTTTTTGAATTGGATCTTAGTTTGTATACGGTATGATGAAAACTGGAATGGGATGTTGTGATTGATCTGCGTTATCGGATACAAAACTTGGACAGACTGTTAAACTAATGGAGTAATGTGTAAATACACATTACAGAGTAGTTAACAAGTTTAACTGTGCAATCAAATGATGTAGTACTTGTAGGCATCGCGTTAATCAGATTAACTGGAAGATGACGATGGACTAGCATGGCCAACGTTTTGCTGTTTTTATTATAGATCAGCATATGGTGTAACGAGTGGTTGATTGTTTAACAGACCCGCAAGTCATCGCCGTTTACTGAAATATTTATAGACGCTGTGTTATTAAACTAAGAGAAACGTTTATAAACTTTAACAGCCGCTCCTAAACATTTATAACAGCACAGGAATATTGTAGTTAACCCTTTCACTCCCAAGTTCAAAATGCAGATTCTCCCAACCTTTTAAGATAAAATGTACGAGTGATGTAGTGAGAATTGAGCAAGGCATCAAAAGCCAAGTTCTCCTTACTATATGTCTATTTCTGGTGCGAAATTGAAGGAGAGAATTGAAGTTGATCTCTCTTAGGAGTGAAAAGGTTAAGGGGCTGTTCAATACCCTAAAAAAGCACTTTTCCCCTTCATATAACATTGTTAGATGGCGTTCGAATGACATAGACTGACTAAGCCAGTTAGACCAGCCCAGGTCAGCATTGACACGACCAAAGGAAGAATGGCACTAGTAAAGAAAGAACAACTTCTTGTTTCTCTAGTGCAGGTTACGAGAGTCGGCGATCAAAACGAGGCTGTGGTTAAGGTGACAGACCATAGGAAAGAACGCATCGTCATTTTAGATTTTGTAACTGCTGTTTATAGAAGTACACAGTAAATAAGAAATGGAGCGGTTTTTGGTTGACATTCGTAAGAACGAATGAATTATAGCTACGCCGATCACAGAGCCTGTAAGAAACACTTTCAGCCAACCAGAAGCCAAATAATTAGGTTCTACTTTAAAGACGAGACCAATCAGGACGTGCAAGCAATCTTTTCTTTTGCTCCTGATTGGTCGATACGCTGTGGTATTTGTACCAAAGCAACACACAATTGCTTTCGACATTCAAACACCCCAATCCGCTGTAATAAAAGTAACGGCGCTTTAGGAAACCATTTCTGTTTACTGATGTAGATTTCTATATACTATGCAACAAGGCAAGCCATTTGGCAAGACAAAGCAATTTAAAATATGTAATTTAATTTATTTGAATAAAGTAAATCAATTTAAAACAAATGCATGCAAATCGTGGTACATAGTTTGGCCAGCAACCAAACTACCGGACATAAAAGAGTTAAGTTCCAAAACAATTGTGCTAAATAAATAATAATTTTAATTCCACCCACCTACCGCTTTCAAAGCTTCTGCGGTATCATTGTTGTCCGTCACTTTTTGAGTTAACCTGTCGGTTGAAATCGGGGGGAGGGGGGGGGGGAACTCCCTATGATCGGCTATACGGGGAGGATCCCTTTCGGACCACTGGTGTTAAAAAAGTATGGAAAAACGAGAAAGGCTGGCAGAAGGAAAATCATATTAGTATTTCACAGAACTTCTAAAACTCTTCCCTCGACTGAGAATTTCGTGGACGTTTTCCTCTTCAAAGGCATAAAAAAGTGCACATTTTTACAAAAGGTATATGAAAGGTTCATCTTTTTGACCTTAGAATGGTATTTGAAAGAGTAAGGGCTTGAAAACCTGGGCGAATCCTTCCCGTATCAAAGTTCTTTAAGTGCCCCCCACCCCCCAAGCGAAATGCAGAAAAGGCCTCAAAATGTCCGTTAGTCCCGTAATAATTGATTCTGTACATCTACCAAGGCTTTGCCTATCGTATTTTAAAGTGAATCTACAAGATCATGGGACAATGTCTAAAAATCTTATCATTACCAGTCTATATGCCTACTGTCGATCCCCGAACTGATAAGCTTAGTACGAGATACACGGTTAGCAAGAGAACAAAGGAAGGTGGTGTACATACAGACTGGTAAATGATCCCCAAGTTGGACGCCCTACCATTCCAAAAATTACCTCCGAATCATTTAACGTGCCGGCTGTAAAAGCTAAATCTCGAGCCCTCGGTTTAACGGGTTTCGACAAAAGACTGACCCCCGGTCTGCTGACCCCCCTTTATAAAATGCTGACCCCCCTATAAATCACTGACCCCCTGTAAAACACTGACCCCCTCCAAAAACATTCATATCCATTAGTTCCCGTGATGACAGCATGACAGCATGGATGATGAGTTGCTCATTTATTAATTTTCATCGTAATTACCCCGGGCAATCGCTCGTCAATTCCTTCTTTTCTTATTCAATGAGCAACTCACCATCCATGCTGTTACCACGGGAACGCCTGACTAAAACTGACCCTCTCCTCCTCCCCTGGGGACTACTTGTGTACGAGCGCGGTTACTAATCCAAAACAACATGGCGTGCAGGGCAAACAAAAAACCAAAGATCAAGTTGCAATTTCTGTAGTAAACAGGCAGGCTGTACGGAGTACTGGAGCAAGCATCACCAAAGCGTGATCAAGCGGATCTGGAGATGTATCGAGAGTTTGAAGGTATGGTGTTTTGAAACGCTTTACGTGTTTCGAGCGTAGCATTTTAATGTTATGACTCTTCAGTTCACTTCGCTAGCCTCAGAAAACACAGCCCAGGCGTTATACTAATGGATATGAGTGTTTTTGGAGGGGGTCAGTGTTTTACAGGGGGTCAGAGATTTATAGGGGGGTCAGCATTTTATAAAGGGGGGTCAGCAGACCGGGGGTCAGTCTTTTGTCGAAACCCCGGTTTAACGGTCAGAAGTATAACAGAGAAACTTTCCAGGCTGCCCAACTGTGTCAAAATGGTGGACGAAGTGGAGATATGTTTCTTGCAGTGGAACGAGCGTCGACCCGGCTCTTTATTCACATACTGTCCAGCTGAGAATGGATGAAAAGAGAACCAGAAATCAGCAGTTGTTTCTATCGATGTTTGGCATCCTTGTTGTACCTATTGTCAGGTCCTTCACAGTGGATTTAAATCGCTTGTGAATTTTTGGGTTCCAATAGACTTCATGACGGCCATGTTGGAGGACGTTTAACAAACGATTGCTCGTTAACTGCCATTGTAAGTAAATCTAGCGTGTCCGCGATGTCTTTGTATTCTGAATCTCCAGAGATTGATTGCAACCCAGCAATCGAGGAAAGGTGGGCACAGAGCCACGCAAAGTACATTTTTCACTTTTTGAATAAATTCAAGCTAATCACCATTAATTGCTCGTGGAGAAGCCGACAAGCTTAGGATTGCAAAGTGTGTCTTTATCATCGTCATATTATTTTATTTTATTTTTCTGGGTTACGATTCAGCACACGGTGATTGGTTCACATTGCCACGTGATATGCGATGACGTAAGGTGACTTCGCGAACAACTTGAGATGTGGGCACCGCGATTGAATTGTACGTTAATACAATTGCGCGTAAAGTTAGCTATATCCCATCCAAACTCAACGTTCTTTGGCTCTGTGGAACATACACGGGTAAACTGGATTTCAGGGAACGATTTTTGGCTTGCGTTCATAAGTTCATCGTCATAACCGTAAACAAATGTTTTATGGATTCGTTTATATTTAATGGATATCGCTACGGGATTGCAAATAACTCTATCGCCGCTAATTATTTAACCCCGACAAACTTTCTGTGGCGACGCAAAGTACCTCTGGGAAGATACCAGACCAAAAACGGACACCAAAGCCATGACGAACTTTAGCCGTAAACAATGATGATTTTGATATGCTTTACACTGTTGCCTCGTACATACTGTAGCTGTTTTGTAAAGTTTTTTCGCCGTAAGTATAACCGTTTTTGTGACAAAAAATATCCATTCTCGCCGTTTAAGACTACAAAACGCTGCTCTGTGAATATAGTGCATTGGCTGCGCGCGAGCATGACAGTTGTCAAAATGCTTCGGCTTATCGTACAGTGCCTGTTGAAATATTTTTTCCATTCGATCATGTAGCCTTTGTTTCACAGTGGTAATTGTATAGTAGAAATGAAAAATACACCAAAATAGTCCAAAGCATTGAGTTTGTTAGTCACAAATGACTGAACACGCTGTGAACAAAACCGCAATGATATTGTAAACAAGTCTAGTGTTACATTCCCCGCTTTCAATTTTATATTTGTTACGGAGCGGGAATACTCGAAAGCCTCATAGAAGAAACGCATTCAGTAAAAAAAATGTACATAAGTATTGAAGCGAAGGCTAGATTATCGTGGCCTCTGATTAAGAAAAAGTATTCGAAGAATTGACTGTGCATAAAAAGATGTCGTCACGCATTACTCTTTCTGGCTGGTTGACCTTTCACTCCTCAGCTCAAAATGCATAGTCGAAGCAAGTGTAGTGTTGTAATGACAATTTATAGTAGTTTCATTTGAACAAGGTGTCAAATATCAAATTGTCTATACTGTATGATATTTTTCTGGTGAGAAACTGCAAGTCTTTTTTCGGATTCTCGCTCTTGTCCCCTCCATTTTAGTTTCTTCTGGTCTCGACCCCACCCACGCCTCGAGCTCACTGGCAACACCAGTCTTGTTCTCTTCTACATTTCAGTTCGTTTAGGCGTCTGTTTGACTGCATAGCTCGCGTACAGCTACACAGTTCCATCAAGGTGAGTTTAAGATACAAATGTCTTGCCATGTTTCAATTTGGGTTCATTATCTTTCTAGTTTCAAAAGAAAGGACACCGGATTCAAAAGAAAAATAGACGTGTAAAATAACGTGTACGTGGCTCGTGATCCTCTATTTTTAATTCGTTAACCTCGTGTTCACTTGTCAACAAGATGAATGATTGCTTTCTGACCCAAAATATGGAGCAAAAAATCAATTGCAAACTACTTGACTTCACTGACTAGTAATTGCGTTTTGCCGTATGATTTGTTAAGTTTATTATTAAGATTCACCAATACTATGATTGCCCTAAAACTATTACATGTTTTTCTGATTTGTTTGTTATGCAAGTGGTCTCATAAAGTTCCTAAGATACTTTTCTACGAGACCACTTGTTACAAGAATATATATATATATATATATATATTTGTATGATTATATGTATTGACAAGTAACACATTTTTTAGACTCTAAAATGATATGTCCTGAGTCCTGACCACTAAATTTTGAGAGATAACATTACGATGTGATACTAAAGTACAAATTCTATATCCTGTTTAAGATAAAAAACCGGCTGAAAACCATACCTATATATTTAGCGAAACGCCCCTGTATACGAAATGTATGGAGCACCCCCTTCCCCTCCGGATTGCACGGCACATTGCTTATCTTTGTTTGCCTTGTTTTTCCTTCTTTTTGGCTCAGAGCGAGATATTCCTAATTCGAAATAGATCCAAACAAACTTTATTATAACGGCTTTAGGTTTTCTTAAAGTTCTTTGCGGACTTTGTGAATGGAACACCAAGGACGTCTGCATTCCCTTTCAACTTCTGCTCAAAAAGTGTGAGATCTTCCCCAGGTAAAGAATATATCTCATCTAGGATATATTTTATCGTGCACCCATAATTACCCAGATGGATTTCATGCTCTGAAATCTCCTGCCGTGTGTCTCCCTGGTGGATGGCTATCAACTGCCAATTGTCGTTGAAAATAGGAGCACCTGACGAGCCTCCCTTAGTGTCGGCCTCGTGTATCACAATTTCTGGCCTTATTGACAAGGAATCAAAATTGAGCAGGTTTTTATCGAAATCCATCATCTGTTTCGTCCTGGGCACTTCAACTGCCACGTTCTGTCGCAAAGAAACCTTCATGGGACTCCCATCCGGGAAGCTGAAGATGTTGGTGTGGCTGTTGGTAACGGTTTCTTTTGCCTGAACGCAGCTGGTAATGATTCCGACATCTTTGAAATGGTCAGGATTACCCGATATGGCTATGACTGCAAAATCTAAGTCTGTGTTGTGTGCCGAATAAAAAAACGTTTCCGGGTCCAAATCAAAAGTAACAACTGGGGGATTTGTGCCACCAGGTAAACCGTGCCTATATGGCTCATAGTAGTGGAAGTGCACATAGCCCTCCTGCTCGCCTTTAACTACATGTGCAGCAGTCATAATTAAGCGTTCTGATATTCTAAAGCATGTTCCTTTCCCACCGGAGTTTGTGACTATCTGACCGATAGACTTTTGTACATCATAAGCCCCCTCGATAAACCTGGCGTCCAAGAGCTTCTTATTGATGAGCGCCTCTTGGTTAATTGCGCCGCCACCACGAACAATCAGCTTCTCCTCCTCTGTTTCCGGTTTGACAAGACCCGCCATGACTTGGATTGTACGTTGGAGCTCTTCAGAAGAAGGCATTGACGCCTGTCGCTTCTCGTCAAAACCGACCAATCGTACGTTGATTGAGGGAGAGCGTTCTTCACTCGCAACACCGGCACTAAATATAAAATATACAAAAGAAATGTGCTTATCCGGTTCATTGATTGTTATTTTTATTGTGAACCAAGTATCGATCGTAAGCAAACTCAAGTGTCAGACGAATATCTACCGGCACTCTGACAAAATTGTGTATTGCAAGGACGAGAATTGAAAAGGAGAGTGTAAACTCTTCTGCGGCCCCCTCCACTGTGGTAGAAGCTTCTCAGTTCTTCGCCTCCAAAACTCTTTTCCTGTTCAGCGAGTTTCAACTAATAAATCATTTTTCGCCTCTTTTTTTTCGTTTTTAATTTTTTTTAAAACCTGAAATGATAGTCGACGTGCATTTTTAGAACTTTGGTGTTTGTCAATATAGCTCTTGGTCAATTATTAGTTGTGTTTCCTTTGTAATTCAGTTGAGTTTGCTATATATCATAGTCCATCTCCTTGTGCCCTGCTGATTGACATGCGGAATGATTCTTGGCCTTGCCAACGGCTGCCATTTATACTACAGTTCTTGGTGTACAACAACTATACAGCCATTTTCTATAAAGATATGCTAGACAACTCAAATACTTGTGAACTCACCTGGCGGACTGTTTGTTTGAAGAGGAGCTTGCCATCATCTACAGAGAACAGTTGACACTGTAATTAGCAGAACTTAGACAAAAATTTGATTCATTATCTCATATTTCACACCTATCCAATAATAATAATAATAATAATAATAATAATAATAATAATAATAATAATAATAATAATAATAATAATAATAATAATAGTAATAATAATAATAATAATAATAATAATCATCATCATCATCATTAATATTATTATATTATATTAAAACGTATGGTTGCACAGTATCTACTCCAAGTTATGAGGGCTTATTGAGAGAGATTAGACTGTCATATAATTGTATCTGTATTACATACTATTGTTTTAAACAATAAATTGTTCTAACGGGAACGCGTTATATATTTCTTAATTTAATGCTAGCGCGCTTGGGCGAATGGGTCGAAGGTCGAATATGTATAAACATGCACAAGGCTGTGGTTTGCTCATCGAAACCAAATCAGAATTGAATGATGAGGGCTTCAACATTGAAGGCGAAAAAGAAAACTTAGTTTAGTCTAGGGGTCTGATACAAGATCAGCAATTGCTGCAAGATCACATGACACTATCGGCTCTGGGTGTGAACTTCAAATGTGAGGCACTGCAAACTACATGAACGAACTGAATACGGGTCGGACTGTATAAAGCAGTTGTAGTGATCAAGGAAACTTGCGGTGCGATTATTTATCCGTTGTTCAAAGGCTTATCGAATTGCGTAGTGCATGCATGGTTGCCTCTCATGTTCATCTGTCTAGTCGACTTACCTAAAGGTATTAGAAACAAGAAATCTGATGTTGATACCCTTGGCTTCTTCGGATTTGCAAAAATGCGCTTGTATTTGTAACTTTCTGGTCAATATTCAGTAATGGAACCATCCGTATTTTACCGTTTATAATCCAGGTCACGCGAATTTTTCCCAGACTAATGTATGCGGAAAATGATCTGATGTTCTTTTGCCTATAGTCTTACGTCATGTCGATGCCGGAATTTGATTGGTTTCCATTTTGGGGGGTTTCCCTATCTTTCTAAATATATTTTATGAATAAGGGGACAATAACGGGAAATGCCGTTTTCTGGCGCTTCCCGCGGGTGCTTCAAATTTCATACGTTCTCTTTTCATCTACACAGAAAAGAAAAACCTCTTGCCTTTGATAGAACTCAGCGGTGGTCATTCATAAGAGCCATTCTAGAGCGTCTACACCAACTGGGGCCGACATGCAGTTGTACTCGTACTGAACGAAACAAATGCTTTTGAGCTTAAAATATAGTTCTTTTAATAACAAGAACCTTAGGCCCAGTTCAGACGCCGATCTTATCATGAGCCGAACTTAATTCGAATTTGGGTCGACCCAAATTACTTAACTTCGCCTGTTGATTCAGACAGCCATACTTATTCGGCCAAACTTAATTGAACTGCTTGACAAATACATTAAGACGTTAAAATACATTATAATAATTTATGCATTTGATTCTGCTCTTGAAAAGTTTAGCGCTGAACCAGAGTCGCTCCAAAGCCGTAATTCCGGGCTGGCCTAGGCGAAAAGAAGGCTGAGACGTTCCAAATTAAATCAGCCGTTGTTAATTGAATCAGACGCCGAACTTTTCATGTGCTCAATTGAATATGTTAGGTTCGGTTCATGAAAAGATCGGTGTCTGAACTGGGTCTAATTTATTGTATTTTATTTCGTGTATCTATTAAAAAAGCTGGACGATGGAAAAACGCAAAAATGCATCGCAATTGCTGTTCTTACCGTCGCATGGAGCATTCAGTGCGTATGCGCGGCTCGTGCGAACTGTGCAAACAAGCCAAAACAATTATAAAAGAAGTGTTGGCAGATGTTGATCAAAAAGCTCTACTGGTTTCAAACTTCACGCAACATGTGCCAGCATTATGCAACATTTCCCAACATGATGAACAGACAAATGCAACATGTTGTGCGATGTTGTGCCAACATGTTGCGTTCGTTTGCACAGGTGAACATTATTCCACACATTCAAACTCTCTTATACAGCCATAGCCTTCAGCTACAGGTGCACTTCGCACACTACATGCATGTATTACTATATGTGAGCAGCTACGCTGTGCGCAATAGCGATTGGGATTCATTGGCATTGCTATGCCGGCTGCCGCTGTATTAGTAGTAAAAATAAAGCTGCTACAACGGCAACGACAAGGAAACTATTACAGAAACTGTTATGTGGAAATGTCGGGTTTGACTCAAAAGAGAAACCTTCCTGGGTGATGGGTTCCTATAAATTTAATAAAGTAAACGAATACAGGAGATATTGTTATATTTGATGAAATTGTCGGGTTTGCGAGAAACCTTGCTTGGTGATCGGTCCTGTCAATCATTACTAATAAATGCAGAGGCTTTACGCTCACCTGCCCCCTAAACTTACGTCACTAACCATAACCACAATTCACGCCCACAAACTTAGATAACCTGTAATTTGTTTCTCAAAAAGCTCTTGTTTTGCAAAAGTATATCCGTTAATAAACTTCTGTGCAGGTTTCACTGAAAATATAAAGAGTATCAAGCTTGTACGTGTAACGCGCCAGTTTTGATGTTTTATTTATAACCGTGTTTCTCCTAGATAGCGGCGTTATTTCCTTGCGCGAGTGCATGAAAATAGTCCTCATTTGCCGCTCTGTTGTACTCTGCCGTACATGTCATTTCGTTCTGTAAAGGCTGTAAAGTCTCCTGAGATATGATTTCACCTCATCTTCAGCCATGTCTTTTCCCACGAGCGTTTCACTGAATTCCTTGGAGTGTTTTACAGAAATCCTTTTTCTATGACCTCCATCTTGTTGTGCAACTCTGCTTTGTGATGGCGACGAGTATTGTGTTTTGAAATCTATTATAAACCTAAACGACCGTAGATATTTCAGCTTGATCTGGTATTCCTGTAGTGGCAAAAGAAACTAAGAGAGAATGCGCGGATTATTCAGAAACTATAAGTGCATATTCAATCAAGTAAAAAGGAGTACAAAAGTATATTTTGTTGGTCATAGGCATTTCAGTAAAAATCCTTACATCATCCTGAGTACGAGAAGTCTTATAATCAAAAAAATTTGTTCAGGTCACATGCACAACTGTTAAACCGCACTCATAAAATGTTTAATGTTTTAGACAGCGTGACCAGGTCGTACACACCCTTGAGAAACAACACTCCAGAGTCCGTTTTTATTGTGTAAAGAAGGAGGGCTCGTGTCCATACTGCTTCCACAATTAAGTTTTCCAGAGCAAGACCTTGCTAATCCATTTCTATATAAATCATATTATAAAAATATTTTAAGTATTTCTGAACTTCAAGTGGTGCTTTAAAATTATTTGCTTTATTACTGGAATTGTTGCATAACATCTCCGAAGCAGTCAACCTTCTATTCAGTACAGGTGCTAAGCAAACAGTTATTCATTCTCTGTTCGTGTACGCTCATGTTATAAATCTTGCTCAAATTGACTGTGATAAATTTGAAAACTTTTGCCAGGGATAATTTATTCCACAACGTATTGATGCGTTCGTGCTGCTTTCGGAAGATAAGTTCGGCAACCAATAAGACTTTGATATATTTTACGTCATACCGCGCTCTCGTCCGTTGTGAAGCACGCGTTCGCTTGGCTGTTGCTCTGTTTTGAACTTCTTTTCTCATAACGATGGTGGTCATCAAGGAATATAGAATTACTTTACCTGTTTCGGTTGAAGAGTACCGGATAGCGCAATTGTACGCTGTGGCTGAAGCGAGTAAAAACGAGACTGGAGGTGGCGAAGGAATCGAGGTGGTCACGAACGAACCATACGAGAACCACGAAAAGTATGGGAACGGACAGTACACCGACAAAATCCTTCATTTATCGCAAAAGGTTCCTGCAGTAATTCGCATGTTGGCACCAACAGGGGCCTTAGAAGTGCGCGAGAAAGCATGGAATGCATTTCCATATTGCCGAACGGAATATTCCAACCCGTACATGAAGGATAACTTCTATGTAATAATTGAAACCTGGCACAAAGAAGGAAAAGGAGAACTGTACAATGTTCACAATTTAGAAGGCAAGGAATTGATTAACAGAGAAGTGGTTAATATCGATATCGCCAACGATCCTGTTTCCCCCAGCGACTACAAGGAGGATGAAGACCCAACCAAATTCAAATCAGAGAAGACTGGTCGAGGTCCACTCGGAGAAGATTGGAAGGACTCGACGGAATATCCCTACATGACATGCTACAAGTTATATCGAGTGGAGTTTAAGTGGTGGGGCTTGCAGACGACCGTAGAAAGCTCAATCATGAAGGCTGTGAAACGTCTCTTGCACAACTTTCATCGTCAGCTCTTCTGCTGGATAGACAAATGGTTTGGATTAACAATGGAGGACATCAGGAAGATCGAAGATAAAACCAAGGAGGATCTGGACGAAATGCGCGACAAGGGAGAAGTTAAGGGAATGAAGATGACGAAGGATTCTTGAATGGACAGGAACAATATTTCAACTAAGTCCAGTAAGTAAAGCCATTGCGATTTATGTATTGTATTTATCTTGACGATAATGAATTGATTCGGAAAATACATGTAATGGTATTATTTCACCGAGCAAATTTCAGAGCTCAATTTTGTTTTTCGTCAATAGAGTGCTCTTGGACATACCGTACTGAGAATGCCTCCTGCATAAGTAAGCACTTTACAAAGTCAGTTTAGTGGGTTGCAGTTGCTCATTAATGTTTCAGACAGGGTTTAGAAGTGCGCACCGTACCTGTTGTTATTACTATGGGCCCTCTCAACCACATTGCTTTGCGCGCCGAAATTTCGAAGGTTTTCTTAAAGTTCTTTGCGAACTTTGTGAATGGGACACCAAGGACGTCTGCATTCCCTTTCAACTTCTGCTCAAAAAGTGTGAGATCTTCCCCAGGTAAAGAATATATCTCATCTAGGATATATTTTATCGTGCACCCATAATTACCCAGATGGATTTCATGCTCTGAAATCTCCTGCCGTGTGTCTCCCTGGTGGATGGCTATCAACTGCCAATTGTCGTTGAAAATAGGAGCACCTGACGAGCCTCCCTTAGTGTCGGCCTCGTGTATCACAATTTCTGGCCTTATTGACAAGGAATCAAAATTGAGCAGGTTTTTATCGAAATCCATCATCTGTTTCTTCCTGGGCACTTCAACTGCCACGTTCTGTCGCAAAGAAACCTTCATGGGACTCCCATCCGGGAAGCTGAAGATGTTGGTGTGGCTGTTGGTAACGGTTTCTTTTGCCTGAACGCAGCTGGTAATGATTCCGACATCTTTGAAATGGTCAGGATTACCCGATATGGCTATGACTGCAAAATCTAAGTTTGTGTCGTGTGCCGAATAAAAAAACGTTTCCGGGTCCAAATCAAAAGTAACAACTGGGGGATTTGTGCCACCAGGTAAACCGTGCCTATATGGCTCATAGTAGTGGAAGTGCACATAACCCTCCTGCTCGCCCTTAACTACATGTGCAGCAGTCATAATTAAGCGTTCTGATATTCTAAAGCATGTTCCTTTCCCACCGGAGTTTGTGACTATCCGACCGATAGACTTTTGTACATCATAAGCCCCCTCGATAAACCTGGCGTCCAAGAGCTTCTTATTGATGAGCGCCTCTTGGTTAATTGCGCCGCCACCACGAACAATCAGCTTCTCCTCCTCTGTTTCCGGTTTGACAAGACCCGCCATGACTTGGATTGTACGTTGGAGCTCTTCAGCAGAAGGCATTGACGCCTGTCGCTTCTCGTCAAAACCGACCAATCGTACGTTGATTGAGGGAGAGCGTTCTTCACTCGCAACACCGGCACTAAATATAAAATATACAAAAGAAATGTGCTTATCCGGTTCATTGATTGTTATTTTTATTGTGAACCAAGTATCGATCGTAAGCAAACTCAAGTGTCAGACGAATATCTACCGGCACTCTGACAAAATTGTGTATTGCAAGGACGAGAATTGAAAAGGAGAGTGTAAACTCTTCTGCGGCCCCCTCCACTGCGATAGAAGCTTCTCAGTTCTTCGCCTCCAAAACTCCTTTCCTGTTCAGCGAGTTTCAACTAATAAATCATTTTTCGCCTTTTTTTTTCGTTTTTAATTTTTTTAAATCTGAAATGATAGCCGACGTGCATTTTTAGAACTTTGGTGTTTGTCAATATAGCTCTTGGTCAATTATTAGTTGTGTTTCCTTTGCAATTCAGTTGAGTTTGCTATATATCATAGTCCATCTCCTTGTGCCCTGCTGACATGCGGAATGATTCTTGGCCTTGCCAACGGCTGCCATTTATACTACAGTTCTTGGTGTACAACAACTATACAGCCATTTTCTATAAAAATATGCTAGACAACTCAAATACTTGTGAACTCACCTGGCGGACTGTTTGTTTGAAGAGGAGCTTGCCATCATCTACAGAGAACAGTTGACACTGTAATTAGCAGAACTTAGACAAAAATTTGATTCATTATCTCATATTTCACACCTATCCAATAATAATAATAATAATAATAATAATAATAATAATAATAATAATAATAATAATAATAATAATAATAATAATAATCATCATCATCATCATCATCATCATCATTAATATTATTATATTATATTAAAACGTATGGTTGCACAGTATCTACTCCAAGTTATGAGGGCTTATTGAGAGAGATTAGACTGTCATATAATTGTATCTGTATTACATACTATTGTTTTAAACAATAAATTGTTCTAACGGGAACGCGTTATATATTTCTTAATTTAATGCTAGCGCGCGTGGGCGAATGGGTCGAAGGTCGAATATGTATAAACATGCACAAGGCTGTGGTTTGCTCATCGAAACCAAATCAGAATTGAATGATGAGGGCTTCAACATTGAAGGCGAAAAAGAAAACTTAGTTTAGCCTAGGGGTCTGATACAAGATCAGCAATTGCCGCAAGATCACATGACACTATCGGCTCTGGGTGTGAACTTTAAATGTGAGGCACTGCAAACTACATGAACGAACTGAATACGGGTCGGACTGTATAAAGCAGTTGTAGCAATCAAGGAAACTTACGGTGCGATTATTTATCCGTTGTTCAAAGGCTTATCGAATTGCGTAGTGCATACATGGTTGCCTCTCATGTTCATTTGTCTAGTCGACTTACCTACAGATATTAGAAACAAGAAATCTGATGTTGATACCCTTGGCTTCTTCGGGTTTGCAAAAATGCGCTTGTATTTGTAACTTTCTGGTCAATATTCAATAACGGAACCATCCGTATTTTACCGTTTATAATCCAGGTCACGCAAATTTTTCCCAGACTAATGTATGCGGAAAATGATCTGATTGGTTCTTTTGCCTATAGTCTTACGTCATGTCGATGCCGGAATTTGATTGGTTTCCATTTTGGGGGGTTTCCCTATCTATCTAAATATATATTATGAATAAGGGGAAAATAACGGGAAATGCCGTTTTCAAGCGTTTCCCGCGAGTGCTTCAAATTTCATACGTTCTCTTTTCATCTACACAGAAAAGAAAAACCTCTTGCCTTTGATAGAACTCAGCGGTGGTCATTCATAAGAGCCATTCTAGAACATCTACACCAACTGGGGCCGACATGCAGTTGTACTCGTACTGAACGAAACAAATGCTTTTGAGCTTAAAATATAGTTCTTTTAATAACAAGAACCTTAGGCCCAGTTCAGACGCCGATCTTATCATGAGCCGAACTTAATTCGAATTTGGGTCGACCCAAATTACTTAACTTCGCCTGTTGATTCAGATAGCCATACTTATTTGGCCAAACTTAATTGAACTGCTTGACAAATACATTAAGACGTTAAAATACATTATGATAATTTATGCATTTGATTCTGCTCTTGAAAAGTTTGGCGCTGAACCAGAGTCGCTCCAAAGCCGTAATTCCGGGCTGGCCTAGGCGAAAAGAACGGCTGAGACGTTCCAAATTAAATCAGCCGTTGTTAATTGAATCAGACGCCGAACTTTTCATGTACTCAATTGAATATGTTAGGTTCGGTTCATGAAAAGATCGGTGTCTGAACTGGGTCTAATTCATTGTATTCTATTTCGTGTATCTATTAAAAAAGCTGGACGATGGAAAAACGCGAAAATGCATCGCAATTGCTGTTCTTACCGTCGCATGGAGCATTCAGTGCGTATGCGCGGCTCGTGCGAACTGTGCAAACAAGCCAAAACAAAAGAAGTGTTGGCAGATGTTGATCAAAAAGCTCTACTGGTTTCAAACTTTACGCAACATGTGCCACCATTATGCAACATTTCCCAACATGATGAACAGACGAATGCAACATGTTGTGCGATGTTGTGCCAACATGTTGCGTTCGTTTGCACAGCCGGAACATTATTCCACACATTCAAACTCTCTTATACAGCCATAGCCTTCAGCTACAGGTGCACTTCGCACACTACATGCATGTATTACTATATATGTGAGCAGCTGCGCTGTGCGCAATAGCGATTGGGATTCATTGGCATTGCTATGCCGGCTGCCGCTGTATCAGTAGTAAAAATAAAGCTGCTACAACGGCAACGACAAGGAAACTATTACAGAAACTGTTATGTGGAAATGTCGGGTTTGACTCAAAAGAGAAACCTTCCTGGGTGATGGGTTCCTATAAATTTAATAAAGTAAACGAATACAGGAGATATTGTTATATTTCATGAAATTGTCGGGTTTGCATCTCAAAAGAGAAACCTTGCTTGGTGATCGGTCCTGTCAATCATTACTAATAAATGCAGAGGCTTTACGGTCACCTGCCCCCTAAACTTACGTCACTAACCATAACCACAATTCACACCCACAAACTTAGATAACCTGTAATTTGTTTCTCAAAAAGCTCTTGTTTTGAAAAAGTATATCCGTTAATAAACTTCTGTGCAGGTTTCACTGAAAATATAAAGAGTATCAAGCTTGTACGTGTAACGCGCCAGTTTTGATGTTTTATTTATAACCGTGTTTCTCCTAGATAGCGGCGTTATTTCCTTGCGCGCGAGTGCATGAAAATAGTCCTCATTTGCCGCTCTGTTGTACTCTGCCGTACATGTCGTTTGGTTCTGTAAAGGCTGTAAAGTCTCCTGAGATATGATTTCACCTCATCTTCAGCCATGTCTTTTCCCACGAGCGTTTCACTGAATTCCTTGGAGTCTTTTACAGAAATCCTTTTTTCTATGACCTCCATCTTGTTGTGCAACTCTGCTTTGTGATGGCGACGAGTATTGTGTATTGAAATCTATTATAAACCTAAACGACCGTAGATATTTCAGCTTAATTGATCTGGTATTCCTGTAGTGGCAAAAGAAACTAAGAGAGAATGCGCGGATTATTCAGAAACTATAAGTGCATATTCAATCAAGTAAAAAGGAGTACAAAAGTATATTTTGTTGGTCATAGGCATTTCAGTAAAACTCCTTACATCATCCTGAGTACGAGAAGTCTTATAATCAAAAAAAGTTGTTCAGGTCACATGCACAACTGTTAAACCGCGCTTATAAAATGTTTAATGTTTTAGACAGCGTGACCAGGTCGTACACACCCTTGAGAAACAACACTACAGAGTCCGTTTTTATTTTGTAAAGAAGGAGGGCTCGTGTCCTTGCTGCTTCCACAATTAAGTTTTCCAGAGCAAGACCTTGCTAATCCATTTCTATATAAATCATATTATAAAAATATTTTAAGTATTTCTGGACTTCAAGTGGTGCTTTAAAATTATTTGCTTTATTACTGGAATTCTTGCATAACATCCCCGAACCAGTCAACCTTCTATTCATTACAGGTGCTAAGCAAACAGTTATTCATTCTCTGTTCGTGTACGTTCATGTTATAAATCTTGCTCAAATTGACTGTGATAAATTTGAAAACTTTTGCCAGGGATAATTTATTCCACAACGTATTGATGCGTTCGTGCTGCTTTCGGAAGCTAAGTTCGGCAACCAATAAGACTTTGATATATTTTACGTCATAACACGCTCTCGTCCGTTGTGAAGCACGCGTTCGCTTGGCTGTTGCTCTGTTTTGAACTTCTTTTCTCATAACGATGGTGGTCATCAAGGAATATAGAATTACTTTACCTGTTTCGGTTGAAGAGTACCGGATAGCGCAATTGTACGCTGTGGCTGAAGCGAGTAAAAACGAGACTGGAGGTGGCGAAGGAATCGAGGTGGTCACGAACGAACCATACGAGAACCACGAAAAGTATGGGAACGGACAGTACACCGACAAAATCCTTCATTTATCGCAAAAGGTTCCTGCGGTAATTCGCATGTTGGCACCAACAGGGGCCTTAGAAGTGCGCGAGAAAGCATGGAATGCATTTCCATATTGCCGAACGGAATATTCCAACCCGTACATGAAGGATAACTTCTATGTAATAATTGAAACCTGGCACAAAGAAGGAAAAGGAGAACTGTACAATGTTCACAATTTAGAAGGCAAGGAATTGATTAACAGAGAAGTGGTTAATATCGATATCGCCAACGATCCTGTTTCCCCCAGCGACTACAAGGAGGATGAAGACCCAACCAAATTCAAATCAGAGAAGACTGGTCGAGGTCCACTCGGAGAAGATTGGAAGGACTCGACGGAATATCCCTACATGACATGCTACAAGTTATATCGAGTGGAGTTTAAGTGGTGGGGCTTGCAGACGACCGTAGAAAGCTCGATCATGAAGGCTGTGAAACGTCTCTTGCACAACTTTCATCGTCAGCTCTTCTGCTGGATAGACAAATGGTTTGGATTGACGATGGAGGACATCAGGAAGATCGAAGATAAAACCAAGGAGGATCTGGACGAAATGCGCGACAAGGGAGAAGTTAAGGGGATGAAGATGACGAAGGATTCTTGAATGGACAGGAACAATATTTCAACTAAGTCCAGTAAGTAAAGCCATTGCGATTTATGTATTGTATTTATCTTGACGATAATGAATTGATTCGGAAAATACATGTAATGGTATTATTTCACCGAGCAAATTTCAGAGCTCAATTTTGTTTTTCGTCAATAGAGTGCTCTTGGACATACCGTACTGAGAATGCCTCCTGCATAAGTAAGCACTTTACAAAGTCAGTTTAGTGGGTTGCAGTTGCTCATTAATGTTTCAGACAGGGTTTAGAAGTGCGCACCGTACCTGTTGTTATTACTATGGGCCCTCTCAGCCACAGTCCTTTGCGCGCCGAAATCCTTGATCCACCATTTTTCGGGGCCGTCGAAAGTCGAAAAATGAATTAGCAATCTGTTTCTATCCGACTCGTTTGAGGAGGAGATTAAATTCTTTTGAATGAAAAGTGCTACTTACCTATTTGCTATTGATATGTATTTTTCTTTTTTCACGTTTGTAACCAAATTCAGCCTTTGATTTTTTTTAAACATTATTTTGTAACCGTTGAAGAGGCATTGAATTGGCTAAAATAGTCCAGCTTGGCGTACATATTAAGTTTTATTCTGCGGTCTAGAACTCTTTCATTAAGCTGAATGTTGATATTCCTGTAATTATTATTCTGCACTGATATTTTGTTTGGCGAAAGTTAATATTACTCAATTAGGAGTTAAGTTTTTAGTTAAAAGTTAAATTAGCGCACAGGTGGATTTGTTGAAATATTATTTGTGCGGTAACTTTCCTATTAAACAGGATTTGTTATGAGTGGCCCTGTTTTCGACTTTCGTTTCGTTGTAGCCTTCATAGCAGTCTTTCCCGTCCGTTTTTAGGCCAAGATCGATCCAGAAGAACTGGGCGGGATCGAGCTTGGCTTTAAAGCGCTATGTGTTAGTTTTGTTAAACCTCTGAAACTGCAACAGATCGAATAATAAGGGCGACATGCAAAAAATAGTTTATGTGTTTTAACCCTTTCACTCCCAAGTTCACAACGCAGATTCTCCCAACTTTTAAGAGTAAAATGTATGAGGGATGTAGTTAGAATTGATAAGTAATTAACTATCATCTGAGCAAGTTATCAAAAGCCAAATTTTCCTTACTATATAATACATTTCTGGTGGGAAACTGAAGGAGAAAATTGAAGTTGATCACTCTTGAGAGTGAAAGTTAGATATTACAAATGGAAGATTAAATCAGAAAGAACTGAATGGTAGGGTTCGTTTACGTTTGGATCTCTAAAACAAGACAATACGAGATTGGTACTAACGGCGTTCGCTGAGTCACGTGTAGAAAAATCAGTCCCAGATTGATCTACGGACTGTTAACACTTGGTTTGCATTTAGCCTGTTTCTGATAAATGAGAAACTTGGCTAACAGCTATATGGGCTCGGGTGTTACATACTTTTTCAGCCAGGCAACTGCATGTTGCCCAAGTTAAGATCTCGCAATTTCTACTCAATAAACCATTGTGGCCGGAATATCACGCGCTTTCTGCCCGAATATAATGTTTACATATCAGCGTTAGTTTGTAACACGAAAACGATGTGGGGCGCAGAGCATGCACGAAAGTGAACTCTATTGCGTTTCTTTATGCAAAAGTCTCACGAACAACATGACAAATCTCGTTACTTTTACAGCTGATAAAAACCACGATCGTGCGCAAGAAATGTTGCGCAATAATGCGCGATCATATTACCTTAAGGTGTGTAGAAGACGAATGTGACCAGGTATTGATCAGCTGATACTTCTTGCTTTAGCAGTCTTGCTGATATATTTTCGTCTAAGTCCTTTTCAGGCCGGTATGGTATCCTATGGATATTACATTACGGGTAGAAAGATTCCTGGTGGTGGTTGGTACAAGAAATACCTCTACCTTTGCTTTAGCAGGTTACAGCAAAATGACCCACATTCAGTCGCCGGTATGTCCTAAAAATTTGAGCCACCAGACAACGGTTATGATACACCGGCAATTTCGGCAAGGTATTTGATGTGATTCAGTGGATAGCGATTCTGCTAATCTTGACCCTGATTCACAGCCATCCATTGCAGGGTCTTGAAATGATCTCAGCATGTCTAACTGGCCATGGTTGCGAATAGAGCACTGAAGAGGGTTAGTTCGCATGACACGTTTGCATCACTTTCAATCACTCTGGCCAAGTTGTGAGACGTGAAAGACTGAGACAGCACCAACGGACAGATAAGAAGAAATCGAGCATTTGCCGTCAAACGCTGTACAAAACCAACTTAAAACAAGATCGCTGCTCATCAAATTGCGCGTTAGTACAGGTCACTAAGCTGCTGACCCGGGCAGCGCGGAGTTCGGTTTGGTTCTACCCCTCATCGTATAGCACTGTTTATGAAACAGTACATGTCTGACTATGTTGATGACTTCAAGCATTGGCTTGTCTGGACAGCCGACTTTTGCCAGGGTTCTCCCACACGCCTTCCTTACTGCTGACTGCAAAATAATTCAGTAAACGATTAACTGAAGCCTGTAGTGTGTTCTACAGCCTTACCGCATATTCTTCTTCGAAGTAAACTTTTGCTTCAGATATTTGCTACTTGCTGTTTCGTCTTTGATAATCAGTGATGATGGCATCAGGAAATCATATGTTAACTTAACTGTCTTCTGTACAAAATAGCGCTGTTGTATGCTAGTGACTAAAGCCGAGCGAAAACGAGACGAGAGGTGACGAAGGAATCTAGGTGCTCCCGCTCACGTACGAACCGTGCATATAATTTTATTTTCGTAAGCACAAAGTTCTCTGGAAGTTCCGTCGTTCGCTTAGCACCAAAAAATAAGTGCAAGTCACAGAAGACCCGGCGGAGCGACTCGTATTGCCGAATCCAATTCATTTTTCACATAAAAATAAAAGACAAAAACAAAAACTTCGATGACCATGAAAAGCTGGCATAAAAGGGGAAAAGGAGAATTGACGGCAGTGTTCACAAGACAACGGAATGGAAAAGACATAAAATGGTTGATCATCGATATCACGATGTTTCGGTCAACGACTGCAAGGAGGATCAAGACCCGTGCAGGTCAACTCTGCATATGCAGTGAGTAGAAAACTGACCCAGGCACACTCGGAAAAGACATTCTTTTATCACCTGTTCAACCTCTGTCCGCGTAGGGAAAAGAGCCTGTGAACGAGAATGCCTCGTTCCCAGGGCTTATCCCTTTTGAGTTATTTTCTCCCGCCACCAAAAAGGAAAATCCTGGGAACGAGGTTGATACGTGTGGTACAGAGCTGACAAACGCACTGTGCATGCGCGGCCGCGCAGGCAAGCTTTTTCCCGCGGAAACTGGCGCGGGTGTACGCTCCACTGAATCCCTTTGTATTTTTTAATTGTGTGGCGAAACACAGCTTCCGGCGGAGTTTTTTAAAAAAGTTAAGACGCAGAAGCAAAAGTTAAGCTACAAATTTTTAGAGTTTGCACTCAATAGTTTTTCTCTTCCTGAGCTTTTGCACCTTCCACTTTCCTCCTTGCACCCGTGGTGAAAATTGCAAAACAAATTCATCCTTGTCGGAGTGATTTCATCGCCATAACGGCCGTTTAGTACTGGGCCAGCTGCATTCCGTGAAAGTCGTAGATAGTATAAAAGGACAATATACTTAAGGTGAAAGGACCGGTCAAGCATTGCAACGAAAAGGAAAGCTCTAAGGTTAATTTAAGTTAATATATTGATCTCAGTGATCGGATTCTGAACAAGATAAACAAAGCGTACGAACTGATGACGTCACCGACGCAATGCGTTTGTCAGCTCTGTGGCATTTCCTTCCTGTGGGTCCGTACCATTTTTTTCTAAACTTTTCGCTTCTGGGTGAAAATAGAACCTTCTGAAAACGGACTTGAGACGCCATTTTGGGTGACGCCATTCGACTGGGCCAG
Source organism: Plumapathes pennacea (assembly GCA_964036295.1). Lineage (NCBI taxonomy): Eukaryota > Metazoa > Cnidaria > Anthozoa > Antipatharia > Myriopathidae > Plumapathes > Plumapathes pennacea. Next base: position 9,839,838 of record OZ038472.1, on the reverse strand, counting down.
AACCTGCCTTGTAGAATATTCAACAACTTCTACCTTAGGCAGCACCACAAAAACACGGGTCCACACCCACATGACTTTGCGTGTGCGTCCGAAGGTTGATTAGTTTTATCACACAAATGAAGAGTTTGTACGATAATTTATGTGATAACACAACGAAGGAGGGTGATCTGATGATCTATATCAGTATTCTCATAACCCGTATTTCCGGTTACGTATTTCGAAGTCGATGTCGTCTACATCACGTTCACAGCGTTAAGCAACTCAACCTAAGATTGACACGTTATACGCTATATATAGACTTCGAGGGCCACTTGTTTGTTAATACTCTGTACTATTTTGCGATACCCTCGTTAAATAAATTCTTTACTTACTTACTATTCGACGCAGACCCGAAACTTGAGTTTCACGCGCTTGTGATTTTTGTGTTTCTTGAGTCGTCTGGTTTTGGGTAGGGAGCGTTAATTCAATTTTATCATGATCTGCTAGTCTCTCTAGAGTTCGTGGGCACCTGTCAGTAAAAACGGTCTCGATTTGTAATCCTTCGCAGGGCTCCAGGATTATTCTCAATGTAATTGGGATCTTTGTAATAACTTTTGCGCAGTTAGTGTAGTCCGATGTGCTCTCGTACCATTATTTAAACTGTCAGTAAACTTATTCATTTACTTGACTATGCGGTAGAAGTGATGACGTCACAAAAATAGTTTTCTGAAGTAATGGGTTTTGTCCGGATCTTCGGAATGGACTATCTAAAAAAAATCCACACACAAAAAATAGCTCTTTAAGGCATTAAACAGCTGAGATATGGGCTTGTGAAGTTCAAGATCGTCCCATACTAAACCTTCTTATTTGGTGTCAGTTCCTCTATTTAGAACTGACGCTAAATCAGAGAGTTTAGTATGGGACCATCTAGAACTTTAAACATTTCTGTATCTTTGCTTTTTCAGTAAGGCTAGTGATCTTAAGTTTTCTTTAAGTTCTTGCCTCAACTGTGTATATCGCAGGTTCGAATGATGACGTCACTCTTTGGAACTCCATGAGTCGAGTGGGATAATTTATTCTGCAATCCGGCGATGCGTTCGCGCTTATTCGGAAGATAAGCAGTCGGCAACCAATCGGAACTTGAAAGTCGGCTCTTACGTCATACCGCGCCCTCGCCGGAGAAGCACGCGTTCACTTCTTGTCCGTTTTTACTTCTTTTCTCGTAGCGATGGTGGTCATCAAGGAATATAGGATTACTTTACCTGTTACCGTTGACGAGTACAAAATAGCACAGTTGTATGCTGTTGCTGAAGCGAGTAAAAACGAGACGGGAGGTGGCGAAGGAATCGAGGTGCTCACGAACGAACCGTACGAGAACCACGAAAAGTATGGGAACGGGCAGTACACCGACAAAGTGATTCACTTATCGCAAAAAGTTCCTGCGGTAGTTCGCATGTTAGCACCGAAAGGGTCCTTAGAAGTTCGCGAGAAAGCGTGGAATGCATTTCCATATTGCCGAACGGAATATTCCAATCCGTACATGAAGGAGAACTTTTATGTAATAATTGAAACCTGGCATAAAGAAGGAAAAGGAGAACTGGATAATGTTCATAAAATACAAGGCAAGGAATTGAAAGACAGAGAAGTGGTTAATATCGATATCGCCAACGATCCTGTTTCCCCCAGCGACTACAAGGAGGATGAAGACCCAACCAAGTTCAAATCAGAGAAGACTGGCCGAGGTCCACTCGGAAAAGATTGGAAGGACTCGACAGAATATCCCTACATGACCTGCTACAAGTTATATCGAGTGGAGTTTAAGTGGTGGGGCTTGCAGACCAAAGTGGAAGGCATCATTATGAGGGCTGTGAAACGTCTCTTGCACAACTTTCATCGTCAGCTTTTTTGCTGGATAGACAAATGGTTTGGAATGACGATGGAAGACATCAGGAAGATTGAAGATAAAACGAAGGAGGATCTGGACGAAATGCGCCACAAGGGAGAAGTTAGGGGAATGAAGGAAGCTTGAAGTGGGCAGGAACAATATCTGAACAAATTTAGTGAGTAAAAACCTTTGGTGATTTTTGTATTGGCAAACCAATTTCTGACAGATTTTGAGTATTAAGAATGTATCATACTGTACATGTACAGTAGCAGTGTTATTTCATGCAATTTCAAAAGTTTTGTTTTTTTGCCATTAGAAGTTCTTGCATCAGCTTGCCTAATATTTACTAGAACTCCTAAATAATAAGCACTTACACAGTTGAGGGGTTTGAACATCATATACAAATTGCTTGAGACCAAGAGTTTAGAAGTAGACACGTCCCATACCTGCATGTCTCACTGTGGAAACATCCTTGATCTTGACAAGCAGTTGATTTAGTTAGTTTGTTATGGTAGCATTCTCTGAATGGTTAATCTTTGCCATTTTATACAGTGATTATTTTTTCTTTGAAGGAAGATTTAGTGGATACTTAGAGGAATATTTTAAAAGTTGATAAGAATGTTTATCAGTATTTGTGGATATGCTGTACTTGTTTGCACCAAATCTTGAACATTGTAGCATTTCCCAAATAATAATATTGTTATTGTAATCATACTGGGCCTGGTTTTTCAAAGCACAATTAGGCTAATCCTGGATTACAGTAGGTCTGAACTTTCTTGTCATTTATAAACCTGAAAATGTGAAGGTTTCATCCACATTGACTTCCTTGAAGCTGAAACAAGTTTTTAAATCCATCTTCGAACAAAACCCTGTAGTTTATTGGCAGAGAGGCTGGGAGAAAGAATTTCATTAATCCTAGATTAGCTTAATCGGCTTTTGAACACCCAGGCCCAGATGGCTAAAGTTCAGTTAATATAGAAAATACAGGGAAATGCATGCCTGCACTGTATAATATTATTTGTCCATGGAAAAGGCCTTCATCATCCCACCTGGCCTCGTTTTGATGTTACTATTTCCACAATGTGTTTGTGTAGGTAAACTTCAGAAGTTTGATAATGAACAAATTATTCCTGTGCAAAGTTATCAACATACATAGACTGTTTGTGAAAAAAATAAACATCGAAATTTGGCGCAGGATGAGCGGGACTGCAAAGCCTATGAATGTAATCAGGAGATCATATCTTTTCATCCAAACCATTGACACATTTTTAAAAAGTTCATATTGTTCTTTGTGATGAGAGTGGTTATTTTTTGTGTTAAGACCCCAATTTGCAAATAGATCATATGTGATAATTAAAGGTCTGCTAAAAGTGTGCAGCAGGGATGAACTGTTGTCTGAGAGTGATTTTCATTTGGGCAAAGATGTAACTATTTTATTATGTAGTTCTGGGCTGGGTTGTATAAAGCCCGATTAAGCTAACCCATTGTCGACCAAATTCTTTCTCTCTTGTTTGTGGCTACAAACTGCAGAGCTTTGATCATAGACCAACTAAAAAAGATTGTTCTTTCTCAAAACAGGGATAAAGTCCCTTTAGTTTTTAGGCTCAAAAATGGCAAAGTTTAGACTTAACTGGGGTTAGCTTAACCTTGCTTCACACAACTGGGCCCTGTAAACAAAAGCAGTACTCTTTTTTAACCTCAAAGTCTTCTCTCACACATGGATAGGCAATATTTGCTGTGCCAATCCATGATTGCAGTAATGTTGCACGCAAGAGAACATAAATTATTTGATGGATCACACATTAAGTGTGAATGTACTGTACTGCTGCTACACCAATGTCTTGATTCATGGATCTTGAACATTATTAATAATAAATTGTGACATTCTCAATGTTTACGACTATATTACTGCTAGTACTTCATTAAGGGTGCATTCTTTTGGGACTATTCAGTTTATTCCTATTCTGGAATAGGAATAACAGAATATACAGAATAAATATATAGAATTTACTCTATTCTGAAAACAGAATAGCTGAAGTGACAGAATACAGCAAAAAAATACCAAAAGAACATGATTACCGGCTATTCTGCCCATTCCAAATAAAGCGCTATGCTGTCAATTCTGCTACTGGGAGCAGAATGGATGGAATGCTTTTCTGTTTATTCCAGAAACAGAATAGGTTGCCCCCCCCCCCAAAAAAAAAAAAACAAAAACAAAAAAAAAAACAAAAACATTATTACCGTCAATTCTGGAATAGGAATAGTCAGAATAGTCCCAAAAGAATGTGCCCAGAGTTTCACTCAAGAAACCCACTGAAATATTATTATAGGAAATGTTTGTTACAGTAATATTAAACCTGGTGTGGTATTTTGTGTATTTTTTTTATTTTATGTGATTTGATTCTTTCTGAGAGCATTGCTTGATAAAGAATAAATTAGTATTCCTTATATTACCTTGCTTTTTCATCTTCAATATCAGAAATAGAGTTAGGATGAATTTTATTTGAAGAAAATTCTACTTTGGGGGACCAAATATATTTCCATGCTAGATTTAATACCATAACCATATTCTTTCTGTACAGTTTGCAGTGACACATTGTAATACTGAATGTATGAATGTTCTTTTATTCTGTGGGTTACTAGGGCAACTATGCACTTACAGTAATTGAAAATTATCTTTATCAGATATCCTTTAGAGCCGGTTTTGGATAAGTTGAAAACCAAAACCAAAACAAAAGCAAGTATCATAGAGGATGTAAGAAACCCTTTCAACCAAACAGAACCCAAAGTAATTCACATCAATGTTGGTTTTACTTCAAAGAAGCCAATCAGTAGTGTGACAGCGGACAGCTTCCAATACATCTGCAATGAGTCAGGAATAAGGATCAAACGACTAACAGTATAAAACAATATGTTTTGTCCAGATATAAAAAACACTGAACACATGATATTCTCATTTTATCTTTTATTTTGTTGCAGCTCTGTGGTCATTTACATTCAGGTACATCTTGGGTCATGTGGGTTTGAGATATTTTTTCATGCAATTTCATTTTTCATACAAGCTTTCTGCTCTTGATTCACTTGGCCAAATACAGTGCGGAGATAACTTACTGTACATGTACGACATGTACAGTACAAACATAAGGGCCAGGTTGTTCAAAGCTTGATTAAGCTAACTCAGCATTAACCAAGTTCTTTGTCTCTTGTATTTGGCCAACAAACTGTTGCAGAGTTTTGATCAGACTGTGAAAAGAAGTTTGTTGTAGCTTAAAACAATAGCAAAGAAGTCATTTTGTGAGTGCACACTTCTCTTGAGTATTACTGTGTAAATTAAAAGGTTCATAAAGACAATGGGTGCTTCACAAGAGTTGATGGATGGTGCATTCCCTGGTGATGACTACACAGCTGTTTTACTGTTCTGTACTTTGGCTTATTTGTCTTTCTTTTCTGATGTCAGAGCATGATGCAATTCACTGATATCCTTTTCCATAAGATCATACAGCAGAACACCTTCTTCATCAAACCAGTTTGCCACAGACCTGCCAGGTGACAAGGCGAATGTGTTTGTATCTAGACATCCACAAAAATATAAACTATGGTGCTAGCACAAATAGTTTTAGCTAGATAGTTTGAAGATCTTTCACATCTAGTAGATACTAACTTGTACTTTAATTTATTGTAGTAGCTCGTTGTATTTCTGCAAAGATACTGTACATACAGTACATGCAACACCGCTTTGGGGTGCTGGTCGAGAGTTACTGTATGCAGACAATGTTTCTTTAATTTTGAAGTAATGTTTGAAAATGAGACCTACTTTTTGTCCCAGGGGGAAGGGGGTACTTAATGCAGTGTAGGAATTTGGGTAGGGAGGTTCCATCGACTCTATAAAACCCTGACCCTATTCAAGACACAGATGTAAATTTTGCTACCCTGTCTAAGACAAAGTGCTCAAATTTGTGACCCTGTTCAAGACTGAACCAAAATTACCCTATTCAAGACAGAGATAAGTCAGTCTGCGTTGCACATGTTTCCATTGGAGCATATGAAAAAAATATGCACAAAGTATAGAGTGCAAAAATGTGGTCAAGGGGGAGGGGAGGAGGAGAAGATTTTTGGGAGATAACCCTGTTTGGGACACGAAAATGGAAAAAAATTTTACCCTCTATATTGAACTTTATTTTTCTTTGTGATTTGTTACCTTACATGAAGCAATATTTGCTTGATTAGCCCAGTAATTTGTAAATGTCTCACTGAAGCAATGACTGAGTTTGATTCTGATGTACTGCACACATGTTATCAGGTACTTTCACCTCATTCATTTTGTCTACCTCTGACTATACTGTACAATGTAAAACTAATAATCCACCTCATACCCCCGGGGGTGTATTCCCATACAGTATGTTTCCTATATAGGGTTGTTCCGCCCGATAGGATATCATTTTCAGGGTCCTCTGTCTTAAATGGGGTATCAAATTTTACATTTTCGTGTCTTAAACAGGGTTATTTTCCGAAGATCTTCTCCTCCCCTCCCCACTCAACCACATTTTTTGCACTCGCCATTTTTAGTGCAATTTCTTCATATGCTTCAGTGGAAATGTGTGCAAGGCAGGCTAACTTATCTCTCTGACTGGAATATTAAACAGGGTATCAAATTAGAGCACTTTGTCTTAAAACAGGGTAGTAAAATTTACTATTTTGAGTCTTGAATAGGGTCAGGGTTTTATAGAGTCAGCGGAACCCCCCTACCTAAATTCCTATTGAGTACACCCCCCCCCCCCCACACCCCCCCTGGCTCATACCCTCCCATTTCTATACAAAAAGAACAACATGAATGGGACAAAAATTTAGCTTATTTATTAAATTAATAATTTTATTATAATTTATTGATTATATTGCACAAATATCAATCAGAATTTTCAGGTGCATATTTTGGGTAGAATACTCTAACAATGGGAACACTTTACTCAGAATAAATATAAGAATAACATACTTTGTCATGGTTTGTTCCCTGACTTTGTGTGTAACACCATCTTCAAAGATCATTGTCAGAGAGTATAGAGGGTCATATCGCTTGAGGGTTGAGCGCACACTCCAGAAATGGTTAGGACCCTGTAGGGAATGACAGGTACAGTACATTATTGTGATGTATATGCAGTCAATATCACAGTCATGTTTTCTGTTATATATATTACATTTCATGGCTGCAAAGTCTGAATAAAACCACTAAGGATCTTGTTTTTGCTGAAAGTCTATGGATGACAGCAAAAGTTCTCAAAATACACCACACTGTCTACTGTACACTGTACTGTAGATCATTAGAAGATTGTTGGAAATCTACTAATCTGACAAAAACAACTACAACAAAAAAAACAAAACATTCAAACAAAAAACAGTCCTAAAAATACTGTGCAAAAGTAATGAAAGCAAAAACTCATGAAAAATGGCAAAAAAGAGTGAAATTTTAAAAGAAACAAAGGCCCTATTTTTTTCCACATGTTTGAAATTTTTCTCTTGTCTGCAAAATGTTGCTTGAAATTTCGGGTGAATTTTCACTGAAGACATTGAGATCTCACTGAAAAACCAAGACACACATTTGTGAGCAACTGCAAAAATTTGGTACACTTATGAATGAAACCAAATTTGAATTTTAGTTGCTCACTTGAAAGTAAAATTCAGGGAAAGAACTCCATAAAACAAAGCTGCACAATACAAAATGTGACTTCTTACCACTCCTGCATCATCCTTTTGTACTGCTAATAATATATAGTTCATTTCCTTGAATGTGGTAAACAGTGTCAGAATAATCATCATAAAAAAATATCTAAAGAACAATCAAGGTCTAATACGTTTCAAGGAATTAATTTTTTATTTTAAACCTTAACAAGACTGAAATTGCCAGTGAGCTCGTTGGGTGGGGTTGAGACCAGAAGAAACTAAAATGGAAAGTAGGGACAAGAGCAAAACTCCCAAAAGAGACTTTCAGTTTCTCACCAGAAAAATATCACACAGTATAGATAACTTGACTTTTCAAACCTTGCTCAAATGAAACCTATTGGTATAAATTGTCATTACAACACTCATACACTTGCTTCTTAAAGGTTGAACGACTCTGCATTTTGAGCTTTGGAGTGAAAAAGTTAGCCAGCAAGAAAAGAGTGTAATGTGTGACTTATCTTTTCATGTACAGTCAATTTTGACAATTTGACTTTGAAGACTTATTTGTAATCAGAGGCCACGATAAGCTAGCCTTCGCTTCAATACTTATTTATTTCTTTTTTACTGAATGCATTTCTTCTATGAGGCTTTCAAGTATTTGCACTCTGTAACAAATACAAGTTGGAAGCAAGGAAGGTAACAGGAGACTTGTTTACAATATTATTACGGTTTTGTTCACAGCGTGTTCAGTCCATTTGTGACTAACAAACTCAATGTTCAGGACTATTTCGGTGTATTTGCCGAAATTATCGCCGCTAATTATTTAGTCCTGACGAAACTTTCTGTGATGACACAAAATACTTCTGGGAAGGTACCAGGCCGAAAACGAAAACCAAAGCAATGATGAGCTTTAGTTTAGCCGTAAACAATGACACTTTATGCTTTACACTGTACATGACATCTGTTGCCTCATAAAATGCTTCTGCTTATCATAGCATTGCCTGCTGAAATGTTTCTTTCGTTTGATCAAGTAGCCTTTGTTTCACAGGTGGTAATTGTATACTAGAAATGAAAAATACACCAAAATAGTCGTGAAGATGGAGTTTGCAGTCACAAATGGACTGAACACGCTGTGAACAAAACCGCAATAATATTGTAAACAAGTCTAGTGTTACATTCCTCACTTTCAATTTTATTTTGTTACAGAGCACGAATACTTGAAAGCCTGATAGAAGAAAAGCATTCAGTTAAAAAAAGAAACAGTATTGAAGCGAGGGCTGGATTAATCGCAGCCTCTGATTAGAAACAAGTGTTCGATGTCAACTGTCAAATTTGACTGTGCACTAAAGTCAAAGTCACGCATTACTCAGCTTTTCCTGCTGGTAGTCCCTCAACCTTTAAGAAGCAAATGTATGAGTGTTGTAATGATAATTTATAGTTTAGTCAGGTTTCATTTGAGCAAGATGTCAAAAGCCAAGTTCTTTATACTGTGTAATATTTTTCTGGTGAGAAACTGGAAGTCTCTTGGCAGTTCTGCTCTTGTCTCTACTTTCCATCTGATCTCGACCCAACTCACGCTGTGAGCTCACTGACAACGCCAGTCTAGTTTAAATTTCTAGTATACAATTACCACTGCAAAACAAAGGCTACTTGATCAAATGGAAGAAATGTTTCAACATGCACTGTATGATAAGCTGATCAAGCATTTTGACAACTGTCACGCTCGCGCGCAGCATAATACATGTAATATATTCACAGAGATGTATTGGTCGAGTCTTAAGCCGTAAGAATGAATATTTTTGTCACAAAAACGGATATACTTTCGGCGGAAAAACTTTACAAAACAGCTACAGTATGTACGAGGCAACAGATGTCATTAAAGCATAAATCATCATTGTTTACAGCTAAAGTTCGTCATGGTGTTCCGTTTTCGGCCTGGTACCTTCCCAGAAGTATTTCGTGTCACCACAGAAAGTTCATCGGGACTAAAATAATTAGCAGTGACAAGAGTTATTTGCAATCCTGTAGCGGTAGCCATTAAATATAATCGAATCCATCAAACATTTGTTTATGGCTATGACGGTGAACTTAAGAACGCAAGCCAAAATTGTTCCCTAAAATCGAATTTATCCATGCATGTTCCACAGAGCCAAAAGGTGTTGAGTTTGGATGGCATACAGGTTTTATACACAAGCATTAACGTACGATTCGATCAACTACATCTCAAGTTATTCGCGAAGTCACCCACGTCATCACATATCACGTGGCAATGTGAACCAATCACTGTGTGCTGATTCGTAACCCAGAAAAAAAAAAACAAGATGAAGACACGGTCTCCAATCCTAAGCTCGTCGGGGCGTAGCCCCAACAAGCAATAAACATACAGTACTAGTAAAGTACTAGTAAACTGTTTTATAAATGGACTGAGAGCCTAAACCAACATACACTAGTTGATGCAAGATCTCACAAGATCCTGTCTATCACAAGATCCTGTCAATGCTATTAAACGAGATCTTACAAGATCAGCCAAGATCTACTGGTAAGATCCTGCCAAAATCTTGGTGAGATCCTACCAAGTTCTTGGTTAAGATTCACAACCTGGGTTCCTGCTAGTCTGACACAAGGTGAAACAAGGCACAGAGTGAAGTTAGTGAAAAAGGATACGACAAGACACAGATTATTAACACTGTTCTTGAGGCAGGAAATGGAAACAAGTAGTCATAAACAAGTGCAGCTAGGGCAAAGCAGCAAGACACAGTGCAGATGGTCAATCGTATGTCAGTTAGAGTGTGATTTTCCTCATATCCAAAGCCTTCTGTCATGAACTGTGAACAAAAAAATATAGTACACTATGATAAGAGTATATTATAATAATGCAAGTTGGACAAAAAGAAAATCTAAAGAATCACTCAAGACTTCAATAAATTGGTCTTTTGCAACACTTTTGTACAGACCCAATTTGTTTTTCAAGTACACAAGTACCATAAATGAAAAGAGCATAAACAAAATAATATGCAAACTAATTTTTCCGAACTTCAAAATGCTGCCAAAATTGATGACTTACTGTTATGAACCTGAAATGTTTGCAAGTGTACATGTTTTTCAATGCTCTTTCCATTTATACGGGTATTGTTTTTGGTCACCCATTTGGCTAGACTTGGGTTGACTTATTGCTTGAGCTCAAGTCGACTCAGGTTTTTCACCATTTGGCTACCTAAATCAAGTTAATTCAAGCCAAGCTCAATGCAGGGTGATTGCATGCATGCACTGACAGCTTTTGTTCTTTTACAATATTTTACATTTATTAAAATAATATTCAAACAAATTCACAGGAGATATAAACAGTGGTATAAATGGCTTAAATGAATATTATTGAGAGCTACCTAGATTAGTTCACTCTGTAACTATTTGGATTTTAACAAACTAACAACTAAGAGATTAAAATTACTCCTCCCCTCCCCCCAACTAACATCTTGGCATGACGTGTCCTTCAATAAGTCACGTGTATTATTTGTGTTATAAGCCTTGTATAAACCCGATGGAGTCGTATCCTTACTTTCTTAACTGCATCATCCAGGGCATTCTTCACCGCATTTCCATCCCACTTGTCCACCTTCACTGGTTTCTCGGCGTCAAGTGTTAACTGGATCGGAGGGGCAAGGCAGTAGACGGCGGTTTTCAATTCTCGTTATAATACTGCGCATTCACGACTAAAAATCGCAACTTGATGTACAATTACCTTTTCTAACAGTCCAGGTTTTCCAGGCTTTTTCTTGTTTGATCCGGATGCCATTTTCAGGAGAGTTTTTTTTCCACAGGTCCCGTCCTTTCTTTCTTCTTTGACGATTGAAGAGCCTGCTAAATATCTGCCCAGCGGTGAGGCAGTCCGCTGCCCACAAAAACGTAGGCGCTTGTTTCATACAACTATCGCAACTTCGCTCGACCTTCGCGCACTCGAGAAAAGTCTTTGGAAACTACAGTACATTGTATATAAACATGGTGAAAAAGAAAGGACAGAAGAGCAAGAAAAACGCGACTCTGTCGGCTGCTGTTGAATCCGCCGAACAAGAAGAAGTCGAGGAGCAAATGAAGACAGTATCTGTTTCGGAAACACCGGAACCAGTTGATGGTCGCGTTGATGAATCGGAAAGCATGGCTTCTGCTTGTCCCACGACAGTACAACGGTTTGATTATGAAGAGGGAGGCCAGGTTGACGGACTTGAAGAAAGCACAGGGCCGGCAGACACAGGTAATTGAACACGTGTTTTTTTAATTCTTTTATTGGCTGACTAAAAATATTGTTAGCGCGTTGCTTAACCACAACAAAATTTCAAATTACATTTACTCCATGTACAGAAACAAAGGTTTGATTTTGGGCGCAGTACTGTTTAGTTATTTTAATGTCAATGTCATTGGTCTCATTGAAATACAGTCATGTCAGTTTAGTATTTGTGTGTGAAAGAAGCAAACCTGCTTCATATTTCTGAAACTCGGTCCACTTAAAAGTAGAGGCTTATCACAAAAGTTTTTTCACATCAGTGCTACATTTTTTTAGGATGCTATTACAGTATGAAGAAATTAATACATTCAATACTTTTGGTACTTTTTAGGCTATTTTTAGATATTACACGATATTTTTATGGGGGTTATTATGGGGTTAACCCCCAAGAGGTAGGGAATTTTCATTTTGGAAGGTGTTTAGTTCTACATGTTGAATATAGTAAATGTATTTATAAAATAACTGTGATACTACGCGCACCCTGATTGGTTAAATAACCGTGTTAGATGAGAGTATATTACACGCTGATGCGATACGCGATGTATTTTATAAAAGAAATATATAACGTGTTCCCGTATAATATAGCCTCATCTAAACACTTGGGAAGTTGGGAGAACACTCGAGTAGCGCCAGAAACCACTCGGTGGCCTCGTGGTTTCCTTACGCTACTCTTGTGTTCTCCCAACTTCCCGCATGTTTAGATGAGGCTATATTACACGGTGACACGTTATATATTTCTTAAGTACAAAACTGAGTATTATGTATGTATGTACAGTATGTCAAACTATTGTATTTTTTCAGACCTGTGCTATGTTTTTCTATATTTAAATAGTCTATAAATAGGATATGATTATGAACTTTTAATGCTATTTTTATATATTATACTATTTTAATGGGGATTGTTATATGGTCTTAATTTTATGGAAAGTTGTTCACTTTTACACAAGTACTAATAATGGTAATAGGACTGAGTGGAGTTTGATTCAGTTTGTAATCATACACTACATAGAGTGATTATGAACTTGTGTGGGTGTCCAACTGAAATCAGTGACTGCTGATTGGTGTTTTTCTTGTCTGTGATTGGTTAAGACAGAAATGTCCAATTAATGTTTAATCAGGGGTTTCTCAACCAATAACATTCGAGGAAATTGTAATGATCAATATTGATTCACAATTTCCAAATCATTTCCAATTTTCATATTTTATGATCAATATTGATTCACAATTTCCCTTCTAGAAGTTTTTTATTTATCTTAATATTTAAAATTTATTAAGTTCTGCATTTTGAATAATAATATAATTTACATACTATATATTTTTTTCCTGAGCCTGAGTGGTTCATATGCCTATGAATCCTGCAATCTGATTGGCTCCCTGAGTGAGCATTGTTTTCCAATATCTGCCCACAGGCACTTGTCAGCCTTATCACAAATGCGGCAAATTTAATATATGTATATATATATATATATATATATATATATATATATATATATATATATATATTTATATACGTTTTATTATTTTTCAAATATATTGTTTTGCATGAGACTTCATTTTTAAATTTGTAATGTACAACCACAACTTTGTATCAAATGGCTTCAAAGACTCATTTTTCTGCAGCTCACACTCAGGAAAAAAATGAATGTTTAGAAACTGTATGTAACATAATTATATGTACTGTATGTATAGTGTATTCAAAGAATGTTGTAATTTTTTTTTCAGACTGGCATTGTACAATATTGTTTTATATAATACTGTATAAGATAAGGTAAATGATACTTCAGCAAAAATAACCAGAAAGAAAAAGAAGAATTTAATGCTAGCTGATGTAAAAAAAAAAAAAAAAAAAAGATGTGTGCATGCTACATGTAGTCAGTATTATTGAGTTCCATGATACACTGTACATGCAACATTTATCAGCATAATTGCCAATTGGATTGTGCGTGCTATTCACCAAGTATGTATATGTAATAAAACATTATTGAAAATAATATGTGAATAATATAGAATGATTTATACTGTATATACGACTGCATTATATTGAAGGGGCCCAGGAAAATGTGAAGCTGAGCCGAAAGGAGATGAAAAAGCGCAAGAAACAGGTAAAAGAGTGTAATGTATGGTTCTTCATTTCTACTCATCACTTGACTTGCAATATCACCAAACACAGGCTGTGGGGCTTCTCTTCCATTGTTTCATGGAGGGCTTGAATAATTGTTGTTATCAGGGGCTAATAACAGTGTAATAATTTTGTGGTGGCAATATAAAAATGTAGTCCTTAGGTCACTGTTTTTTTTTTTTTTTCAAAGGAAAAATATGAGCTTGAGGCTCAAGAAGTGGCCGGTTCCCAGTTCTCTGTGTCCCAGCAGGAGTCATCATCCAAAGGGGCAATGCTAGAGAATGCACTTGATATCAAGGTGAGAGCAAACCTGAAATGAAATAGAGGATATTACACGGTGGCGCGAAGATATGGATTTTATTTTTAAGCGGAGAAAACAATATCTTACAAACGAGCGCTGCACGAGCGAGTAAAAGTATTGTTTATTACCATGAGAAAATAAAATCCATTTTTTCAAGCCACCCTGCAATTTTCTTTTTATTATATCAGATACAAGTGTTTTATGAGAAAATCCACAAACAACCATGCAAAAGTGGGAAATATTGCCATCGATATCCTCACTAGTGAGGATATAGAAAATGTGCCACTTGGCTCCTGGATGTAGTTTTGATGGATTTTACACACAGTATATTTTCCAGTAAAACATTTGTGTACAGTATTAAATAAGGGTTATAACATGGGAAGGAGTGTAACACAGAGAAGTATTTTTACAAGTCGGTTTTATTTTGTCAAGCCTGCAAGGCAAGAAAAATAAAATTGATGAGTGAAAATGCAGCTGTACATGTATTACACAACTTCCTGTGTAATGCATTATTAATTATACAACTTATGCCACAATTGAAGAAGGGCGAAATGTTTTTTGCTGTGCATAAGATGAATCAAATGTTTGTCACAAAAGATGATGCATCTGTGAACCATGCTTGTGAAAATTGATTATATAAGCTAATAATTAACCAGCTAATCTGGTTCTTGTCGAGTACAATATGCTCCCATATTTGCACTCGTTTTGGTCTTTATTTGCACTCGAAAATGTGAAGTTATGTAAAATATGGAGCATATTACATGGCTGTGTGGAGTGTTGTTGATAAATTATCTCTCATGTGTGAGCACAGCCTTTATGATTGGTGGTCATACTTCAGCGCTCGACATTAATGGTTGCCCGCTTGCCCCGGGCAACCAAAACTTTTGGTCGGGCAGGTAAATTCTGGGCCGGGCAACTAGAAATTATGAAACTTTCTATTGCTTGAAGTCAATCTACAGTCTGAAGGGCAACTAACCTAAAACCTTAATGTCGAGCACTGTACTTGCTTAATAGTTTTGTTTGTTGACAGTTGTTCAAAACAAGGTGACCACAGAGTTGAAATCACAATATACACAACCTCGTTCCCAGGCTCTTTCATCTCCCGGCCCCCGCCCCTGAAGAAAGACCCTGGTTCAGGCTGGTCACGTGTCGGCCAGAATCTGGCCGGTTGCAAAAAAGGAAACCAAGGGAGGGGCCGTTAAGTCGGAAATTTACTTTACTTTGTCTACTGGGGAAAGAAAAATTTGGATATAAAAATTTAACACCTCCCATGTAGTTTATGCTGTGTCTGAACAACAAGTCAAGTTGTTGCAGGCCTTGTAGTTCTGTGGGAGACCGCTGCAAAAACGTATGCGGAAAACTGAGCTAATAAGGCACTTCTCAAAACAGCGAAAGAGTTGCCAGAGAGCGAAGGTTTGCCGCATTTAATCTGCAGACCATGTGAAAGACGCCTCGACAACTTCAGAGCTTTCAAAAAGGTAATTTCGAGAGTCAAGGCTCCTTCGGAAGGGTGAAAAGATGCATTTAAACAGGAAGGTGTGCTATAAAAGGCCGTTGGCCGCCTCTTTCGGCATCAAATTTGTATAATGTTTGTTGAATCGCACGTGCGTCCACAGCGTTCAGAAGTCGCTCTGTCCATGAAATTTCTCTGCAGCAACTAAAAGTATACCTAAAATTAAACACATACGGGCAACTTTAATGTGGAGTCCTGGACGGAAGGGTTTGAAACGAAATTTTTATCTTGGCTGCCAAAATACATTTTGAATTTCGCGGTGCAATGTGATGCATGGCTGCCCACCAAGCATATTTAATTTTTTACTTTGAAGATTATTCTTGGATTTTACTCAAATTGCACTCAAAATGAATGTTTATGTGATGGCAAAATTGGTGAGGCAACATTATCTTGTTTTGCGCGGTGTTCAAGTACAAGGAAAAAAAATTTGGGCATTTTTGGCTTTTTACTAATAGGAGCTGTTGTCTTGGTCGCTGCTGATTGACAAGCGGCTCTGCGCTTCCCTGGGAAGCGCCCTTTTATAGGAAGCTTGCCAAAAAGCGTGGCTGATTTGTGTCGTTTGTGCCAGCCTTGTTTTTATTTGACAAACGCACACCACGACAAATTTCTTTGACAGGGGGACCCCTCCCAACGGATCATCTTTGTGAGCAAGGCACGTGACCAGCCTGAACCAGGGTCTTTCTTCGGGGGCGGGGCCTGGGAGATGAAAGAGCCTGGGAACGAGGTTGCAATATACAATGCTTCTCATTTTCACACTAGACCTTGTTGTTTGCAGGTTGAAAAGTTTAGTATATCGGCAAGTGGTAAGGATCTTTTTGTCAATGCCAGTCTGAACATCACATCAGGACGCCGCTATGGACTACTTGGTCCGAATGGGTAAGTTCTTGGGTGGCTGTTTTGGTCTTTTTTGTCTTTTTGTTTGTACAGAACTGTACTTGTATTTCTCTGCAATGAGACTATGGGTGACCAGTGACATGAATGGGTGAAATTTTCATGGCCAGCAATATCTACGTAAGTACATATGCTGTGCATGTATAGTGGGCAGGTTTTTCAGTCAAGTTGCAGACCTGCCAAATGTTCTGCATATGTGCCTTATCTTTCAGTCCCCTGCATAGTCACATCAACCTTCAATCAAATGCAAAATGGTTGAGACACTCACAGAAGAAGACCCATTCTTCTCTTCTATTCCCTCACTCTCATCTGGATTCTATTTGACAGCATCTTTCCCCCCCTTCCCCGTTTCAGTGTTGAGTATCCAATATCGCACAATGAGATTTCAGGCCCAAACAACATTGAGGCAGAAATCAACAAAACTTAAAAGCCGATAAATTGCTCAAAATATGCACAGTGTCTTAACTACTTTTGCATTTGATTGTTCATCCTGTCTCCTGCCAAATCACACTGCAGTATAATACTACCAAGTGACAGCTTACAACTTTTTCTGTAAAAATACTTTACATGATTGTATATACTAGAAATGCAATATTTGTCTTGATACAGCGATTTTGAGGCCTCACAACTGACTGACGACATTAAATAAGAGATAGTAGCACCCTGATTATTACCCTTACTTGCAGGGCTTAGGGATGACATAGAAACAAAACTTTTTTTTAGCAAAGGGCATCTGATTGGCTCTAAATTTTAGCTTTCCAATTTACCCCACCCCAAAGGAAGCCTGGCTACTTGAAAATGTGTCGAGGTCAGCGTCTCTACATTTAGGTTTCATTAACAAAGCCACATTACAATGCACAATACATGTACAGTATAACATCAATGCAGTCACTTCAACCTGTTGCTCCCCTTTCATTGTTCGAAAGCAGCATTTGCAAACTAACAAGACATTTTGTGTGTTTTGTTGAGAACTCATACATTATGTATCTGCAGTTTGTTTGTGCAGAGGATTTTTTTTCTTGGATTCATTCTGGTCTTGACTACTATGACCAATGTACTTTGATGAGAACAGTTTGGGCAAATTAGGGCCGCCAAGACTCACATACTGTATACTGTAATGTAGCACCAGATGGACTACATTTTTAGTCTAAATTTATGTTTGATACCTGTAGAATGGGGAAAACCACTTTGCTGACACACATTGCAAGTCGGAAGCTGGCAATCCCTCCCAATATTGATGTCCTGCTTTGTGAACAAGGTAATCGACCCATGTGTCATGCTCATTGTGTTTTATACAGTGTTGAATTGTCAACTATACGCATACTGTATTTTCAGTTTTTATAGAAAAAGAAATAGTATTTGAATCCTTGCATTGTTTCATTTATTAGCATTGTATAATATTAAATATTATTTTCTTCACAAGTGTCAAATCAAATTTTAAGCTAAAATTAAACAGACTCCATTAATCAAAAGGGAATGTCAGATCTACTGGATTAATTACCAAAACAATTGAAAGTTATGCATTGAATTTAATGACACAACCCTTATCAAAGTGTGCCAGAAATAAGTGTATGTTCCTTTTAATTTGTGCAGTTTTTGATAAGATTGTTTGTCAAAAAGTATTCAATGTATATACCTTTCAAGTCTTGTTCTTTTGATTTATAAAATCGGTTTGCTTAGCTTGTAATTTGATTTATGCTAAAGAAGCAAATCCTCTTTACTCTACTGTACATTTTTGTGTTGCAATTCCCCAGATGTCCAAGCTGATGATACTCCTGCATTTGATGCTGTCTTAAAAGCTGACACCAAGAGACTGGAGCTACTTGAACAAGTCAGTAAGATTTGGTACAAACTTACTTGAAATTTTTGTGAGGTTTTAACTTCACGACTGTGAAGAAAATTCAAAATTAAATCAACTTTAAAGTGACCTAGGATATGTGATTTCAAAAATTGCAAAATTAAAGTGTCGTAAAATATTTGTAAGCCCTGAAATTGCAATATTTACATGTCACAAACATTTTATGTGATAAAGGGGTGTTAACGTTTTGTTATTTAATTTTTCAAGGGCTGTCAGTATTTGGACCTGTGTCATTACTTTTGGGCGTGTAACATAGTGATTCTGCATATTTCAAGATTAGTGTGCGATTTGCCCTATTTATGTTCAGTCATGTCCTGTTCAGTTTTACAGACATGTGAAAAAATAATGACAAAACAGTCAAATCAATCTTTGACATTCAATTGTGGTGATGATGCAGATGATGTTTTGTTCAACATGAAGCCATGAAATGATAGTTTGTATTGCTTGAATCCCTGCAGGAAAAGAAGCTGACACAGCTGAGTGAATCAGGCAGTGAGGAGGCCACAGAGAAACTGAAAGAGGTAAAAAGAAAGAGTTTAGTAACAGTTCTCCAGTACTGATTACAATGGACATTATTGAGCAAGACAAGACTACAACCATGATATGAACAATGAATTTTGTAGGATTGTTTTGCTCTGTAGTTTGTAACATCAGCTATATATTGCTCAAAACTGTTGCAGATGTACAGCAATGCAAATGGTTGAGTTACAAACTGAATCACTTTCAAGTTTCTTTGGCGCTCTGTGCAGACACAACAAATGTTTCTGAAGTTTTTTAGGACACAAATTTGTGTCTGCATCAACATTTGGGAAACATATGGGCTAGCAATGTTGCCACCACAATGTGTCCTGGCTTTGTCACTGTAAAAGTGTCAATCAAATGTGATCAATCGCTTTGGACTTGTGTTATGCTTCACTGGGTTTGTTGAATGGTGCCAAGTGCAGTATTCTACCCAATTACAAATTTTGGCTTGATTTATTTAGTCTGTATGTCTGGTCAGACAAGCAAACAATAATAATTATATTGTCAACATTGCAGTTGCTTGCACTGCTGACGCTAGTATGCTGCTTTAATTTATGCAGGTCTATATTGAGATGGAAGCCATTGGAGCAGCATCAGCAGAGTCTAGAGCGCGGCGAATTCTGGCTGTAAGTACAGTACCATTTCAAATCACAGTGCACACATATTTACTTTTGAAGAGATAGGGGGAAAGAAGTTCAGGTCTCTATAATGTTGAAGGTGCCCAGGAGCAGATTCAGGAGAAAATGAGCATGGTTTCAAAATTTTAAAATGCTGAAAACACAAGCTTGTAGAGAGGTCTAGGTTCATCCCTGAAAAATCTTGTGATTTGACTGTCCAAAACACCATTTCTTGCCATTTCTGGAGGCTAGGAACTGAATTCCAAAATCCTACTGGTTTCCATAAACTTGTCTGGATCTGTGATTGCAGACATTGGTCTGTAGTAAATTGTAGTAAGACTTTAGAAGAACACTAAGTGCCGGTGTAGTGCTGATGAAGTTAGCAAGCATAGTTCCTAGCATCAGCAGGTTTTGAGTTGAGTTGCGTTGAAAGTGCAAACAGTTCAGCTGTGAGTTAAGGTTTTACAGTATTATGAAAACAAGAAATGAAACCTTGACAAACAGTGGTACAAGAAATGACATGTAACCTGTTTACTTAAAGGGAGTATACGTACTGTACAGTACATGTGTAGAGCAAGGGATAATGTCATAATGGCATACATGTATACATTGTCTTTCAGTTACAGTATGCCTAAGTGAACCATGTGTATTTGAAGTGAACAGTTTAACCCTTTCACTCTCAAGCTCAAAACACAGATTCTCCTAACCTTTTCTGAGGGAACTGTATGAGGAATGTATTGAAAATTAATAGTTTAACCAGCTTTCATCTGAGCAAGGCATCAAAATACAAGTTCTCCCTACTGTATTATGTGTTTCTGGTAAGAAACTGGAGGAGAAAATCGAAGTGGATCACTAGTGGGGGTGAACATAGTTTAAGAGTATCAACTCACCAACTCTCTTGTTTTAGGGTTTGGGTTTTACAAGTGAAATGCAACAGAGAGCAGTGAACCAGTTCTCAGGGGGATGGAGAATGAGAGTCTCTTTGGCAAGGTAAGCTCCAGTACCAAAAGAGTACAAAAGTAAGAGGTAATTACCCGTATACGTCTTATTCCAAGGTAATCCCTCCCAAAGTTATTTTTAGAAGGTACCCAGTACCCCGCGGATATATTACCTTGCGCATAACAGCGAGAACAAGAACACGTTTGGTCACTTGAAATTTTTATTCTCCGTGACACATCCACGCAACATCTTTGATTGACCACACACGTTTTCGTTGTTACGTGCGAGATAATATATCCGCGGGGGACTGGGTACCTCTTGAAAATAACTTTGAGAGGGATTACCTTGGAATAAAACCTATACGGGAGATTACCTCCCTTACCTTTGTACTCTCTTGCCAATACTTAATTTCCCGAAAACTGGGAACCGTATATTGTCGCAAATATTGATTTTCGCGATTTGAGGAAAATAGTGAAGAAAAGTTTGCGATCTTGCCATTGCTTAATCTGTTAAGTCTCTTTTTACAAACCTCTAATCTGAATTACAAAGACGTTGTTCTATATCCTTGTATTACCAGGCTCTTTAGCTTTGGTACCCCATAATTCCGATAGATGATGACCAGTGTGCTTGCATACACGTACATTATACTGAAGACGGTATTGATTTTTGTTTGCAGGGCATTATTTCTTGAACCAACACTATTGCTTCTGGATGAACCTACCAATCACTTGGATTTGAACGCTGTCATTTGGTTGGATAAGTATGTACAGCTTGTTATTTTTGTTTTGTTTTTGTTTTTGTTTTTGTTTTTGTTTTTGTTTTTTTTTTTTTTTCAGTCGCACTCTCCTGATCAACACCATTTCGGCTACTTTTTATTTGACTTTTATATTTTTGGCATGTGTCGCCTCTCCAATTTCCAATTTCTTTCTGACAAGACAAGACAACTTTAGTAAAGAACCATGCAATTGATGTACATAGGTTTTCTTTCGAAGAAGAAGTATAGTGTGCAGTATTTAATCTATAAAAGTCGTATTAGTTTTTCCTAATTTGAAAACACTCGTATTTATATTTCTCTATTTCTGTTTTGTGCTTTCGAAGTGAAATAGGTTGTTTATTGTACAATGACTTATTAATCTATTGAAAAAGGCGTTACGTTTGTCAGATTATATTTGGCATTTGACGAGGAAGTGTTTTTCATCTTCCAGGTGTTGAAAAACTCAGCAGTTTCTTAAGTCAGGGCTTACGTAATTTCTGTTATAACGACCACGGTCAATCTCTAATATGTGGTCACTCTTTCTCAGCTGAGTGACCACTCCTCCCCCTCCCCCTCCCCGTATACGTTTACATATATAGAAAACAATCAACCAAAGAAGCTAAAAAACAAACAAAACAAACCTATGGAAGTTTAGAAAATCCAGGAATCAGACATTGTATTTTGTTGAGTCCTCTTGCAGCAAATTTTCACTTGACCCAAAATTAACTGCTTAGTTTGCTCTCTAATGACATTTCCCACACAAATCTTCTTATTTTTCTGAACTTAAAAATGCTGCTGTAGATCTAAGCTGAGTTTTGGTTTGAATATGTTACAGTTATTTGCAAAACTGGAAGAAGACACTGTTGATTGTGTCGCACGACCAGTACTTTTTGGACACGGTGTGCACAGACATCATTCACCTTGGTATGTGACGTTTCTAATAACAGTATTAATAATAAGTATAGGACTTTTCTACAGTCAAGCGCACCGTCGGCTTCCATTGCTAACAGTTCTCAGAACTGACGGAACTACCGACGTTAAATAAAATCACTTTACCTTTTTTTTAATTTTCTACAATGAAACGTACAGAAGTGTTTGCGAAGGAAAACTGCTGGATCGGTATTCATCCTTTCGTATGAACTGCTTAGTCCTCGTAGGATTGTAAAGCTTCAAAATTGTCGTGAGAAAGGTGCACGTGACAAATTTTGTAAAGTCTGGTTTTAACGGGCGGCGCAATTGCAAGCTCAAGGTTCTTATTTCACAGTGAAAAACGGGCTCGACGCTTGTGTTTGTGCTTGCGCTTGCGTCGAGCTTGTTTTCACTGACATACTGTAAGGACTCTTGTGCTTGTGCTTGCGTCGCTCGTGAATACCAGGCTTTAACCCTTTCACATCCAAGATCAAAATACAAATTCTCCCAACCATAAAATAAGAAAATGCATGAGTGATAAAGTGAGAATTAATGTTTTAATCAACTGTCATTTGACCAAAGTATCAAATGCCAAATTCTCCATACTGTGTGATATCTCTCTGGTTGGAGACTGAAAAGAGAAAATTGAAATTGATCACTCTTGGGAGTGAAAGGGTTAAAAATCGACCTGATGGGCTCTTCGCACGAGAACTGGCACGAGCTTCAAAACGAGGCTAACCTGGCAAAACTGAGAATGTTACCTTGGAAATTTGTGCATGCAAGTCCCCAGATGTAACATGTGCATATCCTCTGAGGACGCCTTGGTGCTTTAGAGCGATAAGAAATTCTTGTTCCATGTCTGGCCAATTTTGTGCCAGGTTAGCCTCGCTTTGAATCCAAGATGGCGGCACCGTGCAAAGAGCCCATCAAGGCTGTCAGTGAATTTCACAAATGACTAAACGTGGATAGCTGCTGATCGTTGTTGCTTTTTCCCTTCAGACCAGCAGAAGCTAAACTATTACAGAGGCAACTATGGTGAGTTTACATGCAATAGAGGCTTTGCTCATCGTAAAATTTTAGCAGGGTAAAGGTGGTGTTTATGAGCATACGAAGCAGTTCACTATGTACAGCATCTTTAGACAATGCTTGACTAACTTCGTTTGTCTTGCCTCGTTAGGCCAATTTAAGAAGATGTACAAGCAGAAACTCAAAGAGCAGGAAAAGGCATTCCTGAAGCAGGTACTTGTGCCGCTTCCATGTGTGTTGGTGTTTTGATCGTTCAACTGGAGTCTGCTCACTCACCGGAAAGTTTAAGTACGATAAATAATCACGACATCTCCACCTCTTATATTATAACGTGTTAGGCATGCGCCAGTGTCCAAGCAAACCATTCATCAGCCTTGTTGGTTCGTTTAATAGCTGAGTAGCAATATAAGGCATCACGGAAGTACGTTCTTTCTGTCACTTCCATTGACATGGCTATCTAACTTCTATTTCGAGGTAAAATCGTCTGCAAGCCTCGCTTTTCTCGTGATCAACTCATGTTATAAAAATGCATTGAACTAACTTATAGTTGAGTATCGTGTCCTAGTATTGAGTTTCTTGTTTTGGTCTTGAAGTTTTACGAGCGCTACACTGAACTACAACATCTGCACTTGAATCTACAGTTTTGTGCAATGACCGCTGACCCAAAAGCAAAGTGACTGCACGGCGAAAAGCGTTTTTCCGCAGTGTCAGCAAGCCACGAGATGTATTTGACCATCTCGATCAATCCTCGATCCAGTTCTATGGCCAAATACTGTTGCAGCAAGCTTTAATCAGATTAAGGTCCGTTTAGTTGTGTTAAATAGAACCAAGGACCAACTTGTACAACACACGTGTAAATATTTATTTTAAACTTAATAGCTAAAAGCGGCTGTGAATGAGGTTGCAAGGGTGTGTGCGTAATAAGCGGGGTTATATGGTAGCAATCTGAGTTGGACGCGATCGTAGATAGAGCGACATTAAAGGGGCCCTCTTAGCCAATTCAGTGGGTTTTTTTGTAAAAAGATGTAGCTGAATTTGGTTTCCAACATGAAAAAAAAAATGTAACAATTAAAAGAAAAACAGGCAAGTAGCACTTTTAGGTCAAAAATCTAATCCTCTGCTTAAATGAGTTGGATGGAAGTAGATTGCTATTATATTTCGACTTTCGGGGGACCCTAAAAATGGCGGGTCGAGGATTTCGGCGCGCAAAGGACTGTGGGTGAGATGACCCCTTTAAAGATTATTAGAGCCGCTTTCAGCTCATGGTCTTGTTTTACAGGAAAAACAGCTAAAGGAGTTGAAGGCATCGGGCCAATCCAAAAAGCAAGCGGTAGGTGTAAAGATTTACATTACGATGTTATGTCTATATTTTTTATTGTCTCACTAATAGGAAGCTGCAATGGGCTGCGGATGCAGTGTTATGAAGTTGTGTGCTTTGAGGACTTAACTACCTTGTACAATGAATAACAGACGATGTTCCGCATGCTTCTATGAGAGGTCGAAATGTACCGTCTGCGTAACCGAGGCGACAACGCCTTTTGGCGTCAGGCTTTGTCCAATCAAGGTTTAACCCTTTTACTCCCAAGCTCAAAATGCAGATTCTCCCAACCTTGTAAGAGTAAAATGTATGAGTAATGTAGTGAGAATTGATAGTTTAATCAGCTTTCATCTTAGCAAGGTATCAAAAGCCAAGTTCTCCTTACTGTATCATATGTTTCTGGTGAGAAACTGAAGGAGAAAATCAAGTGGATCATTATTGGGAGTGAAGGGGTTAACTGAAAATCAGGACGTAACGCGCGTGGAACCGGCGCTTGAATCGTATGAAACAAGACACTTGTGCAAACCTGTTGCAATGTCTGGATGATTGTACCACGTGGTAATAAAACTGTTATTGCTGTTGAAACAAAGCCTGTGACGTCACGCAAGTCGTAAACGGTTTCAAGGACATTTTTCTTTTTGGCTTGAAAAGACCTGTCGGTATTTTATCATCAGGTCATAATTTACAGAGTAGACCTGATCTGTTTGATGACCCTATGATTTTAAATTATTAATATGTTTTACAGGAAGAGAAAACGAAAGTTGCCCAGGGCAGGAAGAACAAGAAGACCGGCAAGAAGGCTGACGCGGAAGAGGTGAGAAGCAAAAGACTGAACGAGACTATTATAAGGGTCCTCTCAGTTTTTCGATGTTTTTGTTTACCTTTGGAAAATCCAAGGCTGCATTTGGTTCCCAGCACGAAAGAAAAACAGGTGATTAGCACTTTTAGATCAAAAGAAACTAATCTTCTCCTCAAACGAGTCGAATAGAAATGGATTGCTATTCATCTTTCGACTTTCGGGGGCCCCAAAAATGGCTTTACAATCGAATTTTGCACACTCAGTTAGGTTTTACTGAACTAAGGTAAAAGTCACTCAGAAAAGCTGGGCAATGAAAGAGTGTATTCAAGTAGCTTGGTGGGTGCAGATTGTTTGCATGTTCACAACTCGATGTCTGTCCAATCGGACTGACCGACCATGTTCTTGGACGCTGTTTATGTAACTCTGGTTGATCGCATTTCAATACAGGATTTTGCGAAGCCAGTGGACCTCTTGAAGAAACCCAAGGAGTACGTGGTGAAGTTCACGATTCCCAGCCCTCCGCCTCTGAACCCTCCGATTCTGGGTTTAAAGAGTAAGTAAAAAGTATGAACAAACAGACTTAGACATACGCTGGTTGACAGACAGGGATTCTGACATTAAGCCTTTCACTCCCAAGAAGGGATACTGGCATTAGGCAGTTTAAGATTGCCGTATACTGCAGCCCGCAAACCAGAAAAAGTCGCATGATCTAGTTTACACGTCCCGTTTGCTATAGGTAGCAAATTCTGAAATAACAGGAGCTTATTTCTGCGTTATTAAACTTGTCTAGGGAATGCTTTCTGGTGTTGAAAACGTAGCAGAAACACGGCAGACCTGACGTGTAACGTCTTGTGGTTTGAGGTTTAAGGTTTGCGGGCTGCGGGCTGCAGAATACGCCAATCTAAACTCTCTATTAACCCTTTCATTCTCAAGAGTGATCAACTTTCAACTTTCTCCTAAGTTTCTCACAGAGACATACGGTAAAGATAATTTGGCTTTTGATAGCTTGCTCAGATGAAAGCTGATTTAACTGTCAAATCTCTTGATATCATTCATATATTATTATTATTATTAACAATGATAATGATTAATAATAACAAGCTTTATAATAAGGATTTGATACTGGTTGTGACTCAAAGCTGGATCTTACGTAGGCCTTCCATAGTGAGAAATTCCTGTAAGCGACCACCTCTCGTAAGCGACCACTTAAAGCCGAACGAAAGGTGGTCGCTTACGGGAGGTTCTACTTAACTAGCAATAAGCAGGGTTCCATCAGTTAGAATGAAACTGTTGCCCATGCAGGTTTTGACTAGATAACGAGTAGTTCTTTAACGAAGGGACAAATATTAAGTTAAACCTTTTAACCGTTTCACTCCTAAGCTCAAAATGCAGATTCCCCAATCTTTTAAGAAGAAACTGTGTGAGTGATGTAGCAAGAAGTGATAGCTTAATAAGTTTTCATCTGGGCAAGCTTCTCAACAAGCAAGTTCTCCTTACTGTATGATGTATTTCTCGTGCGAAACTAAAGGAGATTCAAATTAAAGTTGATCACTCCTGGGGGTGAAAGTTTTGAAATAATCCAACTGTAATCTTAGTCGAAGGTGATGGTGGTGTTTTTTCTTGTCTTTCAACAGATGTGTCCTTTTCCTATCCAAGCCAGCCCAAGCTTTTTGTTAATGTCGACTTCGGAATCGACATGAACTCACGAAGTAAGTGAACTCTTCCAATCCCGTTTAGGCAAGTTCTCGTCACCCCTCAACAGTATGCAGCCAGGCATCCCCACCTCATGATTGCACATGACGTTTTGTACAGGAAGTGACGTAAATTGGGTTTAGTATGGTGTTATTCACTGGGGGAGGGGTGGGAAAGCGAGGATGCCCACAAGGGTGGACTTGAAATTAACGGGAAATACTGTACTCATGGTACTTTTACTTTGTTTACTGTTACAGTGTGTTATTTTGTTGTTTAGGGTGAATTATACTCTTGA
The DNA here is from genome assembly GCA_964036295.1 of Plumapathes pennacea. Classification (NCBI taxonomy): domain Eukaryota; kingdom Metazoa; phylum Cnidaria; class Anthozoa; order Antipatharia; family Myriopathidae; genus Plumapathes; species Plumapathes pennacea. Next base: position 9,812,487 of record OZ038472.1, on the reverse strand, counting down.
TAACAATTGAGTTATATTAGACCTACGGGCCACAATTTACAACGACGTCACAAGGGAATTCGCGCCAAAACGAGCTTGCTAAAAGAGTGAATATAGAGGGTTTGCACGGCGGCCATGTTGGATGGTAGGAACAATAGAATTTAATTCCTCTGGGAAAGAAACGTTGTTCAGGTTATGGAAAAATATTTCGTTGGCCGCCGTGCAAACCTATAACGTGGAGGTTTCTGTTGGGGCGCGGGAGGAGACTCAGATAAACTAATACCGATGCCGTACTTGAAGAGTGAAACGAGGGGACATTGTATCTGGAGTTTACCTGTGACGACATTTAACATGTACCTGGAAGTTATACTGCTTATTTAGAAACGTTACCTTTGACCTTTCACTTTGTAAATAATCAAGCGATCAATTTATCATCACATCGTGTTATTTTTAGTCGCTATCGTTGGGAACAATGGCGTCGGGAAAAGTACGTTGCTGAAGCTGCTCGTCTCCCACCTTGAACCAGTGAGTGACGTTGCGTGTTTTGTGACAGTTTGTACTTTACGCAAAACACCCGTTGACCATTATCTGTTGTGTTTCTGTAAATATGAGAAGAAATGGCCATGTAACCACTCAACCAATCCCAATGTCTAGTTGGCTAGTAACTACTTCTTGATTTTTCCTTTTCCTTTTTGTGTTTTTAGAGTGAGGGCGAACTCGTAAGGAATCACAGACTGGTAAGAACTGAATACTTTGGTTTGATATTTAGTGTTGAGAAGTGATCAGTTAGGTTTGTTATGTTTATGTTACATGACGTCTCATTCACATTGAGCCACTTTCACAGTCATGCGCAGTTGGCGAGGCTGAGATGGTAAAACTTGGCGGGTAGAGCAGACAACTGCTTCATTGGTCATAATTCAATTATCTGCAAACCAAGTTCAGCAGAGAGATTTGCTTGACAGACTTGATTATACGGTCAGTGATAATGTACTGTTTGCTACTTCGAATGACTGGGAAAGTGGCTTATTCGCATCTTGATTTGTAGATGCGTTTGACAGCAGATACTTTCTTGAAATAGTTTTTGTGAAATCGCTTTTTTGACACGTGATTATTAATTTTTTGTGTGCTTATTTCAGCGTATTGGTCTGTACAACCAGCATTCTGCAGACCAGGTATGAACACAGAATTTGAAGATTGCTATATTGTTGTTACGATATGGCCGAGTATCGGACGTTTCATGACCAAACGTCCTGAGCGTAGTTGTTTAGCACGACTTTACTTATCCAAGATAAGGTCTAAACTGGTGTAAACTTTTACAACACGACTTCTCTGTGGACATTTTGTTTTGTGTTAGAGCAAGCTCAAGCTTTCAGGCCATGGTTGTTCAAAGCTCGAATAAAGTGCTCCTAGCCCCAAGCACTTTTATCTTTAAAACCAAGTGTACAACCAGGTAAATAGTTGACCAGTAGAATACTGTTTGGTTTGAATGCCGCTCCTATGAATTATAAAGGTCTGTATTTCAAAAATGCTAAGTACAGTACATGGCGTTAAGCCAGGCATCATTTTACTATACGAATACTTGTTGGTAGGGATAAAATAACTTTTATTTATGTCTATATTTAAAATCATAAAAGGATTTCACCAGATATATTTTCACAATAGGAAAACAATTTTAATCACCAGAAGAAAGAATTAAAAACTAAATTCCTGAGTAAACGTCGTGTATTTAGTATGTTCGAAATATAAGTCATAGACGCGACATTCAAACCGATAAATCTTCTGCTAGTCAACTATTTACTTGTTCTACAATCGATTTTGAGAATAAAAGTACTGCATTACTAAAGGATTGACTGTGGATCGAACTTGAAAGTTTGTTCTAGCTCAAAATAAAGCGAGGAAACCATTTTGTGAAAAAAAAAAAAAAGAGATTTCATTTTCAGGCGAAAAGTGACAATTATTAAAGTTTGGACCTAACCTAGAAATGGACTAATCGTGCTTTGAACAACCGAATCCAGACCTGTTTTACTTGTTGTGTTGGTATCCATGATAATTGTCGACTCTTCGTCGTTTGCTTGAGGTTAGTTTACGTTAACGGGTAGTCATGCGAGTAATCGGTAAGGAGTCGATGATAGAACGCTCGAATACCAAAATATTTTGTAGAAAACAAGTTTTAACTTGGAAAAATGCTGTTCAAAGCAGGAGAGCCCTTTGGCACGAGGCCACAATTCCCACGTTTGTGTAGTTCACAAGTTCTGAATTGAGTATCCTTGTGCTGTTGGATCGTAATTTGATATTCTAACTACGTGATGTTATTTTCTTTGTAGCTAACCATGGACGAATCCCCAATTGAGTACTTACAGGTACGTAAACTCTCAAGTGTTAGTCTACCTCACCTCTCGTTTGTTTATCAGTATCATTACAGGTGTCGTACTAGGTCTACCTATTGTTTTTATTGTCATCATCTATCATCGTAAACGTCATTACCGTCATCATTGCCGTCACGCATGACGTCATCACTTTCTCATTTTTGCTGTTTCGTCTATTATGACGTAAATCCACAATCTAAGACAAAAATGTCGGGACAACACCAGCTTTGTGCTTGTCACACGGCACTTTCCTGGGAAGCACTTCTTTTATAACGAGCACTCGCGTTTAAGATAAATGTCCCACATGCTTTTATCTTAGCTTGCAGGTATGGATTTTGATGGTCATCACATTAATCTTGGCCTTCTTGTTTTGCAGAAAAAATACAACTTGGATTATCAGTCGTCGCGAAAGCATCTCGGTCGATTTGGTCTTGTCAGTCATGCGCACTCCATCAAAACTCGGGACTTGTCAGGTGCGGAAAAATGGACACCGCGGAAATACGTTTTTCGGCCGTGCGGTCACTCTATTTTTAAGTCAGCGGTCATTGCACAAACTGGATTAAATTGCAAATTTTGTAGTTCAGTGTAACACTTCTAGAACCTCAAGAACTAGCCAAGAAACTCGATACAAGGACTCCAAATTCAAGTATAAGTCAGCTCAGTGCATTTCCTACAACATAAGTTGTGCACAAGAAAAACGAGGCTTACACACGAGGTGAAAATTTTCGTCGAATGAGACAGTAATGGTGATTGAGGGAAGTGACGTAAGGAACGTATTTTAGCGGTGTCTTCCGGCTAGTTTTCAGTTCTTTGCTCTGCTGTCTTGTTGATTTGTTTTGTTTTGTTTTGTTTTGTTTTGATTTGTTTTGTTTCGTTTTTGCTCGATTTGTTTACGTACACAATAGCCCATTCCCCCTTTGCAGTTTACTGTTTCGTCCTGTCGGAAAGCGAACATTTGTTTCTGAGGAAATGTTTTAATCTTGGAACTAAACGGGAAGGCATTTTGTCGGACACCGTAGGGTTTACTGTTCCACTCCATGTTCAACAGGAGGTCAGAAGTCACGAGTAGCATTAGCGGACATGGCGCTAAGTAATCCAGACGTGATTATTCTGGTAAGCATTCTTCTTCAAGTGCCATCTAGATAGGGAAGAGATAAAAGGGAATTTTGATTTACATGTTTTCCTCTTCAGCATAAATACAGTTTCAAGCTACAAAGAAACGGACTCCAGAAATTGAAAGAAATGTCACATTTAGAAATTACTGAAAACTTGAACGTTATACTTTGAATGGCCTGCGCATACCGCCGTCTCTTGTCAAGTTGCCCGACGGGATACGGCTGTATTCGCAGGCTATACACGAAGCCGACAGAGCTATACTTCCTATATCTTAGAAACTTGGCGTTTAGTACGGTCAATATATTTCTTCGTTTTACAGATTGATTGAAGTCTAAAGTAACCAGCCTGCCTATGCCATTTCTATAGTGCATAAACTTAAAGATTATCCGTAGGGTGGACATGAATCTGATGCGCACTTGCATAGCAGAATCTCATGGCCAGAAATAGCGGACATTCTGAGGCTGCAACATTGTCAGCGGGCCGGGTATTTCCCGCCACAATGTGCGTCCGCGGCAGCTTTTCCCGCCCAAAATTGCGGGCAGCAGTTTGTTTACCAAACGTTCAATTAGCTGAAGTATGCCGGATTGCGATCAATCACTGCGATCGCTCAGAAAAGTGTTCAGAGACCGCTGGATTGCTACGATCACTGCGATTGCTGAAAAACTGTTCCGAGATCGTAGTGATTATTGGAAACAGCATGCCGCGAATGGAAAAGCTGAAATGTTTCAAAGCGACTGGTGACACGCACGGTCAGTTTTGTAAAACTTGGTGCTGTAGTTTAAATGCAAATTCTATGCTGAAGTTAGAAGAAAGGATGAACAAGTCTTACAATTTAGCGGTATTAAAACAGTTCCTGCTTTGCTGGACAGAATTTCATTGTCCGTTCTTGAACAACCGTATTTATGCGCCACGATTCGCGACGTCTCTTTCAAAGCTCCATTAAATTCCCAAAACAAATCCTGAACTCACTTTGCAGGATGGTTTACTCACAAGGCTACACAGTTTGTTTTGAACAACTTGGTCGATCGCCGGGGCCGATCGGAGGGAGCTAGAACCGATCGCGAGTAGCATCGAACCTTGCTTCACTAAGCGTGCGTATCGAGTGATTGTGCGGCTAAATTCAACAAAACACATCTTTATAATCCAAAAACGCAAGAGATACAAAGTGCCGAGGGTTACTAAATTTGTTCAGAAGAATGACCCTTCTCGAAGTAAGAACCGATTGAACAGCTTCGATATTTCAACAACTTCGAGGCAAAACGGTCAGCTACTCTCATCCAGTATGCCGTTTTCAGCTTGTCTGCCATACTGTTGTCTCTTAGACGTGTCTTGCATCTTTACATTGGAAAAACGCAAGAAGTACATATGGACAGCTACTGATTTGTGTTAATATTTTCGGTATCCTTGTATTATAAGAGAATCCGGTTGAACAGCTTGCTATTTAGTCTCTAGTTCAAAGGTACGATGATTTTGTGTCCATCTTCATAGTAAAGTCTCTTGTTTAGTTTACACTGAAAGCCAAAAAATTGCAGTCCCTAATGCGCATGCGTGTCCGCTATTTCTGGCCATGATGTTGTACTGTGACACTGCTACTTGACATAATACATAGTGAGTGGAGCGCGCTCTGAAAGTACGATATATTGTTTTTCAGGACGAACCTACAAACAACTTGGACATCGAGTCGATCGATGCGTTAGCAGACGCCATTAATACTTTCACCGGAGGTAAGTAACGAGGTTCTTTAAAAGAAAAGTTAGCGACGATAAAGTACACCAACTAAATAAGGAAGTGCAAGAAAGTGAGTAGGCCCTTTGCAGCATCTGGTCACATGACCTGGCCGCATGACCTAGTGAATTGAAAGACAAGTTTCATAGTTTGCGAACTCTCTCTGCTGCGGAGTTGGCAGTTCGAAGATAAAATACTGAATTGCCTTTGGGCGTGGTGGAACATTTGGAGTTTTTCACGATAACCCAAAACAGTAAGCGAAGTAGGGACTGTATCGGAAAACTTGAAAAAGAAATGAATTAGAAGTTACCTGATCTGAATCATAACTTTTCATGATTGTGTGTTACAGGAGTTATTCTAGTCAGCCATGATGCGCGCCTCATCCTTGAAACCAGCTGTCAGCTGTGGGTAGTGGAGGACAAAATGATCGCCGAAGTTGACGGAGATTTTGATGATTACAGGCAAGAGATTCTTGACAAGCTTGAGGAGCAAATGAAATAAAACTACAAGCGCCGAGGTTCGTGCGGGGAGACTTAACAGATTGACAACCAGCGCGTAACGCGAGCAACACGATTGCCCCTTGGGTCAGCCATTGAACCGTACGTTGAATTTTCTTCCAGAATGAGTCCCTGCAGTGTTCGCGAGAGTTTGTGTTGTTAGGCCTTCCCTGTTCTCTGAACTTGGTCATGGTAACTGGGATTAAGCAAAGTTTAGTCCTTTTACTTCTCGGATCAACTTCAATTTTCTCTTTCAGTTCCTCAGTCGAGGAGTATTGTATTGGATAGCTTGATCAGACAAAAGGATAGGATAATTTGATTGTTTGATGAGGAATTCCAAACACCAAAAGTAGTGAAAGTGGCTGAGTGCTTTTATTGTTTCGAGGTGTTTGGAATCCCTCATCAAAGACGAAGCACGAGTTTTTGAAATAGCTTCTCAAGAAAGTGTTTGTAAATTAAGAAATTTTATCCCTGGAGTTGCAAATTGGATCAAACACTCGAACCAGTGTTTGACGCTGTTTCAAAACCCATCCACCTGACCAAACGCGGTGCGCTGGTTGGCTAACAAAACATGAAGTATTAATGAGTTTGTGAATTAGGAGTTAGGAAAAGGGAACTTTGACACAATAAGCGGACGACGATAGAAGGAACTGTGCGTCCGAAATATCAGAATGTAAACAAACCTGCACTTTTATTTCATGTGGTGGCTCGTTCAGGTACGAGCTGGAGCGCTATGCTCATCAAAACGTGATTATATGATATAATAATAACTGCTCACTTCGGTTGGTCAGCGTTCTTCGCCATGGTTATCTAACTTCTTCTAATTCGAGGTAAATTTTCACAGTGCAGGCCTCGTTTTTCTTGTGCAAAACTTGTGTTATAGAAAATGCACCCCTGCGTCCCTACGTCTATCTACTTTCTTTTTTTGTCCCGCTGTACAATGACACACGAGCTCCGGCGCTGGCAGTCTTGTTTGATGTAAAATTTTACATTGTGTGCAAGCCTCGTTTTTCTTGTGCACAACTTTCAGTGTTTCAATGTTCGAGCGAAAACGCATTGAGAAGCACAAGCTGACATTTGACAAAGATTTTTTGAAAGCTTTGTCCCCTATCAATTTTGAGTGATAAACGAGGTATTCCAACTTTGGATCGGATGTCACCTTTTATCGATCTTACTATAAGATATCTGAATCCAGCTCCAGTTCCACACAGAATACTGTCGTATTCAAAGTGCCAAGAAGGGTGTTGCAAAGAAGCGACGGGCGATTACTCCTTATTATTTTGCTGGTGTATTTGAGACATTGAAGTAAATACTGTATTGAGTTTATTTTCTTACATATATGATTATAAGACAAATGAGGTAGTTTTTGCAAAATATGTCCATTTTCTGACCTTTATCTCTTTGAACAGTCCGTTGACCTATTTTTGGTTTAAGAGACTTAAGGTAAAGGTTACTTGCTCGAGACAGAAGCCGGAACCAATTTGCTAACGCGAACAACAACAAAGCGTTATCACATTACATATATTAGCTTCATAAGCAGTGAATTTCTGTTAGAAGGTCGGATTACTGTTATATTGAAACGCGATAAAATAAAGATCTCCCAACGAAACAAAATTCACCGTAATTCGGGACCAGTCTCTCGAGCCGGTATTCAAGCTGGTTGGAGACAACCCAATTAGGCTTCTATACTTCCAATAATGTATCAAAAACATCTTTAGACAAAAAGCGAACTCAAAAGGAAAGTGGATTCAACCATCTTTTCGAACCATTTCTCAGAACGTTCAAGCCTCTAAAACTTTCACATTCAATTTTGATTTCCTTAACGACAGGCCTGGTTTTGAAATATCATCTTCCTGTAATTCAAACTCACTTCATGACCAGAATCTCATCAGATATGGGTTAAGCATACAAGAGAAACAAATGATTGTATCTCAGCGAATACGCAGTCCGCAAAAAAAAATGAAACTATAAATTACTTGTTTGTCAACTGAGCTAAAAAGTCGGTGGGCAGAGGAAATACGATGGTGGAGTTCTTCTCAGCGGAAATGACGTTGAGAGTCTGCAGGTAGCGCAGCTGCATGGCGGTCGGGCTCTCGGAAATGACGTCAGCAGCCTGTTTCAGAGCTCGTGATGACTTCACTTCACCCTCAGCGACAATGAGCTGCGAAGAAAAATAATATTTGGTTTATCTGGACGTGAAAATGAATCAGTTAATTTTGTCTTATTTCTAGAAAAAAGAGATCAGCTTCGGCCAAAACAAATCGTGCAGTTGGCAATGATCGAGACACTTTTTTAAGGTATCACGACTTTCCCTGCAATAAATTGTTTACACTTTATAGTGCGGCCACAACTTTCAGGCACCAACGGCCAACGGAGATTTGCCAATAAAAAAAAAAAGACGGCTTTGAATATCGATTTACACAGAGCTACCCTCACCCGACTCATCTACCCACCCACCCACCCATCCTCCGTGCGTGCTTCTCAGTACTAAGCAAAGCACAACTTTATACCTTGGCACTCGCTTCTCTAGTGGCTTCCGCCTCGGCTGCCATAACACGCTGCAACTGTACTGGTAAACGGACATCCTTCCTAAAAGCAAAACATGCGGAAGACTCTTAAGTGTCTGTACACGTGCTTGTCACGTGCCTGTACACTGGTTGAAATACAGCCGCATTGCACAACTTTCCCTGCAAGAAATTGTTTACAATACTGGCAGCCGACTTATGCTATTAGTGCATGGTAAGCAAGATATTTGGTCCAGTTTTCAGCTTCAAGAACATAAAAGGCTTGGTTTCATTAGCGCGAAGCGTTCAGCGTTAATTCCTCTATCAGATGCCCCGAACGCCGTTGATGTGATGAGCGAAGGAAGGTATAAAGGAAAAACGGTCAATAACATGGATACATAAATTGCACAACGCAGTAAAATTTTAGAACTTATTCATCAGCCTTACTACTAGAGGCATATCGTTCCCAACAAACAGTTTGGACTGATATCCCTGATTCAGAGCCTAAGAGATCATGACATCTAGTGGCGGCACGTACTCACATTTCAACACGCTCCACTCGCATTCCCCAGACGTCGGTTGCTTCGTCGAGGATTGTCTAGGACGTACAGAAATAGGTCATCAATAATGGCATACAACGTTACACAAGCCTTCACCGTCGTATAACATTTTAAATCATGCCTCAATTCAATAAATATTTACGCATAATCCATAGAGCCCACATACAGTACGATACGGTATATTGATTTTTTTTTTTAATTAAAAATGTGTAGTGTAGCAATTTTGTTTAACTCACTTTAATACCTGCGAGAGGGTTACTCCCCATAGGGTAGGAATGTGCCGGTTCGGAAAACTCTTACCCAATTTCGGGCCTGTATCCTAATTTCTTCTACCCTTTCAGACAGTGTATACCAAAACTTTGGCCCCCTTTTAGACCTGTATCCCAAACAACTGAACCTAAACACCAAAATAAGCAAAATCTATACCCTGTTTCAATCTAAAACGCTTGAAAAAGATACTTTTTTTGTGGCGACAAATACCCATATTCCTCATATATGAGAGCTATCCCCACCCTCTCCCCTCACCTGCATCTGCGCGCTGATACCATCCCTGTCAGTCAGTATGTCGCTCAAATTTCTGTTGCCGATAATGTTGCGCAACGTCGTCTGAGCCAGCAGTTTGGTTGAGCCAGGCGCGTCAGTGACGTTAGTGATAGACAGGGTGGCGTTACAGATCCTGAAGTAAACAACTGCGTCCACCGTGACCGTCACGCTGTCTCGAGTCAACACCTGCGGGCTCAAAAATGAGAATGTCAGCTCCCAGATCTCAACGTGCAGGTTACTAGGCAACCATACAATTTAACGGCCCACAACAGCAGCAACAAAACAAAAGGCTGTGAATAATCTGTTTTATAAGCATCATGCTTCTGTCGTGTCAAATGACCCAATGCGAAAGACCGCAATCAAATAACCCATTGAAAACTGCATTAAATTAATGAAGTCACGAGAAAAATGAAGCAGTGTTATAGCATATAAAAATTTTAATTTAACTTAAAAGTGTAATACGTGTTGATTTCACAAAGTTGTCGTTGTACACCAATGTTTATTATTACACCTTGATTTAAATGCGACTGAATTTAAGTTCGACCTTTGAAACCAATCGGTGTTACAGTCCAACCGAGTGTAATTAGTTCGACATGCACGGCAGTGGCACGAGGTTCGAAACGGGCACACAGACTATGAGCATTCAGTGAACAGTGCCCAGGCTCTTACCTCCTGGGGTGGAACATCAAATGACACTGTTCTCAGGTCAACCACGTTGAATTTGTCGATTTTGGGGAGAACAAAGAAGACCCCTAGAAACAGAAAAATACACTCAATTGCTGAGGAAATCAGTACAGGACCTGTTTGTTTTTTTTTATTGGAATATTTGTTTAGTGGCACGTCATGAGTCAAATTCATTGCCAGACCTAGTTTTCTTGAGGTGAAGATCCTTCATTTAAATTTAAAACTATCCCTTATTCCTACACCACAGTTTCGTCATTCTATGGAGGACAACTTACCTGGTCCGCGGGATCCTCCTGCTAAGGTCCTCCCGAGTCTGAAAATTACCGCTCTCTCGTACTCTTGAACTATCTGCGAAATCAAGATTTCAATACTTGGGACTACTTTTGACTACTTTGTTGCCGACGACTTTACCTTTTATTGTTATTGTTATCGATAACTTGATTTACATATGAGACATTTCGTTATCGATAACTAAATAGTTGTCGATAACAATTTGTCTCGTCTTTAGTGGAGGCCTTGAATCATTAAGGTCGTGTGAAATTTCTGTTAAGGAACGTCTCGTGTGTTACACAAGGAGAAACCTAGGACCGATGGCTAAATAATTGTTGTGCAAATTAAACCAAAAGAAGCAGTGTCATGAGATACGCATGCGCGCTCGTTTGGTCGAATCCTGAAAACATTCACAATGTTTTCAAGTTTGAAATCCAAGATGGCGTCCACCACGGCGGCCAGCGATCGCGCGGCAGATCCATCGCTGTTGAGGACGCCATCTTGGATTTCAAACTTGAAAACACTGGGCGAATGTTTTCAAGATTCAACAAAACATGTGCATGCGGATCTCATGACACTGATTCTTTAAACTTGTCCCCCTTAGCCCATTCGAACACGCTTCATCCTTTGCTGTGTTTAGTAAAACCCATGAAGCACCGCGAGGGCTGCGCGACCCGTAGATGTCCACGAGGATTTTGCGTTAGTTTTTTACAACTTACTTTCAGACAGTAGATGAGCGAGATTGGCATCGTTGCAATCGTGAAGATGTACATAAATATTGTGATCACCCAACCGCATATACCCATGCTTCCCCCATCAGGTTGGGCCGCTGAAATTAAAGGAAAATAAGTAGGAATATGCCCGCCGTCTTTCAGGCGTATCAGACGGAATAACTGTCTTCATACGAAAACCTAATAATAATAATAATAATAATAATAATAATAATAATAATAATAATAATAATAATAATAATAATAATAATAATAATAATATTATTATTATTATTATTATTATTATTATTATTATTATTATTATTATTATTATTATCATTATTGTTATTGTTATTAATAGTAGTAATAGTAATAGTAGTAAGGAGAAATACAGTATCTGCGAATATGGTATCTTCAGAGAAGAACTCATTTCATTCCCATGCACCATAGGTCTCGTCGCGAGCATCGCGTCAGTATTGCAGATCGGAGGTACTGCATATGGATACGAATCCTTTTTACTTTATAAGCGACAAACACTTTTATTTGTGTGAATTGAAGTGCTGCCATAAGCCCTTCAAAAATACCAGAACAGTAAAATGGTCCTATAAACCCATTGGTGTAGTTACAATGTTAGTGAAAAGGTCTGAATTTGACATTCTTGTTTGAGCCAGATGTCTTTGCCACTTTTAGGCGTGGTCTTAACACAAACAAGTTTGCGAAAGTTAACGCAAGTCTGTACAGGTATTAGCTGGTGCAGTTACAGTACGTGTATGTTAGTCTTTTGAGCAGTTTTTTGCCTTTAACATATTAAACCTAACTCAAAAATATTTAAAAAGTACGCAAGTTGTATTCCATAGCTCGCATATAAAAATCATGTTTTTGATGATTAAAATATTATACTGAAGCCACACCCGAAACATGCGCAAAACTCTTAACAACTGCTGTGTTGAATCCCTTTGTGGAAGTAGCAATAAATTTAAACACAAAGACATAATGTAGTTGTTTTGTCGTGTGCATCACCCGTGCATCACCGCCACCCGTATAAAATCTAGCTCGAATTTTTCCAGGCAGAATCCAAACGCGCGCTGCAATAGCGACGCCTTGGGACCCATTCCAAAACTAAGCAGTGAGATCGGCCTGAAATCGATTCAGATTACATGCGAACCAATTGTGAACAGTCCTAGATTGATCTATCTGGTTTTTTGGCATGCAGTGTGAGCGCGCGCCAATACACTCTCGGTACCGATGTCGGATCGGTCCCACTTTAGGGGGCTACTGTATGTGTGAACGGGGCTTATTCGAGCAACTGGAAGAAACTGAACGCGAAGAGAACAAATGGAATAAATCTATCTGCAGTAAGATGCTAAACACTGCTATTTGTTGTCCAATTTGGAGCCGCCCTTTTTTGGAGCACAGCTGTAACAGGAGAACTGCATGTTCTTTAACACGAATATGCGCAATATATAAATACAATATTATTGTACTGACTACGAATAGAGAAATGTAACTGTAGCTTTGATCGACATTTTCAAAAAAGCGTCAAACGAAAAGAGCAGACTTTGTGACGCTCGAGGATGCTGTAAAACCGATCATGGCGCCGCGCGACATGCAATACCCAATTTGCAAATCACACAGTTGTCAATAAACAGTCAATAATACATAAGAGAAAAAGACAATGGTTTTAAACGAGAAGTAGTCAGCCTCGTAACATGTGTATGAGTTCTGTTCGATTAACAGCATTATTGAATCGTTTTGCGGTGTTTGTTCAGTTGATTGACACTTACTGCTCATGCATGTAACAGTAGGTTGATCGGAGGGATGAAGCGCATCCGTCTCACCACGAGACGCCATTTTTGAGACTTTCTTTCCACTTGCACCACACACAACGTTTGACAGCTCGCAGTTTGTCCGAGTTCACGGGAATGTTTAGGAGTGACTCCTTCCACAGCTGTGCTTTGCGCGTCGTTTAGTACCAGTTACCTTGATTGACACCTGTCATTGGTCCGTCACGCCCGTGCGCGTGCACGCGCCATCTGTGCTTTTGCTGGTAGTACCTGCATCCGCTGGTCAACAATAAATGAATTGCTTTGAAAAGAGTTCGTTTGAATCTATTCAACTTTTGGCTAATTCTTCGCTATTTTTTTCCTACCGTGTGGCATGAAATTTTCGCGGGAGTTTATTTTCGCAAATTTCGCGGATTTTCCGACGATTCGCGAAAACTAAAGCCCGTGAAAATAATCTCCCGCGAAAAAAAAAAATTACTCCATTATATACTTATTAGATTACTGAATTTCAATTAAATTGACTGCAAACAAATTAATAGCCTTCTTCTTTGCAATTGAAACAAAACGAACATTGTCTGCGTAACAGCTGTAATAGTGTTGCTATGTACCAATGCAGAACGTAAAATACCGGACAGAAACTTGTCTGAAATCAGCGAAAATTTGTTCCCAACAGTAAAACCTGAAATCTAAATTCGCGAAAATTTCTTCCCGCGAAACGCAAAAAATCAGCAATCCGCGAAATTAAACTCCCGCAAAAATTTCCTGCCACACGGTAAATAATTATATTTACAAGCACACCCCTCTTTGCTTATAATAATGTGAGTGAGCGCGAGGGGGGTGTAACAAGCCACCTGTTGCTTCAATTCGTACCCATTCGGGCATGCGTTGGTGTTTTCTCTTAGATTGCACGCACATTTGATTAAATAACATTATCGACTGATTTTTTGTTGTTGTTGTTTTGCTTTGTTTTGTTTTTTATTTAGTGTGATAATTTCAGCGTCTATTTTATTATGAAAGACGCGGTAGATTATCCTTTTTCTTTTTTTTTTTTTACCTGCGTATCTAATTTTTAAGATTTACATGGTTTGTGGTGACATTTGATAGGTCTTTGCTAAACAAGCAAGAACACGTTATTTACACATTCACAAACAGACACACAAAAACACTACAATTGAGTTAATCATTGTTATTGTTATTTTATTTTGTATTGCGCTGGCAAATAATAAAATGGATGCACAGTTTTTTGTTCTACTGTGTAATACTATACAATTTTTGGTTTTCTTTAAGTTTCTATTGTCTGTGTTGTATTGTTTATGTTTTCAGGTGCGAAACATTTCCAATTTTCCCTGAATGCTTGAATTTTCTTGTTCTTTTGTGCAATGTGTAATTCCGTACAATAATATTTACACATCACTACCTAAAGGAGTTGGATGTCAATTGGGACCTTCTTTCTCCTGTCATTACACTCCATTATTTTGCATTTATTTAGTGTGTGTATGACAAATTTAATAAACTCAACTAACTAAAAGAGATCCCCTCACCGTAGATGCTTTGCGCGCCTGACTGACGACGTGACCGACGGCGGCCATTTTCGTGTCATACGAAAATGGCGGATTATCATTTTTTTCTACGTTTTATCGCAAAATAAATCGGCATTAACTCAGAAAGTGTATTGAATACGGCAAGCAGCGAGAGTCAGATTGATCAGTCATAACGTGGGCGCCTCAGGAAAGTCGAGCTCCGGATGTGAATATAAACGTGGGCGCGCAAAACATCTACTGTGAGAGGGTCTCTTTAAAGAGCTGTAAATTTGGTTTAGTATTTCTTTTTCTGCATTGATAAATGCATGATTTTTCAACTATTACGCAGTAGTTCAAAACCCATTCTTTAACTTACAGTAGCCTACAATTATTTCTTTTAGCGTCATTGTAATCTTAGATTGTGAACATTCATACCAAAAGTCTTGAAACTCATTCTAGAAGCGTTCCACAAATGAGTAGTAAAAGAATAAGTGAGTTGTATCTTCTCTATCTAGGTAGATAATACGTTTGATTCACCTCTCGTGCATTTTTTGGCACAACATGCACAATCCAGTCTGACATGAGTTGCCTTACCAGTTTTTTGATAATTGGCTTATTTTGACGAACAAGTTAAAACTCTTCAAACTATCAGGCAACCTTTTTGGGTCTATACTGTAATAAGACTTTTCCAATACTTCTGTCTTATTTTTCATTAGAGTTTGACGAGATATAGCAAGAAAACTACGCATGTTTATGTTCTTTTAATTAAAAACTGTTAAAACGTTAGGCGAAGTTTGGAGTCCTTCTATTCGCGGACTGCTTTATATATCATCATAAACTGCATATCAAAACCTTTGTGATACACCCAGAAATATTTTCTTAAAGTTTTATGTAACTCTGATATTTCACCGAGACTGTATTTTGATTTTGATATTGGGCCAAAAATGGCCGATTTTTGAAAAAAAAAATGGCACAACTAAGGCTATCGCCTTACCATTATTTCAAAAATCGGCCTATTTTGAAGAAAAATTTAAAACTCTTCAAACTTTAAAAAACTTTTCTGGGTCTATAACAAGACTTTTCCAATACATTTGTCTTATTTTTCTTCAGCGGTTGACGAGATAGAGCAAGAAAACTACGCATTTTTATTTTCTTTTGATTAACAAGCGGTGAATTGTTAGGCGCAGTTTGGAGACTTGACTCGCAGCCCGCTCTATATATCATCATAACTTGCACATCAAAACCTTTTTATACATCCAATATAAAGAGTGGGTCGCGTTATATATTTCATATTTCTAATTACCTCAGGATATTGGCATGATTTAATACATCTCAGGCCCACACATGCAGACATGTCAAGTCTCCTGAATTATGCAGGAGTCTTGTGCATAAGAGTAACATGAAATGTGTTTTGTGTTCTAAATGGGCTTACCAGCTAAATAAAATTTAATGGCAGTGATCAGGGGACATCACACTTTTATTTTTACTGTCATTTTTACTGCCGCTTGACCGTTGATCGTGGAGGAAGACATGGAAGCGGCGGAGGCATGTTCCTCCGCTTTGAAGGTAATGCGTTCGAAATTCTTTATCTTTGTTAAGGGTCCCGAAATTGCCGCATTTTAAAGCTGTGGATGGTACAGGACCTTCATAAGTCTAAGTGTATGGTAGAATTACTCCACTGATCTCGTGATTTCTGCCGTACACATGTTATATGCACATGTTTAAAACACGCCGTGTTCGTGGTAATTTTTCAGGTTTGTGACTTCTTGCGCCAAAGAGAGCTGACAGAGGAGGTTGTTGGGAGGTTTAAAGTGAAAAAGGCAAGTAAAACACATCATTAAGTGCTAGCTGAGATTTCTTGAGATACATTTCATGATATGTGACGGAATCAAAATCGATAATCTTTCAAAATGTGTCTTACGCGGAGGTTATCCATATTTCTTTGATCACAGAACTCGCAATCTTTGCTCTCTTTCACAACCTCTTCTAATACCTCGTGTGTTGCGTACATCTTAGCTCAGATTACAGATGACAGCTGTCACTCTACCTAATATTGTTTACGTTTCTTTGACTTCCGGTTCCGGTCGATTACGTGACAGATAATATTATTTTATTTATATGAATTGAATATTTTTGGACAGTCTCTACGATTTCTTATATATCTTTTTTATGTGGAGTTTGAGGCAATAGCCCATGCTTCAGACGATTAGCTACTTCGTTTTGGTCTATGCAGAAGAGGAGATGTACTCAGCCTGAGGAGTTTTAGTGAGAGAATGCTTAATGATTCCAAAGAAGAAGAGAAGCTTAATGAAAAGAAATTGTTGCTCAAAAAGTATTGTCAGTCACATGCCAAGCCTGGATGAAGAGGTGAATTTCAGTGGATTTGGGGGTTTTGATCTTCACACCCTTGATGACACTTTACCACTGGGTCTATCATCAACAAACGAATTTCAAGTGTCACTCAGCCTCCTGAACTCAACCTCCTTCTGATAGACGGTGGGTCCTAATGATATTAAACATCTTGTACACTCTGGCTGGGGCTATTGTTTTTAATGAGACTTTGCTTTGTGATCTATTCATTTTCCTAGCTTCTCACCACAGATATGTCGCACAATATTATAAAGACAACTTGGACTTTGACAGCTTACTCAGATTGAACTACCAGTTTTAAATAAATCATGCATTCATGCATTTCCTTTTTTAAAAAAACTGGGAGAATATACAGTTTGATCTTTGGACAGTGAAAGGGTTAAAAGATAGGCTAATGTAATAACGTAGAAAGCATTTACTACTGATACAGTAAGCTAATGCTGATTAGCTTTTCTATTTAACAAACAAAACGATGATAATATTGACAGCTAAATAAGTTACAGCTATCTACTCTTTTTTTTGTAAAACAGTGGCAGTGGAAAAGACAATGACATAGTTGTTGGGGAGTCTCAAACAAAAAGGAAAAGCTCTGAGGTTTTTGTTTGATCCTCTGGATTTGCTGTTCGTTTTGGTACAGCACTATTGAGAGCTAAACTTTTTTGTGGATTTGTGTGTGTGTGTGTGTGTGTGTGTGAGGGGGGGGGGGGGGGGGGGGTGGGAGGGAGTCCACTGCTTTTAGGGCATTTCTGTACAATATGTGCATTTACCACTTTTGCTGGGAGTATACTTTTTTGCTAAATTTCAAGAATGCAACTTTCTATGGAACTGTGTTACAAAGTAGTGGCAATGTTGTTAATTTCCCTGATCAATTCCAAATAAAGTTCTTTGGCACTGCTGGCTGAATGTGGCATCTGAAAACCTTGTTCTGCAATAATTAATTCCGCTAGGCGAGTAAATTCAATAGAGCAATTAGCTGCTAAATATTGGTTATTACAGCAAATACCTCTGCAACTTCAATACTTTCCCGTTCAACAGCAATTTTGTAATCTCTTGTTTCTGTCCCTTCTGGAATAAACTACAACATCTCTGGCCGACCAGCAGGAGATTCGGGATTCTTTGAAGGCCTAATTCGGTGCATATTCCAAAGTCTAGATGCTCTCTGAAGTTCATCCCTCAACACAGGCATGTAGCAGTATCTGAGACACTCCACATGCACAACATTTGCATCACAGTAAAGACCATTTTCCCTTAGATCTTTGAAGTGCTTTATCCACCAATCTGCACATCCCTTCCGCAGTTGGCTCCACCAAGCCTCGATTCTTTGATTAGAAACAGATTTTCTGTACATGAAACTCTTGTGTCCAAAAAATTCATCCTCTAATTCGTTTATGAAAAAGCGCTGAAGAGCTGCCACACGCACATTTTCTGTGCCGAAATCAGCACGCACGATACGCGGCGTACCTCCAACCTGTTGAATACAATCGATAAAATGTTTTGCTACGACTCGCTTTTGACAGACATGGTCCTCAGCTTGGAAGACAACTGGGATACCTCAACTCAAGAGGTCATTAGGCCAGTCGGCAATCCAAACATCACTGTGAATGGTCCTGTCAACAGAAACCAGCCCAGGTTTCCTTTCTACCAAGTTCTCTTCTATTCAAAACCGACATTTTGCGACCAGAGTTCATCTGGGCGCAGGTGTTTCTGTTCCTCAGCAGTTCATGCCTATGCCGCTGTTGTTCACGACTCCAAAGTCTCGCAAAGGTAAATTTTCAGATGTAGTCGAGCCTCGTGGACTGTCTGAATTAAAGTCTGTCATATCCATATGACCTTACAGTTATTTCCTACAGGAATATAGTGATCTGTCCGTGGCATGGTGCCAAATAGTTGTCCATAAAACAAAATGTGAACTTGGAACCGCAACTCCATAATTTAATAAACAGGAATTCAATACACAAACAGATCACCTGGTTCCTCTTATACGACACCTCCGCAACACGGGCACCTGGTAATAGAGACATCTTGGATAGTCCTCAAGTGGGTCAGCATTGGTCAGCATTAGATCACATCGGTCAAAGTGCTGAAATACAATTATAAAAGTGCTTAATTACCCGCTTGTGTGTGTGATTTCTTGTGTTTCTGGGTCGTTTTGGGGCGGGAGATATTACTGTTGGAAACTTTGTCAGCTTGTCAAGATTTAAATCGCCAATAACGGATCAAAACACATCGATATACCTTTGATATTCTGTTTACCAGTAAATTCCTAACATTTTCAATGTAGTCTCGCCTGATTTAATCAAGTTGAAGGCTATACATTTTGCGGCCGCTTGCTCAGTCTGGCTGTATCAATATTGATTTCAACTGATATCATCCCCCATCCCATGCATTGCCCAGGTGGGGATTTGCCAGGACCTTTCCGGGCATTAGGAATTTGCAGAAAATCATTATCCCTCGGTTGCAATGACTTGTGTAATCACCAAATGACAATATGTAGGGAATTTGCTGCAAAATGAAAAAACACTGTCAAATTTTTATTTGCGAGTGCCTTCCCATGAACTACAAGCTATACACTCAACTGTATACTGCCTATATAGCCCTGATACACCACAGCACTGTGCTTTCTACTGCATGCTGTACTGTATAGTGTTTATAGATATGGTATAGAACCCTTGTCTAAACTGTTTATAGTATCTATAATGCTGTCTATGAAGTCCTGACACAGGGCATCATGTTGTCTGTGTGTCTATAGACAAAATATAAACAGCACTTTCATTATGCTGTTTATAATGTCTGTGCTGTCCATAGAGCCCTGATATAGGGGACTGTTGGTTGGTTGTGATTGTCCAAGTTAGAGTAGCCTCCAGGAAGACTGTTGTTGCATGGTGACCGGAATTTCGACTCCCTGAGCGGATGTCATCTTCAGAGTCAAGAGAAAGTATTCGTCAGATGGTGAAACCTTTCACTTGACCATGAATATGACTTCCACTCAGGGAGTCGAAACGTCAGTCACCAACAACAGTTCACACTCCTGGGTTCAAACCATTTACCACAGGGTACCGTGTTGTCTACGCTGTGTATAGTGTCTTTAAACAGTATAGACAGCAGCCTTGTCTATGCAGTCTATACCGTTTATGGTGTCTAGTATGCTGTCTATTTGTCTATACTGTTCATATTGTCTATGCTGCTTACAGTGTGTACAGCTATCATATTACCCATGCATAAACAATGCCATTGCCACTGATGGTGTGTACAGACATCATATGCATGCATTAATGAATAAGTGTCTGTAGTGTCTAAATACTGTCTACACACATCACATTCATGCATTGATACACTGCTGACATAGCCCCGTAAACCTTCTCTTCTTACATTAACATAACCAACAGTCATGTTGTTACTTATGTAATAACATGCATACAATAATTTCTGCATTCTGATTGGCTGATTGGCACGTCAATTTCTCCCAAACAGTGCAAAAACGTGAAATTAACAGTGCAAAAATGTGAAATTAACAGTGCAAAAATTTGAAATCAAAATATGCCGACAGCTGGCGCGCGTATTTGCGAAGCCAAACAAAACAA
This sequence comes from Plumapathes pennacea, assembly GCA_964036295.1. Taxonomy (NCBI): domain Eukaryota; kingdom Metazoa; phylum Cnidaria; class Anthozoa; order Antipatharia; family Myriopathidae; genus Plumapathes; species Plumapathes pennacea. The sequence goes on along the minus strand of OZ038472.1, from coordinate 9,792,278 downwards.
AAGGGCGTGTTTTCAACCCCCAGGACGATTCCGCGGCGCTCGTGCAATTTTGTGGTCATTGAAAAATTTACTCGTGCTCATTAATTCCAAATTGCACTCGAAATCATGCGATTACCTATACAAATTATTGGTGTAAATAAACTGTGTGTGTGTGTGTGTGTGTGTGTGTGTGTGTGTGTGTTTGTGTGATATCTCCCGGCCCAAAATGACCCAGAAACACAAGAAATCACACACACAAAGCGGGTAAGTAAGCACTTATTTCAGCACTTTGAGCGTATATTCAGGTCATTCGTAGTTTTCCATGCAAACTCTCTTACAGCTTTGGAGACCTCGTCTCCACAAACCTCGATAACAATATCGACAGCGTCCTCTCGTATTCATCAAGGCAACGAATTAAGAATCCTGAAGTGTCATAGGATGCTGAACTTAACTGTCTCTCCGAAGTCTCTATAAATCTTGCCAATGAAAAGAAGAAATCACCCACGATTGGCAGCCAGCGCCAAAAAGACAGCGTTAAAACTGGTCAGCGTATCGATCTCGACTCGCACCGTGCAAAATTCTCGACTCAAATTTCATTAATCTGGACTCGTGTTTTGCAAATCTCGACTAATGTTTATACATCCCGACTCGTGTTTCGTAAATGTCGACTTTTGTACGGTTTCACATATATAAACATATACATATATAACATATATAAACTCTTCGTAAATTAGATTCCAGGTCATCTCGGAAAAGGTGGTTTTGGCCGATGTGGTCTAATGCTGACCCCTCAAGTGTCCGTATTAACAACAGTGGACTTAATAGCGCAAGTCACAACACAAGACGAATCTATATTAAAACTGAAAGAGGCATTCTGGGAGATTTGCACTATAGCTGGATGACGTCATAATATAAATGTTGACAGTAACGCGCGAAAAACGTGACAGTAACGTACAAACCTGTAAATGTTGTAACTGCTTTGTAATCATCACGACTCATTCATATATTTCTTTCATTCCAGTGAGCACATGGAAGCGAAGACGCTCAGGTCGAGAGTGCTGCCAGCCTCATCCATTATCTTTCACTAAGACGGCACGCCAAGGATAAACTCGCTTTATCGACCACCCGAACACTGCTCGCCGCACTGCTGTTTGATGCTTACAACTTCTGCAAATATTACTCTAAGAACAATCACTGTAAAATAAGATAGAAAACTTTAGGATTAGGTACCCAGATTATGTATATTTTACATTGTATACATATAGATCTAGTTTAGCTAGTTTCCTCTCAATGTAGTGTAAATACTATAATTATAGCTGTTTTATTAGGGTTAGGTATCGTTAGACGTTCGTTGTTTTTCTAGTGACAGACATAGACACCCGACAGAGACAAAAAGACATGAATTATAGAGAGATATAAATTAGGACATAGTGCTGTAGGGATTAAATATTGGCAGCTATTGAAATTATGGCATTATTGTGGTACTAAGTCCCTTTTAACACGTAATTACGTACAACTATCCCTCTTGGGAGATGCAGTAAATATTCAACCGTACTGCAGTAAATTGCTAAAGGAAATGTTTGACAGTTTGTCAGTTTCAATTTTGCGGCTTCTAAAGAACCATCTCGGGGTTTTGGTCGTTCAGGTGATTGTGGAAAGCGTCAATGTCGTCAACCACTGTATTCCGTCAGTCAAAAAACTGGTCCGTTATTTAAACACTCAATCAGAGTCAATCAGTAGTCAATCAGTCAGTTAATCAATCAATCAATCAATCAATCAATGGGTCAGCCAATCAATCAACTAATTAGTCCGTCCGTCCGCCCGCATGTCAGTCAATCAGTCAGTCAGTCAATGCTGCAATGAACGGACAAGTTGTACCTGATAGAGGAATGACAAGTAGGAACTTGTCTTCGAAACTCTGATGTAGTTCACCAGCCTTCAACTTAAAGAAAAAAATACGATCTCTCTATATATCAATCTTGCTATGACTGCCACTGTGAAGCACGCGGGCTAGATGCTGTAAGAAGAACATTCAGTCATCAGACTAGAATACAATTCAGTGCACATGCACTTACGGGTAATATGTGCGTTCCGAAGCATACACTTTCCTCTCTTATTGAACTTCTTTTAGGGATGACATGCATGTCCGCGTACACCTCCTATAATTCAGTCGTGATTATTGTGAATTTTCTTCTAAACTTTTCGCGATTAAATACTAAAAGAAAAATAACACTAGTGCCAATAAGTAAATTGTTGTTCTGTAGTGACTCCACCCTGTGCGTGTATGCAGCCGCCTAGAATGATCGAAAAATTCGCAGAGAGACAGTTTGGTTGCCAATGGTGCTGTGAATATGCTTCCACTAATGTGCGTAAGTGTGAGAGAACATCTCTAGCAAAATAGTTTGGTTACCATGAATCACAACGTTATGTATAAAATCAGTTCTAAAACGTCGAGATTCCATGCCTTTTAAAATATTACCTTCGATGAATTTTTGCCTTGTTTAAAATATTCATGCTCTTGTGTCCAGCGTAATCGTAACGTAACTGTTCTTGTTTTACTCAACTACCGACCCTCAGTTAAACGGAATTATTTAATTACTATATCTCTGTATACTCGAACATATCTCTTCGGGATTATAGCTATTGCAGAATGATATGATTCTCAGGTAGATTGTAAATTAGCATTATTTGCGCGATCAAATTAAAGTGATAGTAGCATAAAGCCGTGCATGCAATGTCACCACTCAACAGTCCTTTACATAATTTCAATTCGCCACAATAAGCCCCTTGTCTTTGAGCACATTTACACTTCTATCGGTATAACGGCATCGATTCACACTTGTACTAGACCACTGAGTTATAGCAGCTATTCTAATATCCCGATTAATATACCGATTTTGAATCGATGCCTTTCTAGTGATCAAAGTGTAGGTGTCTCCTCATAACATCGCTATGGGAAAGACACGTGTAACTATGTACAAGTAGCTAGAGAGATTGAAGTGACGATCAAGTGACTTTCTGCTGAAGGAGAACAAATTCAAAAACTCTTACGTAATATCGCTGGTTATCCACCCGTAAAAAGGGTTATTACACGGGAAGGAGTGCAATACGGCCGAGGTACTTTTACAAGTCGGTTTTATCCCTCAAAATATGTCCAGTTTGTAAACTTTGCTCGCGAAAATTGATGACGCAAGCTGATAAACCAGTTTATCTGGTTCCTGACGGTGCAATACGAACCCATATTTGCACTCCTTTCGGCCTTCATTTGCACTCGAGAGTGTGAAGTAATGTAACATTGTAAAATATTATTTTGAAGTGACTCCAGCCTGTGCGTGTGTAGTGCAGCCGCCTAGAATGATCGAAACATTCCCAGAGACAGTTTGGTTGCCAATGCTGATGTGAATGTGCTTCCATGAGCGTGCGTGGTGTCAGAGAACATTCCTAACAAAATAGTTTGGTTACCATGAATCACAACTTTATGTATAAAATTATACTTCTTGTAAGACCTGCTTCAATCATTTTACCCGCTTGCACGAAGCAGTAACAATCTTCGGTCCTAGGTGCACGCCGCGGTATACTTTTCAGGTAAGCTCAATCCCTTTCAAAAATCCTATATACCAAATTGTAAACCTCCTAAATCATATCAGGTATAGCTCTTTATCCTTTGCCCCTCTGCTGTTTGTCCATTTACTTGTGACTGTACTTGGCTAAGCTGTCGCAGCCGAATGGTGTTCAAGTCATTATCAAGCTTGATGATATTTTTTTCATGGACATGCCGTAGCACAACGCTTGACTTTCTAGTTCCACACATGCACAGAACTGTTATTTTGTGATGCATTGTACAGTGGAACTCCGATATAACGAACCCCGATTTAACGACGTCCCCGGCATAAAGAACAATATCCTTCAGTCTGACCATAGCTAGAGTAAAATGTATGGAACAGAACCCCAATATAACGAACCACGGTATAACGAACGCAATCCACAAGCCCAAACAAGCCAAAAACAATCCACAAGCTACCCCGATGCAAATATATGTCATCATTAAATGCAAAACAGATCAACAGAGAAAGAAATCCTTCAATCCGCATGCAGGTATTAAATTACGAAAGTTAGTTAATCGTTCAAATCCAGATACTGTCTTATTGCAAGATAGAGCCTGTCCAAATGCTGGGTGATACAACATAACACTTAATTTAAGAGAAAATAACCATTAACCATACTCCGATATAGCGAAGATTTTGGTCGTTTTCCCACAAATTCCTTATAACGGGGTGCCAATATAACGAACCGAAAAGGATTTCTTTCTCTGAACCCCCGACATGACGAAAATATTTTCCCATTCTCCTGGCACTTCGTTATATCGGGGTTCCAATGCAATGAAGTGCGCAAGAGGATCGACTAATCTATCAACCCCAGCTGTTTCATGCAGTTTCATCATTTGTGAATTTAACGTAAAAGCAGATGGTGTCAGTGAAGGCCCGAGCTCCATACGGCCACTTATTGTAGAAACTTGTAAGTAAAAATTAAAGTGTCAAAAGTGACGAGTTAGCTCAAAGTCTAATATGTTTAACTAAATATTTTTTTTCACTTTTCCATCAGGTTACAATGAACACGAAAATCTGTCTGGTTCTCCTTGTCTTCTTGCTGATGGACGCTACTGTGGCGAAGAAAAAGGGAGGCGGCAGTTCATGCAAAGGAAAAAAGAAAGGTAACTGAAATAGTTTTGGCAGAGGAGTAGCAGAGGGACAAGATAAAATAACTTACTGACGGAAGGGAATATCAAGAGTGTAATTATGGTTCAGTGATCTAGTACAAGTTGTTTGCAAATCACAACTCAAAACAGAGAAGTTAGTCCAAAATATAGTGAGGAAGCGGTTGAAGAATTTCTATCATTATAGATAGAAAGTTCGAACTGTCACATTTGCTTTAGGTTTTTAATGTTTATTTGAATTTTTATACTCTCTCGTGCAGCGCTATGCAATAAGTTAGAAACCTGCGAAGACAAGAACACAGAACAGGCGACGGAGATTGAAGGACTGAAAGCTTCGATCGAAGAACAGGCGACGGAGATCGAAGGACTGAAAGCGTCGATCGAAGAGCAGGAGACGGAGATCGAAGGACTGAAAGCGGAAATCGGAGAACAAGCGACGGAGATTGAAAAACTGAAAGCGGAAAACGAAGAACTGAACGAAAAGATCGGAGAACAAGCGACGGAGATTGAAGAACTGAATGCGAAGATCGAAGAACTGGAAAGAGGTAACTATGTAAATGTGCAAGTATGTATGCATGCGTGCATGTATGAATGATTATGTATGCGTGCATGTACTAGCTATGTATTATGCATGCGTGCATGTATGAATGTATTATGTATGCGTGCATGTACTAGCTATGTATTATGCATGTGTGCATGCATGTATATATACAGATGAATGCATGTATTATGACGTATGTTTGTATCGTGTTTTATGTAATATGGAGTATGCTTGTGAGAGTCGGTAATTGCGACACGGCTATTTCGCATTTTGTGGTGGACCTCTTGGGGCCGCGCGACATTCTGGGAGGCGACCTCGACGAATGATTTGCAAACTATGTTTCTACTGCACTGGAAAACTATAGAGATGCGACTACGGGGTTATTAGTGCATGCCACTATTTAGTGGTAAAAATAAAGTTTTATTGATTGATTTATTGATGAGTAAGACAGTGTTTGGTTTTTAATTTCCAGAAAGGTGTTATAAGTCTTGCAAGGATGCGTATGATGCTGGCCAAAGGTATGTTTAGTGTAAGTTACTTCACAACAGAATGCAATGAAAGAAATAAAGTGTTAATTAAAAGGGCTTACTGTGTTGTGTCAGATGTTTTATCTAGTGATTCAATTGCTGCAAAAGGTAATGTTTACCAAAAAATAATACACAATAGGCAATAATAGAAACTGCTCTATTTACAAATAGGCCTTATTCAACAATAGGTCACATGACCCAAAATTGAAATAATATAAAAAATATGCAGACTTGCAAAAGTTAAGGTTCATAGCATTAAAACATCAAATTTGGCAGCCTTCTGGAGTTCAGGAATATAAGATTTGTATTGGAAAGTTCAGCTGGTGGGCAAGCCTCAGCAACTTTTCCCATGCAAACTTTTCTTAATGTTTCCGAACTTCAAAAGGCTGCCAAATTTGATGTTTCATAATGCTGTAGTCCTGAATTTTTGCACGTCTGCCTAGTTTTTTATGCTATTTCCATTTATGATACTCAAAAAAAAAAAAAAAAATTGAAATCTTAGTATCGTGGTTAATTTTTCGTCACGTGACCTATTGTTAGTGATCAGGGATTTTCTCTTTTCAAAGATTATGTTGGGCATATTTCATTATAGTTCAGTTGTCAAAGGTTTTCGTTTTAGTGTCATGCAGCTATTCTCTGCAAAAGAAAATTGATGTTTCGTTGCTGATGGACTTATGAAATATACTTTATGTAGCTCAGAACGTCTGTCCTGCCGATAATTCTGAATTTAAAATCTTTTACCAGGGAAGACAAGGCATATAGGATCCAGTTGGATTCTGGGGTGACTGACGTGTACTGCCACATGTCTGATATCGAGGGATGCGGGTCTGGTGGATTTACGCTGGTCATGAAGATTGATGGCGCACAGGTAAATGGATCAGGGCAAAATGCGCTCGCATTTTTTCACTGTTTGAGCTTGGAAAAGAACGTTACAGACGGATGGACTGACGGATTCGCGTATGTGTGTGTGTGTGTATATATATATATATATATATATATATATATATATATATATATATATATATATATATATATATATATATATATATATATATATATATATATATATATATATATATATATACACACAGCCCTTTGCAAAAATGTTGAGCCCTCAATATATATCACTATATACAAATATCGAGTGCATTGTGGGAAGAGTTCAACTGGAAAATTTTCTTCCCCAGCCGAATAACGAGGAGGAACACACAGTAATCATTGTATTTTGAACTTAAATATCTTTCTGGTAATATATTGTTCTGAGTTGTGCGGTTTGTGTGCAATTTTAGAACCATTACCTTCCCACAATGCACTTGATATTTGCATATAGTGTTCATATTGAGGGCTCAAAACTTTTGCAAAGGGCTGTATATATATATATATATATATATATATATATATATATACATATAAACATGACTAAAAATCTGGTCATGAAAAATAAGAATCAGCCTTGCAAGGATGTCGCTGCAGCTTTTTCGATAACATTCGCTTATGGTAGTACAAAGTAGTAACTAGTAACTGTAGAAACTCTAGACAAACGGGTTATAAACTCTGTAGTAGCTGTCTACACATAGACAATAATTTATCTAAGTATCCTTGGCGAAGAAGATTTTATAGTTTATTTCAACCGTACATTGTTTCATTTCTTTTAGCAAAACTTCTTGTATGACTCAGACCGCTGGACCAACAAAGAAGCGTATAACGTGGACGCAGGAACGACGGGATTTGACAACCAGGAAACCAAACTGCCTACGTATTCGGAGACTCCGTTTAACAAGGTCTGTCTTGGGATGAGCGTCGAAGGAGCCCAAAATTTCATCTCAATCGACCAGGAGGCTGATTCTCTGTATTCAGTCATTGCTGATGGTCAGTACCGCGCCTCGAATCTGGGCCGGGAAACGTGGAAGTCGTTGATTGCCGACTCTTCTCTGCAATTAAACTGCAACAAAGAAGGATTTAACGCCAAGGCAACTGAAGGGGCGGCCAGAGCAAGGATAGGCATCTCAAGCAACGAGCAGGATGACTGCAACAGCAATGATTCCTACATTGGCTTCGGCACTAAAGGAAGTGTTGACCCAACAACTTCGTGCGGAAATTCTGCACATTTTAGTCCAGACAACGGAGAAAAAAATATTGAAGCCTTCGGGTACATCTTGGTACAGTGAAACGAGAGACTCGCACAGTCTTATTTGGTCGCAGGGGTTTAGCATTCAAAACGAAGTTGTGTTCATCGCACTGGGATATATCTATTTGAAACTGTAACGATGCTTTAAACGAAAGGGTTCTTTGATAGCTTTTGACTTAAGTGGCAAGTTTGTCAAATAACTTGGTTAGTTTTTGAAGTTTGTTGTAGTGAAAAATGTAAACGGTATAATGACAATAATAAAAGGGGAAGAAAAGGAATTTTTCATTTTTCATTTGTCACTGTTACTGTAAAGTAACCAAGACAAAGACATGCCGGTACTTTTGTGGACCTTGTTTAAAACGAAGATTCCCGACGAGCACTCCTTCCTTTCTTATACGGGACACACAAGTAATTTATAAAGTAAAAACATCATACACAAATTTATTTAAGATGCAGCGTTGGCTGGAGCAATCGCGGCTTCTTTTAAAACTAGGCGCGTTTGAAAACTTCAAATTGAATTTGCGCGGTATCAATAAATATAAATGTTATTATAATTTAAAAAATTCGAAGATCGAAGATTGACTTTGCTGACCGAGCAAAACTGAGTGACGATTCTAATTACGCTTTCTTGACTTGCAAGACAGCCTCGAAATATCTGTAGTTGGTCTAGAAAGTTGTCTCAGCAAATTTTGGAGTTTAGCTTGTCCACAAAAACTTGAAAACACATTAATGTGCACTACACAAAGTCTGAACTACGACAGACTGCCGTCCGACAATTTTCTTTTAGCGGCCGGTCGACCGGTGACGCTGTGCTAAACGACCATGGTTTGTAAACAATCAATAATCACCTAACTGTAAATAGAGAAGATTCCGGCATCCCGAAAACCCTGCACCTTCAGAGCGAGGGAGTATCTGCGATTATCGTATTTCCAGTTAATTTTTGAATGAACGAAACGCCTACGGACCTTTGAGGCCGACAGCATAATTTCTCGTCGCGTCGATATGTATTCCTTTACGACCATATTACCTTATCAAAAAGAATATTACGGACATGTCGAAGCTCTCGCTGGTAAACCAGTTAATCGTATTACGGCAACAAAATGCAACAACTGATATGCAATTTTCTTTGGAATGGATTTGGTCGCTGGCACAATGGCATCTTACCTACAACGTAGCTAAGTTCATGATGTCTTATCATTCAGCTACAATTAATATGCCTTTATGCGGTGTAAATGATCTTATCTTATGGCCTGGCAAAAGGAGAACACATTGTGGTGGCAAACATTGTGTCTTTCGATGTTTCCAGGTTGGCAAAACGTGCCACAACATTGTAAAATTTTTCAGAAACATTTTGTGCCCAGGGGCCAATTCAATAAACATTTACACGTTTACAAGTTGGACCACTATTCAAACACCACTAAACAGACCCTTATTAAGCAAACGTCTGAAAATTATTACAGATACCGGTCTCGCAGGCGTAACTGTAACAGTTTTTGGCCATGGTATTGGATTAAAGTGTGTTTTAACGTGCAGAGGAATTGATCCAACTTGTAAAATACATTTGTAAATGCTTTATTAAACTGGCCCCAGGACACACATTTGTGTCCGCAGCAAATGTTTCACGCGTGGCAAAACTGCAACTTTTGAGAAATATGCTCGCTACTAAATTTGTCACTAGAATGTGTCCTCGTTTTGCCTGGCCTTTTGTTGCTCTGTAATAACACGTGCATTTCGGCTATAGTTTGTATAAACATATTTGTGACATATATATTATATACCAACAAATATATCCCGGAATTCTGTTGTTTACCAGTATAATACCGGTATCGTCTTCTACTCTATCCCATGATTTGATTTTGCGTGGCCCCGCAAGCTTAAGATTGAAAGTGTCTTCGTCACATTATTTTTGTTATTGCTCGCGGGAAAACCACGAGCTGAAGGTTGTAAGTGTCTCATCATATTATTTTCCCTTGGGTTACGAATCAGAACACGGTGATTGGTTTACATTTTCACGTGATTAGTGATAACGTAAAGTGTTCGCGAACCAATTTGAGATGTGGGCAATTGAATTGTACGTTAATAATTGTGTGCAAAGTTAGCTGCATCCCATCCAAACTCAACACCGTTTGTCTCTGTGGAACATGTACGGATAAACTGGATTTTTGGGAACGGTTTTGGCTTGCGTTCGTTCACCGTTGGAAGATTTGAGATAGAATAGCCGTAATAAAACAAATATTTGATGAATACCGCTACGGGACATACTTGATGGATGCCGCTACGGGATTGAAAATAACTCTGTCGCCGCTAATTATTTAGTCCCGACGAAACTTTCTGTGGCGACACGAAATACTTCTGGAAAGATACAAGGCCGAAAACGGACACCAAAGCTATCATGAACTTTAGCCGTAAACAATAACGATTTGTGGTTTACACTGTACATGACATCTGTTACCTCAGACATACTGTGTATTTTGTGACGAAAATATCTATCTCGCCGCTCAAGACTGGACCAACGCGGCTCTGAATATATTACATGTGTTATGCTGCGAGCTTGAGACAGTCGTCAAAATGCTTCGGCTTATCGTACAGTGGCTGTTGAAATGTTTCTTCAATCCGATCATGTAGCCTTTGTTTCGCAATGGTCAGTGTATACTAGAAATGAAAAATACACCGAAATAGTCCTGAGCATTGAGTTTGTTAGTCACAAATGGACTAAACACGTTGTGAACAGAACCGCAATATTATTGTAAACAAGTCTCGAGTTACATTCCTCGCTATTAATTTTATATTTGTTACAGAGCGCGAATACTCGAAAGCTACATCGAAGAAACGCATTCACTAAAAAAGAAAAAACATACATATTGAAGCGAAGGCTGAACTAATCGTAGCCTCTGATTAGAAATAAGTGTTCGAAGTCAAACTGTCAAAACTGACTGCATGAAAAGATGAGTCACGCATTACTCTTTTCACTCCTAAGCTCAAAGCACAGATTCCCTCAACCTTTAAGAAGTAAATGTATGAGATTGCAATAATTACTTATAGTTTAATAGATTGCATTTTGAGCAAGGTGTCAAAAGTCAAAGTTCTCTATACTGTATGATATTTTTGCTGGTAAGAAACTGAAAGTCTCTTTTGGCAGTCTCGCTCTTGTCCCTACTTTCCATTTTAGCTTACTCTGGTCTCGACCCCACTTACACCCCGTGCTCACTGGCAACCCAGTCTTGTTGGTTTTTGAATTTTTTCGCATTTTTGTCGTGAGTTCTGTAACTGTTCTTCACCAACTGACAATAAATGCATTTCATTGGTTCCGAATGCGCACGGGCGATTTATCGTCATCATACGCACGAGAGTAAAGTGTCAACATGCGCAAGCGCAGTAGACGCAAAAATAGGCACCCAATGAATAAACGTGTCTACTGCATAATAATTTGCACGACGAAGTGGTATTTGCCACGGGACTGACTGCAACTGCTCCCACATCCCTTTCGTGGCCGCGAGCGCCGAATGCAGAACTCAAGTACCGGAAAAAATATAGGTTCCAGAGATAAAGGTGGTCGAGGATGCGGTAGACACTGCATAGAAATATGACTGTCCAAGTGCCATCGACACATTTTGTGAACATTTCACCCTGCAGCAAACATAACAACTTGAAACTTTATCGGCGCCCGCCACCACCGTCAAATCAAGTCAGTTACGACAAACATATGGTGCTTTCTCAAAAGTGAAGTTTAAACTATTTTAACTCATACATGAACGACCAAATGCGCACCCTTCGAGAATTCATGGGTGGTGCGTACCAGAACGTTGCAGGGATTCATGAAGTCAGGTGTTGTTTTTACACAGTTTATCAGGAAAGTCGAGTGATGTTTATCTAATGCGGTATCAGCCTAGAAGGCTAAAGTAACCTTTCGTTCGAGCAGTTTCGGCATACATATTTCAAATGCTGTGGTTGAAAGGTGCGGAGTCATCTGGCAAATTTAAAAACAACGCAAAGAAACTCGTCTGGGTACGCTCTACTGACGGTATGGGTTTGTCGTCAGATATTCCGGCCGATAGCGAAAGTTGATAAACGGTCGGTAATCGTCGGCAAACGTTCCTACTTCATGGACAAACCATGGTTGCTTTTCATTGGTGCCGAATATCGCGCGCCCATTTATCGATTCTTACATTACACACTCGATAGCAAAGTGTCTAACACAACAACGAACACGAACAAAACAAACTAAAAAACTTACTTTTCATGTTCTTAAACAAGAATCAACATCAACAACAATTTTCAGATTTTCAGTCTGGCGACTTCGCATTCATAATTACGGCAAACTATTAGCATCAGGGTCTTCTGTAGTGACACTGAAAATTCAAGGGTTATCGCAAAAACAAGCCAAGTGACGTCACACTTTCCCTCGCACACGTTATCAGATTTTCTTTTGTTCGTAGTAAGTAGTTTTATTTCAAAAACAAATGCGAGTATTTGATGATCATAAAATAACTGTGATACTACGCGCGTTCTGATTGGTTGAAAATCATTATATAAATGAGTACAAAGACATGGTTTTGTGAAACAGGTTTAGTTATTTTATAAAATCAATACAACACGCGTTTACATGTCTTTGTACTCTTATATACACACTCCGGATGTTGTCAGACACTCGAACAAGTTCAAAATCTGAACTTTTCTCGTGTTCTCACAACTTCCCGCGTGTTCATTTAACAAATTGACGCAAGTTTTTTATGTGTGTGTCCTCTTATTGATGATGAAACGCGTCATAACATTGTCAAAAAGATGTGGATGCACGAGGCGCTTCGCCGGTTTTCTCGACAATTTCAAGACAAAGCTCAAGGAAATTCGCCTCCGAACACTTCTGGTTCTCTACTTCAATTGCCGAATGTCCTTTTTGCAAGAACTGAGGTAAAATTGAACCCCAATTCACCTTCTTCGTCCAAATCACTGTCGTCAGCACTCGACTTTATGTGTCTGTTCTCTTATTGATGATGAAAATTAGCCAATCACAAAGTAAGAAACTGACGTGCTATTGTAAAAATAAGAATACAAAGACATGGAAACGCGTTTGTTTCAGATCAAATCAGTGCCTGTTAGTAACAAAACAAAAAACCGACAACGCAAGCCGAACAAATGAAGGTGAAGTCACTTGAGCTGTTTTACACTTACGACTACAATGTTGACAGTTTGTCTTTTCGTCATCCACCCGACCACCGCGGGTTCCGTCGGCTTCCTCCCCTCTCAGCATTTGCACCCCTCATAAGCAAAGCACTACCAAAAAGCGCAGCTTACATAATGAAACAAATCTGAAATAGACTAATTTATATAAACAAATTCCTGAACTTTGGTTAAAATGAAAAACCTTCAGGTAGACATTTTCTATCGCCAGTCTTGCTGTGTCAGACCTGGGACACCACAGTCACAGCTTTTTCACACTTCAGTGTTTGAAGCGTATTGTCGACGAACAGTTGCCACGAGTTCAAATCCGCTCTAGCTACTACTGCGATTTCTGTGTTCAGTCTGCCCAAGCTGCTGCTGTAAGCTCTGTATTTGAGTCTCTACTTCTCGCAGATCGTCTACAGTCTGCATTGCTGCCGGCGGACCGCCCTTCATCATAGATTGCAGAATTTTTTTCCTGAGGAAACAAAAGAAACACGGACATTTCAGAGGCAATAAAGCTGTAGTAATGTCGCAAGGCTTCAGGGAAACGAGAGTCCGAGCAAAATGTTTCGCAGGGGCATCATACCGAATTTACCGCATCAATAAGCCACTTTCACAATCATGCGCAGTAACAAATAGCAGCCCCCCCCCCCCCCCCCCCCCACACACACACACACACACATAAGCGAGTGTCTGTTAAGTGATCTCTTTGTAGAGATTGGTCTTGTTTTGACATATTTGCATTATCACCGAAGAATCAGTTATCCACTCTGCCCGCCAAGTTTTATTATCAAGTGGCCCGCCAGAACACCTACGCTTCACGAACTGCGCATAACTGTGAAAGTGGCTTATCAATTAAGTAAAGTTATAAAGAACAAAAAGTTATACATGCACACGGAAGTAAACTTGTCGGTAACAAACAAACAGAGTGGTTTTCGGCAGAGAAGAACGCCGTCGTCATTTAGTTTGGTTGCTTTTGCTCCCGTTTGGCCAAAAAAGCTCCCATACTTATTTAGACCAACCTAAAGCTGAGAAAACGCAAACCAAAGGTTATCACACGATTACGTTCGACATCCATCTAAAGACCCGGGGGAGGGGCACTCATATTTTAGTCTGAAATTGTCCTCCTCCTCCCCCCCCCCCCCCCCCCCCCGTCTGAAAACCGCTCTAAACAAAGAAAGAGAAACACATAGGTTTAGTTCAGGACTTCCGAGTTTTATTGTGTCACCTTCTAAAGCTCATGGCTTGTAACAAGAGCTTGAGTTCCTCCACTCCTAGTCCACTCTGACTGATATCCATGGACTGATCATCTGAACTCGTCTCACTCTCTTCTTGTTCCTGCAAAAACCACGTGGAACGTGGACAGATTAGCTTGGAAGCAATAACTAACACGGCACGAAGCCTGTATAATACTGGACCCGACTGGGATGTCAGATCCTCCCAGATCCTTGCTGATATAAAGAGGTTATTACACGGAAGTAGTTCAATACGGCGGGGTGTTTTTTCGAGTCAGTTTTTCATTTTTTGAGCCTGCTTCAGCCGAGAAAAAAGAAAACACGAGTAAAAATACAACCGTATTGCAGGACTTTTCGTGTAACAAATAGCTCATTATACGACAAACAAAGCAGGCGTTTATCCATGCGCAAAATGGATACAAAAATGACGCGTTCGTAGCCTTTGCTGGCGAAAACTGATCGCGTAAGCTGATAAACCAGTTGATCTGGTTCCTGGCTAGTGCAATACGCTACTATATTTGCACTCGATTTGGCCTTTATTTGCACTCAAAAATGTGAAGTCGTGTAATAATAGACGATATTAAATGAATTCGAAACCTTCGTCCAAAAAGGCCATCAATAAGCAAATCCAAGAATATCGTTCCGAGAAACTTGTCATGGCAAGCACTGTGCATCAATACATCTAAGATGCTCGAATATAACCTCTTTGTACCAAGGCCAAATACGGAGGACATCAAAAAGAGTTTTACCTACAGAGAATCCGTTTTGTGGAATAGTCTAACCCCTGAAGCTAAGCGAGCCACTACTTTACCTGCTTTTCGTTCTCACTTGGTTAATGACTTAGAATAGTCTGAAGCCTCATACTCGGCCAGATTATTATATTACTTCTAACAGCTACTTACCACCAGCTATCAGCTATAGTAGATAATTGAAATTCTAAAGTAGATTGTAATTTTATATTACATGTAGCTTTGAGCGGCTCCATGGAAAAGCCCTTTATGTGATTAGGGATTCCGTGGGTAAATAAAGATGTTATTATGTTATTATTATTACAAATAGAACATGATTTCAATCAACTGAAGATAAACACGATAAGATAAGCAGTTAACTTAACTGTGAAAAAGATACCACTCACGCGTTAGAGACAGTAAACACAGACAAAAATTGTTTGATGATTGAATATTTGAGACGTATTAGAGGACCACTTTTTTCCCAGGACGAATGTCCAATGGGACGAGTTCATCGTCTCTCAACATTAATCCATGTAGAAATTGATGTCAATAAGGAAATGAAATTTCATCATACCTGTCATGACGTCATTTGAAAGAGGCCAGCTACAAAATTTGACCCTACCCTGTTAATACAACCACCCCGTTAATACGACCAGTTTTTTTTTGGCCCGTTGGTGGTCGTATTAACGGGATTCTACTGTAAACTGCCTGGTTGGCGCATAAACTTCATGCCGATAAAATAAACGTAAACGAGAAATGGACTTTACATTGTTTCCCCGACGGAAAAACTTGGTCTGAGCATGATGCGGACACGTGAAACGTTTCTGGGAGTTTAGTTACCTTGATTAGCCAGTACTCCTCCTCATTCAGCTTGTACTGTTCAACTTCCTCTTCCACTTCAACTGCAAGGTCCTCGGAAGTCTTGTCGCTGAAAAGACGAATCATCCCTGGAAGGCTAAAAATAAAATTAGGCAAGCTGTAGCTGATCAGACCGTTATTGTCACTTCCAGAATATGGTCGCTGGCACTCAATGAGAAGATCACTCAAATTATCATATGTGCACCTTCTTCTCTGATTAGATTAGTCTAATTCTATATAAGGTCTCAACTTGGGTGTCATTTTTAGTTCGAATTTGAAAAATTTTCTGAGAAAACAATTTCCTCGCTTTGTTTTGAGCTAGAACAAAAATTTTAGTCACTCTTTGATCCAGATTCTGCGGGTTTCTGACCAAACTCACGAGAATTCAGGTAATCCTGGATTAACTTAACTGAGTTTTGTACAACCAGGCCAAGTTTAGTTAACGAAGGGCCAAGACTTTCAAATTATTTCAACTTTCTTTCATTCCGGATTGTATTCAGCCTCGACGCTTTATTTTGAGTTCATATTGAAGTTAGGAAGACTATCTTGAGTTTTAAAGCCGTTTTCTACATAACGTTCAAGCGTGGGTGCTCGACAAACAATTCTGTATCGAAGGTTGTGGCCCGTAAAACGCAACCTCGAAAAACTGGTCTACTCAGATAAACTTCCAACACTATTAAAGGGGCAGTGTCGTCAGATGTGCATGCACACGCGTCTGGTCAAATCTTGAAAAAATTCCCCAATCCAAGATGGCGTCCACAACGGCGGTGAGCGATCAATGCAGGCACCGCCGTTGTGGACGCCATCTTGAATTTCAAACTTGAAAACATCGAGCAAATGTTTTCAAGATTCGACCAAACACGCGCGCATGCGTATCTTATGACACTTCCCCTTTAATAAGCAGAGAACAGTAGAAGAGATTTCCTAACATGATTTCTATCACGAACTTTGACAAGGGATCCTCTGTATTCCAACTGAAGTTCGTTGTGCTCTAGTCTGATTAAATAAGTTCTCCTTGGGCTAAAGTCCCGCCTAAACGAATCCAACAACGCCGTCTAACAATATCAAATACTGTTGCATGAACATGTTGGATTCGTTTACGATGGATGATGTTGGACGAAGTTTGATTTCTCTCAAACATTCTGTACAACACCGTCCAACATTTCTTTTGTTATCGAGTTTGATGAAGAATATCTGATTCGCTTGAACCGCCTGTACGACATTGTTAGCTTTGCGCCGGCGCACTGGAGACTAATTTTCCACTGTGGGCTAGCATCTGTTCCAAGAATCCTTATCGTCTACACAGCTTTAAGGCGATGTTGTCACGTTTGAACCACTCCATAAAACATCGCCCAACGTTGTTTTTTTCCAACAACATAGTATGATTTTGGACGATGGACTCGTTTGATAGGGCCTTAAGACAACATTCACCAACCCCCCTACATTTGCTAACTTCTAAGGCACACAATGCCTAGTCTTACCCTTCAAGTTCATATAACGTAATGAAGTTACGCGGCTTGGAGGTTTCATCAGCGATTCCTTTCACTCCGCACCTGGAAAACGTGGTCACAAACCAAATAGACCAACTTTATAACAAGCGTAGGAAAACAAAATACAACTGCTTGAATGGCTAGACTGACATTTAACGACATCTACGCTATTAAAATAAATCAAACGCATAAATTCATGTCCAAAACGCAAAGAAAGGTGTCAGCTTTGTCAAAAGTGACGGTGCAGTTGAGCCATGTACATTACTATATGCAGTAGACCATAATCACATCATGTACGAGTACGTTTAAAGAAAACAATATAGAACAAAATAAAAAACACATCCCCGTATTTTATGGGGGTCCCGTTAGTCTATATAACAATACGCTAAGCGTCCGCTCTTTCCTAGGCCTCCTCATAAAAAATCAAATATGACTGCCGCTGGGAACGAAAGAAAGTACAAATATTTGCCTCGTGTGCTGACCACTGTTCTTTTGCAAATTGGATATGAGTTAAAAAAGAGAATTTGAGCTGTCAGGTTTACTGGATATGGGGCTGATACTGCCGCATGTTCGAAAAAAGGGGATATTTTCTCGTCGATCGATCGGCGATTCGCCGAGTCGGGTATGGTCGAGTGGTACACACACTACAGAGAAGTTTGTACTTTGACACTGTGAAATGCATTCAAGATGCTCGAAATGGAAAACAATCCGATCACTCTACTTTATGGGTGTCCCGCTAGCTATTATTATTATTGTTATTATTGCTATTATTATTATTGTTATTGTTGTTATTATTGCTATTATTATTATTGCTATTATTGCTATTGTTATTATTATTATTATTATTATTATTATTATTATTATTATTATTATTATTATTATTATACTATTTTTATTATACTATTTTTATTATTATTATTTGCACTGGAGCCCGTTTTACATCAGAGGCAACAGAAATCTTGGAAATACCCTATTGTCACAACAAATTCCAAAGTACAAGAACTGCAGATATCCTACTTGATAAGTTCCTGGAACAAAGGCTCGTGATCCTCGTAAGACAAAACTTCCTTAGCTACGACCCTCTTGCTCAGTCGAAGCTGGCGAGGAAGAAATTCAGTTGAGTAATGAGAACGAGGCAGAATAGTGAAGAAATACAGAAAGTAATTAGAAGGGAAGGAAGCAACATATGTAGAAAAATTACACAGAACAATTTTAAATACAACCATCGGACATTTCGATAGCTTAGGGAGTGCAATATTCAATATGAATAGGAGTGTGTTTCTGAAGAGTAGTCTTAATCTGTATGCGGCCTTCCAATAAAAGTAATTGCTTTTTTAATATACAATGGCAAATGGATTGAACCCAGGAGTGTGAACAGCAGGTTGGTTGTGATCGTCCGGGTTAGAGTAGTCTCCAGAAAGACTGTTGTTGGTGACTGACGTTTCGACTACCTGAGCGGAAGTCATCTTCAGAGTCTCTGTAGTCGAAACGTCAGTCACCAACAACTACTGTTAATATACAATAATAGGACTACACGCTGTCCAATTTGGAGATAAATCGACAGTTTTGTGCAAGGACTGCTGAATCAAAACTACATGTTACTGCTGACACTAGGAGTTTTGCACTCAACGACAACATCTAACTGAACAAGTCTCTAGGCGGTCCGCTGGCATTTTATGTGACATGCAGTTAAGACAAAAACAGTTTCCTTCCTCGCGTACCATTAACACATACACTAATAGGCCTACACGCTGTCCAATTTGGAAATAAATCGACAGTTTTGTGCAAGGACTGCTGAATCAAAACTACAATTTACTGCTGACACGTACCTGGGATCGTAACATGTCACTGTCCCAAAACATGGCGGATATCTCAGCACTTGTCACACAGGGTTTTCCTTCGTAGTTTATGATGTGAATTGTGTGGCGGTCACTCAATTGAATCCTAAAACAAATAACGGTTTTCTGTAATCGTGGTGAAACTAACAGAGGTAGCACTAATACCGTAAAAGTCCGGGTTTAAATTTGTTCAAATGGACTTTTATTGTGCGTATTTTGAAAGGGGGAGGATATTATTGGAGAGAATTTTGCGACGTAGTTGTGGCCAAAGTTTCCTTATATTTAGGGTTTCTTTCGCTGTTATGAAATCAATACGCTAATTATTGGAAAGATTTTAGAGTTAACGATGTCGAGTGCTTTTCTTCTTTTCTTGGGGGTGGGGGGGGGGGGGAGGGGGGTGGGGAGGGGTCCTATTTACGAGACACCACGGAAATACGTTCTTGACGTCAATTCCGTTGGTCAGCGTTCGTCGCCATGGCTATCTAATTTCTCATAATTCGAGTTAAAATTTCATATCGTGTGCAAGCCTCGTTTTTCTTGTGCACAACTTATGTTATAGAAGATGCATTGAACTAACTATAGTTGAGTATCGAGTCCTATTATCGAGTTTCTTAGCCAAGTCTTGAGGTTTTACTACAAAATCTGCACCTGAATCCAAGCTTTTGTGCAATAACCGCTGACTCAAAAGCAAGGTGACCGCGTCTATTTACGGAATTTTGCGGTCGAGCAAATGTCCTTGGGAACGAACTATACAAGACGTCTTAACCTTTTGATTAAAGATTCTTCCTGCACTGGACTCTGTTCCAATTCTTGACAGACCTCTTCTACAAACTCTTTATAGTCAAGGTTCACATCAGGTGTCGAATCTAATGTGAATAGAAAGAAAAATATATTCATCTGAGAAAAACGCTAGACAAGCAAATGCAGTATCGAGGTGCTTTATCATCATGGTAATGATTTAGGATTTATATAGCGCAAATTCCATGTACATCTAATCAAATGCGCTTTTACAGTAATTAGCATGTGTGAGATGGAACCGAAAGCATTGAAGGCGTCTCTGGCTGCCGCTATAGTTGGTGCATGTATGATCTCTGATTAGTGATATGGTAGTGGAAAGGACAGATCACATATCATAGCACCGGGGAGATTCCTCTACTCTTTTCGAGACGTGTGTGAGTTATTTAAAGTCGCTCATATTGGGTTAGTGAAGGTTGAGAGACTAGGTCGACGGCTTAACGTCCCCACCCATGAACGGAGGGTAGCTCACACAGCACATAGTCCTTCCTAATTACGGCGTCGGGATCAGATCTCCAAGCCGGGAATCAGACCCGGACCGCATTGGTAAAAGACCGGCGTGCTAACTGCTCGGCCTACTGAACACCCACGTGATGTATGAAAATCCTTAAGGTCAAGAGCTCGGGCACATCACAAGGACTGACTACTATCTGACAAAATCATCCCCGTTCCCTTTCCTATTGTTTGCTAAACAACCTACCAGTGATGGCACTGTCAGAGATTGACTCGGTTCTGTTATTCAGAATATCGGATTGGAGCACATCCTGAGAAGACGAAAGATGAAAACGATCAATGCTGGAAAAAACCTACTGGCAAGCCGTAGCTGAAGAATGTATTTCAATACATTATCATTAATTTGAACCTTTATATCACTTGTAAATTTGTACGACGAGCATTCCCGTCCTTTTTCACATGAGAGTCCCCCCGCCGGGCTTTATATATACGAAGTAAACTGACTACGTGATAAAATGTTTACAAACCTGGTCCTCCCGCTCGTCTGCTGGACAGAACAAGGCATAGCCTTCGTCTACCAAGAGGTCATTTATGTGAACATCCACACCAGATGTAGAAGTATCACACATGCAAAGTGACAACGTCTCCTCCTGAGTAAAGATCAACCAATACAAATGTAAGAACCAGTAAATCGAATGCTACATTTCGTTGCATTAAATAGACCCTCTCACCGTAGATGCTTTGCACACCCAGTGACTGACGGCGGCCATTTTCGTATCATACGAAAATGGCGGATTCTCATGTTTTTCTACGTTTATCGCGAAATAAATCAGCACAACTTAGAAAATGTATTGAATACGGCAAGCAACGACAGTCACATCGATCAGTCATAACGTGGGCGACTCAGGAAAGTCGAGCTTCGGATGTAAATATAAGCATGGGCGCGCAAAGCATCTACGGTGAGAGGGTCTCTTTAATCCAAGAAAAAACAATCGAACCTGTAAGCAGGTCTCTATTAATGAACACCCTTTATCAAATGGTCACTTCATCAAAATCCCCAAAATGCTCCCCTCTTCAGCCGCCGCGGCCACCTACGAGCGGTCCCAACTGGCGTTTCCTTTCACTCCTAAGCTCAAATATACATTCTCCCAAACATAAAATAAGAAAATGTACGAGTGATGAAATGAGGATTAATGTTTTAATCAACTGTCATTTGAGTAAATGCCAAATTCTCCATACTGTATGATATATATCTGGTAGGAGACTGAAGGTAATAAAACTGGCTCAAGGTCACATAAATATTTGCTCAAACCGCAACTGCTTTATTTGGAAATCCATTGTTGACAACATAGGGAAGTAGGGAAGTAGTGATTACAATAACCTCGCAATACCACTTTGTGGGACGCGAGCTTAAAATGATCAGTGAGTTAGTGTTTGCTCTTAATCCATCCAAACTGGAGAAACAATGGCTCTCCCAAAATAGGTATTACATATGTCTTACCCATGTTGAGATTATGTGTAACTATCAGCCATGTAAAGCGGTCAGGCTATTACAAACAACGCAAAAAACCCGGCCTTCGACCAATCAACCATCACACGATAAAAGCAATTTACCTTGACAGAACACACGAATGCTACCAGGGGATGATAGTCTTTAGTCAGATGGTAGAAGCGATGACAACATCCAGGGGACCACTCTCCCTTTAAACAAAACATCAAGAGGAAGGAGAATGACGGGTGATATCACTGACACAACACATGGACCTGATAACACAACAATAATAAACTTCGATGTCTAGTTTAATGGTGCCCACGTGATGCGGACAGAACATCTATTAGGGTCTTAAAATGAAAACAATAAGTCGTTATTTCTAACCAAAACAAAAGTTCGGGTTGATTGATAAAAATGACAGAACTTTAAAAAATATAACAAAACCGGAATTGCATAAGATATAAACCTCCCCCCTCCCTCCCACCCCAACAATATTTGTCACCTACAGGTTTGTATGAGTCACTCAGCTTGTTTGCAAACAGGTTTGTGCTGGTTAACACAGTAAAACATACCCCGCCATCTGCTTTAATGTATGCTAATTTGCTTGACATGGCTTGGGATGGCAGCTTGATAAACTGAGTCCTGTAGGAAATGGAGACAAAGAGAAACATCAGAAAGAAAGTGAGACACGACTAACTGACATTAGAATGCAAAACAGTCCCTCTTTTTTAGCTAGGATGAGCGAACACACGCAATACAAATGCACGTGGCCTGGGGAGGAGCGTCACGTGACCGTTCTGCTCATGTGATGCTCGATCTTCACAGATCGTGCGCGTTCGCTTGGTCGATTATCCTAGCGCAAAGAAGAGACTGCTTTGCAGTCTACACTGACACTAGAAGTCTTGCGCAAAGGAACTACCTCGAAAAAGGGCACGTATCCTCAGACGGATTGAGGTAAACAAAACATGGATTCCTCGTTATTTACACAGCGATCGCCCAAACGTTTTTGAAAGGCCCGTACTACATACGCATGTCGATCCTAAAATTGCGCATGGCCAAAAAACATAAACTAGAAGTATACACTCGCTGATTAAACCAAGTCAGAACACAGAAGCAAGAAAGTTTCTTTCTTGTTTACAACTGTAAATAAATCTATTAACCCATTCACTCCTGGAGAAATAACGCGCGCAGCTACCTTCAAATTCCTTTATGGTAAGTTGTACGGGAACGATAACGCAACGCGACTCGCAAAAATAAACCAAATGCGCAGTAATTACAAAAGCGAGATACCATTCCTAATTAAAATATATTTGAAACTAGAATACATGACCAAAACATATAATAAAAAGGACAAAAGATAATTCAAAAAGGCAATAAAACGTGAAATTATAAATCACTGAATGAAATATTTTGTTCGCAGAGTTCGTCCATCCGAAGACGAACAGCGAATTTATCTATACAAAACTTAAGTGAAATGGTTCTAAACTTCAGACTGATATTCTAAATTCACAGACCGATCTCGTTAAAGCAAATCTATTAAATCTGCAGACAAAATAGAAGCAAAATTAGCAACCGGACTGGAAATAGCACAGGCAGCCCACAAGGTGTTACTAAGTCACACCTGATCGGTCAAGGTCTGATGACGTCACGGCCGATCGGTTAATTAACAATTATTCGCCGAAGTGGAGGTGAATTGGGGTGGATATTTACCGGGCCGTTTCGGCGAGGTAAATATCCACCGCTATTCACCGACACTGAGGCGAATAATTGTTTTAGTATATACCACACAAGTTTAATAGCCAACTCCCAAATAGCTATTTTATTTCCGACGAAAGTGGGCAAAAATTGGGTTCGCGCTATTTTGTTTTACCGGAAGCCGCCGGGAGGTGAATAGTACTTGATATTCCGAGATTGAAGAGCCAATCAGAGCGCGCGAAAAGCATTATTCACTTTTGTTGTATATACTAATAAAGATTTGTATGGGGAGATTTTCAAATCACATTTTACGCGTGAAAATAAAAAAATCTTACTCCTGAAATTGGTCAGATAACATTACGAGTCCTTACTTACCGCTCATGGTGACTTTCGAGGCTATTTGGCGCCGATTTAGCGATCTCTTTTTGTGTGGTGATTGTGTATGTACTAAAAATTGTGAATGGCAGGAAGCCGAATGTCATACACAATCACCACACAAAAAAAATCGCTAAATCGGCGCCAAATCGCCTCGAAAGTCACCATAAGCGGTAAGTAAGGACTCGTAATGTTATCTGACCAATTTCAGGAGTAAGATTTTTTTATTTTCACGCGTAAAATGTGATTTGAAAATCTCCCCATACAAATCCTTATTAACCGATCGGCCGTGACGTCATCAGACCTTGACCGATCAGGCCTGACTTAGTAACACCTTGTGGGCTGCCTGTGGAAATAATTGTGCAAAGTACATCGCCACGTGGTGATAAAGTCAGTTTCACGAAGAAATTGAACGATATTTCTTCCCTACGGATTCGTTTCGCGGTCACTATCAAGACGAATAACTCCACAAATCCATCTCTGGTAAACACAACGAAGAAACATACTGTCTTGGACACCCCCGCCATTGTAAGTTCAAACAACATGACATCTCTCCTTTCGTCTTCATCGGTCGAAGGCTCTTTAAGAATTTAAATCTGCCAAAATCTGTTCATAAGTCGCCAGTTATTTTGAGGAGATAACTTTCCACATTTAGCAGCATTAAGTCGCATCTTTTGTCCGTGAAGTACGAAAACAAATGACTCGACGATAGCCACCGCACGTGGTCTGATAATATGCGGGGGCAGCTCATTGAAAAGCGAGGGCTCAAATTCTGCGGGCTGCACCAGGGGCTAGCGAGGCACCGAAATCCGACCAAAATCCGCACTGACATCCCGACTCATATCGAGATATATACAGGAATATACTGCTGCCTCGCTTTTGCTCGGCAGCAATAATAATATTGACAATTTAAACCGAATGAAATTCACTCCTATCTCCCACCTACATAAAAACGATAAAATGTAACGATTTGTTTTGGTGTTTAACCTAAACCTAATCCTACAAAATTTAGCTCTTTCGAATTCTTTGATCTGATTCCCCATTTCCCGTTTTAGCAACATCCGATGAAAAAGCTTCGATTCGAAAACACTGCCAAAAAGTGCCTATAGGAGGTTTCAAACGCTCCGGTTTTGATTTCCGTGTTTTGACAACGAAAAGAGGGCCTCAAAACCCCCTCAACTGCGCAAATCACGCACTCTTATTAGCAAACTGTGTATCGAAGAGTTTTTCTGCGTGAGCTTAACTTCTGTAATTACATGCATGCAATAATTTCTGCATTCTGATTGGCTGAGCGTACGTCAATTTATCCCAAACAGTGCAAAAATGTGAAATTAGCAGTGCAGAAATGTGAAATTAACAGTGCAGAAATTTGAAATTGAAAATTGCTGACAGCCGGCGCGCGTGTAAGTTGCAAAGCCAGACAAAACAGAAAGCGTGTTTTCATTCCTCATTAGGATTCCAATTCTGTTTACGAGAAAACAAAGTTCTTGAGAGACACTTCTGAATTGTAACGAAATAAAAAAAAATGCGCGACGTAAGTTATTGTATGCATGTTAATAACAAGCAATCACATGATTTCTCATGCAATTTTGGAATAACAAGACAGGCCCGTGGCCAGTGCGCTTGTGACGTCATTAGTACAATGAATAGAGACACGCGGGGTCCCGGGAGAGGAACTTTTGTCGTGCGTTTATATGCAAAAGATATTATAGCCGAGTCAGTTTTTGCAAATGACGGATCCAAGAGCTCCCTTTATTTTTCTTGCCCTCTTTTCTTCTAATTTCGGTCAAACAGATATTCACGAAAAAGTGTATTATAATAATTGAGAGAAAACAATTATCGAAGGCCCCGTAGGAATATTCTTCGTTTGCAACAACCCAGTTTTCATTGCTTTCCGATGCACGTGACAGTACTTGTGTGACGCTTTCTATACAACCTGGCAACCTTGTTGAGTGAATTTTCAAGCTGACATGTTTTGTGGAGGAACTGTGTTGTCATTTTGTAATGGGATTGACTGGGGAATACCCGACATCTTAAGTAGCTGTAAGACAGCGTAATAGCCTTATCTCATCTTCCCAGCGTGTGCATCATGTTCAAGTAGCTGTAGCACATTAAGGCCCCGTCCACACTACGCCGGATAAATTTGAAAACGCAACTTTCACTCTGAAAACGCAAGAAATGTTTTCCGTCCACACTGGAAAACGGATAAA
Organism: Plumapathes pennacea; assembly: GCA_964036295.1. NCBI lineage: Eukaryota > Metazoa > Cnidaria > Anthozoa > Antipatharia > Myriopathidae > Plumapathes > Plumapathes pennacea. The sequence continues at coordinate 9,766,057 of OZ038472.1, read as the reverse complement.
ATGTTTCCGGGCCCAAATGTATTGTTATTGCTCTACAAACGTCCCTGACAATCTTTGAAACCACTTGACGTGACCACGTGAGTCAGGGTTTTCGAAAAGTTCCGTTTTCAAAATGTTTTTCGTCCACACCAAAACGCAAAGCCGTCGTTTTCAAATTTATCCACTTTGAAGAGCGTTTTCCTAACCGTAAGAATAAAGTTGCGTTTTCAAATTTATCCGGCGTAGTGTGGACGGGGCCTAAAACATGACACTTCCCATGATGAAATTACTTCGTATGAAAAAGCCATCTCAGACGTTACGCATCCTACATGTACAAGTCTGATCACTAATATATTCAAGACTGCTATGCATTAAGCTTTAACGCAAAATTCTGGGTCGATACGAAATTAATCTCTATCGGAAGCTGCAGACGTTTGAATACCGTGACAACAAAGGCGTGCATCACGGGCTTGTGGAGCGAACAATTACGGCTCGGATAGTTGGATATCAACCTTGAAGACTTCGAGGTATTCAGTGACAAATATTCTCGATGTAATCGCCTGCCGGTCTTTCCTGCTTTTGTTAAAGCGGCGTGAGTGAAAGCTAAGTAGCTGATGATTCGTGATTCCCCGTTCTATGATATTATGCTCGTGACATTTCATTGACAGATCTTGTATCTTAATCTCGCGTGATATTTGCCTCAATCCTATTAGTAATTCAATATCCTCAGACAATAAACAAAGAACCTTTACTGCACGCAAAACGAAGTTAAACGCCGACTGTTCGTATACGCCGCGCGTTACACAAAGCCGCAGAGTTTCCGACAAAGGGAGACGCTCTGCCCGCAGGAAAAAGTTCAAGTTCTATCAAGTTTCGACACGTCTTCTACTACTTATTCGATGTTCTTTCACACAAATATTGCTCAGAACACAGATACATTGGTTGAAGCGGTATCTTTAATCGAGCATTTGCAAAACACAACCCTTCGTACTTTACGGGGGTCCCGCTGGTAACACATCAAGCATTTGTGTACGGCTATTTTCAAGTCTTCCGACGCTTAAAAACAATGCAAGCCAAAATCGCTCTTAAAGTATGGCTTCCGCGATGATCGTTTTGTTTGGATCAACAACTGAAGGACCGGAATTTTTTTCTATATCCCTTGACAGAGAAAACCCATTGTACTTGGTTCTGTGATTTTGATCTCTGAATACGTCTGATCTTGCAATGCCTGTGTTTTAACACATTTTAAAATACAAACGTATCTTAGCACCTCGGTTACTTTTGGCAATCTTCTTTTTGAGCTTCTAGCTTTCTCGCAGCGATGGTTTAGTGATCCTAATTTTCTCTTTCCATTTCCATCTGTGGCTTTTTTATTGTTTCCATGTTGTTTACATGCACGTTCACGGAACGCATTAGCATTGTGAAGTACGTAAGCTCGGGTATAATCATGAACTTTTGACGACTTTGGGACATTCTTTGAAATGTATTCTTGTATTAGTCGCCTGCTTTTCTACTCTTGTTCAAAATGCGTGAAAGGTAATTCAATGGTACGTGGCTTGGCTCACGACTTCGTCTTGGAGGACTTCGGTTTTCTTTCACATAAACATTTGTGGGAATACAATAAAACTGAGCGAAGCAAGATCTACCAACGGTCACTTTTTCCTCAGCCATTTCCCAATTTTCAAATAATAACGCCATCTGTTCCACTGATTGTTTGACCTTCATGGCACCGAGCCAAAATGTCGCAACAACAACATAAATGCACGCAGAGTGAAATTTTGATTCCAAACAAAAGTCAGATTTTCTGACGCTTTGCTTGTATCAGCAAGAATAATACAAAGTAAAAGAATACAAAGTACCTTCAAGTTCACCCTCATACTAAACAGTTCCATATAATCCGCTATCAAGCGCTTGTCAAGAATCGCCGTCTTTACACAGGTTCTCGTCTTTGTATCTCGAGCGCCTTCGTTCAGCTTGTTCCTTCGAGTTCTCCAGGTTCTGGATATCAGATTCTTCGTACATTTCTGTACAGTTGTGCATAGTTATGCAGTTCATTGATAAGTTCATTGCATTTGCTTTCATGGCTTTCAATATGGCTTTTGAGGCTGAACGGACCGACCCAAGCCAAAACCGCTCAATGAAATTTAGTATGGGTCTACCGCAGCTGGCGTATGCGTTTGTAAGTAAGATGAGCGGTCCATAAAATAATCCACAGAGCCAACTAAGGCAAGCAACACACAAGTCCACCTCCCACATCTTGCTGTCTTCAAAATGGCGAAACTGCTTGCTCGACAAGTCACGTGATCGCAACGTCATCACAAATCACATGATAATATCAACCAATCATCGCATGCAGATCTCTAACCCAGAAAAATAAAAAAAAAAAAAAATCGCTGCATTTTATAGCTTGTGACGTCACAAGCAAAAATGCACTCGTGCTCAATTATCCCAAATTGCACTCGAAATCATGTGATTACCTACACTAATTACATGTACACTGCATCTACAACATAAGAGATACACGTACAATGTAAGGGAAAAAAAGCCATAAAATTTGAAGAACAATCTGGGTGATGAAACGCAATCGAAGCTTCTAGTTCGTCTAACTGCGTGCGTCTGTGAAAGTCTTGAAAAGGTTATGGCTCTTTGAAAGAACGGGTAAAGCAAAACACTGCCGCAGATGAATTTGTGATTGTTTTGACTCTGGCTTGGACAGGGCACCCGATGACAGCTAATGCTTTCTGGGACATCGAATCTTGTAAGGAAATTTTACAAGGAAATACATTTTTATAAAATGTTTTAACATGCTTTAAACATCAACGCAAAATCCCAACCTGAGGAGTCTGATGTTATAGAGCTGAACCCTTGCTGTGTTACCATAGTCCACATACAGCACCTGCAAGCAAGGCGCACCGCACGTGTAGTACAAGTTACTCTTCATATTAAAACAAATTATTCCATTGGCTTAGAAAAAAGGCCCTCTCACCCACAGTCCTTTGCGCGCCGAAATCCTTGATCAGCCATGTTTAGGGCACCCGAAAGTCAAAAAATGAATAGCAATTCACTTCCATCCGTTTGAGCAGAACATTAGTTTCTTTTGACCTAAAAGTGCTACTTGCCTATTTTTCTTTTGATTTATTACGCTATTTCGTGTTGGAAACCAAATTCAGCCAGATTTTAAAAATACACTTCTAGATGTAAACAAAAACAATGAATTGGCTGAGAGCACCCCTTTAAAACATTAAAAAAAAGAAAAAACAAACAAACAAACAAACAAACCAACAATATACAACTCTTACAATACACGAGCATTGGCTCAAACTTTTGAGTGAAAGAAATGTGCAATCCTTAAAATAGCTGAACTGAGTTCTTAATCGTATAGTTGCACTACTTGATATTCATCACAAAAGTTTTACGCATTGAAAATTTGCACGAGCATTAAGCGGACCACAGCAAACTGAAAAGATAGCGTGCATTAGACTGTCCATCTGTATCCATTGTCAGTGACCCAAATACCATTCACAACGTTTACGTTGTGTCAATTTTTTGCAACATGAAAAAGAGGAAAACAGTGAATATTCCCTCGCTACACACTACGTATATCTACATGTAAGAAGTGTCAATGCCCTAAAGTATTTCTTGAATCATACAATATTTCCAAGTAGGTTGTTTACAGCAGGTCCTTCATGCCCATACATACTTTGTAGAATTCTCCATCCATATTCATACATAAACCACTGTTTTATCACTCCATCTACAGTAAGTAGTCATCGTACCTACGTACCTCTATGGTGTCAAGTGACTGAATGCCGATGATAAGAGCCCTGTACCAAGCCCCATCTTCAAAAGTTGCACAGCAAACCTAAATGACAAAACGACTAGCTATAAATTATGTACGATGCTCTCTAGTCTACTAGGGTATATATACATTGATCACACTTAACATTCATGTGACGACTGGTCCTAAAATGATAATTTGATTACGGTGATACCGTAAATCCTGAAGTCGGAAATCGAGAAGGATGCCGAATGAAAATAATTACAAAGTGTGTCACTATTAGCCACTTTAGAAATGACAATTTCCCATTAGCATCAGGCAAACAGCTTTGACAATATGGTAGAGACAGCCAAGAGCATAAGTTATGTAGGGTGTGGGTGAGGGGCTCTATGAGTTAGTGCAGCTAGTCTTAGAGTGCTCTGTCCAGGATCTAGATATCTTCGTAAGTGTCAAACCACTTCTTAAATGCTTCAAAATCTCCCCTAATGTTTGGGGAAATATTTTATATTTAATGTCACTGCTCCTTATGATAACAAGACGAGACACATATTGGCGTAAGGGGGATGCACTGCCCTGCGGTATATCTAGCTGGGCGACTTCCGGTTGCGCGACCTTTTGAAACCTCACTTATCACCCCATTAGCTTGGGGATAGGACAAGCGTATTGGTAGGTCTTCATTTTATAGCAGAGCCTCACTTATCTCCCCGGCACTACGAGCTGAGACCTAGGTCAGCACGTGCTGGATCGGACAAGAGTATTGGCAGGTATGCGTAAAATAATGCCCAAAAGCTTGGGGGAAGTCGCTGCGCAGACTTAACCGCCACAGATGCATGCAAGGCATGCATCCCCCCAAGCAAAACCAAACTACCCTAGTACTAAGGGCCCTGACGCGTGCACCATTCTTGGTGCAGCAGACAGTAAAACCGACTCGGGAGTGCGGATGTAAATCTGGTAGCAGTCCGATGACCAGCGGCCTAGCACCTTAATGAGCCAATCTGGGAGACCTGCGGCCGCAGCTGCCGATGCGGCGCCAATGCGAAAGCTATGGCCTTTAAGGCTCTTGTAAGGGAAGCCGGCATATCGCGCCGCGTCCCTGAGGAGGTTCGTAACCACTGACCTAGTAAGGAAGCGACCCGATTGAAAATAGAATAAGGGCCCTGGTTTGGGGCGAGCAAACAAGAAATATCGTTGCATGGCTGTGACTGCACACAAAAGCGAAGGGCAACGAACAATGACTACGGAATGACCCCGTCTAAAGGTGTCCGTCTTAGAGGACTTAAGCGTAAGGACAATACGTTGTGGACTAGACATACTGGGCAAAAACTCGACAGTCTGTGGTAAGATCAAAATCGGGCCTAAAGGTACTGACCCCTTGGAAGGTAAACTCGCTACAACGCAGAAAACCGAAAAAGGCAAGAGTGAAAGCCGCCCAAACCATGTAAAAATCCCGATTGCCCAACCAACTGTGTAGTACGGGGCGAATACCTAACAGGACCTGTGGGGTAACCGGCTGGCGGAGGACACGCTTTTGTCCCTGGAAACGGAGTATACCGCGCAAAACCTTTTTTAGCAGTAGTTTTCCTTGCAAAGGGTCGGTGTAGCCAGATGAAATGTGAAGGTTGCGTACCGCCCTGAGATAAAGCTTAATTGTACTGTGCTTAACCGTTCTAGCTAAGTAGGAGGCAAAGTAAATATGGGTTCCCTCCGAGGCAGGGAGTACCTCACCCGTAGGGTAAAGTATACGATTCATAAGGCAAAATGACATGAAACGTTTCTCCCCCGAATTATAAGTACGCTGAGTGTTACTGGATAGGGCCCAATCCGCATAAGCGAGCACCTCGTGCTTCAGAGGGTCATTAACGAAGGCGGGATGGTGCAGGGGTGCTGGTCCGCGTGGGGGGCAAGGTCCCGAAAACGCTGGGTCTGAAAACGGGAGAGGGCATCAGCAATGCCGTTAGAAACCCCTGGGACATGGCGCGCCCGGATAAAAAAGTTGTGCTTCATGGAGATTAGTACTAAGAATCTGACCAAGTCCATGATGCGGGGGGCCTTTGAATGGCCCTGGTTGATGATGGCGACAACACTCTCGTTGTCACACCAGAATTGCAAACGTTTGCCTGAAAACTGGGGAAACCACAGGGCACAGGCGACTACTATTGGGAAAAGCTCCTGCCACTCGATACTAATACCACGCTCTTTGCTGAGGCACATGCGTGAGGGCCACCTCCCTTGAAACCACTTGCCGTCGAAGTATCCCCCAAACCCGACTGAACTAGCTGCATCGGTGTACAGTTCCAAAACCGGGGTCGGGGTGACCGAGGAGTCAAGGAAAAAGGAGCGACCGTTCCATTGGCTGAGAAAAACCTCCCACATAGCAATGTCCTTAGAAAATTCGCGGTTCAAACGGATATGATGAAAGCGGTTGGGAACCCCCCTGGTAAGGTTAATTATGCGCTGGAGGAAGGTCCTACCGGGAATAACCACCTTACAGGCAAACTGAAGCGTACCAATGAGGGATTGAAGCTCGACTAAGCGGGCAGAACGGCGGGACTTAAAAGACTTCAAAAGGTCCTTTAACCTAGCTAGTTTATCCTCTGGTAGTCGGGCCTCCATACGTATGCTGTCTAGTACAATACCCATAAACTCAATTACTTGGGAGGGGCCGATGGTCTTAGAGGCGACTGTGGGAGCCTTAACGGACGTGAAGAACTTGAGGAGCTTGCTAAAGCTCAGGAGGCAGTCCAGTCGAGTAGACTCAGCAACAAAGAAATCATCTAAAATGTGGATTACGTAGCTCAGGCCGTAGTTGTGCTTAAGAATCCATTCTAGGGCGTCAGAAAGTTGATTGAAAAGGAAGGGGGCGCTGCGTAGGCCAAAGGGGAGATAAAGGTCAACATAGTATTGCGATTGCCAATAAATGCCCATAAGGTTCCAATCAGAAGGGTGAAGAGGGATAAGGCGAAATGCCGACTTAAGGTCCGTTTTTGCCATGAAAGCCCCGGGACCGAGGGATTTTAAGATGCATATGGCATTGTCGACCCGGACATATTGCAGGGAGTATGGATCCTTGGGTATATAATCGTTAATGCTATCTCCCTCTGGGTATGAAAGGTGGTAGATGGTGCGCCAATCCGACGAGTGCTTCTTAGGAACCACGCCGACAGGGTGGCACTGAAAGTTAGGGAGGGGTGGAGAAGGAAACGGGCCTGCCACCCGACCCAATTTTAACTCTTTCTGTAAATTAGCAGAGATTACCTCAGGATGCTGACGGGCAGAAATAAGGTTAGGGGAGATGTGGGATTGCTGGGGGCCGTCATAGCCGATGCGTGTACCAAATTTAAGGGCGTCAATTAAAGTAGTGACGAACGTGCGATCAGGGTGGCTAGTTAATTCTAGTTCTAGACGAAGAACATCGATAGGTGTAGAGACTAACGGGGTCTGATCCTGCTGGCGTCGCTGCACCCTAACGTTTGCTGCGGCTATTGGAGGAGGACTTGGAACTGCCGGGGGACTGTTGGCTGCAGGCGGAGGCGGAATGGCCGCTGGAGTTGCAGCGGCGGCACACGTGTGGGTAAACGCAGGCTCGACGCTGGCAACCAGAGGGCTTGTTATAGTCAAAGCAGACCAACGGACCGGTTCGGCGACTCCGTCTGCTGGGGTCGTTGCTGGGGCAGTCGTCCAGGTGGTGGTAGGGGCTGGAGCAGATGGGACAGTGGGGCTTAGCCAGGCCAGAGAAGGTGACTGTCCAAAGTTCTAAATCGACCGTATCCCACCCCAGACTAAGGTCACACGCGGCTCGACGGCGGAATTGTTCGTCATAGGCCAGCCAGGCCAAACCCTTGAATTTGCACACCGCCTTGCTTATAATCTGCTGATATTTGATCAGCTCGAGCGAACGCCTCGGGAAAGCCGCTACCAGTATTAACATGTATATGGTGTAGGCGTCAAGCCACTTGTGAAAAGAATCTATGACTGCTTTTTTCTTGCGTACCATCGTGAGGGGAGACCCCAAAAGGCTCGGGGACGAGTCTAGCCTCAATTGCAGGTCGGGGGACTGGGGCTGGTAGAGAGAATCAGGCAGGAGGCAAGCAAAATCTACGTACTCACCGCGGAGTATCTTGTCCTCTAAATTTCTGTCGAGGGGCCGGTTAAGGCCGAGCGGTGAAGCGGAGCCAGGTCTCGGTGGAGTGTTTGACTGGAAGCTGACGTTTTGCCGGCCGCCAGGGGTCCCGAACGAGGCCATCGCGGATTGCACCGACAGCGTGACTGTTTCTTGTAAGGCCGATAGCTAGGCCGGAGAAAAGACGGCGTCCTCGTTCTCGGGTGGGTCGTCGATCAATTCGTCCAGCGAAGAACCGGCGTCGGAGGCAGAGTCGACTTGATCAACCTCTGGAAGGGAGGTGGGTTCAGCAATGTCGTCCCCGTGTGCTGAGCTGGTTCTGGGACGACGAGTGCGAAGCCGGCTCGGTGTTGTTGACGACCGCTTCTGGACACGGCCGGAGGTCTTGTCACGGGGACGGGTATTCGGCGGCGAAGCGCTCCCTGATGTGGCCGCTCGCAAGGTTCGCAGTAATTGCGAACGGGAACCCGTGAAAGGAAGATTCAGCGCTTGTAAACGAAGCTGGAGAACCTCGCTGGACAGGTTTGAGAGGACATCTGCCTTACGAGAAGGTACTTTCTTGGACGACTTTCGAGGACGTGCCATCGATGGATTTTAAAAGAATTCGCAAAACGTTGAAACAAGCGTACCAAGTAAGGCTGCTATAAAATGTACTGTGACGATTGTTCAGCTGCTTTTATAGTCAGACAAGTATCGGACAACAGTGGGTCTTGAGCCTGACATGTCTCGCCATTACGTGGCGAGTTTAGCTAACATGAATAGAGCATACATAAGTTGAGCCAATCTCTATTCAGTTAAAAACCGCCACTAGACAAGGTTTCCGTCATCCCGGTAAAATCCTAAAGCGTGGCATTGTTTCACTAGAGGACATGAATGAACAATGGTGAATGAACAGTAACCGCCGATGTCGTGACTGCCCTCGACTGACCTTGCTCGTCACATTCCATTAACTGCATTTTACACGGGACGTTGTAAATGCTTTAGTAAAAGCTTCACACACGTTATTCTCCTTCTCTGACTGTACTCTGTTGTGCAAGATCTAATTTTTTGCACAAAAATGATAGTTCAGACGATGCAACTCACCTGACCAACAGAAACAAGCCATGCTGGCATCCTGTATCGCTCATTGTTTTCAGGCCTGTTATAAAATACTCTGTATACATAAAGACAAAAGAGAAAGTGGGAGATAAATCAAGAGAGACAGAGAGGAAAATCAGTACCCACACTACAACTGGTATTATAAATAACTATGATACTACACTACACATAGGCGCGCTCTGACTTGCTAAAAAAAAAAAATTATAAATAAGTAAAAAGACATGGTTTTGTGAAACAGATTTAGTTATCTTATTAAATCAATATAGCACGCATTTCCATGTCTTTGTACTCTTATACAAACACTTGGGATGTTGTGTGACACTCAAAAACGAACTTTTCTCGTGTTCTCCCGCATGTTTATATAAGGGTTAGTACAAAGACAGGCCTGTTATAAAATACTCTGTATACATAAAGAGAAAATAGAAAGTGAAAGATAAATCAAAAGAGACAGACACAAAAAGCAGTACCCAACCTATAACCAGTAACCTAATCTTTGTGACAAAACTAATTTACAGAATCTACTTGGACACACTGATAAGAATCTACAGTACATGAAAGTCCCCACTTGAAACATCAACTTTAATAAGCATCTACCTAGATATTTTCTAAAATGCTAATAACCTTGAAGATTGAGAGGTTCAGTGGAAGGACACACAAAAAGGTGTGCTGGAGTTGAGGAATAATGTTTTGTTCTAATCATTATCTTTAAGTGATCAGCTACCGTGTGGCATGAAATTTTCGCGGGAGTTTATTTTCGCGAATTTTCCGACGATTCGCGAAAAGAATGATCCGCAAAAATTTACTCCATATATTATTAAATTCGTCCGGCACTATATGTTACGTGTTTTTCAGGCCAAGCACCTGCCGTATACTGTAGCTTTGAGTTGTAATGGACGATTTGTGACATTTTGTAAACTAGAGATCGGCTAAACAAGATGTCAAGAAAAAATTAAACTCCTTGTTGCTATGCACCAGTGCTGGACGTGAAATACCAGACAAAAACTTGCCTGAGATCCGCGAAAATTTGTTCCCAACAGTAAATTCTTAAATCCAAATTCATGAAAATTTCTTCCCGCGAAACGCAAAAAATCTGCAATCCGCGAAATTAAACTCCCGCAAAAATGTCCTGCCACACGGTATCCCATATTTGAGCCTTTAGACTACTAAGACAGACAAATGGCTTTATTTGCGAGACCCTAAAATACAAGAATTGCTAAAGCTACATGTACTACAACAGTAACAATGAAAAAAATATATAGATATATGTGCAGACATTTTGTGGATAATATTTCATTTCTTGTTACTTCAATTCATGGAATGTCAGTTATGAACTTGAAGAAAATCCGAATCACTTTTGAATTTTTGGATTTCATCGACGTTATAATGATAAATTTGGTTTCATTATCGTTTAGTTTCTCATTCTCAGTATGATCAGAGGTGTAAATTGAACATTTCCTATTTTCCCTTGGTACTTTTGTGTGACCACACCGGCCATATTATATCCAAAGGTTATGGTTGCTGATAATAAATTTTGCAAAGCTCCATTTTTCAATTGAATCAGATATTGTGCGAAGGTATTGTTTGCAATCATAATCTGTTTTAAAAATCTAGTTTTTTCGAGTTTCTAAGCTTGTGTTTTCAAAGATCAACATATGATTTCTTTTTCTCTCCTTAGGTAATTATCAAAGTTATTTTTGGTTTGTATATCACTGATTGTCATGTTTTGAGAATTTAGAAGACCCACGACGTTTGTGTAGCAAGCTATTTCGGTCCTTGGAGTGCAATTGTCTCAATATTTGAAAGGCTTGATTGACTATAGGATTTTCAGACTCACGTTGTATAGGGTATAATTTAAAGTTATTTGATCAATAGCTGTATTTAGAGGGAAATGCCCTAATTTAGCTCTACAAGCTAGACAAGATACTTTTTTATTTAGTGACTGACCTTTTTAAATTGCCAAATAATTATAAAAAATATTATAAATGGGTTTGCAAAGGATGCAAGCCAAAAAGTTGCCGTTGCGAGTTGAGTTGCTAGTTGCTTTACAATTACATAATTAAAATGAGATATGAATAATTGATATATTAATTTAAATATATAACGTATAATGTAATATATGTATTTTGCAAAACCGAAAAAGCACATTAATCCTCCCCTCTCCCTAACACACCTTAAAATCTTTTAATACTATAAGTTTAATAATCTATATTATTATAAATATTACCTATATTGTAAATTGTAAATATTACAATATTATAATTCTAACATATTTTCACATTTGAATATGTTTGACATTATAAATATTATTTTAAAAAAAGGCCTAAGTATATACCATCTTACCGTATCTCTTCACTGAGGGCCTCAAGCTTTGGCCAATCCTTTATGGAGATAATCCAAAAACTGTGTGGATTGACTGCATGAGTCACATAAAGTTCAATATAACAGCCAGCTGCTGGGAGACTTGGCTTGTTGTAATACGAGCCTTTTCCTACTCCGTCAGGCACACTGAGGGAATGCTGCTCAGGGTTTAAAGATTGTGGGACACTACCAGACTTTGTTTTTCCAGTGTTGTTTTGAATGATCAACTCTTTTTTATCAGATGGCTTTTCTGCAGATGAAATGAGGTGGATTGACTTCTTCAGCTTTCTTTTCTGTTGTCTCATTTCAAACCATGTGACAACACCCTTGGAAATTATTTATTTTGTGTTACTAGTCAGAGAAGACCTTTGTAATTTATGAAGACCATAACTTAAACCACAGAGAAAGAATTCTAAGGGTATCATCACATGCTGAACAACAAATAACAAAGCTGAATAGGTTAATATTGTCTGTACACTAGTGTATGATTGTACAAAATTAGACTACAGAAAATATTGATTTTTCTTTTTCTTCCAGGTGAACCAACAACCTCAATACAAGTTACAAGACAGTGTAATAGTATCACGTTTCATATAGTCACATCCCATCGTAAGATTTGTGTTGTATCATCAATTATATATATTTTTCCTTTTATTGCTGTATAATGATTCCATACTCTAATTTACCTTGTTTGGAAATAATTGCCTAGGAATTGCCTATGATATATTGTTTTGTTAGCAATCAATACCCCTATTATTCTGTGTGTTATATCTATCTGGCATCATTTAGTAAGTTCAGTTCGACTTGGGTATTCCCTCTGTAAGGGTCCACAGTTACAGCTTTGCTGTCAAAGTCTTTAATCTTCACACTGTTGCACAAGCACGAGTGCAAAGTCCAAAATAAAACGTGACAGTACAGTACAGCACAGATATCAAAACACATAAAAACTGTGATTGTCATGTGCAAAACTGTAGTGCAAAGAAACCAAATCTACAGTAGAATATTGTAAATGTCCTACTTTCATATTGTACCTGCAGCTCTTTTAGATGACAGAAGCCAGTCACCATTCTTAGTGGGTCTTCCAATATGGACTATGCTTGGCATAGCGGCCATGAGTTCCACAACACTCATGAAACCACACTGCTTTGCATTCAGTTCCTTCTTGTAAAAATTCTACAACAGTGGAACAGACAGAAAAAAAAATCACTTCTGCTATTGATGGCATTGTGTTTGAATTTCAGATACTTGTAAATGTGGTAAACATTTCCAGCTTTTTACTCTTACGCCATTGTGGTGCTTGCTATGTTTTATGGTAAACATAATAATTATAAATTGGCACACCACCATCACTCATTCAGGATGATGTACATTTAAAATTTGGACCAGACTGGAAAAGGTTTACATAAAACTATATAAAAAATTAGCAATGTCATTCCAGATTTCCTCAATAAAAGCAGTGCACCTGGCCATAGTCACAGCCTACAATAAATAAGCATATGACAAAGTACTCAAAGTCATTGCAATGCACAAACCATGTGGCTAGTACAATTTGAGGGACTTATTTTTTTAGTTTGATATTGGAAGGGTTTTGCTATACCTAATAACAAACTAGTTCCAGTTTTGTGAAACTTTTTATCATAGTTTCTGCACCTTGAGAAAGTGGGTTTGGTTACTTAATAGATGAAGTACTAAAGAATATAATAATGATAATGATAATGATAATAATAATAATAATAATAATAATAATAATAATAATATTATTATTATTATTATTATTATCATTATTATTATTATTATTATTATTATATTATTATAATTATAATAATAATAATTATAATAATAACAATAATAATATTAATATTAATAAGAATAGTAAATAGAATAGTAATAAGAATAAGATTAAGAATAATAAGAATAATAAACAGTAATGAAGAGCAACAATTTTGGAACATATCTCCATACTGCAGCATGTCACAGGTTTTATTGACTTGGATTGGGGGGGGGGGGGTGGGGCGGAGGAGGCTCAATGGGAGACGGCTGTATTCACAGGCTATCAGTATAAGTGTGAGACTCACTGACCTTGTATTCCACTGGCAGACGAGCAGCCCAAATCCCATTTGGTCTCTTCATTAGCAACTGGTAAACAGAAATGAGAGGAACTGTAAAGTTTACTTCCTACAGTATTCCTATGTTCGAAATGCAGTTGTTCCAAAACCATATTAAAATTACTCTTACATTCTACTAACACTATAACTGTGCTGTACAGCAGTTAACCCAATTAGCACATACTGTATCATATGGGGATTCTTCTAGCCATTCAAGAAGAAAATGTACTGTTTGAGCAAGGTAACTTGAGAACTGATATATTTATGTAGTTCAACCATGCTTTAACCTGTTCACTTCCAAGTTCAAAGTGCAGATTTCCCCATCAACTTTCATCGAAGCAACCTATGAAAAGCCAAGTTCTCCATTCTGTATGATACAGTATATATCTGCTGAGAAACTGAAGGAGATAATTCAACTTTGATTGCTCTTGGAAGAGAAATGGTTAATACACTGATTTGATGTACCACATTAAAAAGCCTACTGTATTTATCTTCAGCTGAATAAGGCAAAGAGACAACAAATAATTTCTCAAATTTCCCAGAGCAAAAGATAATTCACATCTAGATATGTTTGAAAATAGCTGATAGATACATGTTTTTGTAATATTATAGCATCAATGTCGAGTAGCGAAAACCCAGTTTTCACATGGCCACCACCAACTATCACCTCATAGAAATTTTGAGCTCAAAACCTAATTGTTAATAGACCCAGTACACCACAAGATTGTTACTGTAGTTTGCAGTGAAGGTGTATTTCAGAGGCAAAAGAGCCATCATATTGAATTAGGGAAACTAAGGAAGTCTGAGATGAGTACACAAAAAAGTGGCCCAGGGTGTGGGAGTGAGGCGGAATAGTGAAAGATGGTGGCCAAGAATGCTCCTGCAACCGCCCACCAAAAATGGCTGCACTACAGGCTACAAGTTTGTGTGTAATTAAGTGTTTGTGTGGGGGTATTAGAGAAGTTGCGATTGATGACCATGGCATTGTAAGTTCACAAAATAGTGTGAGGAAGAAACCATATTGTAGGGCCCTAACATACAGACATGTACACAATCATGATTATACAGTAGTTCATAGGTCTTGGTGGGAACATGGTGGTTCAAGTTGGTTTGTAATGCCTTACTCACCACAGCTATCTCTTTCTGCAGGGCTTCCTCCACACCTGTATGCGCTTCTAACTTATCCTGAAGAGATGCCAGTCTGTTGCTTGGTGAATTGTCCTGTGGGCTTTTTTGGGTGTTGAACTTATTTTGATTACCAGCCTTGGAAACCACAGCCTTGCATGTATCTGTAAGATAAACCAGAAGCCCTCTACAACCCTATCCTTTATCTTGTATCTTGTATTCTTCATCCTGCACCTTTCAAATGACTGAAAGATGGCATCAAACACAACCGAACAAACAATAGATGGATCAAAATGATAACAGATGATCAACTGACCAATAATAAAACACAACCGTGCCAACTCGACCAACCGTAAGATGGCAAAATGGACCAACAACATCAATGACCAGAGACATTATATCACCATCGACAAAACCTCTTCACTTGACTCTGAAGATGACTATTACTCAAGGAGTCAGAACATCAGTCAACAATAAGTCTTCCTGGAGACTACTCTAACCGGACAATCAAAATTAAACATACTCTTCACCTTTTATAACTTAACTGTTATGCAAAATAATAACAATAATTAAACATTACACCATCACTTCAAATATGATGGTACCTAAGTATAAAATTCAAATTAATGTTATATCCATGATTGTTATTTATTCATATACTGTACATAATAATGATTATCTTAATTTACTGTTATTGTATTTTACAGTATCTGAAACAAATACAGTTTTCCCATAATTAAATGACGGTCACCCTTTGTTCGGCTTTAAGTGGTCGCTTACAGGAATTTCTCAACATGGGTTGCCTATTAAAAAGTAGGATCCAGCTTTGAGCCAAAACCAGTGTCAAATAATGCAGTTTTAGTGAGTGAATAACACCTCTGGTTTGCAGAAATCAACCTTGTGTCCTATTGCATACAGGATGTTAGTGTTTTGCTCCAGTTAGTCCTTGGTCAGAAACATTACTCTTTGGGAGCATAGAGTGGTTGCTTACCGAAGGTAAAAATAAATCAAAAAGCTGAAATGGCAAGCCTCAAAGGTGGCTGTGGTTTATTACGAAAGGTGGTCGCTTACGAGAGCTTTCACTTACTAAAAATAGAAATTTAATTGACTGAGGGACCAATCGGTCATTTGGTAAGTGGTCGCTTAAGAGAGGTGGTGTCGCTATTTTTAAAATTGTAAATTTTATATGGTTTCGTATGGACTGACCCAACAAAACTATATAATCAAAGCAGCAAGGCAGCTGTAAGCTCGCGAATTTGTAAAAAGTACTTGCTGGAGTGGGTATTTAATAGAACTGGCCCAAGGCCACAGAGGGTGAAAATTATAAAGCTTAGACGCTTGACATGGGAGAATTTAAAATTCTTCATTGAGTGCCAAATCTTTGAACCAGAAGGAGACCTTCCAGAGTCGCACTGAAAAAAGTCTATCCGTGACTTCATTATACTCATGTCATGCACAGCTTATGTTCAACATCTATATATTCATCAGAGGCCATGATACTCCAGCTGGGCTGCATTCAAACTAAATATGTGCTGCCTTTCTTCTTTTGGCTGAGTTTCAAGTCGAATAATTAAGTTTAAGTGAAATCTGATATCTTGTTGACATCTTGCGGTTTTAGTCAAATTCATTTTGGAATTCTTCTTCCGGTTCTCTACAGCATTTTTCATTGCTGGCAAAAACTATGCAAAGTATAGTATTTTGACAAGCTGAAGTCGCTCAGGGCTGTCAGTGGTCACAGGTCTTTCAACTTTGACTTTACGCTTGTCAAACAATCGAGAATTTACCAAAACCTCTGTGATAATGGTTCTGAAGTGCAACAGATCTACTGGCAATTCAGGAATACAATGACAACAATCAAAATAACTCCAGAAAACATCTTCCCATCTCTTCGTATCTTCATGCGTATTTGCTGATGCTCAAATTTCAAAGGCAATTGTTGACACAGCATGACGGACTGACTGATGCAGTCTTAACTGCAATAAGGTGGGACGCTTAAAAATGCCACTGCAAAACTACTCGACGATCGCGTTCTCAATTTTGTTGCGTTGTCGGTAATATTGATACTGCCCAAAATGGGAACAGAACGACTTCTATATTTGGAACCATTGTTGACAGCACCGGGACACATTCCAGTTGACTGGATCGCATGAAGCTTCGCTTTTCACCACTTCATGGTGAAGGCAAGCTTAAAAATGACAGTTTTGAAAATAGCGGCACTTTGAGACATTTTGGTCTAATAAACTCTGAAAGTTTGTGCAAAAGTTTAAAAAGCAAAAGTGTTTGCTATGCTCTTCCCGGTGGTATCTCTTATGTTTATGTTTGGTCAAGTTTCTTTTTACTGTGAAAAAGGTCTACACTTACCATTATTTTTATATTTGGTTCCTGGTCCAAAGATACGATCTTCTCCATTTGCCATCATAGTAACAGTGACTCCAGGGATGGCGTGCAGTAAGTCCTCTATTGTCTTAAAACCTACTTTTCTAAAATTTATTTCTTCACCAAATCGCCGCTTGAATGCACTGCAGAACATGGCAGCTAGAAGTCCACTGGGATAGGCTGTCAATAATTCCTTGACTTGAGATTGAATATGGTGTTGCACAAGTGGAATCGGGACAGGACGTCTGCTGATCCCCAGTGAGGTCCTTTTCTTTGTTTTTGATGGCTTCTTCTGTCGTGCAACCAGGCTGGCAACCCGCATGGTGGCAGCATTAGCAACTCCTACCATAACAACATAACAACAAACAAATCATAAGCATGCATGTGAAACCTTTGTACAACCATATACTTTACTTGTGGTGTTCGTGTGCTGAAGGTAAATCACTGCTGTGACTGTGAAAAATTCAGACACTTTGCTGAAACCTTATGTTACTGTACTTTACTGATAATACATTGAAAAGAAAAGATGGACAATATTATAAGTGACTATAAACACCGTAAGCATACAGTAAGCATAGTATAAGCAAAAGCGTAGCACAAGAGTGACAGTGGCAACAGAAGCATAAGCATAAGGATCAAACATATCTGATATCTGATATGTTTATGCTGTGCTTATGGAGACACTGTCACTCTCCTGTGCAATGCTTATGTGCTAGTGAAAACCACATGATATTTAACAATTAGATTATGAGCTTGAAATTTCTATGAGGTGATAGTTGATGAGGGCAGCCCGAATCAACTATCACCTCAAAGAAATTTTGAGCTCATAATCTAATTGTTTTAGTAAAAATCAACTAGTTTTCATTCATATAATCACAAAAAGTCCGCAAATCTGTCTCTTTTGTGTGTTTTATTAATTTATTCATTGCCGTGACAACTTTACACAACTGACGAGGTGTCACACTTCATTCATCGCTCTTGGCAAATTTTGAATATTGTTTTGGCGAAGTATGTAAGTCCCTGGGCAAATCATTTAGAATCATAAACAAATCTGGACTGCAGTTAAAGATGTGGCACAAGGTAGTTGCTGATGTTAGAAAAAGTAAAACCACAAAAGGTTTACAAACAAATCAAATCCCACAACCTGCTACACGAATCGCTTTCAAAGGGAAACCTCTAAACTCTTTCCATTTTGTCGCTGTGAAGCTTATAAAACTGTCAGATAGCTGTTTAGTTTGCCCTTGGGCTGCTACACTGTAAACTGTAATGGTTTGTAAACAAGTGTGAAAACCACAACTTGCGAGAAAATGCAGTTTGCTGTTTTTTGAATTCACGCCGGTAAGTTGTGCATGGAAATTCAATTTTCCACTTTGTGCGTTGCACAATTAGGTTTCTCCAGAATTGCATTCGTCTGTGAATGCTGCCGTGCAGGGTGATGCTGCCGCATGCTTGAAAAACCGGAAGATTTTGATGTTGGACGATCGGTGGTTCGACAAGTCGAGTATGGTTGAGTGGTACATGCAACTACAGGGACGTATGTACTTTGACACGGTAGACTGTTTGAGATGCTCGAAATTGAATACAAAAAGGAGAAGAGAAAGAAAAGAATTTCGAAAAACGGGAATATTTTGATGTCGATCGATCGGCGATTCACCGAGTGGTACATGCACTACAGAGAGATTTTGATGTCAATCAATATTGGTGGTTCGACGAGTCGAGTACGGTTGAGTGGTAAAAGCACTACAAAAGTTTGTACTTGGACACTGTAAACTGCGTTCGAGATGCTCAAAATGGAATTCAAAACGGAAAAAAAGACAAAAAATATTAGGAAAAAAGAAATCTGATCCCCGTATTTTACGGGGGTCCCGCTAGTTATCATTATTATTACTATCATTAGCATTATTATTATATAGTATAGGTTTGTACTCTTTTATAACTAGACTTTAGGTGCGTACTCACATACAAATTTCCCACCTTAGCACTCTTTTATCATTAGATTGTAGGTTAGGTTTTATACAGTGTCTCTAGTACTCTTTTATCATTAGATTGTAGGTTAGGTTTTATACAGTGTTTCTAGTACTCTTTTATCATTAGATTGTAGGCCTACTGTTTTAAGCAACTAGAATATTGATATTAGGACTTATTTTAATTAGATACCTAGTGCCCCAATTAGTTTAATGAAAGCTAAATCCATTGACACTCAAATAAAGGTGTTATTATTATTATTATTATTATTATTATTATTATTATTATTATTATTATTATTATTATTTACTATTATTATTATTATTATTATTATTGAGTCTCATAGGCACCGTGCAGTCGTTCCATGTAAACAGGCCTAAAGTACGCACACTATTTCAACAATCAACGGATAAAGACTTCCTTTAAAACTTTAAAAAATTCTTGTTTCTTTCTAAAACGAGTGATAGTAGCGTGGAGGACATTTTTGAGTGATCTTTGCAAAGCAGCTTACCGCGTAAAATGAGCTCGCCATTGACCCAGGAAGGTCTGACAACATCAGGCAAATCTTTGAAGAGGTCCAACGCTGTTCGGAACTCGAGTTCACGAAATGGCAACGGCTTTCCAAACATTTGAAGATAATCATTTTGTATCTCATTTACAGATAGTCCCCTCGGAGCAGAAATAAGCAGCGCTCGAATGTGGCCTGACACTTCCCGCCGCCGCTTCGCACGTGTGTCCTCCGTGCCACACGCCATTTTGAACAACACTAGTTACCAGACCTTTATCAGTCCAAATCAGCCGCCGCATTTATGGTGGGCCTTCCCAAGCGGCGATTCGAAAACGCACCTAAAAGTGGGTTGTGTCCTCGTGTACCGCTCCGGTTTCTGTTTTCGTGTAAACAGCAAAAACGACAGGTTAAAACGCATTGTTTAGAAATAACGTCTGAGACGAATATTTGTTTTAGTCATCATCATAATCATTTCTATTTTACCAAAGTGTTACATACATGGGACTGTAGGATTACAAATGTAATGTTCAGAATACAATATTATTCTGTAAATTTGACATAAAGAAGATTATTTAAGTTGAAGTAGAATATATATGAGATTTGATTTTCTTTAGAGTGATTAGATAAAGGATATATGTTAGTGGACGAAGTACAGTAGTGTTTTTTTAACGCGGCTATAAGGACATAAGGACGGTTGTGTTACAGACATCGTCGGAGACCCGGGGCAGCTAGCAAATGTTCCGCCGCTCCACGATCTGCCCCTGGGTCTCCGAGGATGCGAGTTTGTAGGAGGCTAGTCTGACCCGTACCGCAGAAGGCTTGGAAGCGAGGCTACATTTTGCTTAAAGCCGTTGTCCAGCTTGCATCGTGGGCCACTTAAGACCATTGAAGATGAATATACGAGGAGGCTCCGCCCGAAAGGAGTCCCTTAGTCAAGCCTCGGGTATACAAAATAGAAGCTTTTCTTGGTATTTAACTCTTTCACACAAGCTCAAAATGCAGATTCTCCCAACCATTCAAGAGGAAATGAATGATTGATGTAGTGAGAATTGATAGTTTATCAGGTACCATTTTTAAAGCTATCAAAAGCCAGGTTCTCCTAACTGTAAGATATAATTTTAGTGAGAAGCTGAAGGAGAAAATTGAAGTTGATCACTCTTGGGAGTAAACGGGTTAAAGGGTCGGTAAGAGCGGCTGTCCTGGAATCAAAGCACTTCAACTTAAGGGTGGAGTCCAGTCGGAATTGGAGAAAAAATTGTGATCTCTAAAAATATTTGGGTTATGACGTTTTCTTGTGGCAAATTTATCTACAATCAGTGACAAAAGTTCTTGGGACACTTTCAAAAATTGATGTATCTCAGACACAAGTCATTGACTAAGCGTACTGAAAGGCGCGAAACCATTTTTCTCCCCCCCCCCCCCTCCCCTCTGTACAATGTTGCGTGTGTTTGGGAAAACAAGTTCAGGCCACTTCAACATTGAAAGGGGGGAGGGGGGTTGTCTTTCAACTGAAACAGTAGAGAAATTACTGAAACTGTGCGAGTGCCCAAGACTTTTGTCACTGATTGTAGCTTTCAATTCCGAGTGCTTTTATTTGTATTTGCTGTTGGGAAAGCTGAGTAAAATAGCACTTTCTAAAGGCCACTCAAAGTTGTTGTTTGGTTGCCATGGCAACCCATTCAAAAGAAAGACTTGTTTGGCTATTTCCTAAGCCAATACTTGAGAGGAAATCCATTCTTTCATTCCCGGAGTTCATTCCAATCACAGTTCACGTTAGCAGGCCAGGTTACATAACCCTTGTGTTTTGCGACGGTCGACACTAGATAACATAGGGTGGAGGACCCCTGAGTTTTCGGAATATTCCCGACTTTACGATGACGTCACACGAAGCCACAATTCGGAAAAACAAGACGGCGGACATGCGAGCGGTTTGAAGCGATGCCCAACGGACGGTATTTTCCAGAGTATTTCGTCGTATATTCACTCATTTCTACTGTTACCGATTTCTATGTACCGATGCATACGAATCGGCATTTAGTAGTCCGTGCAAAAACCTACAAAGACTCTCGAGCGGTATGGGTTACCTGACTGGGTGTTAACGACGCGAAACAGACTACAAGGCACTTTACAACATAGGTTGAGGTAAGGCAACGAAATTTCAGTTATTTATTACAAGAGTTCAATAGGTAACAATAGAAAGCGATGTTTTATGGAGGTGGCCAAATCAGCAAAACATGTTTCGTGTAACAAGAAGATCATACTGTAAGAATTATTGGAAGATGCACCTGCTCCAGTGTACTACAATGTTGCATTAAGGTGGCCAAATGACTGCAAAACAAAACCAACACCCCAAAGAACAAAACAAATGTTGCACAAAATTTTGAGTAAGATCAAAACTCATTCAACATGCAACAGCTGGGTGGCCAAATGGACACAGCTCATTTGGCTAGGGCTTCCATCTAGTGCATTCGGCTGACACAGTTTCTCATTTCAGTAGCCTATTAACATAGATGCAATGGGACAAATGGTATCCTTGTAGTGTTCCATTGTATGGTCTTAGTCCCCTTCCATACTTCACTGCCATCCCATGATAGAACATCCACTGGCCCCTAAACTTGAAACAGGTGGTGTAATGTCCAACTGGTGACCAAAGGGTTGCAGCCTCTAGCTCATACCTTTTAGTGCCAAACAAGAGAGAAAGAGGAACAGTATACGTCATTGCACTAAATTATTTCAAATTTACATGTATTTGGCTGTTTTTTTTTTTCCTTTGGAATTATAGGCATGTACCTGTAACCCTGTTCTTCCAAAATGTGTGGTAGATCTTCCACACCCTCCGCTGCACCATCCAAACTAACTGGTAGAAGCAAAGGAACTCCATCTACAAATGCTAAATACTTCCATGACTTCTGCTCCCATCACAGAGAGCCTTGAACTCTGAAAAATCAAAAAAGGTAACAAGAGGAAAATATTTCCGTGGCAACATGATCATGATCATGTGCAAGTCCTCATTGTCATGAGCATGTAAAGTTTCAATCCTTTTTATCTAATATTTGTGGAAATATTCAACACTTTGAAATTTCCCTCTTGTCTGTCAACAAAGTGACATCATAGCTCTGCTCACTAGCATAATTATTGCAAAATCTTGAATATCTCTTGAACGAGATGAGATATTGACAAACAGAAAATGCCATTCTTCCTCATTTTGTAATGGTTCTCAAATAAGAGTTATGAGATTGAGGCCATTTTTGTCTTAGCAACACTTTAAGTTGCTCAGCAAGATTTTATTTGCATAACATCTAAGTTCTGTTTCAAGTGCAAATAATCCAAGTGCAAATAACTTGTTTTAACAAATAGTTTATCTTTGATTGTTACTCTGTATTTTTTTATATTACTGTAAGGTTATGAATAAAGCGATGTTGTTGTTGTTGTTATTACTTGAACTCAGTTGTGGGAGGAAATGAACTTTCCTTTGCAGTGAGTAAATGTGATGTCATCTGAAGTCATCTGTCTCCACTAACTTGTAACTTGTTTGGTGTGTTTTCCTCTCTTGTGGCAGGTTGGGGTTCTCTAAACTGCATGTCATAGCCCCTGCCTCTGCCCCCTCCCCTGCTTTAACTATGAAAATTTCATGCCCCTCCCCTCCATATGAAAAGAGAGACCCTAATCCCAACCCCCCCCCCCCCCCCACCCCCCACCCCACACCATGGTAAATAATTATAAGCATCCCTAATTTAAGCCCTTTTTTAATAGCACTGTTGACTTCCCAATTACTCTTCCAGCTTGCTTCTAACCGGTCAGTTTATAGCATTATCTGGACACAGTTATTCAATTTCAATTCCTTGAAAAAAATTAAGACATTTTATAAAGAAGTGTATTGTACATAGTGACTGTTTTCCTTTGTCTGGCATGGAACTATTTATCCAAGGTCAATTAAAGCCTGGTTTTCACTATTGACATAAGCATAAGTATGATGAGTGTAAACATAAGAACCTAGATTCTTATGCTCGACTGGTTCTTATGTTTATGCTTATCATGCTTGTATATCATTACATATGCCACTTAGTGAAAACCAGGCAGGGTGAAATAATTTGCTTACCTGCGTTTCCAAAGCCTTTGTCATCCTTGTAGCAGGCAAACTTTACTGCGTGCTTTACTTCGTATTCTGAAATGAACTTATAGGCCTCTTCTGCAGAGTTTACGAAGCCATAGTCAGCCATTGTTCATCTATCTCTGCATCTCGATCACCCTAAATTTCCCTCCAAAAATACATGTGACATAGACAGGACAACGCGATTGGCGTGAATTTCTTTTTATTTCTTAATTTCGTAATATTAATATTATCGGTTACCTCAACCTATGTTGTAAAGTGTCTTGTAGTCTGTTTCGCGTCGTTAACACCCAGTCAGGTAACCCATGCCGCTCGAGAGTCTTTGTAGGTTTTTGCACGGACTACTAAATGCCGATTCGTATGCATCGGTACAGAGAAATCAGTAACAGTAGAAATGAGTGAATATACGACGAAATACTCTGGAAAATACCGTCCGTTGGGCATCGCTTCAAACCGCTCGCATGTCCGCCATCTTGTTTTTCCGAATTGTGGTTTCGTGTGACGTCATCGTAAAGTCGGAAATATTCCGAAAACTCAGGGGTCCTCCACCCTATGTTATCTAGTGTCGACCTTTTGCGACGCGTGGTGTGAGAGGGGACGAAATCAAACGAATATCATACGAAAGGGCGGCGATGGACGTGGTTATAAACAGTCTGTAAAGCGTAAGAAGAGTTCAAGCATGAAATAGAAGTTCAGAGGTGTTCCAAAATAACTCAAAGCAATGAGAAATCGGCAAGAGAAGGCGCCAGTTGGCATCACCTTTGTCGGGGAGGACGACGTTGTTTAATACCGAAAAAGTTCCACCGCCTCCTACTTCTGCGTCGGTGCACAAGTTGAATCTACCGGAGGAAAGTTCTTCAGATGAAGCTTATGAACGTGAAATTGCAGCGGGATTTTGGCTAGTCTCTACGAAAAGCCTCCAAGAATTTGTTGACCGAGTCCATGCATGTTCTGGGTGTGATGTGAAATTCACATGAAGGCACAGGCTCCCCAATCTTACTGTATGAGTTGAAAAAAAAAAAGTTTTCAAATTAAAGAAATACTTCACCTATGTTGTTCCTTGTGTGCTTTTATTCCTTGTGTATCATTTCTGGGCAGTTTCAAGCCGTTTTGAGCGATTTTCATCTGGTGCTGATTCAGTCTGTATATATACAGTAAGATTGGGGAGCCTGTGATGAAGGTAAGCAACACACTGCTAAGTCGAGCAAGAGGAGATATCTACTGAGAGTACAGAAGGCTCAACAAAGATCTTCAGATGCCCACAAGAGCTATAGACAAGCCAGAAGTCTTGCAAGAAAGAGGGATCAGGAAATGTAGGCTAAAAGAGAGGGAACAGTGTACCTGGCTGGAGGCTTCAATGACTTGGACCTACAAAAATGACTGAAAGCTCAGAAACGCTGGCCATGTTTATTCAGATACTGTTGTGGCACCAACAGTGTGCTACAGGCAAAAATATATCCAATTTGAAATGCACAAACTTGATATTTACACCTTTTATCACTTTAGAAAACTTTACAGGCATTTTCCCGAAATGCAGATTTTTTGTGACAGCTTTTGGCCCCCCAAGGTTTTCTCAGGCAGAATGTAATATTTCTGGACCAAATTTGGTGCAGTTGCTGTATGAACATAGTACTGTAAAAAGTAATTGAGCAGTTTTTGGTTTAGTTAAAAAGAAAAACAATTTCACTTACAACTTACCTTATATGGAAATGCATGGTTGCCATGCCAACATTTGACAAAATCAAAATCCCTCAATTAGGTTGTGGTACCTTATCAGTAGTATGTGTGTGCCAAATATCAAGGACAATAGCATGAAAAGTTCAAGTTAAAACAATGGCGGGAAATTCTTTAGTGGATTTTGGATTCTTTAGTTTCATGGTTAATAATAATTAACTGATTTTATGGTAATGAGATATGTTATTATGATTTATTAATTCCTCGTAGCATACAGCATCAGTGCTGAAAATTTGACTTGATTTGAGTAAAAACTTTTTGTTTTATAATTGTTTAAAATTTATCTCCAAAATTGTCCCAAAAGTAACCAGACTCCCCCCTTAAGTCAGTCAGGAATGAAACTTTATTTATTCTCACGCGGACTCACACATAAATATATATATATATATATATATATACAGCCCTTTGCAAAAATTTTGAGCCCTCAATATAGATCACTATATACAAATATCAAGTGCATTGTGAGAAGGTAATGGTTCTAAAATTGCATACAAACCACACAAATCAGAACAATATATTACCAGAAAGATATTTAAGTTCAAAGCACAATGATTATTGCGTGTTCCTCCTCGTTATTTGGCTGGGGAAGAAAATTTTCCAGTTGAACTCTTCTCACAATGCACTCGATATTTGTATATAGTGATCAATATATATTGAGGGCTCAAAATTTTTGCAAAGGGCTGTATATATATATATATTGATTGCTTTTCATAAAAGGCTAGTAAAATCACTACTAATTCCCAAGGACGACCTGGGGCAAGCCCTATACTATTTCACAGGTTGACGCAATCATGTAAACAGCACTTTGGGACAGTTTCTTCAACCAAGTGAACTGACAAGCCTTCAACTAGTATTTTACACTTTAATAGGAAATCAAACGTCTTTAAACCAGTATTTTGCACTTTAACAGGAGATTGAAAGCCTTCATATTTATACCTTTACAGGAAGCGATGCTTCATTCTCTGGCTTTTGCATCTGAGGCTGGAAAACAGTTTGCATGGGGGAAATGAACCCTTTTACTTGTACCGTACATTCTTCCTGTCACTTTATCATACAGTAAGAGGACTTGGCTTTATTAAAGCTTGCTAAGATGAAAGTGGACCATACTATTAATTCTCACTACATCAATCACACATTTCTTTTCAAAAGGTTGGGAGAATCTGCAATTTGAGCTTGGGAGTGAAAGGGTTAAAATGTTGCCGGCGCTGTTACGACAAGTTCAACCTCAGTGTCAAAACCACGATTTCCCCAGCAGTATTAGGTTGAAAAATTAAACATCTGGGCCTGGTTGTTCAAAGCTGGATTAAGCTAACCCAGGATTAACCAAACTTTTTCTCTAGATTTCTTTGCCACTAAACTGTAAATGTTTTATAAAAGACCGACTAAGACTTTTTCCAGTTCAAAACCTATAAAGGAAGTCGTTTTGTGAGCGAAGTCTTCTCATTTTCAGGCCCAAAAATGACAGCAAAGTTTAACGTAATCCAGGATTAGCTTAATCGTCTTTTGAACAACCGACCCCTGAGTTAAAGACAACAAGAAATAAAGAACATGAAACCCGACGAGGGTTGCTGCTTCATAAAAATCCCTTAGAATGATCGGAAGCCACATTCTCATTGAAATATTTAACTAGTATATAGTATAGTTATATTATAGTTCAGTATGAGAAAATGGCTTGTCCTAAAAATTGTTCAGGACACGGCGGGAGACTGCATAATTGTGCATAAAGCAGTCAAAAAGTAAATGCAGAAATTTCACCACTGTTTACTGGAATATCCTCAAGCTGGGCTTCAGCAGTGAATAGCATTTCTACTGTATTCTACGGAGATGCACATTTAAGAAGAAGAAGAAGAAAACAACAACAACCATAACAACAGCAACAACAACAGCACAAAAACATATCCATGTGCCCCAGAATACTAGGGCTACGTTTACACTATACCCATAGGATTTTGAGCCGTTGCAAAAACCTATCCGGTACAGTGTAAACACGAAAAGATCAGTCCGGAGCGACTTTGGTCGAAAAACCTATCCGGTACAGTGTAAACAGAAGGCCAGTCCGGAGCGGCTTTGTCACAATTAATTAAAGCAATCGGAGCGTTTTCCTATACGATAAAGGTCCGTACAACTTTCAGAAGCGGGGCGGAGCAACAGCGCTCCGTTTCAAAAATCGCTCCGAAAACAGCGTATCCAATGTAAACGGAAGGCCTATCCGGCACGTTTTTGCGACGCTATGGAAAGCTATCCGGTACAGTGTAAACGTAGCCTAACTCTCATACACCTGTGTTTATCAGACTTCTTTATGAAAAAAAAAAAAGTGTTTGTAACATGGTGCTCCTTCTGATGCCAGGTTCTACTATCACTTTATACAGAAGAAAACTAAAACACAGAAAGTAATGTACAACAGCACTTAACCTCGCTACATCGCTACATTGTGCTAATGGGTTTTGATTGCGGCAGCGGTAATACTGCACTCAGCTGTTTGAAATGGGGCGCTCATTTGCGCAGTGCAATTACTGTAAATACATGTAACTACATCAGATTTAAACCATCCTCACAGACGGTCACGAACTTGGTGCTCGTGAACTGCTCGGTTTCAATAAATTAAAGTTTTCGTCTGCATATTACTGCAGTGACATTTTGTGCCTTCTGTCTGCAACCTCGTTGACAAGATACACGTCTGGGCGCTGGTCCGGATCGGGGTTAATACACATATCCACTAGTTCGCGCAACTGCAAACAAAAAACAAAAACACCGCACATGAACGCATTAGAACCACCACTGAGACATGACTCCAGAGTCTCGTCGCCATCTTGAAAATTGTGACGTCACGACTCTCGATGAGATTCCGAGATTGGCACTGTCGCGAGTCTGCAATTGGTCACCCGACATAGCTCGCCAGGCGAGAAACAATACGATTATCTAATGCCGTGTTTAATATACGAGAGGCATTTACCCCGGTAAAATGTTTGCCACAATAAGGCCTGGTTTATACGTCGCACAATCGTCGAATTAAATTCAGACGAATTTAATTCATATTAACTTCGTCGATTTGACGACGTAAATGTCGCTCCAATTCATACGACGAATTTAATGCAGACGAATTTAATTCTGTATAAATCCTCCTTCATTCTTAGTGTTATCGGCTAAAATAATTCGTGCAATTTATGCATTTCATTCGATGCGTCGTTGCTGCGACGTCTAAATCGAACACGCATTTTAGACGTTGTATCCGCGTGGCCATGACGGATAATGTGTGTTGGACGAATTTAATTCCTCAGACGAATACAATTCGATTTAGACGTCGAACTTAATTGCTGGAATTAAATTTATGTGAATTAAATTCGACGGTTGTGCGACGTATAAACCAGGCCTAAGTTTGCAGTTACCATGCTCTGGCCCAGAGGGTAAACTCACGTAATTTTCTATTGTTCTGGACTACCTTTACAATTAAGGTTTAGAAAATCGTTTACATACTTAGTACGTCTACCGCAGCAATTTGATGTTTTTGATTATGGAATAGTCCCGTTCCCCTTCACTAGAATGGTTGTGTGCTGCCACCGCGGAAATACGGCCGTGCGGTCACCTTGCTTTTGAGCCTGCGGTCATTGCACAAAACTGTAGATTCAAGTGCCGATTTTGTAACCCAGCATAACGGTCTTAAAACCTCAAGACATAAGTCAAGAAACTAGGTAATAGGACTTTGTACTCAAGTAGATTGCAATAAATTTTCTACAATTTTCTTTAGGAGGCAGTGTGACTGAGTGGTTAGGACGCCAGACTTGAAATCCGGAGGTCCCAGGTTCAAGTCTCGCTCTGACCACTAGCTGAATTTGCAACACGGTAGCCCTGAGTTCAAATCCTCGACCACACTATGTAAATAGCCAACTGGTTAGCCTCCGACCAGTTGGGATTCTTAACAAATTTGTGTTCAGTTTATGATATTTCGTTTCTGCATTTCAAGTCTCCCCAATTAGCACGGCTGAGTGCTAAATACATCGAGACTTAAATAAAGTGATTTATTTTTATTTTTATTTTTTATTTTTTACAACATACAGTGCGTTATGCACAAGACAAATGGGACTTGCACACGACTCAGGAAATTTTACCTCGAATTAGAAAAAGTTAGACAGTAATGGCAACGACCGCTGACTAACGGAAGTGACGTCAACAATATTTCCACGGTGCCACGTCACTGCGCGCATTTCATGAGCACATGACTACATGCAATATTTCTGCATGCTTACCTCTGCGGAATAGGTGTCCGCTGGAAGAGGGGGATAGTCACACTGCTCTATCTTCTTACACAAGGAGTACAGGTTCATTTTGTCACCGTAAAACGGAGATTGCAAAGCTGCCATCTGAAAAAGCAAAGCGAGAGTCCTGAATACCAGGCTTCCCAAGGGGAAGGGGTGGGGACGGGGAGGGGGGGGGGGGGGAATTTCGCTCGCTCAGGCGTTCTGTGGGTGTAAACTTCCGCTGGAACCAGGTTGCGCTGACCAGTGCATAACGCTGGTGCTCTGTAATGCAAAGCTTTCGTAAGTGACCGCTCCCGTAAGCGACCGCGACCACTTTTAGGAATTACCAACTGGTCTTTTCCTTTGTTATCAGCTTTCGCAACTCTTGAAAAATCAAACTTGTATTAAACAACACTTTACAGAAAGTGAACACCACTTGATCGCATTTACAGTAATAATGAAATATTACGCTAATGGTTTGTTTGATAAGTCTCGAGTTAAAACTTCAAGGGAGTTTGGGGTGGTGCATCCGAGCGGCTTTATGCTAAAGGCTCTTGTAAGCGACCAGCCTCTACTGTTTCAGCGTGTGGCTGCTTACGAGAGCCTATTCTCGTGAGCGACCAGCTCTAGTTACGACCACTTTTTCAAATTCCCGAGGTGGTCGCCTACGACAGCTCCGACTGTACTTCGACTGTAGGATCATATTTCAGGTGCGCACTGTGTTTGCGCGTCTATTCTGGACTATCAAGCTACCTTTGGCACTCCTGGAAAAAAGATCTATTCTCACATTCAAATGAAAATAAGTTGTCCTAGAGACCCGAGTCACCTTACTCCTCGAGTCACCCTGGGCGCGCCAACTATTCATACACATTTATACACAGTTATATATAAATCAAGGCAAGTCGTTTACATCTAGGAAGGTTTCGCAGCCCTCCGAGACAAGTTTTAATTTTTAAGCTCGCGATCGCCACGAAGTGGTGAAAAGCGAAGCTTCATGCGATTAGTCCAACTGGAATGTGTCCCGTGTCCCGGTGCTGTCAACAATGGATTCCAAATATGGAAGTCGTTCTGTTCCCAATTATTACCGACAACGCAACAAAATCAAGAACGCCATCGTCGAAGTAGTAGTTTTTGCGGTGGCACTTTTAAGCGTCCCACCTTATTGCAGTTAAGACTGCGTCAGTCCGTCATGCTGTGTCAACAATTGCCTTTGAAATTTGAGCATCAGCGAATACGCATGAAGAAACGAAGAGATGGGAAGACCTTTTCTGGAGTTGATTGTTATCATTGTATTCCTTAATTGCCAGTAGATCTGTTGCACTTCAGAACCATTATCACACAGGTTTTGGTAAATTCTCGGTTGTTTGACAAGCGTAAGTCAAAGTTGAAATACCTGTGACCACTGACAGCCCTGAGCGACTTCAGCTTGTCGAAATATTTCTATCGTTTGATTATAGTTGCTTTGCTTCGCATAGTTTTCGCCAGCAATGAAAAAATGCTAGAGAACCGGAAGAAGAATTCGAAAATAAATTTGACCAAAACCGCAAGTAATGTCAGCAAGTTATCAGATTTCACTTAAACTTATTCGACTTGAAACCCAGCCAAAAGAAGAAAGGCGTGTTTTCTTTAAACACGTCTTTAGTTTGAATGCAGCCCAGGCTGGAGTATCAATAAGCTGTGCATGACATGAGTAATGAAGTCACGGATAGACTTTTTTCAGTGCGACTCCGGAAGGTCTCCTTCCGATTCAAAGATTTGGCACTCGGTGAAGGATTTTAAAATCTCCCAATTCGAGCGTTTAAGTATATAATTTTCACCCTCTGCCGCCTTGTAAATGAGGGTTTTCAAAACTGAGACTAAATCGAATACGCAGTTCAGCAAAAGTGGAGGCCCGCGGAAACGGATGCGAACTTCCACATACCTAAACTTGAGCAATTTTTACGATGTGGCCAACAGTACTATTTACAAATTCGCGAGCTTACAGCTGCCTGGCTCGCTTCGATTTGTATAGAAAAGTATGAATACTGTAGTTGGCGCCCCCCTGGGTGAGTCAAGAAGGACAACTTTCCCCATACAAACGGGGCCTTGGTATCGAATTTAAGGGTTCTTCTATTAATGTTAGGAAAAATAAGTGTTCGATCCTCAGACTAACCTCATACAGCAGACATCCCAGCGACCATATGTCTGACTTAAAGTTATAGCCATTTTCGTGGATCCTTTCTGGGGACATATAGTATGGCGTTCCGACTGAAAATAACGAAAGACAATTTGAGCACTGTTTGCCTAACCATATACAAGTGATCAACCTAAACAGGAAGAGATGTACAAACATAAAAACAACAATAATACTAACAACAACAACAACAACGATAACAATAATAAAAATAAAATAACGAAAGACAATCTAAGCAGTGTTTGCCTAACCATACGCAAGTGATCAACTTAAACAGGAAGAGATGTACAAACATAATAATAATAATAATAATAATAATAATAATAATAATAATAATAATAATAATAATAATAACAACAATAACAATAATAAAATAGAAATAAAAATAACGGCACACAAAGCCACACAGCAGCACTTCCACAGAGTGGCTCTTCGTCTGCTGGTTTCAAGTTATTATACTGACACTTGAGAGTAGTCACTGCCATATTTAAATTTGGCATAAATTCTCGAATAAGCCCCCCCCCCCCCCCCGCACACACACACACACTTGAATAAGCGCCTCTCCCCTCAGGCAAATTTGAAATAGACGCCTCCCTTCTCCCTCCGTTTTGCTACCAAAAGCGACGCAACGTTTTGTGAACACGTTTTACACGTTTGGCGAACTAACTAACCGAAAATAATTGCAAAGTGCGTCGCTATTAGAGCTATATGACCTTATTGTTTATGGGCAACTGTTACAGAATTAAATGACCATCTGGCGACCATTTGAGAAAATTTAAATTATCTAAAATCTACATTTAAATTCTAATTTTGAAATAAGCGCCCCAGTACTTGAGTCCCCAGTAGCTCTTTTTACTTAGAGCCAGGCTTTTACACGCAAATTTCACTACATTAAGTGGGGATCGAATCCGCGCTCTCGGCAAGAAAGGCAACCGTGTTGACCACTAGGCCACCGCAGCTCTCATCGGAAATGGCTGCACATAACATACCCTATTTGCCAACAAGAGACAAAGATGCAGGGGCTTGGAGGCTAGTCCATACCTAGAGAATGTGCCGCAGTTGTCTTTGAACTAAAAAAGCGTCCCAGGCCAAGATCACCCAGTTTAACTACTCCAGTAGCAGTTATGAACACGTTGGCAGGCTTGATATCTGAAAGTTAAACATAATATTTGAATTCACAATCGCGGGATGCACACCGGGGGTGGGGGCTCCCACATAAAAATGACGGGGTTGTTTGTCGGCAATTTTCGTTTTGACCCCCTAGAGGTACTAAAACAGGCGTGGCACGAGCTTGCTTTGACTCCCTAGAAGGTACCAATAAAAGCATGACAAGAATTTAAAGTTTCGATGCCTTTAATTGCTATAAAGAGGATATCATCAAGCACATAATCCCTTGTTGTTTTAAAACAATAAAGTTCATTCGACTGACACTCGACCCCTAAACGGTACCACGTCGCATAAAAATGTTTGATGTTGAACACACTAAGCGGTACCAAAACCTGTTATTTTGATCCCTAAGAGATACGACGAGCGTCCCCGCCCTTTTTTTAATATGGGGTACACACACGTCTCCAGACGTTCCATTCAAACACAACCAACCTCTGTGCATGACTCTCCTGGAGTGCATGTGCTCCAAAGCTGCTGTCAGCTGGACAAAGTATTTCCTGTAGAACCAAACAGAAACAGCAGCACAGTTCAAGTCCTGGAAAATACTCGCATATTACCGGGCCCAATTTCAGCGTTCAGTATCCTAACAAAATGTGTGAACCGATACTAGAAATATTAATAGTCAGTCATGTATAGTACGTGTAATTATTATATAAACACGAGTGTTTTACTGGAAAATATACCGTGCGTAAAATTCATACGAAACTACATCCGGGACCCGACTGGCGTAGTTTCCATATCCTCACTAGTGAGGATATCGTTGGCATCATTTCCCGCTTTTGCACGGTTGTTTGTGCAATTTCTCGTAAAACACTCGTGTCTAATATAATAAAAAGAAAATTACACGGCGGCTTGAAGATGTGGATTTTATTTTCTCGTGGTAAAAACAATATTTTACTCACTCGCGAAGCGCTCGTTCGTAAAATATTGTTTTACCACTCGAAAATAAAATTCATATCTTCGCGCCGCCGTGTAATATCCTCTATGTACCGGGCCCAATTTCAGCCTACAGTATCCTAACAATACCGATACTAGAAATATTAATAGTCAGTCATGTACAGTACGCGTAAATGTCAGCAGATAGAGCAACATATACAGTACATATGTGCTTGACACAACACTATAAAATAGATTTTACTCCGTACATGTTTCTTTTTTCTTTTTATAGTAAGGTTTATCTTTCTAGTAGAAAAATAAAAACCTATAAACAATAGTAAAATTATAAACAGCCCTGTAACTACGAAAGGGTTTACATGATTGTGTATAATTACTGTATTCAGTACCCTAAGCCAAAAATTTATTGACAATTTTTCACAACATCCCTCAAGTTAGGATTCTACGGAATCTGCCATACCAACAAGTCTTACCATATAGTTCTCTCTGGAATCAGTCTCTTCTGTTTTTTGAAGTGCTAAATTGAAAATGTTAGAATTGATAGTTATTCATCAACCATATTGCCACAGCATCAAACCTTGGAATCTAAAAATTAGCAGTGATCGAGGGGTAGGAGGTTGGGGGGGGGGGGCTGCCAGATTTGATCTATACATGCTGTGAGCCTGGATTTTTGCATTTCTACATATGGTTTCTTCTGGCACTCAAAGAGACTGAAGAAGAAGTGGTAAACTTCAGTCATGAGGGACAATGGGGCTCCAACTAAAATCAACAGTGCTCACACATGACAAGCTTGATTTGAGTTGACCTCTATCTAAACATGGAATTTACATCAGTTAAAGAGACCCTTTCACCGTAGATGCTCTGCGTGCCAGGTGTCTGATGGCGGCCATTTTGGTATCATACGCAAATGGCGGATGAATTCTCATGTTTTTCTATGCTTTATCGCAAAATAAATCAGCACAAAACTTAGAAAGTGTATTGAATACAGGAATCAGGAACAGTCAAAATCGATCAGTCATAACATGGGCACCTCAGGAAAGTCAAGCTCCGGATGGAAATATGAACATGGGCACGCAAAGCATCTACAGTGAGAGGGTCTCTTTAATAGGAAATAACTGCTTTACATGACAGCTGTGACAAGCATACCAATCTACAGATACTGTTAGTAAGTACAATATACAGGGGCGGATTGAGACTGGTTTACATGGTTTATAGAAACCAGTCAATTTTTTGAAATTTAATTCTCAACCTCAAATAAATGGCATTTTGTAGAGCCTGATAAAGCTCATAACTCTAGAAGCACATTTGGAAACCAATCAAAATTTTCTCCTGGATCTGCCCCTGATATATGCATCACAGGATGTGATTTTACAGTGAGATGAGCAAAGCTACATGATGTATACCTTCACCATTCTTGATAAATCTCCTGCATCTGCCAGTTCCAACACTATGTTCAGCTACAGATAGATAAACAAACTATCAATGATTTGTTGCAGAGTGTTCAGTAGAGGTACACTGAGCTCAGTGAACTGCACTATTATATGGATGGCAAGCTAAGTCTAAAATGCAGAGAGGCCGGTATTATTGCAATACCAAAAATGATTGTACAATGGTAAACATGTTTACTTTTAGAGGTTTGGTAATAAATATTGTATCTTACCTCATTGTTCTCAACAAATGAGGCCAAGTACTTGATTACGTTAGGATGATCCAGTTGCTGAAAAAAACAACAATAGACACATGGCTATTAATAATTTTTGGAGCAAATAATAGAATACCCACCCAACCACTCAGAAATAATAATAATAATAATTCTTTGTAGAAGAGGCAATGATAACAATAGACTGCATTGTTATTATACTGTATGGAAAGCAGTGGGCGAGTATTCTCTAATTTAGTGTAATTTTTATTTTATGATGGCAAGAACTGCAGAAAGTGAACCACTCATTGTGGCAATTACTAAAAAGAAAAAAGAAATTGTACAGTATGTTAGTTGGGATCGCCCAGGTTAGAGTAGTCTCCAGGAAGACTGTTGTAATTGTTTCAACTCCCTGACTGAGTCAAGTGGAATGATTTCCTCAGATTGGTTGGTTAAGGTTGTTTCATTATTGGTCAGTTGATGTTCTGTTGTCCTGTTGATCTGTCTATATTGTTTGTTTGATTGAATAAATTTGATGTAGACTGTCTATCAGTCATCTCTAAGGTGCAGGTGATGTTGTTGGCCTCTGTTGAGAGGTTTCAGCATACTGTAAGTCAAGCAGTTAGTGTAATGGCTGATACATTCATCAGAGTCTGTTCAGTTTGTCTATGGTGTTCAGAAGTGTAATTTTCTGATGTGGCTGTTTCTCGATGCTTGTTTGTGTTCAGTAAGTCTCATGGTCAGGCTTTTCTGGGTCGCTTCACAGTACATGGCAACCTGTATGTCACTGAATTCCCTGCCTGTCATGAGGTTTGTTTTTGTCCTTTATGTTGGTTAGTTAGTCATGATGGGTTTGTGGGCTCTACCCAGATGTTGTAGGGTTATAAAATGTGTACTACTGTCTCAGCAGCACTTTTGACAAAGGGCAGTGTGGTCATGTTCACTGGAGTTGCATCGTCAGTGGTCTCGTTGTCAGTGGTTTTGCTGGGTTAGGTGACCCTGCAAGTGTTGTGTTTGACAAAGTTGGGGTCATAGCTGTTCTTCTGGGCCCTTCTGGGAAACAGGAAACCACACACACCCAGATTACAGTAATTGACCAATCTTCTTACAACCCTAGTTCACACAGGGCAACCATCATCAAACCTCTGAAGAAACTACACAACTGCACTTTGTGACTCTCCAACACAAACAACAGTGTAATGATCTTACTTTTAACAAATCTATTTCTTTGATGCAGTCTTGCCTGGCCTTTGCATCCATCATTTCAAAGATCTGGGGGAAAAAATGAAATGAACTGTTGCCTGGTTTAAGTGTTGCTAAGATTAAGACATTTACTGTACTTTGTGAACACTGACCTACATGGTACAGTACATGGTCCCTGTACAGTAGATTGCTTGACCCATATTTTTGCTATATTTTATACTGTACATAGTCATACAGGGTTCATACTCTTTTGGGCTTTTGAAATTCCATGACTTTTCATGACCTTTTCCATGACCTATTAAAGTTTTCCATGACCTAAAGTTGACCAGTTGTCAAAAACTGTCCATTTCCTGACTTGTTTTCACTCTTGTTTCAATCACAAGAAATATATTTCGTACAATGAACGTCATTTTCCATGAATTTCCATGACCCACACATAAATTCCGTGACTGCCTGGAAAATGAAATTTGAAAATTCCATGACTTTCCATGACCCGTACGAACCCTGTAATAATATGTATCTGTATCCTTTGTCTGTCAGTCTGTCTGTAATACTTGTTCCAAGGATTCTTCATAACAAAAAAAAATAAAAAAATGGCAGCCAGAAGGTAGCTTGTGTCCAAACATCCAACGTCCCCTCTAAAGTTAGAAAAAGATGTCTGCATGACTAGGCCTCCAGAAGGGAGCAAAAGAAATAAAAAATATTGGCCTCTTAGTCTTATACTGTACTTTCTTTTGGAAATCAGAAATGACTTTGGAAGGAAAAGTTGAGCTGTGAGCTGGTTACTGGGGGGCTGGCAGTCACATATTCAAAAAATGGGGAGATTTTCAACATCAATAAGAGTGTCCATTTTACAATACAACACATACAGTAGTTCCCACTCTGTGACAGGGTTCACACAGAAACATGGATACAAAATTCCATGACTTTTTCATGACTTTTAATATGATTCCATGACCTCGAAAATTGAGCTGTTATAAACAGTAACATGTAATAGTGGTATTTCATTTTAATGTGTTAAGCTTTGAACAATGGTTTCTGCATACAAGTACAGCAATTATAATGCAACATTTTAGAACAAGATGGTAAACATTTGTCTTGTAAATCTTAATGGAAAGAGGAATTTCAACGACTTTTCTAACAAACGTCAGTGAAAGAACACTGAGAGTACTGAAAGCAGCATCAAAACAACGTAATGTTTATGAGCCGGAAAGGATTCCAGTCATTCTTCATGTCAACTTCAGCAATCTATAACGGACTTCATACATTGTGTGTTCCTCAGAAATTTACATTTCCTTCCGTTTCTTTGCCAACTTGTCTTCTTTGTCTCTCAAAGTCTAGTCATTGGGTATTTCAGAGGGCATCTTTCAACCAATTTCTTTAAAACTGCAACCAAAAACTGGAGGCATTCACTCTGGTGATCAAGAGCTTGACGTTCTGTGACTTTCTTACTTCCTACAGCCTCTACAAGCGCTCTTTTTGTCTCAAACCCGATGTCAATTCTTGACACTCTGGTGATTTTTCTTTGTTTGTGGGATCAAAAGTGGCAAGTTTTGTTAGTGTGTTGCGTGGCCCTCACCACTTCAGGCTTTATACAACGTGTCATGAGGTTTCGGATCAAGGACTCCAGCTCGCCGGCAAGGAAGGGAACCATGGGTTCAGATGACTGGAACCTGGTAAGGTAGGGCAAAAGTTGCTGGGCAGCAAAAGTAAAGAACTTCAGTTTGCAGACCAGCAATTCATCAAAGCAACCATCTCTCACAGCAACAAATGTAGCTGTTTTTGGTACTTGACTGGGTGGCTTTTTCGGGACTGCATTTAGATACTTTGTAACATTTGGCAGCAGTTGCAAGGCCCTCTCTACTACCCTCAAATCTTCTACCCACCGGGTGGCACAGAACCTTAAAGGGAATGTTGAACATCCATTCAACATAGAGAAAACTCTGCTCTGTGTGCAGGTGAGTCATGGAAAAGCCAGGTATAAACCTCGCAAGAAGGCTGCAATGTTTCAACCTGCAACTTGGACACCTGTCTGCAGTGCACCATGGACCACATGGAGACTGCAGCTTCCAATTCCGATTAATTTGTTCAAACATTCATCCCTTCTCCTTTCAGTGACCTTGTCATAGAATGACCAGTTGGCGCTGGGTCCATCCATTGAAATCTGGAGAAGATTTCCCAACCCAAGTCGACTGAGTGCCTTTTCAAAACTATCATACAGATCTTCTGCTGTTGCATGCCCCATGAACTGGGATCCAAAATATCTTGTATGCACAAGCCCTTCATCTTCATTCCAGAACCGGATAACTATGTCCACTTGCTTTGACTGCATTGCACTGCGCTTCATCAAATGAGGCAACATAGACTTCAGCTTTCTTGGTGTCACTATGATTGGCTGATTTTCATCATGACATGTGGTAAAGTGAAAACGACTTTTACCCGGACCATGCTCATTTTCTTCCAATCAAACTCAATTTTGCATGACTTTTCATCATTTTGCAGAGATATTATGACTAAATGCACAACTTACAAAACTTGGGTAATGATAAATTTTGAACCCTTTTGATTCCCAACTTGCTAGCAAGCATTACATTTTCCACACAAATCTTTCTGAAAAAGTTGCATGGTATAGACCTGGAATTTTTACATAATTATGTATATTTTTTGATCCTCTTTCCATAAGCAGCTTGCCTGATTTTCAGATGTCTCGAGCTTGTCCGCCCTAATTAAGGTGATGAATTTAGCGTCAACTTCCCGAGGTACCAGTCACAAGTTCTCCCCAACTTTCCTTGGCATAAACCGTTACATGTTATTGAGATCTTGTTGCACAGTTTAACATCTCACCCAGGCAGCTGCAACATTATATTTTCAATCGCTACAAGACCAGATACTGACAGAGGAAATTCACAGTGTAACAGTGCTAAACACAGCTGCTGTACTCAACCAATCAGAATCCAGTACTTTTATGTATTATTAATATACATTACAGTACAAAATTCAACTTTTTTTAGGACTGATGGCAATGCAGAAGAAATCAATCCCATTTTTGGCACAGAAATAAATTCTAGTGCTGAATATGGCTACATCTTTGTTAAGGTCTTTCCAGTGCTTCTTTCTGTATCAATTCAAATTCAGTGAGAGAGTCCACAAACAGATTATTCTGTGGATCTGAGAACAACTGTTTATAGTGAGTGGTCAATGTCGATCACAATACAGTGTTACTTGTATCAATAAAAACACTCAAGTTTGACATTATCAGGAGTCCTGAGCAATACCATAACATTTATATGGGAGCTTGAAAGCGCATCTTTTATCTATAAGAATGTAGGATTATTAATCGTAAAATCATCTTAACAAATCTTGATTAAATTTTTCTTATTTTTTATTGAATTTTCACTGTAGTGTTGGCAATAAAAGAACAGATTTAATACATGTACATGTATCGCCCAACGCTTCTGGACAAATGTGTGAAATTATAACGCAACCACACGCGAAGAAACAATACGACCGCCAACAAAAGTAAAGAAGACCTAACAAGCTAGAGTCTGACTGACTGTCATACATTCCTTTTGCACACCATGCTCACCTGAACTTTTTTAAGCGCCACGATGGAGTTGTCCACCAGACAGCGGGCTTTGTAAACAACGCTAAACTGTCCTCTTCCAATCTTTTTTTCGATCACAAAGCTTGAAAGTTTATTATAACGTCCATCATCGGCAGACGCCATATTTCCAGCTCGATCCTTCTGGTTCAGGCAGAAGAAGGCAGTGAACTCCTCCTAACTTCAACTACTCGTTCACTCAGCCTTCAACGAAGGAAATCAAACACATGAAAATAAATACAGCCTTGCTGGAATCAAGACAATTCGTATAAAGAATTTTTGGAAAAAATAAGCACGGTACATACTGGGTTCTTCGAGTCGAAATTTATAACAGCTGCACAATGTGATTCGATCGCGGGTGGAGCAGGTGAAAACAGGTTCAGCCATCGAGCCTTATCTTAAAACGTTCTACTTCTACAAATGTCATTAGAATGGAATACACCATGTATATACTGCAACATCCCAAAGAATTGCTGCAGCGCGACGTACCGTGGTTACGTCGATTCGTATCAAACAATGACTACTGAGCGACTGGCAAATGCGACACTCACCTTCTGGTAACGCTGTATCTGTTGGTTTGATATCTCTGTCTAATGCATAAGACAATCTCTCTCCAAAAACGCTATTTTTCCAATGTTTTTCACTCCGAAGAACAGCCACCGGCTTGGCACAAACCAAAAACACACACACTATTTTCTGCGGGAGTCTGGTAACTAAGTTAGCCAATGAGGAATGAGCAAGAGTATGCGTCACTTGAGACTGGTACCGAAACCACGTGACCTTTTCGATCAAGCCACGCGTTCGCGTCGTGCCCTTCGTATCAACGGGAGCTTTAAAAACTTTTTAATACCAGAGTAGCGTTACAGGAAGGTTTCTCAACCGGGGAGGCACTGAAACAGTTTTATGGCACGGAACCTAAATTGGCACACTGTTTTTCACATATTTGATTACTAGAAATACGATATTCGCAGAGACCCCACGCCCAAGTATTCGATTTTGTATGACATTGCTAGAGCTCTCATGTACTGTATGCTTTCACCACACATCTCAATATTATATAATGTAATTAAAGGCGGATGACACTATATTAGCATTTACATGATATTGGCATGTGTCCCATCCCGGGGAGTACTCATCATAATTTTGGGTGGGGGTGTGCTGCCTGAACCTGAAAACCCCTTACCCTATTTCAAACCAAAATATCTGATTTACTATACCCTATTTCAGACCTGACTCCAAAATGTATAGCCTATTTCAGACCTAGTTTAGAGATTTACTTCTTTTGCAACAATTTCCGCCGTGTTTTCTTCCATTTGCCGAGCATTGTCCGCTGCGACACATTTTTATTAAAATCATACCCTATCCAAGGCCAAAAACACAATATTGATACCCTATTTCAGACCAAAAAGGCAAAATCTATACCCTATTTCAGACTAAAAATGTTTGAAAATGATACCCTTTTTGGGCAGCACATACCTATATGGCATAGTACCCACCCCCAGGGGTCCCATTGCTGTTTGAAGAGTACAGTAATCTTATTATATAATATGTAGGGTGGTCTTGAAAGAAGGAAGTTCTCACAAAATTATTCATCATGCCATGTCCATTTCACAGAAATGTATTTTGTCTCATAAGAAAGTATACAGAGTCAGTCTTTGCACTACATTATTTATTGGTAAAATACTATATATTAAATACTTCTCAAGTACCTGTAGGTTACATTATACTTCTCAGAAGTTCTCAATTGTTGCATGTGTTGCCTTGTACATGTACAAACACAGAAAATCCCATGCCAGAGAAATATATCCCTAACCCAATACTCTGCTGTGAGTGAAATTAAAAAGTGCACTATAAATATTCAATAATTTTACAGAATATTAGACAAATGAGAGTCAGGTTCGCACATTATACAGCACTGTAAGATGCTACAAGACACGAGAAGAGCATCAGTTTAGTAACTGTATTGACATTCTTATCTTAAAAAAGTCTCATTTCCCATGTTATAAAACTTAACTCTTCCTAATCACAGAAAGATACTTTTTCCAGTTGGACTTTGTGAACTTCATGTTTGTCTTGATATTTAGGGACCTATGAAAAACAAAACAAGCATCAAAGCCTATAATTAGAAATTAAGTGTGTTCTGTGGCTGGAGATAGATGGGTGGGCAGAAAAGCAGATTGTGTTGGGGTAACAGTTTAGACAAAAATATCTCACCAGAAATTAATGTCATGCAGCTGCATGGAATAAAACTTATTCAAAAGAAAACTTAATAAAATATCATTGCTAATTCTATCTGGGAAAAGGAAGAAATTAATTTTACTAAACTGCTGGCTTATATAAAATGAAACTCAACTGTGGTAAATGCAAATTGACTTGTTTGGCCGTCATAATAATTATTATGTATCTATACAAATGATTTTTGACCTTCAGTCTACTGAAGGCATTGACTTGTCATAAACTTGTTTAGATCATGGCAATTTTTTTCTGGCCACACCACTGCTACTAACACAGATCTCTTCCGAACATTACTTTATACACAGTAATGTATAAAGTACAGCTAAACTGCTAATTCAAAAATGCAAAAGGAAATGCAGCAATAAATTACATTCTTTTCCTGATGCCAAATTGACAAAATAATCATTCATAACAATTTCTAGTTTTACTAAACATCATTCTGTTTATTTATATATACATTTTATAATAGCATATGTACTATAATTTATAGCAAAGTGAAGGGGGGCTTAGTAAGATAAAGAAGTAAATACAAACAAAGATTGTATTTTTATGGAAAGTAGACAGTACATGATAA
This sequence comes from Plumapathes pennacea, assembly GCA_964036295.1. Classification (NCBI taxonomy): domain Eukaryota; kingdom Metazoa; phylum Cnidaria; class Anthozoa; order Antipatharia; family Myriopathidae; genus Plumapathes; species Plumapathes pennacea. The sequence goes on along the minus strand of OZ038472.1, from coordinate 9,723,079 downwards.
AAACAGCAAAACAACGCCACTATCCAACTCAAGTTTGAAGGAAGAGCCGACGTTGGGTTTGAAGGAGAAGCATTCTCAAAAATCATCGTGAATCGATACATATAATATATGAAAGGCAGAAAAGCAATCATCGAATTTAACCACATTAGCGACAAGCTATCAAACGAGGACGAAGCTCTTCTCATGAAATTGTATAAAACAACGCACAAGGAATGGTGGTGCTGCATGAAAGCCAGAAAAAGATATCGCATGAAGTCTCTTGTCTTGGCCGGAATTATCGCTGCCATCACAGGCGCAGGCATCGGGGGAATCGTCACGTTGGGCCCCGCGGGTATCGCCATATTCAGTGGATTGGCAGGAGTGTTGGGAGTCCTCCTTAAATTTCATTGGGTTGGAAAGGCCAAAAACACAGGCATGGGGGAGAAGAAATACAAAGACTTGATGCTCAGCCTTCGAACGTTGATGCGAAGTGGAGAATCATTCAACAAAGAAGTCTTGATTCATCAAATAGACGAAGCCGAGAAAATCATGTACGGAATATGCCCAGACATGACTAACTTTGAGTTGAAATATAGCGAAACTTACCAATGATTTTAATGAATGATTTCATTAAAATCAACAACGTTCATTCACTTGTTCCAACCAAGTTTTTGCATCTTCGTCGTCAATCGAGTGATGACCCCAAGCCTTGGTGTGAATTTTGTCTTCCATCACAAATCGCTTGTCTTCAGCAGACGAGAGACATTTTCGATGTGTTGAGTAAGTGCCCAACTCGTGATTGATGGATTGAATCTTCATGGATTCCTTGTATGTGTCGATATCCTCAAGAAGACTCTTCTTGAATTCTTTCATGTACTAGAAATACGATAATCGCAGATACCCCCTCACTCCGTCCTGCACTGGCATATATTAGAAGTTTCGACGCAAAAAAATAAACATAGAAGTAATGTGTCTATTTTATACGACCTTTGATGTAACCAGCTTGTTGTAGTTGATGGGGCAAGCGTATTAAAATAACGTTTTACTACTTGTACTATACCAAGTGCTGAACACTTAAAGGAGAAAAAGAGTGGTCTGAAATATAGCAACTTTGTGTTACTAAGCTCTGACCCAATAAGAAAACAACATATATATCAGCATCAATTTTTTTCAAAATACATTATATAAAATAAATTATGTAGTGAGAAGTGACAGTTTAGTCAGCATTCACTTAACCAAAAAGGTACAAAAAGCTATATATCCTCTATACTGTACAATACAGTACACTTTCAGCTAAGGAGAAAATTGAATTTGATCACTCTTAGGTGTGAAAGGGCTTAAACACATTGTTACAACATTGGTTACTGTCTATCTTGGTGCTGGCCTTATATACTCACATGTTATTGCCACTTATATTACATAACTGTACTGAAGTTTTCCTTCATAAAAAGCAAACAACCCTCTAACAAATAAGTAAACAACAAAACCTTGTGTCAGAAAGGTACACATAGAAAAAAAATACTTGGCTCTGAGCATGTCATCCACTTGAGCACAGTACAGTACCATCCCAAATTTTAAGAAAACATACAGATATACCGAAATTTTTTTGTGGTGTACTCAACAGAATATACAGAATATATACAGGCCAATGTTTTTGAGAACATTTTCCTTTGGCATTCTTGTTGGACCAGACAATCGGGTTGTACACGTCAGCATTGAGTTCATTTTTGGCTCCTGACAATCTTACACTTTCATGATGTCAGTGACTTGGTATATGAGGATCCCTTAACAGCACAGGAGTTGGCTTCTCAGCATGATTCCTTCACTTTAATAACTCCTTTAGCATGATCTTTGGAGATGAAAACACATGTTCAGGTTTTTGTCTTCGGTACATATTGTTGCAAATTTATTATACAGTACTTACCTATAAACAACATAGAAATTGAACTTCCACTTGGACCGAAGTGTAAGTTTAGCCAAGGAACCTCTTTCTTTGCTCCTACAAAAAGCAGAAAAGGCACCAAGTTTTAAGTGGATTAATAAGATAATTCACATGATGTACACAATACAATGCACTTTCATAGCTAACCTGTACTATTCATCCACAATTGACAAAACTCTTGGAAGGATACTGCAAAGGAACTGGCGCACTGTAAATAAATACTTGTTGTCCTGATAATAGAGGCCAATTCTTTCCTCAAAACACTGCTATAAATGTTTTTGGTTATCCCCGAGCGTAACATCAAGTGTATATGGCATAAAACAAATGCACATCATCATATGGACAGCTAAAGAAACTTCACTGCATAGATCATAAATCACTGTGAATTAATTAGGCACTGATATTGTAGTAAAATTGGCACATATTCTAAAAAAAACAAACAAACAAACTACAGCTTTTGCAATGGTAAATCAAAGTACAAACACGTGTATACAGTGTTGTGTTCTCTTCGATCCTTGTGTATTAAAATGCAGCAAGTAATAACAAAACACAATCAGCGATCTGATTAAGCAGGAATTGAATTTAAAAAAAAATTCACCATGCATTCTTTGTTTAACTGTTCTTCATTGAAAAGAAACAATGACAAAGAATGGCCGAATTGCAATTAATGCGTAATTGTGCAAATTTGGCCATCAATACAAAGCGAGGTCAAAAATATAAATACAACTATAAAAGCCATACAGAATAGTTTTCAATTCTTACCTGCCCCTTGCTTCCTGATGATAAGAACGGGCAGATCACTCACATTGGCTGGAAGAGTGCTGAGAAATCCCTGAACATCCTGTGGCAAGTTGAAGACATCACCTTTGTACCCACGCTGGCCGCCGTGTTTCCGGTAAGCACACATGGTTGAGAAAGCTCTAGCGATCAGCATTTCCTCTACTTCGGTGAGGTCCTGTAGTTCTGCAGGGACTGTCCCAGGATCCATGTCGTTTTCAGCTGAGAACAATCGACACGAGGTCTTTTTGTCGCGTTTGCACCTGGTGAAGGTATAGTTCAGCTCGGGCACACTTTGGTTGGTGATCGGCCATGTTTCTCTGTATACCTTGCAGCGTAAGTGTCGGAGATTTTCCTCAAAGCTGTGAAAGGCAGTGAGTTCTTCCCACACCCATTCTTGTTCGTGGAATGGAGGAATTTCTGGATTTGCCCACCCACGGTTATGCAAATATTGTTGTTTTTAGCTGCGACGTTCTTCGATAACTGCAGCACGCTGTTGTCGGCGTCGAGTGTTGGCTTCATTTTGAGCTTGAAGCCTGCGGGTACTCCGTTCAGACGATTCATTGCCACGTCGAGAAGCTACTCGCTGGCGATTGGATTCTCTTTGCGGAGTTGTCTGTGTCAACCGCTTCTGTTCATGTCGCTTTCGATCGGCATTCATGCGCTGTTTTCTTTGCGGAGTCGTTTCTTCGGCACGATTCTTTTTATGATGCTGTCAATCATAACAGGATTGTCGCCTTTTCTCGAGACGAATTTGGCGTTGTTCGCTCGTTTCACGATTTCGCCTTGCTCGTGCCTGTTCCCTTCTCATTTGAAGACGAGCTTCGCGAGACTGTTGTGTTTCAAGTTTTTCAGTTAAGTTTTCCATTTTCGTGAACGTAGCTACGATATATTGTTGCTTCGTTCAAATCTAAATGCTTCGTTCGAGTCTAATTTCTCTATTATTCCGAGTAAAACAACAGGGCACACGTGATTGATCCGGCCTTTGTTATTGGTTAGCGGGGTAACCGCGCCTAAAGTCGTACGCCAGACAGACAGACTGACAGACGAACGTTAAATTTCGAGATGGCGACAGGCTTGGAGTCCCCAAGTAGGCGGTATAATATTACTGCATTAGTGTCGTGAGTATTTCCCTCACTTCGTTCGGGGACAATTCTGGACGTGTTGCCTTGGGCACACCCTTGGCTGTCACAGAAGACACGTCACTCTGTTTGACCAAACAATATTTCTTGGCAGACAAACCGGCAAACTCGACGATTGGGTCTGTCGGATACTCGTTTTTCATCTTGCCCACAGCCCCTTCATTTCTTTTTGAGTAAAAAGGATTCGTCTTGTCCAAATTCGAACAATCAACGTATTGATCAAACTCATCCTTGCTCAAGTAAGAAAGAATATTACCTTCTTTGCAAAAAGCGTAGCACAAAGAATCCGTGTCGGTATAGAGAAGTTGAATGTCTTCGTGAAACTTCTTTTTCAACATATAGTGAAATTGATATCAAATAAGCTTTGAAATATCAAGAATAATCGCACCAATGTAAATTGGTTTGTTAAACTTGATAGATCTTTAATGCATTTGAACCATGGCCAACCCCTTTTGGAGAATATTCGAAGTGATGAATGTCGTTTCACTCACCAACTTTATTATTTCTTCTTCGGTCGTAACCAACTTGGTGTTGCTGTATTTTCTGACATTCTCGCACGTCTTTCCATAAGGTGCATTGACACTCAGCTTGAAAAAGTTGCTGGTATTCATGTCTTTTCTTCGTTTGGCTTTTTTGCGTTCTTCAATTGAATTGATAGAATAGTCACGAAGAATGGGCCTCATGCGAAATCGCCTTCCGCCATGAATCTTGAGCAACTTGGCACCCATACTCAAATAAAAGTCCAAAAGTCGAAAATAAACAATGTACCGACTTTTTTGCCCAAATGGGGAATCAATTTCTTGTGAACTCCGCCAGGCGGCACAATCATTTCAGGCGCCAGCGGAGATCATTGAGAAAATCGTGTAATTCCCCTGGAAAAGAAAGATCCACAATCAACGAACCAGTTTTTTCGAATCTTTCTTGTTGATCCAAGTGTCTTCTCCAATTTGCGATTTCCTTGTCACTCATCCAAATGCCGTCATCCACGGGAAGCGATTGCTGCATACAATATCCACCATAAGATGAGTTGACATCAAAACAAGTAATGGAATGAACGTTGTTCTCTCCAACTTGGCGTATCTCCTGGAAATTTGCGCCACGCCTCCTCGCTTGTGACTTTCCCAAAAATCGAGACTTTGAAGATCTCGAATTTATCTTGGACTCCAATCGGGCGGAACCATCTTCAACGCGGCATCCCAAAACATGGATGGACCCGTCACATAATACGCCGGATCAAGCCCAAAATGCTTGAGAGAATGATCTCTAAATTTTTCAAAAACAGAAGCCAATCCCACCACGTCTACTTTCATGTAAGTAATAAGATAACCGCCAGTGTTCTCGTAATTACCATTGTCATATCTTTGTTTGTAAGTTTTGTACTCCTCTGCTGAAAGACTTGTTTTGGCAAGTTTTGAGCCACAATACTCAATGGGCGGAACACTTTTCTCTTGAAGTTTGTTCATCGAATCCAACCATTCATATGGAAAGAATTGCTTCTCAAACGCAATCGACGTGTTTTTAAAATGTCTTATGAAAAGAGGTGGCACTTTGCTTGGTTTCTCGTTGTAACTTTTTCGGAAGTCATCTTCAGAGTCAAGTGAAAAGTATTCGTCAGATGGCGGTATATATGTCTCTGGTTGTAGAAGTGATTGGTCCGGTGTAAGTCGTTGGTAGTAGTTGGTACTGTGGATGATGCATTCAGCAGAGTCCCAGTTGATGTCGTGTTTAGTCTGTCGGTGGTGTTCAGAAATGTGATTTCTGATGTCGCCGTTTCTGGTAGCTCGTTTGTGTTCAGTAAGTCTCGTGTTCAGGTTTCTGCCAGTTTCACCAATGTAGGTGGCTTTGCAGTCAGTAAAGGATATTCTGTATACTGTTCCCTGTCTGTTGATGGGTTCGTCTTTGTCCTTTACGTTGGTCAGTAAGTCGCGTAGAGTCGTGATGGGTTTGTGGGCTACCCGGATGTTGTAGGGTCGTAGAATACGTGCTATCGTCTCAGAGGTGCCTCTGATATACGGTAGTGTGGCCAAGGTCAATGGAGTTTTGTCGTCAGTGGTTTCGTTGTCGGTAGTCTCGTTGGGTGCGATGTTCTTGTGAGTGTTGCGTTTGACAAAGTTAGGGTCGTAGTCGTTCTTCTGGAAAACGCGTTCCAGGTGTCGGGTCTCGTTAAGTAAGTCGTCGGGAGAGTCACAAAGTAGTTGCGCTCGTTTCGTCAGCGTTCTGATCGTGGTAGCCTTGTGTGAAGTAGGGAAAGCTGGTACACAAACTTAGAACCGAAACCACTCAACAGATGCCAACAACTACCGGCACCTTACAAACGACTGATAGATGACATCAAACGCAACCGAACGAACAATAGACTAATCAACAGGACAAAAGAACATCAACTGACCAATAACGAAACACAACCAAGCCGACTCGACCAACCATAGACCGACATAACGGACCAATCACTTCTACAACCAGAGACATATATACCGCCATCTGACGAATACTTTTCACTTGACTCTGAAGATGACTTCCGCTCAGGTAGTCGAAACGTCAGTCACCAACAACAGTCTTTCTGGAGACTACTCTAGCCCGGACGATCATAACCAACCTACTATAAGTGGCATGAATACCGTGACACTCTTGTATTGCTGATCATTGGTTGGAATGCACGTGACATTTTTGAAACCTTTGTTTATCACACTAAGAACCACCGGATGAAGATCGTAGCTGCAAGCGTTATGTGCATAAACCGCAAAAGAAGACGGAACAGCCCGACTAAGGTTGCACGAGGAATGAGCCGCACCAAAATATTTCCTGTGAAATGACAATGACCTCTGACCTTCTTTTGCCCCTTCTTTTTCTTGTCGCTGGATTCAACAAACTCAGACCCATATAAGTAACATTTTTTAGCTTCTTCCCACTCCTTTTCCTCTCTTGGCGAAAGATTTGGGTCTGGAAACTTGGTCGACTTTTTGCATGAAATCTTCAATCACTTCGACAATGACATCTATCATTTCCGTCAAAATATCCTCACCCTCATGAGTGGCCAACTTTGAGTAATAATCATACTTGATTCCAGGAATCCTGGAAACAGGAAGGAGACCCCACGAGCATATTTCATGCAAGTCGATTGGCTTCCAACTGGTTCGTCAACTCTCTTTTGATAACTCTCGAGATCGTAATAAAACACCAATGGCAACGGAGGTTGTTTCTTGAAGTTTCTAAACATTAACCTATCTTTCAAATTCATGAACTCAAGGCGAATCGCGTCATTCTTATAACAATAATACTGCAAATGATCGTTCAACGTTTCTTCGGAATTAAAATATTTTAAATGACGCTTGCAAATGTATTTTTTCTTTTGCGTTCTCGCCAATTGCTTCGAAAGAAGGCGAGACATGTGCTTGATGATTGCCACATGCTTTGTTTTCTTTCCATATTTTTCCCCTCAAACAAGAGTAATGGAATAATGTCATCGTGCGTCCACCTGCCCGATTCCATTTCACGAACGTCTAGCGCCTCAAACAAAATATCGACCTTGTATTCCTCTTCTCCGCCTCCCTCGACAATGTCGTACATTATCACAGGAGGTATGCTTGGATTACCTTTTCTCAGTGCCTTCACATCGTCATACCCCATCGCAAAACGACAGCCAAAAATACCAAACTGACTCACAATTTTCCTTAACTCAAGCGTGATATATGCATCTTCCTTCATTCCTTTGAACCCAACCATCCAATGCGCAATCGCCCACAAAACACACTTGTCGTCGTCATTCTTCATATTCAAACAAGCCTTTTTCTTCGATATCCACTCAGGAATTGGTATATACCCACCAACCCTTTCCGTCACATATTTCAAAACTTTCAGCATACACTTACTAAACTTCTTGACAACCCATCCAGACTCGTAATTCGAAGCACTTTGCGCTGTATCGTAATCATGCCCAAAAACTCGGCTTGCCATGTCGTAATAACCCACCGAAACACCTCATCAAAACTCCCTAAGTTAAGTAACATTCTCGACTTCGTCCAATGCGTGACGACCTTTTCAGCACTGATCCCATCCTTTTCCGTGTGATAAACAGTTTCCAAGCCAAGAGAAAACTTAACATGTCGCCCCAACTGCGTCCAATCCTTCTTGATCGCAGTTTTCGCCTTGGGCCTCAAGTCCCTCAACAATCGTATCACGTCCTTTTTCGTCCCAAAAAATCGATAACGTACTCCTGCGCAACAGCCGGTCGATCACTTCTTTCAAAATTACGAGTTCTCAAAAACTCAAAACGACCTTTTATTTGGTTTCTCTTTAGAAGTTCAGCCAATTTTTGATTCACATAACTCTTCACCTTTTCCTTAACCTGTGGCTTCGTTCGCTTTCTCTTTGCCTCTTTTTCCTTTGTCTCAACCTTCTTCGCCTTCGCCTTCGCCTCAACCTCTTTCGCTTTCACCTCTCCACTCGCCATCAACACTTGCACCCTCAACTTGGCTATTCTATCGATCTCAGCCTTCTCTCTTTCCGCTTTATCGTTTATCAACTTTATCTTTTATCTCCTCAACGCTTGCCGTTTCTCTTCATCACATCGTTTTCTTATCGACTTGAATATTGCCGCCCTATCTGCCTCACCTATTCCATGCTTCTCCAATATTTCGCTTAATTGTTTTGACTTTAAAGGCATACTCCTACCCCGTAAATAATGAATCCTTAAGCCAATTCAAATAAATCATAAATTTTTTATGCCTTAATTTCTCCTTAATTTAACAACATTGCCAAAGTTAGCAAAGTACACCCAACAACGACCATCGTACCAATTATCATTTTAAGTTCCCTAACATTTCGCCTCATTCTCAACAATAATCACTGCCTATCATAAAATGCGTATTTACCCTTTTTAACCATTTATTTAAGAAACTTTCTTCTCTCTCAAATCCCCAAATCCATCCATCCATCCATCCATCGAATTCCGTAATTTTTCCCCTTTTTTTCGTGACACTTCCACGTATTTTTCAACGCATTTTCAACAAAAAAATTATGAATTTTCCGTCCCAACTTTTCACAAAAGAAAAAAAACCCTACTGACCAGCTGATCTTAAAAATGTCAAAAAAGCATGGGGGACTTAAAATCACACTAGTTTGCACACTATGGGGATTTCCCCCACAATGAACCCATTTAATTCTCAACTACTGCCATGGTCGTTAAACACTGTTTTATCAATGTTAAAATACATGTTTGCATGCATAAAATTTCAAATTTGCTCACATTCAAAAAACATTTTTCCAACATCTTTGCGCACCTTTTGCTATATGCTATTGGTCATATTTGCTTCCCTGAGTAAATGCCTGATTTTTTCGACTACACCTCATGTTTACGAAGGCACATCATCTAACGCACTCTTAAGCTATGCTTTGTGATTACAACAGGGCAAACACTTGTCAATTATGAAGATACAAACATTTGCTTAATAAGTAAAACTGGTTTGTAGATGTAAGTTTCCACAGTATTTACACATAATGTAAATGAACTAAAGATGAAATTTCCGTCAAATTTACTGATTAGACAAATGAAGTATTTTTGAAATATGGCATAGCTTTGCTTAGGTGAGCAAATATGAGGAAAATGTGGCAATATCCACATTTGCTAGGGGAAGCAAATCCAATGCAAACATTGCTGTTGCTTCTGAGCAAATCCATGCAAATCTAAGTAAATATGGCTTGTGCACAATATTTACGCTAGATTTATTCCTGGTGTAAATTCATTTTTTCGTCCACTGTGGTAAATTAAGAGAATGTTATTTAATGTTACTTTTTGTAATTTCTGCATTCAAAAAAAGTCGCTTGTACGCAAACGTCGTCTTAAAAGCTGAGCAGAGAGAAATGTACACTGCTCAAATGCTCTTTCACAGATCGCTGAACAGAGACATGTTTTATGCTCAAGAAATACACTGGAATTGCGCGCTGAAGTGATTTCAAAACTATATTTCAAAACTCGACTGAAAGAAGGTATAAATGTCCTCTCTCAAGACGACAATTTGAAATCTTCCAGATTTTGAGAGACAAGTGACCAGCCGCAACCAGGGTCTTTTTCTCTCCTCGCCTGGGGGGCGGGGTGGGGAAAAGAGCCTGGGAACGAGGATGATGATTTTGACATTGCATGGAATTGACAATAGACGAATACTGATAAAGACAGTCTCGGTGTTGTAGTACAAAGTTGACAAGAAGGGGAAAGATTGGCCGGGTAATCGTCCGGTCCAACAATTTGTCGGCAGGTGGTAAGCAATTATATTTAATCTAAAATATATTCAGATGTGGGAAGCTTGATACCTTTTCTAGCGTAAGTATCGAATAATGAGCAAACCATCGCGTTCGCCGGAGCTTTATGGTCGATGAGGTCACACTACGACACAGAAATTCATGTTTGAAACCGAGCGAAAGACAATTTTATGGCTAGATTTTTCTAGGGCTATATTCAACCGTGTGCCGGATTTGTGGCACATATTTACTCGAACAACTTGGTTTCCACATCGCCGAAGCTGGACAGCTGGCGCAGGATTGGGAAATTTTTATATCCCTAGATAGAGAAGACGCATAGGAATTGATTCTGTGGTTTCGATTTCTGAACACAGCTGGTCTCGAAATGCCTGTTTTTGGAGTCATTCTAAAATACGAACGTAACTTAGTACCTTGGTTACTTTTGAAAATCTCCTTTTTGAACTTGTAGCTTTCTTGCAGCGGTGGTTTATTAATCCTAATTTTCTCGTTACATTTGTGTGGCGTCTACTGTTCCCAAGTTGTTTACGTGCACGTTCACGGAATGCATTAACAAAGTGTGTAAAGTACATAAGCTCAGGTATAATCATGAACTTTTGACGACTTTGAGACATTCTTTGAAATGTATTCTCGTAACAGTCGTCTGCTTTTTCTGTCACGTTCAAAATGCGCGAAATTTCATTCAAGGGCACTCGGCTTGGCGCACGACTTCCTCTTGGACAACTTCGATTTTCTTTCACATAAACATTACTAGGAATACAAAAAACCGCTCAAAGCGAGATCTACGAACGACCACTTCTTCGATCATGTTGCAATTTTCAAATAACTAGACTGGCGTTGCCAGCAAGCTAGCGGCGTGAGTTGGGTCGAGGCCAGAATAAACTAAAATGAAAAGTAGAGACAAGAGCGGAACTCCCAAGAGAGACTTCCAGTTTCTCACCACAAAAATATCACACAGAGAACTTGTCTTTTGACACCTTGCTAAAATGAAACCTAAATAAACTATAAATTATCTTTACAAAACTCATACACTTACTTCTCAAAGGTTGAGCGACTCTACATTTTGAGCTTAGGAGGGAAAGTGCCCGTCTGCCAGCAAGAAAAGAGTAATGCGTGATTTATCTTTTGATGCACTATCGATTTTGACAGTTTGACTTCGAACTTTTCCTAATCAGAGGCCACAATTAATCCAGCCTTCGCTTTAATACTTATCTGTTTCCTTTTTAATTGAATGTGTTTATTCTATCAGGCTTGCGAGTTATCGCGTTCTGAAACGAATATAAAATTGAAAGCGAGGAATGTAACACGATACTTGTTTACAATATTATTGCGGTTTTGTTCACAGCGTGTTCAGTTCATTTGTGACTGCAAACTCAATGCTCAGGACTATTTAGTGTATTTTTGCTCGTGACCGACGAGCTTAGGATTGCACCGTGTGTCTTAATCGTCATGTTAGTTTTCTGGGTTACGAATCAGCACACGCTGATTGGTTCACATTGTCACGTGATATGCGATGACGTAAGGTGATCGCGAACAGCTTGAGATGCGGGCGATTGAATTGTATTTTCCCGTACGAAAATTGCTAGCCCGACTGAGCGAGAAACGGGCCGGCTCTGGCCATAATCGGTGAAATTTCAGCAAGACAAAGTGAGACAGAGTTTTTGTCTCGCCACAATGTGCCAGCGTGACATTTGTCTCGCTGCGTTATCGGCGAAAACACGGCCAGACTGAACGACACACAAAGACATATTTTTCTGCTTGAGCGTCTTATTTGTCAGGCTCGGTTATCGGCGAGAATGAACAAGACATAGCGGGATAAATTTCGCTTTTGGGGTGGATCAAATTTAATCGGTTGAAGGCTGAACGAGACGGCAGCGAGACAAATCGGTCAATCCTAAACGCTGGTTTGGACTAACACTAAGCGTGTTTGAGATTAAGCATGACTTATCTGATGTCACTAGCACAGCAACATTCTTGTACTGTAATCTTCCTTTTCATTCAAAGTACTGAGTTGTGCAATGTACACAACCGCTTCTGCTTCTGAGACAAACTTGTAACATGAGTACGCATCTTCCGGTGCGGTAAGGTTTACACGCAATGTCTGTTCACGTAAATTAACCCAATCAGTCCACACGTAAACGCAGCATATTGTTTTAGAACAGTTTTACAATTATTACGAAACGTTTAGAGGAACCATAGCGTGAGGAAACGAAGATTCGTGTTCTCTTGGATGACACTTTTCGTCGTGTGCACCCTGAGTGAGCTTCCTAATTGGCTACATCTGGGCTGTAAAAACATCATATCACTGGCACTAAGTAGTGGTTTTATCAACGACTTCAACGGGACATCAGTTGCTTTAGCTTCGATTGAGTGAAAACGTTTGTTGCAACTACGACGACAACGTTCATTTTGTTTGCGTTTTCAAGCGAAAGCGAATTCGTGTGAAGTTGCTATTTTGAGTAACACGCACAGGCGTGTGGCGAGATGTTCGGTACGGCTGTAGGACTGTTGAAAAGATTGAAACCGTTCGCCATCAACACTGCCCAAGACCTGAGCAAGTGAATAGGAGCCCCAACCTTCTGTATGTACCGACCAGGATTCTTGTAAAAACCCAATGAAAAGCGATTGATCGAAAGACGTATTGCTGTCAAGACTTCTGATCGAATGGCGAGCAGCCAAAAGTGAGGGAATTGAGCGAGAATTCTATCATCGATGTGATGTGGTATGTTAGCCAATATTATTTGACGACTGAGACTTCATTGTATTTTGAACAACTATCTTAAGAGATCAATATGTAATTAAATTGCAATTTTGAATCAACTCTGCTGTGTCGTTGGTTATGTGAACGCGTCGCATGTGAACTCCATTTGTTTACCAGCGATACATAAGTCAAATGACAGGCGATAATCTCTTAGAAAAAATGAGTCCAATGACGGGCGATATACTCGCCAGAAACAAGCCATCCATATGTCACGGTCAGTCAAGTGTCTCGCTCGATTCTTGTTCAGTTATCGCCCATTAATTATCGCTCATTGCTGAGCTCCGTCTTGCTCGTGTCTCGCTCAAATTTCTGGCTTGTTTTTCGCCGAAAACAGACACCAAAGCTACGATGACTGTTTAGCCGTAAACATTTGACACTGTAAATGACATATGTTGCCTCATACATACTGTTAGCTGTTTTGTACAGTTTTTTTTTTTTTTTTTTTGGCCGAAAATAGATCCTTGTGTGACGAAATATCCATCCTCGTAACTCAAGACTCAATCAAAGCGGCTTTGTGAGCATATTGCATGTATCATACTGCGAGCCTGTGCCGTCAAAATGCTTCAGATTATCGTATAGAGTGCCTGTTGAAATGTTTCTTCAATTCGATCATGTAGCCTATGTTTTGCATGGTAACTGTACACTAGAAATGAAAAACACACCGAAATAGCCCTAAGCATTGAATTTGTGAGTCACAAATGGACTGTGACGCTGTGAATCAAAACCGCGAGAATATTGTAAACAACTCCCGTGTTACATTCCTCGCTTTCAATTTTATATTTGCCACAAAGCGCGAATACTCGAAAGCCTAATAAAAGAAACGCATTCAGTAAAAAGAAAACAGATAAGTATCGGAGCTATGGCTGGATTAATCGTGGCCTCTGATTAGAAATAAGTGTTCGAAGTCAAACTGTCAAAAATACAGTAAATGTCGCAAGTCACGCACAGGGTCACGCATTACTCTTATGAGTGTTGTATGAAAAGTTATAATTTAATCAGGTTTTATTTGAGCAAAGTCTCAAAAACCAAGTTCTCTATGCTCTATAATATTTTTTCTGGTGAGACTGAAACCCGGTGGGGTAAGGTATGTGCCGTGTACATTTTTGAAGTTAGGTCTGAAATATCGTATAGAAAATCAGATATTTTGGTCTGAAATAGGTTAGGGTTTTCAGGACCGGGCGGCACACCCACGCAAAATTATGATGAGTACCCTCCTCCCCCGGGGACTGAAAGTCTCTCTTGGGAGTCTCGCTCTTGTCCTTACTTTTAATTTTAGTTTATCCTGGTCTCTACCCAACTCACGCCACGAGCTCACTGGCAAACCAGTCTTGTTCATTTCTAGTATACAATGACCGTTGCGAAACAAAGGTTACATGATCGAATGGAATAAACATTTCAAAAGGCAATGTACGATAAGCAGGAGCATTTTATGAGGCAACAGATGTCATGCACAGTATATTGCATATAAAATCGCTATTGTTCTACGGCTAAAGCTCATCGTAGCTTTGGTTTCCGTTTGCGGCCTAGTATCTTCCCAGAAGTATTTCGTGTCGCTACAGAAAGTTTTGTCGGGACTAAATAATTAGCGGTGTCAGAGTACATTTGTAATCCCGTATCGGTATCCATCAAAATAGTTAAATCCATCAATTTGTCGCAGTGAACTTAGAAACGCCCCAGCGCAAGCCCAAATCATTCCCTAAAATCCACTTTATCTGTGCATGTTCCGAGTTGCAAATTCAGCTAGTGGTCAGAGCTGGACTTGAACCTGGGACCTCCGAATTTCAAGTCTGGCGTCCTAACCACTCGGCCACACTGCCTCCAATTTACGTCATCGCATGTCATGTGACAATGTGGACCAATCACCGTGTGCTGATTCTCGACCCAGAAAAGAAAAACACGAAAAAAAAAATTGCAATTTTAAGCTCGCAGCAGTTCCGCAGGCGCGAGCAATAACGCGACGTGTTCTGCTGCCTGTTTGATCTTCATGGCACCGAGCCAAAATGTCGCAACAACAACACAAACGCACAGCAGAGTAAAGCTTTGATTCCAAACAAAAGTCAGATTTTCTGACGCTTTACTTATATCAGCAAGAATAGTAGGTTGGTTGTGATCGTCCGGGTTAGAGTAGTCTCCAGAAAGACTGTTGTTGGTGACTGACGTTTCGACTACCTGAGCGGAAGTCATCTTCAGAGTCAAGTGAAAAGTATTCGTCAGATGGCGGTATATATGTCTCTGGTTGTAGAAGTGATTGGTCCGTTATGTCGGTCTATGGTTGGTCGAGTCGGCTTGGTTGTGTTTCGTTATTGGTCAGTTGATGTTCTTTTGTCCTGTTGATTAGTCTATTGTTCGTTCGGTTGCGTTTGATGTCATCTATCAGTCGTTTGTAAGGTGCCGGTAGTTGTTGGCATCTGTTGAGTGGTTTCGGTTCTAAGTTTGTGTACCAGCTTTCCAGTGTAAGTCGTTGGTAGTAGTTGGTACTGTGGCTGATGCATTCAGCAGAGTCCCAGTTGATGTCGTGTTTAGTCTGTCGGTGGTGTTCAGAAATGTGATTTCTGATGTCGCCGTTTCTGGTAGCTCGTTTGTGTTCAGTAAGTCTCGTGTTCAGGTTTCTGCCAGTTTCACCGATGTAGGTGGCTTTGCAGTCAGTACAAGATATTCTGTATACTGTTCCCTGTCTGTTGATGGGTTCGTCTTTGTCCTTTACGTTGGTCAGTAAGTCGCGTAGAGTCGTGATGGGTTTGTGGGCTACCCGGATGTTGTAGGGTCGTAGAATACGTGCTATCGTCTCAGAGGTGCCTCTGATATACGGTAGTGTGGCCAAGGTCAATGGAGTTGTGTCGTTAGTGGTTTCGTTGTCGGTAGTCTCGTTGGGTGCGGTGTTCTTGTGAGTGTTGCGTTTGACAAAGTTAGGGTCGTAGTCGTTCTTCTGGAAAACGCGTTCCAAGTGTCGGGTCTCGTTAAGTAAGTCGTCGGGAGAGTCACAAAGTAGTTGCGCTCGTTTCGTCAGCGTTCTGATCGTGGTAGCCTTGTGTGAAGTAGGGTTGTAAGAAGTCTGGTCAAGTAGTCTGTCAGTGTGCGTTGGTTTTCTGTAGACTGTAGTTCGTAGCCTGTCGTTGTCGTGGCTCACGAGGCAATCTAAGAACGGAAGTTTTCCGTTGTCTTCGATTTCCTTAGTGAACTGTATGTCAGGGTTTTGGTCGTTCAGGTGTTTGTGGAAGGAGTCAATGCCGTCTTTGTGTACAGCAGTAAACGTATCGTCAACGTATCGTAGCCAGAGAGGCAGCGTTTGTTCGTAGGTTGCAAGGGCGCGTTCTTCGATGTGTTGCATCACAATTTCTGCTACAATAACAGAGACCGATGAACCCATTGCTGTTCCGTGTAGTTGTCGGTAGTGTTTTCCGTTGTACTGGAAGTACGTGGAAGTCAAGCATAGAGTTAGTAACTCCATGACGTCTTTAGTCGGTAAGGGTAGTTTGGTAGTGTGGCGTTCGATAGCAGTTTCAGTACACTGTAGTGCCAACTGAAGTGGAATACTGGTGAACAGTGATTTCACATCAAAGGACACGAGTTTGTAGTCGTTAGGTATCTGTATAGTCTTGATCGCGTCGATGAAGTTCTCAGTAGACTGTAGTTTGTGTTTAGAATTGTTTGTCAGCGGTTTCAGTATGGTCGTTAAGTACTTCGAGAGTTCGTACGTCGGGGACCCACAGAACGAGACTATGGGTCGCATCGGTATGTTAGGTTTGTGCAGTTTGGGTAGTCCGTAGAGTTTCGGTGACTGTGGCACCGAAGATCTCAGTCGGTAGTAACGTTGAATGTCAATAGCGTCAGTCTTTCTCAGTGAAAAGACTTTGGCGTTCAGTTTCCGTTGTAGAGCCGGTGAGGGGTCTCGAGTGAGTTCTTTGTACGTCTGCTTGTCGTTGACAAGTGCGTCCATTTTGTCGTGGTAGTCTGTTTTGTTCATGACAACAGTCACTCGTCCTTTGTCGGCTGGCAGTATGACAATGTCTTTGTCGTTTTGTAGTCGTTTCAGTGCTTGTTTTTCGTCTTTGGTCATGTTGTTGTCATGTATAGAGGCTGATTGTATCGTAGAAGCAATTCTGCTCCTGATGTTATCCTTGGCCGTGTCAGGTAAATCTCTGTTACGAGACAAGGCGGCCTCAACGCTGGATACAATAGTCTCTGTCAGTATTCGTTTTGGTGTTATGGAGTGTTTCAGTCCGTGCTGGAGACTACTCTAACCCGGACGATCACAACCAACCTACTGTTCACACTCCTGGGTTCAAACCATTTGCCATCAGCAAGAATAATACAAATAAAAATAATGGAAAGTACCTTTAAGTTCACCTTCTTACTAAACAGTTTCATATACTCCACTATCAAGCGATTGCCAAGAATCGAAGTTGATTTGCCGTTAATATCACTCGGGTTCTGATCTTCGCATCTGGGGCGCTTTCTTTCAGCTTGTTCCTTGAAGTTCTCAACATTCTGGATATCGGGATCTTCGTACATTTCTGTACAGTTGTGCATAGTTATGCAGTTCATTGATAAAAACATTAATATGTTCATTGATATATTTATTGATTTGTTCATTGCTTCATTTGCGGCTTTTTTCAAAGCTTTCGAGGCTGAACGGATCGACCCAAGCCAAAACCGTGGGTCTACCGCAGTCGGCGTATGCGTTTGTAAGTAGGATGAGCGGTCCATAGAAGAATCCACAAAGCAACCTAAGGCACGCAACACACAAGTCAATCGTCCACATCGCTTCTTCAAAATGGCGAAACTGCTCGCCCGGCAAGCCGTGTGATCACAAAACGTTATCATAAAATCACGTGATAATATGAACCAATCAACCGTGTGCTGATTCGTAACCCAGAAAAAAGGACTAATAATAGTGATAGTAACATGACGATGAAGACACCTTTGCAACCCTAATCTCGTCGGCTTTCCACGAGCAATTAGTCACTTTTGTTGACACGGAGTCCTGGCTACAAAACCTGAATGCTCCGGGTGATACGAGTTAGATATTTGTTTGTTTCTGTGGATTTGTTGTGCGCTTAAGTTCCCACCGGCTTTTTTTGACGCGGAGTCCCGGCTACCAAACTTGAATGCTCCAGGGATACGAGACGTACAAAACTTGCATCATTCCCGGCAGCTTTATTTAACAAACGCAAAGCTCGTCCATTATTGCGCGCGGAACATTCAGGAAATTCGCATCAACTCAAATTCGCTATAAATCAGGCTGCCTTTCTGTGAGAGTTCTAATATAACAAGCATTCGACGGGTCTGGGTCTCGGTTTACTTAAAACAATGAATGCCAGACTCCTTTTGTTCCATGTCTGGAGAATTTCGTGCCAGGATAGCCTCGCTTTGAATCCAATATGGCGGCACCCGTGAATACTATATTCAGCATACAGAAAATACGACGATTGAAACAAAGTCGAACTTCAGTCGTTTTACCCGACTGGCCCAGGCGCATAAAACGACGCCATCGAACTTATTACAAGTCTGTCGAACTTAATTAAATTCAAACTTCGAACTTTTATTGCACTAATACAAACATTAGAGTCAGGAGAAGTTCGACGTTTGAACTGGGCCTAAGTTACATTATTAGTGCATAAAGACACTCTAAAATAGCTTCTAAACCTAGCGAAAAGGTCTCAATCCAGTCGCATTTGGCCTTCATTTCACGACACCATCAAAGCAAGGTACGCAAATGTAAATATTATATACCTTCTCATTTATATCCCTCTATTACACTGTTTGTGTCCGGTTGCTAGTTGCCATATAGACTTCCAATCGACGATGTGATCCGTGGAAACTGTCGCTTGCGTATCAAAGCCATCCAGCTCAATTTTTCGGACGACATCTTAGTTGTCCTTCTGTAAGTCGGTACGGTCGTCTTCTTAGTCTCATGATCGTCAGGCCCATCTAACTCGCTTGTGTTTATACCATTCGTTGCCATTTGAAAAAATATGTTTCGCCTTCAGTTTAATTATTCTCTAAATACAACTCATAGCACATACAATCCCGGACAAAATGTGTTGACACATGCTTTAAATGTCGTACTTTTGTCAAAACTACCATGCTGTGAATAACCAGTTCCGAAGAAAACTGCTTTTAATCACCCCCTCCCCCGTATCAATGTTGTAGCTTGAATTTGGAAGAGTTCCGATAAGACTTTGACGGAAAGTCGTTGCTAAATAATTAATTTATCAACATTGGGGGAGGGGGGAATGTGTCAACACTTTTGTCCAAGATTGTCCGAATACAAAATAGCAAGAAAGTAACTTCTGTCATAGCTAAGAGTCGTGAAAAGCCTTCTATTTTGTTAAATGCGAGGGTTGAATGCAGTTCCAAAGCCTAGGTTGTAGCGGTAGTCTATTTTGGGATGCCAGAGGCAGAAAAGTAAGATTTATTTATAGGCCGGAGCCAGTAGTTAATTCGGTTATATCGGACTTTGATACTCAGAAAGAGACAACAGCCAAAAAGTTCATGAAGATGGTTATGTGAGTACACACGCTTCAAATTAAGAAATAAGAGCACCTTATGTGAAAGTACAACATTAAATTGGTGCCCTGGAAAGCAACCTAAATGCATTTCGAGAACCGCGTCCTACACAGGAGATATACGAAAGGTTGACAATATTGACTCCGAAATCCCAGAAAAAGGGCAATGACATATTTGCTGCGGTCACACGACGCCAAAAATCCGTCTGGGTAAAGAGTTTTCCCTCGAGGGAAACGAATGTTGTGTGTGACCGCAAAATACCCAAACGCAGCGTCTGGGTTGTCACCCAGACAACCCACTATAGAACAATATAACTTTGCCTTGACATCGGCCCTACAAAAAGTTTCGCTTCATTTTCAGCTTTCATTTCCCCTGACGGCATTAACCAATCATCTTGCGAGGCGTGCGAGCTGCGGTCAGTGTGATTGACAGCTAAAATAATTCGAGACAAACCAGATGTTGTTGTTGGAGTAAAGATGGCGCAGTTCAGTTTCAGAAATTTGATGTAAGTATACGTATTTCTGTGCTTCAGATTAAGTTCATAACGTGCTTCGAGGTTTTATGTTTATTCTGCTATAATTTTTATGCTTCAGCGACAGTAATTTCGACCAAGGAAGTCCGCCTGTACCAAACACCGTCCTGTATTTTTCGTCGTCGAGTGAACCTTCGCCTTCGACATCTTCAACAAAGAAAACTTCGAGTAGAAAATCGCCTACAAGATGGTCCTCGGTAGAAACTCGGGCACTAATTAACAGTTACAAACTGTACTTTGGATAGCTAAGGAATGCGAAGAATAATTGGCAAAAGAAATCTTTGTGGGCGGCCATACGCGAAGAATTTTGTAAGAGTTTTGATACGTGCGATAAAACCCTCGAACAGTGTAAAGACAAATGGAAAGCTTTGCTCGAGAAGTTCAAGGCTTTTAAGGACAACAACAGCAAAACTGGTAGAGGCAGGGAGTCGTTTGAATTCTTCGAAGATATGGACTGTTTCCTCTCGTCTTCGGATAAAGTTAACTCGTACCATGTGATGCATTGCGCTCATGTTGATGAGGCAAAGGTCGCACGACCTTCTTTGAATCCAGTCATAATTCTCTCAAATAACCAAACTGCAGCGAAGACGTCAAGTGCGGCTACTGAAGTTGCTGGAAAGCTGGCTGGAGAGGAAATCAAGGAACATCCCGAACACCAAACGAAACTAAGAAAGCCAAGAAACGAAAACTAGAGTCACTGGAAGAAAAAAAGCGATACCATCATGGAGATGTTAAGGCAGCAGCAAGAGCGCGCAGAGAGGGCCCAAGAACAGGATAGAAAAATGCTGCAAGATCTAGTAAAAATGGAAGGTGATGCAGAGAAGCGCCACCAGGATTTCACACTGCAAATGCTGACTAAGTTAGGTGACCTTTTCAAGAAATGCCTGTGTCTGCGGCTTTGGCGACGAAGCAGTATAAGTAAGGAAACTAATATTTGACGCGCGTCCATCTTTGAGCAAGTTGGCACGGATTTAATTAGTTTTGCGCCATTTCCCGGACTCTCGAGGTGGCGCGTGTGACCGCGACGTCTCGGTAAAACTGAAAACCCAGACAGTTGTCTGGGTATTTTTTAGGCTTGACTTTCCCTCAAGGGAAACTCGATTTTTGGGGTCGTGTGACCGCAGCAATTGAAAATGGTCTTAAATGTATCGCAAATGGTTGCCTCTGTGGAATTTTATGATCCGGAGAGGTTGAAATATGACACGGTTTACACTACGAACTAAAATAGAATCTGTTTAATCCTCTTTCACTCTGTGGTGTAAACCGTTGAAAGTGTAAACCGTTGGAAATCCTAAATAAATGCAACACAAGTTAGAGTTTTATATCGTATTCGGATAAAATATCATTCTTTATGCCATTCCAAGTAGTTTTGTAACAATATTTCCAATTTTTTAGTGAAATTTACCTAGCGCGAGAGCGTGCGTTATTCTGCCAATTAGAACTAATTAACGTAATCATCTGATTCAGTTGCGTTGCACGTCATTTTAGCAAGCTTTTGGCCGTTGAGCGACACTTAAAAACTTTCACCGTCGACAAAGCAGTTCTGTAGCCGACTTTTCCCTTCACTCAGTCGCTCTAATTGGGGCACAATTCGCACTTAGTAATGTATTGCTCGTTGTATGTGCGCTTGTCATGATGTATTATCCGTCTATTTTTGAGTGACTTTCACCCGTACTGATCTCGAACAGGTTGCACTGCCCACTGTTGAATCACGCAATTCGATGGAAATACGGGACCCCATATAGGATCATAAAACACACACAAACTCTTACGATCTAAAGCAATCTTCTCTTGAAACATAATCTGACTCGACGCGCATTTATTCAACTACTGTAAGCGGATGCTTTATTCAACTGTCAATTTCTAACTCGAGGTAATATAAGCTTACATTTCAGCCAAAATAAAGCACTCGGTGTTTCTCAAACTTCACTGCGTTTTCAAACTTTTCTGGAAAACCATTACGTGTACAATTAGAAAACCGCATTCAGACAATCCCGGACAAAATGTGTTGACACATGCTTTAAATGTCGTACTTTTGTCAAAACTACCATGCTGTGAGTCACCAGTTCCAAAGAAAACTGCTTTTAATCACCCCCTCCCCCGTATCAATGTTGTAGCTTGAATTTGGAAGAGTTCCGGTAAGAATTTGACGGAAAATCGTTGCTAAATAATTAATTCATCAACATTGAATGGGGGGAGGGGGAAATCTGTCAACACTTTTGTCCAAGATTGTAGGCGGCGTGGACTTCACTCTCGTTGTACTTTAGAAATTAATTTATTGACTTGATATATATGGACTTGATAGGCTCAACTGGTCGATTTCAGGTATGTTTCCACCCTGAGAACATTTTAGAGCTATAGAACGCGTTCCCGTGTAATCCTGTTTTTAACGGTTTTATAATTAGACTGTAAGTTAGGAGAGTAGCGTAGGACGAGGCCGCATAGTGTTTAGCAAAGGCTATACTGCACTTGAAATCGTTATACATTTCTTTTAAAAAATAACAACAGTAAATAAAATACAAGTCGGGGAAATTGCATCACTAGTCAGCATATATACTATCATTTAACATGTGTCTCGCGCATGAGCGCCGAAATTCCGGCTCACCCCCGAATCACGTTAACCTCCCGCTTCCCCACGATCAAGAACATAACTTGGCGAATCTTCTTCCAGCAAGAAAGAAATGCGGTGTACTTAAGCACAGCAGCTCCGAATGACCAGCTTGGTACAGCAGTCTCAAACAGTTGTACCCACACATGTAGAGTCATAATTGTAATATATAAATTGTCATGTTTGCTATTTTGGTAGCCAATATGGATGTGATAGTTTAAGGCCATGCAATTTAGTGTTTTGATTTCTGCAGATTTTCTGCGGCCTGGGAGGATCTGGGGGATGCAGAATGTTTGTGACCTGGGAGGAGCTTGGGAGCTGCAGAATTTCTGCGGCCTGGAAGAAATTTGAAGGCTGCATAATTTTTGCATTCTGGGAGCTGTTTGGGACTGTAGAATTTCTGTAGCACAAACTTTAAGCTTTCCTACATGCACTATGACTGGCACATTGTAATAGTTTTAAGCATATTTCTTCTGTGACATATCACTTGTCGTCTGTATAATTGAAATTTCAGTGAAAGTGAGAGGTATTAGTTTAGCCATCGGATATATTTTTGATAGTTTAGAGCACTCAAACAGATTTGTGTATAATGCCATTATACACTGATTCTTAAGGTGAAAATCTAAGCTGCAGTAAATATTGTTTGGTTTAAGTTTAAAAATAATGAAGAAATTAAATCTTTAGAGAAAATGTCTTAGAATTCAACTTGAAAAATGAAGGCAAAGCAACGTGGCGCTAAATATTGCAATACAAGATCTGTCAAAATATTGCTTGATTATGGTGTTTTTGTGTCAATCCAATTTGTACATCCAAAAGGCTATATTTCAGCCGACTAGTCCCAAGTATGCACTGTAAATTTGAAAGAGCTGTTTTAGCCCCAAAATGCAAAATAGCCCCACTTTATGAAGGGGCTATTTTGAACCACAAAGGGCCAATTTGAAATTTGGGGTTAAAATGGCCCCACTAAAATCCAAATTGGCCCTTGTAAAATCCACAATAGCCCCATCAAAATACGAATTGACCCCATGTTGAACTGATTTGGCCCATGGGGCTATATCAGTACCATTGATAAGGGTTGGTCAAAACAGCCTTGGTATGAGTGCCATTTCGGCCCACTGAGTGTCTTAATGGTATACAACAGCATAATTAATCTGTATTTTAAAATGCACGTGGGCTTGAACCCGTTCTATAACTACCAATGATGTCGCTGAGTCCAAAATTACCGAAACCGGCTGAAATTGTGTCATACACATTCCCACTCTAACTCTTATACCATCAAACTCTCGCCCAGGCCCCACCGCTTGGGCTGGGAATCACCGCTTCGAGTTACAGATCGAAAATTTTGAAAACAAATTTTTGAATTCCGCAATCCACTACTGCATCAAAAAGCAAAACTTGAATGACCCAGAGAAAATCTGAAAAGGGAGGGCTTCGTTTGTCGTTTGAGAGTTTCCTCACGCTGAGGGCCCTGGGAACGAGTTTGCGACGACTGTCGGTGTACGGTTCAGCAACACGATCTCGAGGCGAGAATAATGATTATCATAAATTCATATTTGATCTGGAAATAATGATTATGATTGTTCCCAGGGCAGGTCATGCGATGCTTGTCCCCAGGGCCATCTGCTTCATCAAAATGGCCGCCTCTCGTGGCATGCAAGCGTTCTCGAGATTTATCAACCGACGCTGTTGCTGAATGCTACAACCTCATCGAGAGTAGAAAAGAAGTCCAGGAAAGAATCTCATTACAGATGCGACGATGATGCTAGCGCAACTCCTACGGGTAAGGCGGCCAAACGACTTCCAAATGCTCGTTTGTAGCAGTAGGCCACTGCGTCATGTAGGCTGGATATCTCTTGAGAACGCTTGCCTTTCACGTTCGATGTGCGACGAGAGGCGGCCATACATCTTGGTGATGCTGATACAAACCTGGCGTGCATGGAATTGCAGGATATGGTTTGTGTAGTTTGAATATTGCTTCTTGTGTACGCTGAGCTGTGAGTGTGTGGTATATACGGCTTGTTAAAACATTATTTAGAAAATATTTAGCATTACAGTAAACACCCGCTTATAAGAACCTACATTTCATACAAGTCAGCCTAAATAGGTTCTTATATATCGGGTGTTTAGTGGGAATTAAATCAGGCTGTTTTGGTTCTTAAGTAGGTTCTTATTAAATCAAGGTTTTAAAACTGTTTGCTACTCTTCAGAATAGTACAAATCCATTACTATGTAGCATTTACCTGGTTCGTTGTTGGTCAAGGGGTTGAGCTAGCGTAGAACTTTGGTTCGTAGTGTGAGAACGATCTCAACACGCAGAGGTTACTCTTACAACTGACTTTATTGCAACATCCCAACTCATATATTGACTCTATTTGGTACCATTACAGACTTATTTCACAATCAGTCGGTGCATATCATTTTACTGAACAAATTAATGCTATAATGTGTTTATATTAATTTCTGGGCTATGCTTCAACTATAATAATGTGATTATATTATAATACCATGTTTGCAGCGAACAATGAGGATTATATTTCACTTGAGCCATCATAGTGATATTGATGTGTCCATGAAGCATCTAGTGCCAACACTGGTACATGTAGAGCCACAGTAGTATCATTTGTTGCTCTAGATTTACTACACAGGTTGAGAAGACCTTGATATTGATCGCAAAAGCCAACCCAATATGCTGCAAGCGACAGAGAAAAAAAAAGCAAGGTATGTAAAACAGCATGTATCAACAAAATGGTCTCTCATAATATACTGTATGTGGTGGGGTGGGGGGGGGGGGGGGGGGCTGGCTGGGTACTCCCCTATATTTTCTATAGGGACGTTCTGCTGGGTAGGGTATAGTTTTCAGGATCCTCCAGCTGGCTCAAACAATTAGGTATACGATTTTGCATTTCCATGTCTTAAACAGGTTAACTTCCACGGTCAACTAACTTGAACTCCTACTTCAGCTTGAACTCTTGCCCTGCGCAACAAGAATTGTAATTACATTGAATGATTTGTAAACAACATTTTCACATGACGCTGATCTTGCATTCATCACTTTGTCTGTAGTATAGCATTTGACTAGATGAATTTGTTACAAGGAGTTTGTACCTGATGTATATTACCGTGTAAATGCAGACGAATCTGTTGCCTAAGGAAAAGTACATGGAATATATCATTTTGCAATAGTGTCTTAAGTAGGGTGCAATTTTTCGTTCAGTCTTGAACAGGATCACAAATTAGACAGGGTAAAATACATATATATTTTTGTGTCTGACCCAATTTACCGTTGAGTACCCTCTCCCCCAGGCAAATGGTATCTTTTCAACTCTTTAGGCTGGTTTACACATATGACATAAGCATAAGCACAAGCGCAAACATATAAGCATGAGCATAAACAACAGGAGAGCCACAGACATAAGCATAACTGGGTAAGAAAATATTTTATGTTAATATGTTGCACTGTAACTTTTTTGTCATTTATGCGTATGCTTACACTTATGCTTATGTTTTTGTTGTACATGTAAATCCTAGTCCTATGAGCTCACAAATAGCTACATGTTGCTGTTTACATCAGATGCTACTTTTCTATTTTATTGAAGTATTACCCATATTTTTCTCTTTTCTGAAGATCTTTTGGATGAAGCTTTGGAGTCCTGTGTTGACATGTTGAGTGGCAATGACAAATAAAACATTGTTCCTGGGATTCAAGAATGTCAGCATTGTCAAATAACTGGGACAACTGCCAAGAGGAATATTGTTTCCAAACATGATTAAAATGAAATGAGAATGAAGAACTTATCTGAACTCTGTAAGAATTTTAGGCTTTTGTGCAAAATAGGACTGCACTTTATTTGTTTGTACATTGACTCAGTATGATAGGAAAATCTAGACTTGCCTTGCCTTCAAGTGGGTGCTGTTATGCCTGACTCACAAAAAGGTCAAATTGAGGTTTAAGTTTTCATAGTTTTCCACATTTCACATTTGTTTATACAAGGCTGGCACCGAATTTAAATTAAAAGAACGACATCACAGAATGATTACCTTATTACATATGGTGGTGGGAGTATTCTATCCTATCCTTAAATGCTAAGATTTTGTATTGGTTTTGACTTTGCTTTAAATACATTCATGTTTCTGATCCTGTGTTCCATTAATTGTGTTTGATTTGAGCCATTTCTGGATGACTTTCGAAAACCAAAATAAAGCAATTATGCATAAGAAACACTTTCAGCCAACCGAAAGCCAAGGAAATCGCGTTTAGTTTTACTCTAAAGAAGAAATCAGTCAACAGTGGGCGGACAACTGCAAACCATCGCCACTTGCTTTCTTGCATGAAAATATCGCAATCGGGTTTTTCTATTTCCATTTAAAAGAAAGGGTTTAGTCATGCAGTGCCGAGGTACTGTAACAGATCTTTATCGCGGTAATGATAGCTTATGTAAAACTTGGACAAAGATGAAATTATGATACACAGCTGGAAAGAGCATATTTACTCAATCCAGACTCGTAAACTAAAATGTCGCAAAGCACCACTAAAGTTTCAAGCTGCAGTTTCTAGTTACGTTTTTTGTCATTTGTCGGAAAAACGAAGAAAGCCCAAATGTTTCTAGCTGCGCGCAAAGTGCGGATCAAAAGTTTGTCAAAGATTGAAAAATGGATAACAGATATTAAGCGCATGTTACTAGAGAGTATAAACTCCTTGGTGTGCGTGGATCGCACACCTCCGAGGCAAAAAAAATTACTACACAGTGCACTGCGCAGGGTGTAAATTTCCCAAATGAAACAAAATGCTATAAAATGAAACTAGTATCAAAGTGAGTTTAACAAATGAAAGAAACGATCTTATCGAAAAGGCGAAAGAATATATAAAATGGGCGCCGCGGTTTTGATACAAAAACTTTACCTACCCCAAATCCGAAATTTTCGTGTAAATTATTGTGGGCGCGGCATGCGCCTACAAATGTATCTAGAGGGTGATACATGTCGGACAGCTCGACCAAAAGTTTTTTTATAGTTGCTTGCTGTGTATGCCACTATAATTTCAAAGGATGAGATATCAATTGGACGACGGATATATTTGTTAAATTCAAGTGGAATGGTGGTTCACCGCTTTTCACCGCTTTGCCGAAGATGCATGCGCTAATACAGCATCGGTGAAAGTCAAAGGACAAGAGACAGAGATATTTTTTAAATTCGAGTGTAATGATGCTGGAGTTGATCAAAAATTGCGTTTCTTGGAGTACGGCTAGGTCACAGCCACGACAATTTTTCCCCAACTCCCACACCCTCACAAACCAAATATGACGGCATCATTAACCCTTGTTCAAGTCGTGCTAGGAAGAGTTTGGACAATCCTGAAACGATTTACGGTATGTACATTTCTCATACAATATACTTCAGGCAAATATAGCGTTTGTGACTACCTGATTATGTAGTCGCATAAATTGTTGGTATTTCCTTTCAATGGGGTAGGGTGAGGACTGACGGTGCGAACTTGTCGATTTTTGCTCGAAAAAGGGATGAAATGCCTTTTCTTCAGACGCTACAGTGTACAAAACACGGGAAGAACCGCATAGTGCGTAGGAAATGGATTTGAGCGTTGTATGCGAAATAGTCGTTTTTTGCAATGAACCGGGTGAGACTCGTTGAGTTTAGACGCTACAGTGCAGGAAATATAGACAAATGCGCATAAAAATGAAAAAGAAGGCGATGAAGCAGCAGTTATAGAAAATAATCACGTTTCTTGCTTTGAACCAGATGAAATTTTCTGCTATTACGTACTACACTGACCGAAACACGGGCAAAATTGCATAAAACGCTGAAATGATGAATTAGAGTCTAAATTGGCGGGTAGGAAACTTTCAGAAAGTTTGAGGAAATTACTTTGGTCCTCAGCATTTATACCATACGCTAGGGGGCTAGATTCTATTGAGTATTCTCGTAATGTAGATTTGGGATGCTTATGGATGTGTAGGGGTTTCCTACTCTCCGTCCCTCTGGCACAGTTTACAGCCACCGGGTATGTGCTTTACTATAATAAAGAAATAATCAGTCAGAAAACTGCAGCTTTTGTAAATCTTATTCCTTTAAAGCTGTTGATATCACCAAAGAAATAAGGAATTATTTTGACTACTTTTTGCAATAGTAGGTTGACCAGCCGGCGACATATACGTGGCTAGGGGATGTCGGTGTAATATTGTCAAGCAAGGCGTGACCTTTTTAAACGCAAAATTCTTCTCTAAAGAGTACATCAAGAGCGATCACACCTTTGAGTTCCTCGTGAGCATTTATTAAGCATTAATTGTACTGAAGTTATCAGGTTCAAGATTTCCGAGGGCTTGACTTTTGAGTATGGGTACAGTTTATCAATTCATTGCCGGCAACCGATGCCGGATTACCGGCTTACGACTGATTGAAGGAAATTGGCCCAAAACAAGTAGCGCGCCACCTCCGAGCTTATGATGGTGAGAATCCAATAAAACTAAGTCACTAAAACCAAGGCTATAGCAAACAAATCTGACTTCCCCTCAAATATATATCAACCAAATGCCACTTGCGAGGTTGCAAAAGATATAACAAAACTGCGCAAGGTGTCAAGCAATGTGCTTTGGGATGTGGGGATCTTCAATTCTTACTGACACAGTGAAGCATCTACCTTAACATCCACAGAACCTTCCAGCATATTTGCGGCTTCTGTTGCGGACAAAAAGCGGATTTGAAGGTTGCTACGTGCGTAATATTAGACAACATTCTCCAGCCTTTGCACCATAAGGTACTCCCAAGAAGCTGACAGAGCTATTTTCCACGGGCATGAAACATTGAAACAGCAAACAAGGTGGCAATTAAGCTACAGGCCTACCTGACTGATAACTATTGGAAAAAGCCAGGGTGATTGTGAACAAGTTGAACTAGTCGGCAAGTGGTCGGTAAGTGCTTGGTATGTGGCTGGTAAAATTTAAGGCTGGTTCACACGGTAAAGCAAGCGCAAACGCAAGCGCAAGAGAATGAAAACTTTTCCATTCTCTTGCGCTTGCGTTTGCGCTTGCTTCACAAATTTTATCGTGTGAACCGGTAGCTTGCGCTTGCGCTTGCGTTTGCGTTTGCGCTTGCGCTTGCTTTACTCGTGTGAACCAGGCTTTAGTGGTCGGTAAGTGGTCGGTAGCGTTTTTCATTTCGGATAACCTTTATTTGAAGCGCTAAATGAATCATTCACTTTTATTATAAACGTGGTGGCTCTTAAGAGAGCCGTTGTTTTGAGTGGCAGGCCATTAGTAGCCCGCGGCGATGTCTTGGATGATTGCGAGGAGCCAGTCGGCTTGGCTAAATTGTCGTTTCCACATGAACTCGTCAAGGTACTCTGGGATGTGATCGTAGCGAGTGCCGTTCATCCGCTTCAGCTTTTGCTTCACAGCACTCCAGAGGCATTCGACAATATTGGTATGCACACCTGTGAAAGGGTCAACGAAGCTTTCAGAGTGGTTCACCCCCCCCCCCCCCCCCTCCATTACTATGTGTACAGAAAGGCACTATAACTGGCAGTTTCTCTTTCATTTTCTGTAGAGGGCACAGCAGCAGAGATCAATAACGAAGTCGTTCCACTATCACTGGTCTTGTCGTCAAAGGGCATCGTCTTCAAGGGCAGAGAGGAACTCCTGTAGGTTGTAGGACTCGCTTCACCATTCAGAACATCCGTTCTTTTGGATTCTACAATTGGATCTTGGTTCTTTTGGATCCTCCCACTTGTGACCTACAAAGAGATCCCACAACCTTTTTTTGGTAAATATACGCAGTGTTCAGGCAGTAAACATAGCAAAAAGCATCGGCATGACAGCACCCACTTGGAATACAAGGCAAATCTAGTTTTTTTCTCCCACACTGAGTCAGTGTACAAACAAATAAAGTAGTCCTATTTTGCACCAAAGCCTGAAATTCTTACAGGGTTCAGATAAGTTCGTCATTCTCATTTATACACCAAGTAGCCATAAGTAGCCATAAGTATTAGCCATCAGTCAAAATTTCCTGATTTTGCAAGGCAACCAAAAATTGCACCATAATCAAGACACTATTGCAAAATGCTTTATTCCACGTAATTTTCCTTAGGCAACAGAGCCGTCTGCATTTACGCGGTAATACACATCAGGTACAAAACTCCTTGTAACAAATACGTCTTGTCAAATCCTATCATATAGACAAAGTGATGGCAAGATAAACATTATGTGAAAAGGTTGATTACGAATCATTCAATGTAATCGCAATTCTTGTTGCGCAGAGCAAGAGTTCAAGCCAAAGCAGGAGTTTAAGTTAGTTGAGTGTGGGAGTTAAGTTCCCTGTTTAAGACACGGAAATGTGAAATCATATACCATGTTTAAGCCAGCTGGAGGACCCTGAAAACTATACCCTATCCAGCAGAACGTCCCTATAGGAAATATAGGGATAACTCTACCCCCCACCCTGAGTTATAGCATTAATCTGTTCAGTAAAATGATATGCACCGACTGATTGTGAAATAAGTTTGTAATGGTACCAAATAGAGTCAATATATGAGTTGAGATGTTGCAATAAAGTCAGTTGTAAGAGTAACCTCTGCGTGTTGAGATCGTTCTCACACTGCGAACCAAAGTTCTACGCTAGCTCAACCCCTTGACCAACAACGAACCAGGTAAATGCTACATAATAATGGATTTGTACTATTCTGAAGAGTAGCAAACAGTTTTAAAACCCTGATTTAATAAGAACCTACTTAAGAACCAAAACAGCCTGATTTAATTCCCACTAAACACCCGATATATAAGAACCTATTTAGGCTGACTTGTATGAAATGTAGGTTCTTATAAGCGGGTGTTTACTGTAATGCTAAATATTTTCTAAATAATGTTTTAACAAGCCGTATATACCACACACTCACAGCTCAGCGTACACAAGAAGCAATATTCAAACTACACAAACCATATCCTGCAATTCCATGCACGCCAGGTTTGTATCAGCATCACCAAGATGTATGGCCGCCTCTCGTCGCACATCGAACGTGAAAGGCAAGCGTTCTCAAGAGATATCCGGCCTACATGACGCAGTGGCCTACTGCTACAAACGAGCATTTGGAAGTCGTTTGGCCGCCTTACCCGAAGGAGTTGCGCTAGCATCATCGTCGCATCTGTTATGAGATTCTTTCCTGGACTTCTTTTCTACTCTCGATGAGGTTGTGGCATTCAGCGTCGGTTGTCAACAGCGTCGGTTGATAAATCTCGAGAACGCTTGCATGCCACGAGAGGCGGCCATTTTGATGAAGCAGATGGCCCTGGGGACAAGCATCGCATGACCTGCCCTGGGAACAATCATAATCATTATTTCCAGATCAAATATGAATTTATGATAATCATTATTCTCGCCTCGAGATTGTGTTGGGTTCAGCGTAATGGGCATGCGTAGTAGCTTGGGCGCCATTCAGTTCAAACGGTTTTTTCCTGTGGCGTGGCGCAGTATCGTGGAACGGTTGAACGTTCATTTTTTGAGAAAGAATAGGGATGCAGCTGTGTGGATATACGTCGAACTTGTTGTTCGATGGCTGTTGGAGTTACGGTCAGGTCAGTCTGCCGTCAATTACAACGTCAGCGTTCTGCAGCCCCGACTTCGGAGGATAAACGTGATCGGGATTTGTTATTTGTCCATCTACAAAGGCCAACACTCCTCTGGCAGGACGAAGTGACCAGTATTTACAGTCATTTCCTTCAACTCAAAGTTAGACATATTTGTGGAAGGCTGCGTACAGTACCTGTCCCTTTCCGTACATTTTGAATGTATGGTCGAAAGACTGAAGCATAATATATGGAAGGATAGAGATGGAATCGGTGAGTACAGTACTGTAAGTTTTGATGCTATTTTTCACATTGTTCACATGCACTGTTCTGTATTTGAGATGAATGCATGTTGGAATTTCAGATCAGATATTATAAGTTTTGCTTGTACACATGGTATCACCACACAGTGCATATGACAAAATCGAATTTCCACTTTCTAGCACATGGTAATCAGGCCTAAATCTAACTCTAAACCTAACTCTAATCATAATCCTACTGTTTAACTTTAACTGAATATTTTTCAAGATAATCTGAGGGTTTAGACCTTGGTTAGTATGTGCTGTAAAGTGGAGATATAGTGTTGGCTGGCATATGCAATGTAGTCATTACCAGTGTTTAAGTCCTAAAATAAGCTTTCCAACATTTCAGCATACTGTATGTTCACGCGTTCATTACTTTTCTTTTATGTGCTTTTGAAGAAAATCTGTGCAGGGTTGAGACTCTTTGGTCTTGGTACTGTATCCCTGGTTGAAAATCTTGTCTTATCTTAGCAAGATCTTGACAGGATCTTAGCAAGATCATATTCGATCTTAGCAAGATTTTGCAATACACTAATAAGATAGAGATGAATCTTGACTAAGCAAGATTTTTCCATTTTATATGCATTTCTTAATTACTCTGAAAGTGAAATATTATCAAGTGTGTTGTACGTTTTTCAAAACTTTTGTTTAGCCACCAGGTTATTTGTTTGTACAAAACAGACTAACATTTTCCTTTCTTCCTTGCAGAGAAACTGCAGTTGAATAAATCACAAATAATATCAAGCGTCGAGCTCTGGAGGAGCTGTACAGTATGAAATGACTTTGTTTGAAGGCAACGTGTTTTGTATTGTATTACTCTCCTAAAAAGGACAACTTAGCAATTTGTAGTACTCTGTCAGGATTAGACAGTAACTCGTATTCTTATTTTCAGAAACAATGTTTGAACTTAATTATTTGAAAGTACAGTGTATGTTTGTACTGTTAAGGTTGTATGATTGTTTACTGCTTTGGTGCGCTAACACTACATGACAGCCCAACAGCATGCAGGTACCAGTAGTGTAATTCATAGGGCAGTATCATGAAACTGTTTTATAAGTTGGTTGTTGCTATTAAATTTGTGCATTGTAAGTTTGTGGTTCTTCTTGTGAGTTCAAGATGGCTGAATCTTTTTCCAATTTGTGTATTATTTCATGAAGGCCATTTTATGTTTGTTCCAGCCTTGTGGGCCCTATATCACATAAACCATCATCCTCAATAGGCTTTTTTAGTTCCCCAGCTGGGATCATTCTGGCTTCCAAATAGTAGGCTAAAGTGGCTTTCGTTCATGAAGGTTGAAACAGCCTCCAATGTGCTTTATTTTCCTCAACATTTTAGCCCTGATTTATAGCCAAAAAATCCCACTGGGGCTGTTTCAACAAACATGGGGCCAGAATAGTTCTAGTTTGTGGGGCCTTTTCAGCCCTGTTCCAAATCAATTCAGCCCCCCAAAAATCCATTTTGACCCCTTCATTTTCCAAAATGGCACCCACAAGGGGCTATTTTAAACACCTGACAGGGCCAAAACGACCCTAAAATTAGGGGTTGGAACAGCCCCAGCCAAGTGGGCCAAAATAGCCCCAAAAATAGGTTCTATATTTTACTCACCGTTTTGGCCCCATTTTTGGGGTCAAAATAGCTCTCTTGATTTTACAGTGTGGAAGACGTTTATGTATAGGCTTTATAATTAGACTGTATAGTAAGTTAGGAGAGTAGCGTAGGACGAGGCCACATAGTGTTTAGATGAGGCTATACTGCACTTGAAATTGTTATACATTTCTTTTAAAAAGTAACAACAGTCAATAAAATACACGTCGGGGAAATTGCATCACTAGTCGGCATATATACTTTCATTTAACATGTGTCTTAGAAAATGTTTTAGAATTCAACTTGAAAAATGCAAGCAAAGCAACGTGGCGCTAAATATTGCAATACAAGATCTGTCAAAATATTGCTTGATTATGGTGTTTTTGTGTCAATCCAATTTGTACATCCAAAAGGCTATATTTCAGCGGACTAGTCCCAAGTATGGAAGACGTTTATGTATAGGCTTTCTCCAAACGGTTAAATTGGATCAGCCTGCTTCTGGCTTTGCTAAAGGAAGTCGAACGAGTTTGACTATATCGGACACAACCACAGGCGTCACCCACTCTAACGAAGTTGTTATATCCGCCTGATACAACCAAACCGCTAACTAAAGTGTTATCTCCGCCTGAAACAACTGGTCCAACTACAGACGTTTGAAAACGCTATGTTATTCTATTTCATCATCGCCGCTCCGTCACGTACAGATCGTCAGGAGGCCCTCAGAGCAACGTGGTTGAAACAGTGCAGTGGACCCGAAGTCTTCTGTAATTTCTTTCCCGACCCTTTATCTAAACTATATCATAATAGCAGAATTATTGGATCATTTTTGCTATTCCTATTCCGGAATACGGTCAATCGAACGCACCCTTAAGCCCAGTTCAGACATCGCTCTTTTCATGCTCCTAGCTCAATGCAAATGAGCTCAAACAATGGCTTTTGCATATGAACCGACATATACAGTATTCGTGGACGACAGAGTGTCTTTGTATTGTTCAAAAGTCGAGATTGTTAGAGTTAAAGACGCACGTTAAGCCGTGACCGGAATTTACGTACGACGTGACTTTTAGTTTAATAGTTATGTATGTAAGCGAAGATATAACGTGACTGCTGATATTGGCCCAGTTTATACAGATAGAGACAAATTATCTATCAAGACGAGATATTTTTCAGACGGATAACGCATCCAAATGTATATCAAGATACTACACCGCACAATAGGAGTGAATTTTAAGCAGATTTAGTTTACTGGATGCAAGTGTCCTGCGCTGTATCGCCCACCCCCGGATCATATATAGTGTCGTAGGAAAGCGCAGCCCAAGTGTATGTTATACAGCAGTTCAATATTTTAAGTCACGGCCATACTTGATGTCTTCTTGTTTGCTTTTTGTTTATTGCGTTCGTCGAAGGAGAACGCAACCCTAATCTCAGCTGGTGTGGGTTCACTGGGGCGATGGGATACTTGTCACGTGCTTTCGACCAGTGCGAAGAATCAAGATTTTTTGGGCGGACGGTTGGGCGATGTGAAAAATCTGCGCCATTTTGAGTAATTACTATGCGCGTTCTGTGTGGCACGAGTGGCTCTGAATAATCACACTGAGGTCTATCAAGGTAAAGACACCTTTTCAGTAAAAGAAGCCTATATCTAAGATAATAAGGGCAGCACGACAGAAAGAATTCCACAGAAAAATGTAACTCGACTCGCGATTGCCGTATTTCAGTTTCTGCGTTGATTAACCGGTTTAAGATAAACTCAATATGCAAGCGACATTTTACTTATGTTACAGATACTTATCTGCAAGAAATATACGGCTTTATGGAGACAGAGGTATTGTAGTGATGGTCGAATTGCGAAACTCTCGTGTGCAAATCTTTTTTCCGAAGAAAGTATTAATCACATTTGATCATGTATTACACTTTCCATATATCTTCAAAGAATGGAAAAAAGAAATAGAAAAGAAAAAAAAAAATAAGGAAAGAAAGAAAGAAAGAAAGTTTTGGTTTAATTTTGCAAGGCCGGGGTTTGAACCCATGCCGCGCGGTCTTCGTGCTGGTCACTTCCGCGGTTTCAGACAAAACCCACGAGCTCTGCGAGATCGCTATGAGGTAAGTATTTTAGAGCAAAAACAACCCCAAGCAAAGAGAAGTTGAACGAACTTGACTAATCTCTGATTATTATTAGTTTTATCAAAATAAACTTGGGCTACCTTCATTGTCAACAAAATAGAAAAATAGTGGATGAAGGTTTCACGTTGTTCTCTGCTGCTTTAGCACAGGAATTTTTCCGCCTTAAAGATGAGCTTATTTGTGGACCATATGGAGGTACGAATGTGGGCATCTAGGTGAATAGTGTTAGAAACTTCAACACTTTCCAAGACACCCAGCTTTTCCATGGTATATCCACGTTTAACAAGAAGTTTAGGAATGTGCTGGATATCATGTTGCAAGACTTCGCTGGGTTTGCATGGTACTTATCCTGTAGATATGCTTAGGTTTTGGAACATTACCTTAAACGAAAATGATGAGAAGTATGATATTCCTCCCATAAAGCAGATTTGCTCACATGATGCAGGAAAATTGAATTGGTTCAATTGGCCGAAACTTGGAATACTCAAGCCCATACTATGCAGACTCAATCCTGTGTTTAACGAAGGCAAAATGCACATGGGTAGGGGCAAATATACGGAACATGCGTATTATGGAAAGCTATAACCATTGTGCGTATCATTTTTTGCTCCAATAACATTAAACGCTTGTAACAACAGGCAGTTTATAAGCCCGTTAACGGTGCTTTTTAAGCAACACTCAAAAGGACCGTCACTTGCGTTGTATCAATGAATCTTTATTTTCTTCAAGTGTTCCATTGTACTACACCAGATAAACTGTAAGAAATTGGAGAGGGAGTTTAGGAATGTGCTGGATATCATGTTGCAAGACTTCGCTGGGTTTGCATGGTACTTATCCTGTAGATATGCTTAGGTTTGGAACATTACCTTAAACGAAAATGATGAGAAGTATGATATTCCTCCCATAAAGCAGATTTGCTCACATGATGCAGGAAAATTGAATTGGTTCAATTGGCCGAAACTTGGAATACTCAAGCCCATACTATGCAGACTCAATCCTGTGTTTAACGAAGGCAAAATGCACATGGGTAGGGGCAAATATACGGAACATGCGTATTATGGAAAGCTATAACCATTGTGCGTATCATTTTTTGCTCCAATAACATTAAACGCTTGTAACAACAGGCAGTTTATAAGCCCGTTAACGGTGCTTTTTAAGCAACACTCAAGGACCGTCACTTGCGTTGTATCAATGAATCTTTATTTTCTTCAAGTGTTCCATTGTACTACACCAGATAAACTGTAAGAAATTGGAGAGTGCGTTTTGGAGTGGGCGATGAGAAACGTCTGTCACTCAGGCTACCATCATCCATCAAAGACCAAAAATATAGAATTTCCTAACTCAACAAGTTTTTTTCTTGCGCAGCATTTCTGTGTTCAAAAATAGTCAATAAAATATAATCGATAACTTGTAAATAATATAGTTGCTCCGTTAAGGCACGAGGCATGGAGTTGTTAAATAGACACCACTTAATAACACAACGAGGTTGGTAAGCTACTCGGATTTTGTAAGGCTTGAACGATATCGTTTTAACTCTGATTAGAGGGAGGAGCTGGATTCCCATCTTACGGCTGGCATTGTATTTCACAGAGCATGTCGGCAGCAGAAAGGGCCGTGGAAGGTGAGATTCAAATTACACGACAATCATGTTCTTCTTACGTTATGTATGAGTCCACTCCATCAAATAAGTTATATCTACAATCAGTTATATCCAAGGCCTTTTCAACGACATGTCATCAATCGTGTATGCACCAAACAGCAGCAGCGCCATAGTGACCTCTGTTTTTTGAAACCCTGTCATAACCTAAGTTTTGATCTGCGTTATTCATTTTGTAATTTTTTTGTCTACAGTCTAAGAGTTAGGTTGTGTCCACACCGGTGTCGTTTCTATTTGAAAACGCAACTTTTTTATATTTTAGAGAGTTAAAAACAGCGATCGTGCAATCACATGAATGTCTTGTGCTTCTTTAAAATTATCTGGTTCGTGAACATTCAAATTTTCACGTGTATCCCAAACCAATTACGCATGCCCACACGTACTTTTAATTACTTGCTCAAACTTGTGCCTACCGTATAATCCCGGTTATGAGCCCTGCGCTAATTCAACGTTCAAAGTGTTTCGGGTGGGATTATGCATGGAACGGGCTTACATTCGGAGGTTTAAGGCGTTTTAAGCGCATAAATGACGTTCAAACATAACTCTTTTCATGCCTATAACTCAATACAGATGAGCAAAAAGCGGCGCGTGAGACCTGAAGGTCCGATAATCAAACGGTAATGATAGTTGATAGTCCGAAATATCGCGCCCGTTTGAACACGAACTATCATGAGCTATCATGGACTAATATAATGGACTGTCATCAACTATTTTTCGCTTTGAACATATTCAAACTTTCCATTATAGTCTATAATAGTCTTGACCGTTTGAACACGCGCATAACACATAATAGTTTTACGACCATTCAACTATTATGAACTATCATCATCTTCTAATCAGGCCTTGCAACCGTAACTGCGGCGAGAAATTTGCTTTTTATAAAATCCCAGTAATCTTTTATTTCAAATCCACAAGGTATTTAATAAATGTAGCTTATTCTATCATACGAGTCACACCAAGCTGCAGTTGACATTTTGGCGCGATAACTCAGAGCGACGCAATCAATAATAGAACAAATGCTAGCTTCTGCACGACACCGTATTGCTCAAAAAACAGACCGAGCGCGTGCCAAAGGGCAGAATTGCAAAGAAACACGTGTCCAATGTGAATAGGTCCTAATTTTTTGTTCGGCCTATGGTTACTTTGTTTTTCATAGGTCCCTAAATATCAACACAAACAGGAAGTTCACCAAGTCCATCCGGAAAAAAGTATCTTTCTGTGATTAGGAAGAGTTAGTTTATATCCACAGGAAAACAGAGTCTACACATGATCCAATTCAGTTCTTCTCGTGTTTCTTCTAAATCCAGCGATGGCTATTAAACAATGAAAGCCGGGAAGCATATTTCTGGAGATTTGACTGAGGGCCATTCGACGACTATGACACTATCTGAATATTTTGACAATTGGTTGGCGCGCTCAGCGCACTATTTACATAAACTGACGTCATGCAAGAGCTGTCATAATATTACTGCGGTTTGTCAAGAAATAAATTAAGCTGTTTGCAATCTGGCGCTCTCATTGTTTCAGAAACTACAGGCCCAAGTAGCACTGACAGTCTGCTGAAGTGCTACAAATTTGCGTAATTGACCCCGACGGCGTTTGAGCTGCGGACATAAACGTGTAACAAAAAAGTCGCCAGTAGTACTAGAACTCGTAACGCGGGACTATTGTAGGCGCTATACACTGTGCTTGTAATCATATACCGTTGTCCAATGTTTTTCTGTACGTTACAGTTTATTGTGATATATATTTGCAAAAAGTAAACATATGTAATCGGAGGTTTTCCATCAGATCTTGTGCACAGTGGGTCGCGTTTTTTACGCTGTAAATGTCATCTTCTCAAAAAGGGCTGAATATGAAAAATAAATCTATTTTCCCTTTTTCATTACACACAGGCTTTGGTCACACTACAAAGTTAAATCACAATTTAGCAGTGCTTAATCGCGATTTAGCCAAAATCTGTGTGTGACCGTAAAAACTGCCCAGTGGGAGACCGCACTGTTTAATGTTGTAAAGTGATATCGAAAGCGGCTTCGTTAAAAGAAATAACTCTCGTTCTAAATCATCTCAAAAGTACGATTTAAAAGGTGATTTATTTAACTCTTGTTCCATGAACCAATTGCACGCTTGATCGAATTGCCGACGTCAGCCCCCGTATGGATCGTAATCATGCATCACAACTCACTTTTATCAGTTCTCGCACTTTTTTCGCAACTTCTCTCAAGATGTCCAATCGACCTCCGTTTAACTTTAACGTTCCAGCAGATTCGGAAAGTACTATGATGTGCAAGCCAACAACGAGCCTTCTCCTCCGTTGTCTCTGGAGCATGAACATCCTGATTCTTTTCAGTCGTCTGGATCGGGCTTTCCATATTAATTTTTTTAGCAAAACAAGGCAAAGAGACCAATGATAACGTTTGCAAAGGCCATAGTTTTTACAGCTCCAAAGTTCAGATGCTGCCCGTTCAAAACGTGTTATTTCATTTATCTAATCGGATTAGGAAGTTAGCTGTCATGTTTGATACATTCAAGAGAGCACGAATGCCGCCTCTTCTAAATCACGATTTATCTTGCGGTTTCCTTAATCAAGATTTAGGGTGCAAAATCATGATTTAGCTTTTTAGTGTGACCACAGCCACAGTCACGCCCTTTTTATTTATCTTGTAATTCACCGAATTATTGGGCATCTATCTCTGAGGTGAGTTGTGAACCGCCACACCCAACAACACTTGGACATAATCATTTTTATGATACCTTGTAAGAACACAGCATTGCCCTAATTACAACATCACCAAGAATAGCTTAAGTTACATCTTCCAGTTAATACCATAACCACTGAGATCTTGTAATGGCGGTGCTCTTATGTTCATTCGTTTTACACGCTAAAACCCAGTGCGATGTTGCGTCGCGTTCTAGTGGAAATACTGAGTATTATTGCATAGCATTGAATACTTGTGTCACCAACGTGAAGCCCTATTTAAGACAACTCGCGGTTACGCCAGAGTGCGTCTCATCAGAAAAAAGAGCTTTGTTTGAAGAGGAAGCTTCACTGTGTTCCCAAAACACCGCGCGAGCTGGGCCTTAAGTTCCGCACACAAAAGAAATGCCAGCATCCACTCCATGGCAATCAAAAACACAAGCTAGATAGAGGCTTGAGTCTTCAGATGGTGAGATAAGTTAAAGCACGGTAGAATACCACCACTCTCAATGGCGCAAGTAAAATCAATACTTACTATTCTGCATAGTTAAACTAGCAGCGTGAGTTACTGCTTTGAGGAATGTACGAGCCAGTGAGAACGTTTTGTTTGTTTTTTCCTCGAAATGTAATCAAAGCTTTTTTGCTGAAATATTAATCATCGTCCACTTATTGTTTGTTTCTGACTCGGAAGCATATGTAAGACTTGTCGCAGTGAGCACCGCAACGCCATAGAGGATCAGCATATCGCCAAAAACACAGTTTCGCAAATACCAGAAGCAAAAAAATAGCAGAGCACGAAGAGGCTATGGAATCCAGAGAACAACCTGAGTGCATTGAGGAGCAGTTTCCACACGTTCGATGAGTGCATTTCCAAGAGAAGGTGCAACAGAGTGAGGTAAGGCTCAATGCAGTGCTGAATCTTCCTGAAAATCAAATCTTGGGGAGGAAGAGGGGCGAAGGACTTGTATAAATTGGTCAGTACTATATTCCTCTGGTTTTCAGCCAGCCTGTTTTAAAACTGTTTTTATGTGAATCTGGGCCATTAAAATGGAATGCTTAGCATCTTCAGTAATAATTCCTGCACTGTGAATTGGAACTTGATAGCTGACAGCTGTCAGATTGAAATACGTGATATTGGATCGTTGATGTTAGTCAACACGTGAATAGTAGAATGATATTTTTGATCTATTTATGATCTATTTATTTCTGCGGTCTAGCGAACTTAAATCAGAAGCCGGAATTCTCTCGTCATTCTCCCAAGAGTCAGAAGTAATGTGCTAGACCTCCCAGGAATGGGAACCAACGTCCCAAGTACACCACAAACTCCAGTACCTCAACAATTTCTTGAGAGGGACATCGGATGGCAAGGTCAGCCCTGTAAGATTCCAGTGCAAGTTTGATGTGCTCACCGCCTCATCTACGACACAAAGGTACCATAGACGTAAAGCCCAACAGGCCATCGACTTTGTTTTAGACGCAATCTTGCCCGGAAAAGCTACGTGGCTTATGCGAGAAATTGTTGAAAAATATCACCGCACGCTGGGGGCCGAAGGAGTCGTTGAGAGCACGTTAGCTTCCAGGATTATAGTTTTATAGGAAGAGGCCAGCTTGTGGTACACGAGGCAGCAAATGCTGTCAATTTTTGCCTGTGATTACTCCAAGACAGAACTAATGCAACTGATTCCTGGCCTTATCAAATAGAGGATCAATGAAGTCTTAGGAAGCATGCATTTAAAACTAAGCCTGCCAACCGCCAGATCCTCCAAACCTTCTTCGAACAAGGCTCGATGCGGTCAAGGTAGTGTCCCATGCGGTACCAAATTCAAGTGGTGAGGAAATTGAGATACCCAAAGTGGTCAGGACCAGCATCGTATCTCGCCTGGTTCAGCTCTACCTTAAATACTGCAAGTCAGGATTTGACTCCATGGGCCTGTCTACTCTCTTCAGCATTTTGAAGATATTTATCTAACAATGCGATTACGTTTTTATTATATATTGTATTTAGACCATCAGTAGTTCAGTAATTTAAATACCAGCTCGTTTCTGCTCTTACAGCGAGTCATGTCTCATTTAACCTCCAGGAGGAGCGACATGACATTTCTTAAAATAATGCGTCTTTTACAGACGTTTTCTTAATGCGTCGGTTTTAGTGTGCCACAATTGCTTAAGGCTTAAATAATTTCGAACATTATAATCCGAAATTGACACCATGATACTTTCGAACATAACCAGCCAGAGTCCCTTAGTAACCAGTGGAATGCGGCGGCCAAAATGGCTGCATTTTTCAGATGCCATCAACTACCTGCGACTCCTACTTTCGGCACACGGAGCGAT
Organism: Plumapathes pennacea; assembly: GCA_964036295.1. NCBI lineage: Eukaryota > Metazoa > Cnidaria > Anthozoa > Antipatharia > Myriopathidae > Plumapathes > Plumapathes pennacea. The sequence goes on along the minus strand of OZ038472.1, from coordinate 9,680,308 downwards.
AAAGGTGACAAAATGAAGACACGCATAACATCGTGAACTGACGTTTTTAAAATAAGAGTTTTCTTGCAAATAGGCTCAGTTTGCCGCGGTATCATGCCGCTAAAATTGCATTTGGGGCTTTGAAAACGTCCTTTGCCGAGGGTATACGGGTTTTATGACTTACATATGCGATTACTTGACACTCAGAGATAAATGCAAACAGTGCGACAGTTAACCCAGAACGCATTGAAGGATAATTCGATATTGCTCACAACGCGAAAATTTAGAAACAGAAGAGCTACAATGTTCCCGCAGAGCAATACAGACATCTGCATCGACTCAATTTAAAATAGCCACGAGCCGCCTTCTTGAGATAGATGCTTCAAGTTTTACAAAGCATATTATGAAAAGCAGAAGCTGAGAAACATATCAGTAACTGCGGGTTAAATGTCAAACGGAAGTGAACCATCAATCATAACCAGTAAACATCCAATCCTTCTTCATTTTTTCTGATTTATCAGAAGGAATTAACTGATTCCTAGCTTGAGAATACATCAAAAAACTCAAAACATCAATAAACTAATAGGGAATAAAACGGCAATACTGTTCCCTCATTTCACCATCCGGAGAAGAGACGAACGCCTAATTCCTGCCTTGGAAAAGGGTTTATCGTAGCATCTTGGCTTTTAGTTTCTTCCCTCTGCCACCAGAAGCACATCGGTGCACGTTGCGCGCCCTGTTCGCGCCATATTTCCACCGCGCCGCACGCCGTGTTTCAAAGGAAACGTTCAAGGCCATAAATGCGTTGGTCGAATTGCTCCAGCAATCTATTGATCAATAATTCTTCCGGAAGCTTTCCACTATGGAAACAGAGTCAAAACATCAAAGCTGTAAACTTCGTGGATCCTTTACTGGCGCGGTCTTCCCGGCTTATTGATTAATTTCCAATATACGATGTAAATGATATTACGAGACAACGATTAACTGACAAAAACCACAGAAGAGAGACAGTTTTAGTTTCAAATCTGATGACAGATTTGTAACTGGATTGTAATTCAAGAGTAACAGCCAAGGTCCCCAACCGTCAAAACTCCAAGCACCTTCTAGCTCCTTATGTTTTATACTCATCCTACAGTTAGACTAAGAATAACACACAGGAAAAAAATATTAATGTGACAAAGCACATTAAGATACAAACATAATACAGTAGTATGACAACAATCAAAGATGAGTATACAAGGCAGTAGTATGACAATAGTGAAAAATGAGTACAGGGTATCCTTATATTAAAGACTAAACTAGAGGATACCCCGTATTTACAACATACACCGCGCAGCAATCCCTTTTTATAGTGAAATCCCGATACAACGAGGTGCAAGGGACTGGGAAAATGAGTGCGTTATAACGGGGTTCCTTATAAACGAATCCGTTATAACAAATTTGTAGAAAATTATTCAATATGTTCGTTATACCATGGTGTGGCTAATAATTATTTTGTCCCTAAATTTAGTGTTCCGTTGCCGCTCAGCATTTGGTTTTCTTTGTATAATTGCTATCCGGATTTAAACGACTGAATACCGTTCGTGATTTAGTGTCATGAATGCTGCTAAATTATTTGTTTTGCGTTCATCTTCAGTCGCGCGTGATGACATTTATTCGTTAAATTGAGTTAGAATTTACGTTTGGGCTTCTTGATTATGTTCGTTATAACGGGATATTGTTATACTGGTATTTGTTATAACGGGATCCCACTGTACTCATTTTAATAGATCGATCAATTATAATTATTTGTCATTACATTGTATGTGGACGCAGCGCCCCAGAAGGCGTCGTTAGCCGGCTAGGTGTCGTTAGCCGGTCAGTACGCAAGCTAATGGAATGTGAGCAATTACGGCCTTACAAGATGCAACTCGTCTACTCAACCAACTTGTTAAGATAATATAATTGATTAAAATTTAATTTCTTTGTTCTGAAAACATTATTATAAGATAGATTTAAAAATAACCACTAAACAAAACCACAACAATGAAATATTATTAAAACTGTTCAATTAATCTAACTATTCAAAGACAATTCACCCACTGACAAACCTCGCTTTATAGAAAATGTTTGAGTTCTGTAGTGGAGACTGCAGGATTTGAAAAGCACGCATGAAAATAACAGCGATGTCTTTGATACGTTTTCTCTTTTGTGTCAGGACTGAATGATAAGGCGACGTGCAGCGTACAGATTCGACTGAAAGCCTCGAGACAATATTTAAAGGCAGCGTATAAAATCCATACCTCCAGAGAATCCCATTGTGCCGACCACTGCAGCTTGTACATGTTGAGTAACGCTGAGGCAGCGTATCGTGGAGCCTGTTTACACGAACATAATATGACGTGCGACCGCTGTGAAGATCTAAAGAGTGCCATATCAGACGTGCAGTTTGTCTTGGCCTCTTCATTAAGGTCATCGTCTTACCATCGTGCTTATCGTCGCTTTAGCTGCTTGATAACTTTTATTTCCCTTTTTATATAAACAAGCTAACCAAGAAACAAAAAGGTTATAACGAGTCTTGCTTTCTTCTATTCAAGGGCGAAGAAAGTGTGAAGAGCAACAACATGACGTTGACAGTGCAGTCACTAAACTTGAAGACTGGAAGTCACATATCCTGAGGGTAGCTGATCAAGATACCGCTAAGAGAGCAATAATTGGCAGTCTATCGGAAAATCAAGTACTCCTGATAATGAACGGGCTATAAAGTTTCTGCCTACCAGCTTCAAAGAAACGCAGAGACTGGTTCGGGAAGAAAGGAGAGCCCTGGTACGTGTCCGTCGACATCACCAAAGAGAGGAATGGTGAATTTGAGGTATTTTATGTCCTACTGAGAGCTTTCATAGCCGTGTGGCATTATCTTCATTCAGATAACCTTCATTCGCTACGTATGACGTTTTTGTGCTACAAATTTTGACTAATATAGATATAAAGTTATGGAAAAACTTCACCGAAAGTAGGCCGTTTAAACTCTTTTTCTCTTCCTTTCTAGACAAGGACCTACATCCACCTCATTAATTAGTGTACCCAAAACTGGTTTTTGATGGCACCGGTTATTGAACACACACTCAAAACGCTGAAAGTATTAAAACCTCCACTAGCTGAAGCCTTCCTTAGCTCTGACAATGCAAGGTGTTACCACCCTGCATTCCTGTTGTTGTCCCTTCCTTGTCTCGGACAGTGTGCTGGTCTTAACAGAATGATACGGCTTCAGCGAGCCGCAGGTGGGAAAAATATCTGCGACTGTCGCACTGCTGTCTTTTAGAGCCATATGAGGCGCCACATCACCGAAGGTCACGATGTAGAAACTACCAGTGACATGAAAGCTGACATAGAATCATACGGGGGAGTGAAGGGCTGCTATGCGGCGGTGTGTAAAGTCTAAAAGGTTTCACACACAACGAAGAAGCACAAGATTATGGGGATCCAGGTCCTAATCAACTTTTCATACGAGGCTGCTGGGCTGAGAGCCTGGCGTGCATATAACGATGGGCCTGGAAAATTGTTCTCTTCAATACAACTGGCGAAATTTGGCACTCCTGAAGGCCCAACGAATCTCATCACTCTCCAGCCATTCAGCAGCCCAAGTGTAACAGTTGGTGCTTCCAGGGCGAGTACAAGGCCGTCAAGACCCGCTACTTGTCATCAGCCTACCTAACCATTGCCCCAACATCCTTTCATGCCATACCAAGGAACAGAAGACGTCTACTTTGCATGCCCAGGGGAAGGATGTATAAATGTCTACTAGTCATGCAGACGTCTCCAGAAACAACTTGACGTTGGAAAACGTCTAGTCAAGCCGGAACGGGAGTCAGCATACGAGGAGATGAAAGGAAAGTGGACAAGATGCAACTCGTCTACTCAACCAACTTGTTAAGATAGTATAATTGATTAACATTTAATTTCTTTGTTCTAAAAACATTATTATAAGATAGATTAAAAAATAACCACTAAACAAAACCACAACAATGGAATATTATTAAAACTCTTCAATTAATCTAACTACTCAAAAACAATTCACCCACTGACAAAACCTCGCTTTATAGAAAATGTTTGAGTTCTATAGCGGAGACTGCGGGATTTGAAAAGCACGCATGAAAATAACAGCGATGTCTTTGATGTCATTGATACGTTTTCTCTTTTGTGTCAGGACTGAATGATAAGGCGACGTGCAGCGTACAGATTCGCCTGAAAGCCTCGAGACAATATTTAAAGGCAGCGTATAAAATCCATACCTCCAGAGAATCCCATTGTGCCGACCACTGCAGCTTGTACATGTTGAGTAACGTTGAGGCAGCGTATCATGAGCCTGTTTGCACGAACATAATATGACGTGTGACTGCTGTGAAGATCTAAAGAGTGCCATATCAGACGTGCAGTTTGTCTTGGCCTCTTCATTAAGGTCATCGTCTTACCATCGTGCTTATCGTCGCTTTAGCTGCTCGATAACTTTTATTTCCCTTTTTATATAAACAAGCTAACCAAGAAACAAAAAGGTTATAACGAGTCTTGCTTTCTTCTATTCAAGTAACGAAGAAAGCGTGAAGAGCTACAACATGACGTTCAGAGTGCAGTCATTAAACTTGAAGACTGGAAGTCACATATCCTTAGGGTAGCTGATCAAGATACCGCTAAGAGAGCAATAATTGGCAGTCTATCGGAAAATCAAGTACTCCTGATAATGGAATGGGCTATAAAGTTTCTGCCTACCAGCTTCAAAGAAACGCAGAGACTGGTTCGGGAAGAAAGGAGAGCCCTGGCACGTGTCCGTCGCCATCACCAAAGAGAAGAATGGTGAATTTGAGGTATTTTATGTCCTACTGAGAGCTTTCATAGCCGTGTGGTATTATCTTCATTCAGATAACCTTCAATCGTTACGTATAACGTTTTTGTGCCACAAATTTTGACTAATATAGATATAAAGTTATGGAAAAACTTCACCGAAAATAGGCCGTTTAAATTCTTTTTCTCTTTCTTCCTAGACAAGGACCTACATCCACCTCATTAATCAGTGTACCCAAAACTGGTTTTTGATGGCACCGATTATTGAACACACACTCAAAACGCTGAAAGTATTAAAACCTCCACTAACTGAAGCCTTCCTTAGCTCTGACAATGCAAGGTGTTACCACCCTGCATTCCTGTTGTTGTCCCTTCCTTGTCTCGGACAGTGTGCTGGTCTTAACATAGAATGATACGGCTTCAGCGAGCCGCAGGTGGGAAAAATATCTACGACTGTCGCACTGCTGTCTTTTAGAGCCATATGAGGCGCCACATCACCGAAGGTCACGATGTAGAAACTACCAGTGACATGAAAGCTTCCATAGTATCGTACGGGGGAGTGAATAGCTTTTGTGCGGCGGTGTGTAAAGTCTACAAGGTTTCACACACAACGAAGAAGCGCAAGATGATGGGGACCCAGGTCCTAATCAACTTTTCATACGAGGCTGCTGGGCTGACAGCCTGGCGTGCATATAACGATGGGCCTGGAAAGTTGTTCTCTTAAGTACAACTGGCGAAATTTGGCACTCCTGAAGGCCCAACGAATCTCATCACTCTCCAGCCATTCAGCAGCCCAAGTGTGACAGTTGGTGCTTTCAGGGCGAGTACAAGGCCGTCAAGACCCGCTACTTGTCATCAGCCTACCTAACCATTGCCCCAACATCCTTCCATGCCATACCAAGGAACAGAAGACGTCAATTTTGCATGCCCAGGGGAAGGATGTATAAATGTCTACTAGTCATGCAGACGTCTCCAGAAACAACTTGACGTTGGAAAACGTCTAGTCAAGCCGGAACGGGAGTCAGCATACGAGGAGATGAAAGGAAAGTGGACGGAGGCCTGTATGTCTGTAGGGGGCGAGTATGTCAAGAGCGAGTCTTCGACCTTCTCATCCACTGCACAAGAGCCGGAAGAGAAAGTGCCCGTCATAGAAATGGGATGGTCACTTAAAAAGATGCGAAAGTCACTATCGCTATTGCTATTAACAGCGCGAAAATATAGAAAGAGAAATGCTACGATGTTCCCGCAGAGCAATACTGACATCTGCGTCGGCTCATTTTAAAATAGCCGTGCGTCGCCTTTTTGAGATAGATACTTCACGTTTTCCCAAGCGTATTATGAAACGAACAAAACTGGGTTGCCAGTGAGCTCGTTGGGTGGGGTCGAGACCAGAAGAAACTAAAATGGAAAGTATGGACAAGAGCGAAACTCCCAAAAGAGACTTTCAGTTTCTCACCAGAAAAATATCACATAGTATAGATAACTTGACTTTTCATCCATTGCTCAAATAAAACCTACTGGTATAAATTGTCATTGCAACACTCATACACTTGCTTCTTAAAGGTTGAGCGACTCTGCATTCTGAGCTTTGGAGTGAAAAGTTAGCCATTAAGAAAGGACTAATGTATGACTTATGTTTTCATGCACAGTCGATTTTGACAGTTTGACTTTGAAGACTTATTTGTAATCAGGCCACGATAAGCTAGCCTTCGCTTCAATACTTATGTTTTTTTACTAAATGCGTTTCTTCTATGAGGCTTTCGAGTATTCGCGCTCTCTAACAAATATAAATTGAAAGCGAAGAATGTAACATGAGACTTGTTTACAATATTATTGCGGTTTTGTTCACAGCGTGTTCAGTCATTTGTGACTAACAAACTCAATGTTCAGGACTATTTCGGTGTATTTACTCGCGGCTGCGGCGAGCTTAAAATGGAGTTTGTTTGTTTTCGTTTTTAACTCAAGGATATGCGTGGCATATCTGGGAGTCATTGGTGTCTACAATCTGTCGCTCACTCACTCACTCGGTGTGTTAGCTTTTTGCCGCGGTTCCTAAGTCAGTGCGTGTCTCACCATGGCCGTGAGACGGCTGAATGTTTGTCAAATTCTGCTATGAGCTGCCGCCAAGTTTAACAGAGCCTCAACAAAAACTGTGATTAACACTGCCACAGCTGTAGCTGCACTCATCCGGAGCTCTAATCGCAGTAAAAGCAGTTAGCAACTGTAAACGATATCATCTTCCGGCGTAACCTTTGCCCTGATCAATGAGATGAATAGCAGTGCTTTGATGTCGGGCCAATGTTAGCGTACACTGTATATCTAAGCTATGTCGCCGCCAAGCTCGCCTCGTTGCCTATAGCCTTTCGAAAGTTCTGATTCGGATTCCCTAAAGTTTGATTATACGATTGGCAGGCCATATTTGTCGCACTTGTGCCAGTTAAAGCCTTGACCGCCCGATCACGTTCATCACACAAGTCGCATTACCTCCATATACAGATTTCAATGCAAAAATTTATGAAAGTCAACCTTTTTCCGAATAGATGTGTTGTACGTCGCCTGGCCAAGAAATACGCACAGTGATCCAGCCGGCTGCTTCTTTTCTACGGCTTCCGAGTGCCACGAATCATAAAACTAAAACTAAACAATGATATAAAATCCGATTCCTGATTCATTTGTTTACCGCCTTTGCGGTCAAGGTATTCGTTGCACATATACTTATTTCATTTTGAAAGACATGGAACTTCGACATCAAAAATTTGAAGGAAAGCTCTGTGTGCCCAAAGTTCGTCGGGACTAAGTAATTAGCGGCGACAGAGTTAATTGCAATCCTGTAGCGGTAGCCATTAAATATAATCGAATCCATCAAACGTTTGTTTACGGCTATGACGTTGAACTTAAGAACGCAAGCCAAAATCGTTCCCTAAAACCTAGTTTATCCGTGCATGTTCTACAGAGCCAAACGGTGTTGAGTTTGGATGGCATACAGATAACTTTATGCATAACCATTAACGGATGATTCAATCGACTATATCTCAAGTTGTTCGCGAAGTCACCTTACTTCATCACATATCACGTGGCAATGTGAACCAATCACCGTGTGCTGATTCGTAACCCAGAAAAAAAATAAAAATAATATGACGAAGATGAAGACACGGTCTCCAATCGCTCGTCAGGGTTACGCCCCAACGAGCAATAAGCTGCAGCAGTAACTGCATGCTAAATGTTTAACGGAACTGAACCAACAATCCTAACCAGTAAACCTCCAATGCTTTTTCATTGTGCTGATTTATCAGAATGACATGAACTGATTCCCAGCTTGAGATTCGCTAACAGCAAAAACAGTACAACAATTCTAACCAGTGAACCTCCAATGCGCGTAAATTGTCCTCACTTATCAGAATGAATTGATTCCCAGGTTGAAGTTCACTAACAGCAAAAACTCAGTACATCAGTAAACTAATAGGGAATAAAACGGCAATACTGTTCCCTCATTTCACCATCCGGAAAAGAGACGAACGCCTAATTCCTGCCTTGGTAAAGGGTTTATCGCAGCATTTTAGCTTTTAGTTTCTTCCCTCCGCCGTCTGAAGCACATCGATGCAAATTGCGCGCCCCGTTCGCGCGATATTTCCACCGCGCCGCACGCCGTATTTTAAAGAAACGTTCAAGACCATAAATACGTTGGTCGAAGTGGTCCAGCGATCTATCCATCAATAATTGTTCCGAAAACTTTCCAATATAAAAACAGGGTCTGAACATCAAAGCTGTAAACTTCGTAGATCCTATACTGGCGCGGTCTTCCCGGCTCATTGATTAGTTCGCAATATACGAGATAAATGATATTACGAGAGAACGAGTGATTGACAGAAACCACCGGAGATAGACAGTTTTAGTTTCAGATCTGAAGAGAGATTTGTAATTGGACTGTACTTTAAGAGTAGTAACCAAGGTCCCCAACCGTGAAAACTGCTAACACCCTTTAACTCCTTATGTTTAATACTCATCCTACAGTTACAATACAGTAGTATGACAATAATGAAAAATCAGTACAGGGTATCCTTATATTAAACACTAATCTAGAGGATATCCCGTAATTACAACATACACCGCGCAGTGATCCCTTTTTATAGTGAAACCCCGATACAACGAGGTGCAAGAGAATGGGAAAATGAGTTATTTATAACGGGGGCTCCTTATTAACGAATCCGTCGTAACTAATTTGTAGAAAATCACAGGGGTAATTGTGGGCCCTGAAACGCTCACACGCTTACTTAAGCACGCGCTCTAGGTATCTTGGGCAAAACGTATCCATGGAAACTGAGCATTACGTATGGGCATTTGAGCCGTGACTGGCGGTAAATTTAGATATTTGAGAACAACCATCTTGTTGACGAAGATTTGCCCTTGAAAATTATATATTACATGGGTGGTTTCACCGGGCTTTTGCCTATTTAAACCGGCATGATAGGCGAGTCACATTTCAGTATATTTTGCGCTCTTTCCTTTCACATTGCTCTATCTTTTCTTTGCTTATAGAACGTAATTTTAAAAGCTGAAACAATAGCAATGTTGTTCAACCTTTTGAGTAATCATGTACTAAATTTTGTCCCATTTTCATGCTAAAATAGGCATTTTGAACCAAGGAGAGTTGGAGCCACCCAGCTCAGAGGTTGACAGCGCCCATCACGTACATGTACGAAGAGGTCGATTTAATATCGGAGCCTTTGCTCGGGCGAAGAAGGTCGCAAAGGAAGAATTAACTCATGTGGCTGTAAAAAACTCGGAAGAGATACGAACTCTGAAGGATCATTATTAAGATCTTGTGAAGGAGATAGAGACCATAAAACATAAGGTATGTTACTTGAAATACAATATTCGCAAAGACCCCACGCCCAAGTAATCGATTATGTATGACATTGCTTAGAGCTCTTATGTACTGTATGCTTTCACCATACATCTTAATATTATATAATGTAACAAGACTGGTGTTGCCAGTGAGCTCATTGGGTAGGGTCGAGATCAGAAGAAACTAAAATGGAAAGTAGGGACAAGGGCAAAACTCCCAAAAGAGACTTTCAGTTTCTCATCAGAAAAATATCACACAGTATCGGATAACTTGACTTTTCGCACCTTGCTCAAATGAAACCTATTGGTATAAATTGTCAATACAACACTCATACACTTGCTTCTTAAAGGTTGAGCGACTGCATTTTGACCTTTAGAGTGAAAAAGTTAGCCAGCAAGAAAAGAGTAATGCGTGACTTGTCTTTTCATGCACAGTCAATTTTGAAAGTTGGACTTTGAAGACTTATTTGTAATCAGAGCTCACGATAAGCTAGCCTTCGCTTCAATACTTATGTATTCTTTTTACTGAATGCGTTTCTTCTACGAGGCTTTCAAGTATTCGCGCTCTGTAACAAATATAAATTGAAAGCGAGGAATGTAACATAAGACTTGTTTACAATATTTTATATTCACTGCGTGTTCAGTCATTTGTGACTAACAAAATCAATGTTCAGGACCAATTCGGTGTATTTGCTCGCGGCTGCGGCAAGCTTAAAAACGAAGTTTCTTTGCTTAGTTTCGTTTTCTTTTTCTGGGTCGAGAATCAGCACACGGTGATTGATTCATATTACCACGTGATATGCCATGAAGTAAATTGACTTCGCGAAACAATTCGAGATGTTACCAACCGAATTGCTCGTTACTTGTGTGTTAAAGTTAACTGTGGAACATGCACGGATAAACTGGATTTTAGGGAGTGATTTTGGCTTAAATTCTTAAATTCACCGCGGAAGCTTTGAGAATAGCCGTAAACAAATGTTTGATGGATACCTCTACGGGATTGCAAATTTCTCTATCGCCGCTAATTATTTAGTCCTGACGAAACTTTCTGTGATGACACGAAATACTTCTGGGAAGACACCAGGCCGAAAACGAAAACCAAAGCAATGATGAGCTTTAGCCGTAAAACGATGACTCTTTTGCTTTACACTGTACATGACATCTGTTGTCTCATAAAATGCTTCTGCTTATCGTACATTGCCTGTTAAAATGTTTCTTTCATTCGATCAAGTAGCCTTTGTTTCGCTGTGGTAAATGTATACAAGAAATAAACTAGACTGGCGTTGCCAGTGAGCTCGCGGCGTTAGTTGGGTCGAGAGCACAATAAACTAAAATGGAAAGCAAGGACAAGAGCGGAACTTCCGGGAGGCTTCCAGTTTCCCACCAGAAATATATCACCCAGTATAGAGAACTTGGCTTTTGACACCTTGCTTAAATGAAACCTGATTAAACTATAAATTTATCATTACAACACTCATACACTTGCTTCTTAAAGATTGAGCGACTCTACATTTTGAGCTTAGAAGCGAAACGGTTACCCACAGAGTAAATCTGAGTAATGCGTGACTTGTCTTTTTATGAATCAATTTTGACAGTTTGACTTCGAACACTTAATTCTAATCAGAGGCCATCATTATTCCAGGCTTCGCTTCAATACTAGTCTGTCTTGTTTTTTAACTGAATGCGTTTCACTTCTATCAGGCTTTCGAGTATTTGTGCTTTGTAACAAATATAAAATTGAAAGCGAGGAATGTAACACGAACCCAACACGAGACTTGTTTACAATATTATTGCGGTTTTGTTCACAGCGTGTTCAGTCCATTTGTGACTGCAAACTCAATGCTCAGGAGTATTTCGGTGTATTTTTCATTTAGAGTATACACACAGGGCAGCCCAGGCTCCGGGGGTCTGTCTGTCTGTCACACAGTGATATGTGATACCTTTGTTATTACGAAAGAACATGACCTTTGGCAATTATAAAGAAATGTATGGGGATTTTGGTCGTTCGCCGAACGGCGGTCTTCGGCAACGGTTGAACTTGAAAACTGGCTAAATATGTTTAGTTGCGCGTTATCTTACCTCTCGCCGAACGTCAGCTTGCTGCGCTAGCTGGAACCGGTAAAAATTTCGGGGCGAAATTCTGACATCTCTTCTTATGCACAATCGAATTCGACTCTTATTTCTAATCACAATCACGGCCACGATCAATCCAGCCTTCGCTTCAGTACTTGTGTGTTTTCTTGTATTAACTGAATGCGTTTCTTCTATCAGGCTTTTGAGTATTCGTGCTTTGTAACAAATATAAAATTGAAAGCGAGGAATGTAACACGAATTATGTTAAAAATATTATTGCGGTTTTGTTCACAGTGTGTTCACAGTGTGTTCAGTCCATTTCTGACTGCAAACTTAATACTCAGGACTATTTCGGTGTATTTTTCATTTCTGGTATAAAATAACCATTGCGAAACAAAGGCTACATGATCGAATGAAAGAAACATTTCAATAGGCAATGTATACGATAAGCAGAAGAATTTTATGAGGCAACAGATGTCATGTACAGAGTGAAGCATAAATCGCCATTGTTTTGCGGCTAAAGCGCATCGTAGCTTTGGTTTCCGTTTTCGGCTTGTTTTCTTCCCAGAAGTATTTCGTGTCGCCACAGAACGTCAATTACGTCATTGCATATCACGTGATAATCTGAACCAATCACCGTATGCTGATTCTTGACCGACAAAAAAAAAATAATAATAAAAATAAAAATTTGCGTTTTTAAGCTCGCGTTGGGCCCCAGGCCCCCGCGAGCAAAAATACACCGAAATAGTCCCTAAGGATTGACTTTGCAGTCACAAATGGACTGATGAACAAAACCATAATAATATTGTAAACAAGTCTAGTGTTACATTCCTCGCTTTCAATTTTATATTTGTTACAGAGCACGAATACTCGAAAGCCTGACAGAAGAAACGTATTCAGTTAAAAAAAAAACAGTATTGAAGCGAGGGCTGGATTAATCGCGGCCTCTGTTTAGAAACAAGGCAGGTCCGTGGCCAGTGCGCTTGTGGCTTCATTAGTACAATGCATAGAGACACGCGGGGTCCAGGGAGAGGAACTTTTGTTGTGCGTTTATATGCAAAAGATATTATAGCCGAATCAGTTTTTACACATGACGGATCCAAGAGCTCCCTTTATTTTTCTTGCCCTCTTTTCTTCTAATTTCGGTCAAACAGATATTTACGAAAAAGTGTTTTATAATAATTGAGAGAAAACAATTATCGAAGGCCCCGTAGTAATATTCTTCGATTGCAACAACCCAGTCTTCATAGCTCCCGACTCATGCCGGGTAGGATGTTTCATACGGAATAATATTTTCAACTAGACTGGCCTTGCCAGTGAGCTCGCGGCGTGAGTTGGGTCGAGACCAGAATATAAAATGGAAAGTAGGGGACAAGAGCGGAACTCCCAAGAGAGACTTCCAATTTCTCACCATAAAAATATCACACAGTATAGAGAACTTGGCTTTTGACACCTTGCTCTTTTGACACCTTGATTAAACTAAAAATTATTATTACAACACTCATACACTTGCTTCTTAAAGGTTGAGCGACCCTGCATCTTGAGAATGCGTGACATATCTTTTTATGCACAATCGATTTTGACAGTTTGACCTTGACTCATATTTCTAATCAGAGGCCACGATTAATCCAGCCTTCGCTTCACTACTTATGTGTTTTTTTTTCTTAACTCAATACGTTTCTTCTATCAGGCTTTCGAGTATTCGTGCTCTGTAACAAATATAAAATTGACAGCGAGGAATGTCACACGAGAGATGTTTACAATATTATTGCGCTTTTGTTCACAGTGTGTTCAGTCCATTTGTGACTGCAAACTCAATCCTCAGAATTTTTTCGGTGTATTTTTCATTTCTGGTATTTAATGAACATTGCGAAACAAAGACTACATGATCGAATGAAAGAAACACTTCAACAGGCAATGTACGATACGCAGAAGAATTTTATGAGGCAACAGATGTCATGTACAGAGTAAGGCATAAAGCGTCATTGTTTTACGGCTAAAGCTCACCGTAGCTTTGGTTTCTGTTTTCGCCCTGTTATCTTCCCAAAAGTATTTCGTGTCGCCACAGAAAGTTTCGTCGGGACTAAATACTTATCGGCGACAGAGATATTTGCAATACCCCAGAAGTACCATCAAACATATTTGTTTACGGCTATTCTCAAAGCTTGTGCGGTGAACGCGAGCCAAAATCTTTTCCTAAAATCCAGTTTATCCATGCCTATTCCACAAAGCCAAATGGCGTTGAATTTGAATGGGATGCAGTTTACGTTTTCGCTTCACTACTTATATGTTTTCTTTTATTAACTCAATACGTTTCTTTCTATCAGGCTTTCGAGTATTCGTGCTCTGTAACAAATATAAAATTGACAGCGAGGAATGTCACACGAGAGATGTTTACAATATTATTGCGCTTTTGTTCACAGTGTGTTCAGTCCATTTGTGACTGCAAACTCAATCCTCAGAATTATTTCGGTGTATTTTTCATTTCTGGTATTCACTGACCATTGCGAAACAAAGGCTACATGATCGAATGAAAGAAACACTTCAACAGGCAATGTACGATACGCAGAAGAATTTTATGAGGCAACAGATGTCATGTACAGAGTAAAGCATAAAGCGTCATTGTTTTACGGCTAAAGCTCACCGTAGCTTTGGTTTCTGCTTTCGCCCTGTTATCTTCCCAAAAGTATTTCGTGTCGCCACAGAAAGTTTCGTCGGGACTAAATATTTATCGGCGACAGCGGTACCATCAAATATTTGTTTACGGCTATTCTCAAAGCTTCCGCGGTGAACGCGAGCCAAAATCGTTCCAGAGCCAAATGGTGTTGAGTTTGGATGGGATGCAGTTAACTTTTACACACAAGTAACGAGCAATTCACTGGCCACATCTCGAGTTGTTTAGCGAAGTCAATTACGTCATCGCCCAGCACGTGATAATATGAACCAATCACCGTGTGCTGATCCTCGACCCACAAAAAGGAAAAAAAAATAAATAAAAATCTCCATTTTTAAGCTCTCGTGGGCCCCAGGCCCCCGCGAGCAATGAGTGATTTGCTTTTGCCTTGAGTGATTGTTTTTGCCAGGAGCATTTTGAACTTGCTTTCCGATGCACGTGACAGTACTGGTGTGACGCTTGCTATATAACCTGGCAACTTTGTTAAGTGAATTTTCAAGCTGACATGTTTTGTGGAGGAACTGTGTTGTCATTTTGTAATGGGATTGACTGGGGAATACCCGACATCTTAAGTAGCTGTAAGACAGCAGTAAGACAGCGTACTGAAAACGAAGACCTATAACCCCGGAAAACGAAAAAGTTACGCATCCTACATGTACAAGTCTGATCACTAATATGTTCAAGACTGCTATGCATTAAGCTTTAACGAAAAAAATTCTGGGTCGATACGAAATTAATCTCTATCGGAAGCTGCAGACATTTGAATACCGTGACAAAGAACAAAAACAAAGGCGTGCATCACGCATGTGGAGCGAACATTAGGCTCGGATAGTCGGATATCAACCTTGAGCTTTTGAAGACTTTGAGGTATTCAGTGACAAATATTCTAGATGTAATCGCCTGCCGGTCTTCCCTGCTTTTGTTAAAGCGGCGTGAGTGAAAGCTAAGTAGCTGATGATTCGGGATTCCCCGTTCTATGATATTATGCTCGTGACATTTCATTGACAGATCTTGTATCTTAATCTCGCGTGATATTTGCCTCAAACCTATTAGTAATTCAGTATCCTCAGACAATAAACAAAGAACCTTTACTTCACACAAAACGAAGTTAAACGCCGACTGTTCGTATACACCGCGCGTTACACAAAGCCCCTGAGTTTCCGACAAAGGGAGACGCTCTGCCCGCAGGGAAAAGTTCAAGTTTTATCAAGTTTCGACACGTCTTCTACTTCTTATTCGATGTTCTTTCACACAAATATTGCTCAGAACACAGATACATTGGTTGAAGCGGTATCTATAATTGAGCATTTGCAAAAACACAACCCTTCGTACTTTACGGGGGTCCCGCTGGTAACACATCAAGCATTTGTGTATGGCTATTTTCAAATCTTCGAACGCTTAAAAACAATGCAAGCCAAAATCGTTCTTAAAGTATGGCTTCCGTGCATCCAGAAAGCCAACCGATGTTCAGTTCGGATGGGATACAGGCTAACTTTAACACAATTCAATTTCAGTCTCTTGCTTCAATCGCCGACATCTCAAGTCGCTCGCGAGGAAAGTCAATTGCATAACGTCATCGCAAATCACGTGATAATGCAAACCAATCACTGTGTGCTGATTCGTAACCCAGAAAAAAAAACACGCTTCATTTTAAAGCTTTTGTTAACCACAAACAACAAGTGTTCGAAGTCAAACTGTCAAAATTGACTGTGCACGAAAGTCAGAGTCAGACATTGCTCAGCTTTTCTTGCTTGTAATCCCTCAACCTTTAAGAAGCAATTGCGTGAGTATTGTATTGATAACTTATACTTTATTCAGGTTTCATTTGAGGGAGATGTCAAAAGCCAAGTTCTTTATACTGTGTAATATTTTTCTGCTGAGAAACTGGAATTTTCTCTTGGCAGTTCCGCTCTTGTCCCTACTGTCTATTTAGTTTATTCTGGTCTCGACCCAACTAATACCGTGAGCTCACTGACAACGCCAGTCTGATTTTCATTTCTAGTATACAATTACTACTGCGAAACAAAGGCTACTTAATCGAATGGAAGAAACATTTCAACATGCACTGTACGATAAGCCGATCAAGCATTTTGACAACTGTCGCGCTCACGTGCAGCATAATACATATAATATATTCACAGAGAGGCATTGGTGGAGTCTTAAGTCGTGAGAATGAATAATTTCGTCACAAAAACGGATATACTTTCGGCGAAAAAACTTTACAAAACAGCTACAGTATGTACGACAACAGAACAGATGTCATGTATAGTGTAAGGCACAAATCATCACTCTTTACGGTTAAAGTTCGTCATGGCTTTGGTGTTTCGTTTTCGGCCTGGTATCTTCCCAAAAGTATTTCGTGTCGCCACAGAAAGTTCGTCGGGACTAAATAATTAGTGGCGACAGAGTTATTTGCAATCCTGTAGCGGTAGCCATTAAATATAATCGAATCAATCAAACATTTGTTTACGGCTATAACGGTGAGCTTAAGAACGCAAGCCAAAATCGTTCTCTAAAATCTAGTTTATTCGTGCATGTTCCACAGAGGCAAAAGGTATGGAGTTTGAATGGCTTACAGATAACTTTATACACAAGCATTAACGTACAATTCAATTGACTAGATTTCAAGTTATTCGCGAAGTCACCTCACGTCATCATATATCATGTGGCAATGTGAACCAGCCCCCGTGTGCTGATTCGTAACCCAGAAAAAAATATGACGAAGATAAAGACACGGTCTCCAATCCTAAGCTCGTCGGGGCACACGAGCACTTAAAGGCAGATGACACTATATTAGCATTTACATGATATTGGCATGTGTCCCATTCCAGGGGATACTCATCATAATTTTGGGTGGAGGTATGCTGCCTGAACATGAAAACCCCTTACCCAATTTCAGACCAAAACATCTGAATTACTATACCCTATTTCAGACCTGACTCCAAAATGTATACTCTATTTCAAGCCCGACTCTGAAAAGCATACCCTATTATGTTCTTCTGAGAGTATTCATAACAGTGTGGCATTATCTTCATTCAGATAACCTTCATTTGCTTCGTATGGCATTTATCTGCCACAAATTTTGACTAATATAGATATAAAGTTATGGAAAACTTTCACCGAAAATAGGCCGTTTAAACTCTCTTTCTCTTTCTAGACAAGGACCTACATCCACCTCTCCTGAGTGTACCCAAATCTGTTTGTGGTGGCACCGATTATTAACCACACACTCAAAGCGCTGAAATTGTTGAAACTTCAGCTAACTGAAGCCTTCCTTAACTCTGACAATGGAAGGTTTTAACACCGTGCATTCCTGTTGTTGTCCCTTCCTTGTCTCAGACATTGTGCTGGTATCAACATAGAAAGGTACGACTTCAGCAAGCCGCAGGTGGGAAAAATATCTGCGACTGTCGCACTGCTGTCTTTTAGAGCCATATGAGACGCGACATCAGCGAAGGTCACGATGTAGAAACTACCAGTGACATGAAAGCTTCCATAGAATCGTACGGGGGAGTGAATAGCTTTTGTGCGGCGGTGTGTAAAGTCTACAAGGTTTCACACACAACACTTTTCATACGAGGTTGCTGGGCTGAGAGGCTGGTGTGCATATAACGATGGGCCTGGAAAGTTGTTTTCTTCAGTACAACTGGCGAAATTTGGCACTCCTGAAGGCCCAACGAATCTCATCACTCAGCCATTCAGCAGCTCAAGTGTGACAGTTGGTGCTTTCAGGGCGAGTACAGGGCCGTCAAGACCCGCTACTTGTCATCAGCCTACCTAATCATTGCCCCAAGATCCTTCTATGCCATACCAAGGAACAGAAGACGTTTAATTTGCATGCCCAGGGGAAGGATGTATAAAGGTGTACCAGTCGTACAGCAGTCCCCAGAAGCAGCTCTAGTCAAGCCGGAACGGGAGTCAGCATACGAGGAGATAAAAGGAATCTGGACGGAGGCCTGTATGTCTGTAGGGGGCGAGTATGTTCAGAGCGAGTCTTCGACCTCGTCATCTACCGCACAAGAGCCGGAAGAGAAATCGACAATCATATAAGTGGGATTGTCACTTAAAAGGACGAGAAAGTCGGCCCATTTCTCTGACAGTGTAAGCGGTTACTTGAGGGAAGTTTTTATCCATGGAAAGGAGACTGGAAAAAAGGCCAACTCCGCAGACGTGGCTACTAGGATCAAGGGTGCTACAAAACAAGGAATGTGCAAAGTTGTTCTCAAAAGCTGAGGGCCTTAGTACCGAAAAGTTTGCATGTTTTTTTTTTCGGCCGGCTCTCCGCGCTTAATAAAAGTAACCGTCTCTCACAGAGCACGACAGAGGTGGCGCCAGCAGCAGAGGACGAGGAAGACGTGCCTTGCGTAGCAGAAACGGACACCGTCAGGACAAGAAGACGAATAAGACGCGATCTAGAACTCTAGTAATTCCCGTTTCTTTATTTAAGCGAACGCTTAAAATTATGATTAGTTCTATTCAAAATCATTTACAGTCATGAACGTATAAATCTCCCATGCATTTACCCCTTCTGCGCGCACATTGTCGCGAACGAACGTTAGAAAGATTGTCACTCGGGGAGGGGTGGTGGGGATTCAAATTTACATCAACGGTTTTTTTCTGGTCCATGCATAAATGTCCGATGATCTAGGAGGCGACGATTCCAAGCTTTCCCTGGCATTTTTGCATAGAGAAATGGCGTTTATTGGCTGCATATCGACATATCTGAGGCGCCTGGTCATCGTGCTGTTCTGTGCCCGAATCGGATGGCGTTTAGACGATAATTTTGGTAAGAAATTGGCGATTATGCACGAGCGTGTCGGGAATTCTAGATTGTTGACTTCCTGCCTTTCCCCTTTCTTAGTACGTACACAATCACCACAACGAGGCATCGCTAAATCGGCGCCAAATATCCTCGAAAGTCACCATAAGCGGCAAGTAGGGACTCTTTCTATTATCTAACCAATTTCAGGAATAAGATTGTCTATTTTCACGTGTAAAATGTGATTTGAAAATCTCTCATACAAATCCTTATTAACCGATCGGCCGTGACGTAATCAGACCCTGTGAGCTACCTGTGGTTAAATCTCCAGAAGTATGCTTCCTTTTCATTACTTGGAAGCCGCAATTGGGTTGCCTCGACTCTGTTCAAGTAAAGTGCTATGGTCACGCTTCCCTTAGTTGCAAACAAGCTACGAATTCCCTTGCCGTCACGATGATTAAAAAACAAAATAGATAAAGTCGAAATCTAGAAATGATGCTGGAATAGCGGACTAGTTCTAATTCAGAATTCTTGGTCGGCTTCTCAGCTTAGTTCAGGCCATCTTGCTGATAAAAGTTCGATTTTTATATGGAATTTTCACCTTTTCTGTCAAAGTATATGAGTTATTTCCTTGATTATTGCTTCAAAACAGTAATAGATGTGTTTGATAATTAAATGCAGCCAACTCATGGATGTATAAACCTGTAAGCCGGGTTACTATGATCATAAACGGCAATTTTTTCCCCTCCAGTTGCAAACTTTACACGAGGCCTGTGCAAAATATATATGAGGCCCCCCAAAATATCTTTCGCGTTATAATTAGACCAAAGGTGGATACCGGGGGGGGGGGGGGGGTACTTAAAGGACTTTTGTACGGGGAGGCTCCACCCGGACTGTCAACCCCTTACCCTTTGAAATACCATCCTGGGGGCAAAATTGGGACCCTTTTATATATCTCCAGTACAAATGCACCCCTTTTTTGTACCTTTGATCAGGAACGCGATATTCTTCAACAGATCATTTATTCAGTTCCTAAACTGGCGGGAAGCATCAGGCAGTTCAAACACCTCTTGCTTTGATTTGTAACCTTCGATTCCACGGCGGGGTGTTTCCCACTTTTAACAAGGCGGAGTTTCCGGTCTTCCGCCGATTTTTTCCCCCGTTTTTCCTGGCGTTTTTCGTGCCCCTTTAAAATACCAAAATTATTCCCTCACTCCACCTTTTTATTGACCCTTTAAAATACCTAAAAAACGTCATTTTCCTATACCTTTTTTATACCTCGATCGTAAAAATACACCCCTTTCGGGCGGACCCTCCCAGTATAGCCGATCATAGGGAGTACCCCCCCCCCCCCGGGGGTGGATATGAACAAGGATGATAGCCTTTGTTAAATGCAAGGATGGTCATTGGAGATATTGGGCCTCAAGTCTTCCCATTTTTAGCATTTCTGAAAATTCATCATCACTTGGTTGACAGCTAAGCGACACCGATTAACAGGAGATTGTTCATACGACTAAATACTTTTGTAGTAAACTCCCAAAGGATGCGTAACTGCCCAAGTCTAAGGAAAATGAAATTGATGAAATTGCTAGAGTATGAAAGCTTTAAACATCTCTTCCTTGTTTTGGTAGAATTTTGATAATTATTCAGAAAATCTTAAATAATGAACCACTTTGACTTCTAAAGTTTTTAGGTCAAACTAATCTGGCCAAATTTAAAGGAAATTGGTAAGATGGCATGTATTACCCCTGCCTGGTCCTCTCATGGACATGCTCTTAAGATCTTACCAAAAGTTTGCGAGTCCCTATCAAAAATAAATCTCGTATATATCATATCGTAGAAAAATCCTTTCGTTAGTCTTTGTCGTGCGCGTTTAAGTGTAAAAGTGGTCAGTGTGAACAAGGTTAGTTTGCGAATTGACTGTTCATGCAAGGGAACTAAAAGCTTTGTCGGCTTCAATCAAACATCCTCGTAAAGACTATTTACTGATACTCAATTAATTTAGTTATAGTACCGTGTAACCATTTTTTGATCTGTGTTGTTTTATTCCCTCATAGAGTGTAAAGGGTGTTTTTCGACCTGTTTTTAATGCACATCGTTTGAGCAAAACAAGAGAAAAACAAAAAGTTGAAAATTGCTGACATGGTATTTGAGAAAGCTTGTTGCCTAAACCTCACAACATTTCAGCGATATTGGCAATTTTTTAATACCAGAAGACTCAATATTTCGAAGAAAATATTTTCCCCGAACGAAGTGAGGGAAATATTTACGATGCTAATGCAGTAGTATTATCGCCTTATCGGAGACGCGACTCCAAGCGTGTCGCCATCTCGAAATCTAATGTTCGTGTGTTTGTTTGTGCCATACGACCTCGTCCCAAGGCCCTCCGCGTCGAGCGATCACAGCAGGCGAGGTTACATCGGCAGCTTAACTGTAAACCGCCATTTTCTTGGAGACATGCGATAGAGTACGAACTGAAGTGATTTTGTACAACAAGATGCAGATACAAGGCCAAGCAGTTCGACGGACGGCTGTAAATTGCCCGGATATTTTGCCAGTGCATGGGAGGCAAGCTTTACTAGACGTAAAGCGGATTCTTTAAGGCCCAACTGGTCGACCTGAACACAATCCTAGACGCCAGTATTGTGTTAAAACGCAGACACTTCTTCAGAAAGGAATAGCAAAATACAGTCGGTGGAAATCGAACAATCACTGTGGCAAATTTCACCTTTCGCAATAACAGGAATGCAGTTTTCAGAATCCAAGTTTGACAAGATGACAACACAATACAATGGAAAGTGAAATTTTCGTACTGTATGAGGACTGCTCTATACAGTGTATTTTGAAATCATTGAAGACGTAAACAATAGTGTTTTGGGTTTTGTTTCCTTTGCTGGAAAAGAGCTAAAGCTATGGCTTTCAGGAAGCGGTGAGTTTTGAAACTTTAATTCAATTAACGTTAAATACACTTTTGTTAAACGACGGTCGTGTTATCATTGGTATTTCAACAATTGCCGTATATTTTGTCGTTTGATGCCCCGGTAACTGTGATGAAGGCCAATTAGGATTATACTGTGATCTTTTCCCTGGTTTTCAAGGCTATTTCAGAGTGCCTTCGTGCAAGATTGTGTCATCCGATTCCTGACATGTTTGCATAATTTCATTGACAGTCTGACACATGCTGTGAAGTTTTGTCGCCGCGTTTGTTGGCACACTGTATTCAAGGATAAAATGTAACCGGGTTAAAATGCTTTTGCTTTTTGAAGGCTATTAAAGTAGAAAATATCCGGCCACTGCTTTCCAAATTAAACAATGTGTCTACTAGCGGGACCCCCGTAAGATACTCGCTCAACACAATCGCACTTTGTATTATTTAGTGACCGGGTTTGCTCGCTCAATAAAATCGGACCTTCTATTATTTAGTGACTTGATTTCTTTTTTCTGTCAAAGATTTTAAAATCGTCAAACGCAGTTTGAAAAGTTGTTGTGTTGAAAATTGAATCCCTGCCAAAATTCACACGATTCCGAGACTTCGAAAGCGTGTAAACAAGCGACTCGCTTTGACGGTTCTAAATTTGGCACACACACACACACACACACACACACACACACAAAAACAAACACACGTATGTGGTTAGGATAAAGCATTGGCTGGAGAAATCGCGGCTTTTCTTGAAATTCATAAAAACTTCGGTGTCCAAGATCGACTTTGCTTGCCTTTAAAGCCTCGGGAGTATTCTGTAGTTGCGTGTAAATGTTTTCTCAGCGAATTTTGAAGTTCAGCTAGTGTCTACGAAAATTGCAGACTGTGCACGTTGTCTGAACTAAACCAGACTTCGTGTGACAAAGATTTTTTTTAGCGGCCGACTGGTGACGTCGCTACACAGCCGTGGTTTGCAAAAAAAATTAAATAATCTCCGAACGGAAAATAAGCAAGAATCCCGCTTTCCGAAAACCCACTACTGAGCGAGGGGATATCTGCGATTATCGTATTTCTAGTATTGACCTAACTAGATCGCAGTATTCCAATTAAGAGTTGGTTCATGCTTAGCATGCATTTATCGAGATATGGATGGAAGCGGGAAGTTGGGAGAGCTCAAGAGAAACGTAAGAGCACATGAGAGGGAATTGATAACTTCAGGAGAAAAAGCGGGCTAAAGAACAGACTCCGCAAACAGACCCGGAAGAAACAGTGCATGAAAGCTGATCGGGAGTTTCAGCATCGAAAGCGGACCTAGCATGCGATTTGTGTGAGGCATCTGAGTACAGAAAAGTATGATAGCGACGCCGTTTTGTGTTAAACTCAGAAGGACAAGCTACAAAGGTCAGTGGAAATCGAACAATCACAGTAACAAATTGCACGTACATTCATATTCTATCCGGTATCTTTTGACTTGATCACTTCAAGAAAATATTGAAATCTGCATGCTCATCATTTTCTCTCGAAGTAATGTTTTAATACGCTTCTGTCGCCTGTTTCGGCTAGTTAAATGACTTAGTCAGATGTCTATTTTTCTATTTTTTCCTCTCAAGATCTAAAACTGTAACTGCCTATTCGAGAAATGCTGCAATCTGAAACGCGATTATTGCAACGACAATAGTTCACAAGCCCTTTGAAGTATGACTAGACTTGAAGCCCGTGTATAATTTGAAGTAAACCGTTCAAGTTTTGATTTGATTCTGGGAGAAGTCAAACTGTATTGAGCAGGTTTACATACAAAACTATTCGAGATCATTAAATATGCATGCCAGAGTCCAGTGCATGAATTTCAGGGCAAAAAAAAGAAATCGCACGGAAGCCTATTTAATTGTATTGCCTATGGAATCAAACTGGAAAATCGGTGTTCCTTTTTTCCCGTACTACAACAGCCGACCAACTTCACAATTCAAGTATTAAACGTTTAAGCGCGACGACCGCGAGAAATACGTACGGCGTCAAGCAATCGATTCTTTTTTCAACGCAAAAGCATGCAGCGCTTGACTCCGAAGAAATTAATGCGTCAAAACTTTGGTAAAGCAAAGGCTGCTCTTTTTGAGCAGTACCGAAGTAATAGTCCAAACAATGTCAGAGCGAGGGGGTATCTGCAATTATCGTATTTTTGGTATCTTTTTTACATTGTAAGATTCTCATACTCACAAAATCTGACAACTCTATTTGTTGTGGAACTCTTCGTCATAAACATATTTTTATTACGGTCAGAGACTACAAGGCCCATGAGAAACTGAACAAACAAGCTGGGTGCTCTGATTATCAGAAGAGGGAACATTGGTACTCTGCTTATCAGAGCACGGAAGTTGAGTAATCTGATTATCAGAGCAGGGAACTTAGGTACTCTGACTAACAGAAAAGGGGACAT
This sequence comes from Plumapathes pennacea, assembly GCA_964036295.1. Lineage (NCBI taxonomy): Eukaryota > Metazoa > Cnidaria > Anthozoa > Antipatharia > Myriopathidae > Plumapathes > Plumapathes pennacea. The sequence continues at coordinate 9,655,803 of OZ038472.1, read as the reverse complement.
GGGTACTCTGATTATTAGAGCAGGGAAGTTGGGTACTCTGATAATCAGAGCTGGAAACTTCTGTGCTTGATTATCAGAGCAAACTCACTTACAGCAGAATTGTTTGTTCTGCTATTCTGCATTACGCCTTTATTGCATTTTTGAAAGTTTTTGAGTCTCTGAGGTTATGTGCTATTTTGTTGAACGACAAATTCGTGTAATTTTGCAGTGATTCTTCCATTTTACTAGGTGCGACATGCATACGCAGGAAATTGACCAAAGTTGACAAATGTTTTGGAACGCACTCTTGATGTCTTTCTTAAGAATCCTCAGGAATTGATTGCAAAAATCAATGAAGGGAAAGTTTATGCCACAAAAAATGCGTCAAATACTAAAATATAATGAATGGAACTTACCCGTTGTATAAATCTGCTCTTTGACTGTCCGTCGCGATTTTCAGCTTGGAATTTCTAAAAATATAGGAAGGAAAGGTAAGAAACTGATTTACAAACACAACTCCGATTACGGCTAATTTTTGTCACAAACACATTGACGATGCTGACTGAATATTGATTTACGACCTACTGCTTTACCCCAAGGTTATGCTTTTTGTACTGAAAGAAAATCATTAACATTAGAGGTAGCTATGATACACCCCTCCCCCTTAATCAATGTTGGTGTGAGTTGGTGCATGTTACGTACTGTGTGCAGCTGATATTCCAACATTGATTTGGGGGAGGGGGGAAATTGGTATCGCCCCAACACTTTTGGCCATGATTGTGTGAGTTGTTATGGGTGTGGTCGGATAACAGTTGTTAAATAAGGCGGCCTTTTAGCGGGCTGTAGAGCTCATAGAATGTTATCTTATCACAATGTCAGCTCCTTATAACATTTGAATATAGCCATGTTCCGTTTTATTCCAAAAAACGCATTTTAAGATGGGTTTCTAAATTAGAAATGATTTACAAGGGAAAATGTTAAAAAGAAACTATTGATGTTGTCGGAGGCCAGTAGTACGCAGTCGGGACAGTCTATAAGGGCCGTTTCAAACATCTGGCCTAATTATTTCAGCTATAACAATGGAATTTGCTCATTTGCATTAAACTCTGCAAGCAGTGACGCGAAATTTGAAACTGGCCGTTGGTATTATGGCAGCTGGTGAGCGTGATCTTCGGCCAAGAGAGCCGCGCCTTGTATATCTAATAATGTACAGTCGTGCTGACTTAAACAGGTTTAATGGCAATCGGGCTTTTGTTGAGGCAGTTACACATGCCTGGAGTGAAACAACAGCTGCCCAAGTTATACAGTGGGTGGTTTGTCGCGAAATGCATGCCAACACCAATGATTCTGATGATGTGAATACTTTTCACTATCATATGGCTCTCAAGTTGAGCAAAAGGAGTAGGTGGCTTTCGGTGCGAAATTACTTAGATGAACACTATGGCATTCAAGTTCATTTCAGTGCTCATTATAATACATATTACAGTGCGTATCGGTACACCGTTAAGGAAGACACTGAATGTTTACTTTCTGACAGTCACCCGGACTTGACGGACAAGGCGGCCTCCGAGAAGGCGATCGAGTGTCACAAAGCTAAGGCTTTCGGTTCTCGCGGTGCCGGTGGCAGTCGAAAACGCAAAGAGGCCTCTCCGTGTATGATGTCAGCCAGTTGATTCAGTCACGGAAAATTCAAAGCCGTGTAAAGCTCATGGCTCTGGATGCCTCGCAAAACCGCGAAGGTAAAACTGACCTGACCAAGTTTATATCCAACAGAGGAACAAAGGTCGTGGATGACTGCTTGGCAATTGCTCAAGAATTGAGCTGCGCAGAGGAGAAGTTCGCCCGCACGAAGAAGAGCCGGGTTGAAATTATGCAAGAGGTACGTGATTCGCAGTGCGTACCAGGATGCGAAGGCCAGTACCACAGCGCAGCAGCCGCCGTCTTAGAACGAAACGAAATTTACGTATCTTCGTTCGCTAAAGCCATCTACAATGCCCTGGAATTGGGAAGAGGGAAATATCGTAACATTTATATCCACGGCCCAGCGAATTCCGGGAAAACCTTTATTCTCTCGCCACTCAAGGGGATTTACAAGAGCTTCTCTAATCCAGGACTGGTACGTTTGCATGGGTAGGAGCAGAAGAGGCTAAAGTTTTCTTCCTCAACGACTTTCGGTGGAAACCTTCCATCATAGCGTGAGCAGACCTTCTGCAGCTTCTGGAAGGCGACTCGATGCATCTGCCAGCACCCAAGAATTTCTGCAAACGCAATATCGAGATTACAAAGAACACACCAATCTTCGTGACAGCCGATGCTCCACTGACCCTGATCAAAGGAACCATGATCGACCGCGCAAACACCGAAATGATGAATGTCAGATGGCGTTTCTTCAATTTTTGGCTGCAGATTCCCCAGTGAGAGCAATTGCAGCTTGTTCCCTGCGGACATTGCTTTGCAGAACTAATCCTGAGTAACAAAGACTGATTATGCGTCGTGTAAGATCGAGGTCAATGGAGTGCAACGGACAAATAGACAATACACCCCAACTTTACTCCCCACCAATCCAGTTATTACGCATCAAGATCAGCCGTTTGAACATGTTCAAGGACCGGAGGAGAAAGGCTAATGACAAATACGTCTTCTATAGAAAGATTTTGATGATTCATCAAACCGTTTGGAAAATATCGACATTACTCCGTCAGAGCCATAAATAGACTTAATTACCTGTTATTATTCTAATTTTCCAGTTCAGCGGAGTAATGTCAAAAATGCTCTTAGTTTAAACTTTATATCGGTCAAAAGTTTCTCAAAAGTAGGGATCTACGTTATTCTATCAGTTTGCGGTTTAAGTTTGGGAAAAAGTTCCCAATAACGGTTATTTTGCATCATTTTGTGTGGAGTATTGTCACACGGAGTATTAACAGATGGAGAAGATATTCCAGGCAAGAACTCGCGTGCCAGTCTCCGATTATTTATTATTCATCATTTAGATCTTTCTAATATTTTTTTCTATAGCCTTTGCCAATAACAACTGATTTTAGGCGTTTTGGCATGTTTTCTATAGCTCGATCAATAGTTGCGATTTCGATGTTATCGAGAGTTCTTAAGACGCGCTCTTGAAATTGTTCGAAGGACTCAGATGTAATATTCAATTCGATAGCGTTTTTCTCAAGAGACGATTTCACGATATGGAAAATATTTTCTATTGGGTTCAGATCAGGTGAACGGGCTGGAAATGATACCAGTTCACATTCTACTTGCCCAAGAGCTGCATGTGCAACACGGCTGTTCTGTGAAGGATCGTTGTCCATAACAAATAATCGTTTCCCATTATTCTTTAGTCCAACCCGTGCAAGTTACATTAAAATGTTCCTTTATGAAATCTGCAAAGAACTGTCCATTCAGTTTCTCGTATGGCTGTCGTCGGAGTACAACTCCTTTGCCGTAGGTGATTGCAACCATCATGTGCAACCGTTTACCTCGGCCAAATCCTTCGATCCCTTTGCTGTAACCTGGAGTCCTTTACTTTTCTTGCGCCAAACGCGAGCTTTGGGAGAGACAGCTACGGCTAGGGGATTATGTTTATACACAAATGACACTCCATTTAAGTAGAAGCCAACTTCGTTCGACCAGAATCCAGGATTGTTTCGTTCATGTGATAACATTTCCTGGCGTCCAGAAGGCGGGCTTTTATGTCTTTTTCCTTCAAAAGTCCTTTCTTGCGGGCCTGAAGAAATCTGAAACCCATGTCGTTCAAGCATCGACTGTAAATCCGACGACTTGCACTTCTGAGACTAAGGCCACTGTATTCCACCAACTGTTTGACCGTCAGGTTGAATTTCTCTTGTTGTAACTGCAGTAGATTTCTCTTAAGTACACGGAAACTTCTCCTGTTGACTTTTCTGGCGGGTTTTACAGTCCGCGACATGGTCTTGCTTTGGAAAATGCGCTGTGCTAATGGATTCGATATTTTGCATTTCTTTGCTATCTCGGAGTACGAAGCACATGTTTCTCGTCTCAGATAAAGCGCCAGTGCTCGTTTTTCGGGGGAAATTGAACATTTATAAACCATAGTGTTTACTTCCAGAGTAAATCACAAGTAAGAAGTGCTTGCGTTAGCTTAAGAAGTGCTTGTGTGTCTTTTTCTGTAAATACGGCACGAGATGTTCCGACACATAATTTCGTGACCAGGACAATGTACAGGAAAACCAAACTGCAGTAATCTAAGACTGCTTCTGGGCGGGTTTGAAGTGAAACAGTACCAATTTAATTACGTGTCACGAATACGGCTCGTCAGTCTCGCAACCGGATAGAAGTGAAATCGGACCACCAAATCAAATTGCACTTCTACAAGAAATGTTGTCATTGAATGTTCGTGAATAGGTACACGATAACTCCCCCAAATATTTAAGTCATAACTTATATTCCCTCCATTTTAGACGCATTTACCTGCAAAAATCTCGATTGAGACAGTAGCTCAATACATTAATATAAAACACTCAGCCCTGCCGCTTGGGCTACTTGTTCTACGTTCCCTGTTTTAGTAACGAGAAGAGGGTTGCCGGCGAACATTAGAATTCATGAATCAGTAATAGAACTCAAATTGATACTTGACAAATTGCCATAATTGACATAACATAAAACGCGTCAAGAAATTCATACAGAAATTTCAAGGAAATTTTAGAGGACAGTGTGTACAGTGTTAATGCAAATTCCATATTCGTTACAAACATAATTAAATTAATATTGAAAAATTGACTAAAGGCCCGAGCAAAGGAACGCAACATGATGGCAGAGCATTGCCCAACATTGTGCACTGAATGCTTTATGCAACGGTAAGAGCAGCAACTACGATGCGTTTTTGCGTTTTTCACCGTCTGTTTCCATCGGGCTCATAATTGAGGACTCCAGCAACAAGTACGGTTTCGCAAATAGTTTTTGGGTAACACTAGTGTACAATGTTGTGCCAACGTGTTGCGCTCGTTTGCACGGGCCTTAGATCCCAGAAAACGTGGTAAAACAGAAACAACTTTCGAAAAAAAAGTAGTGGTTTGTGCGAAACTCGATGGACAGGTACAAATAGTATTACAACTATGTCGCTTCAAAATAATACCCTAATAAAATCTCATTGACAGCAATGAAAACATGAAATGTCTGTGGTTACATTGTATATTAATAGAAAATATATTATCCGCGAGCGAAGCGAGGGTAATAATCACGACGCTAATGCAGCAAAGTCGCCTTAGTTGGAGACTCCAAGCGGGTCGCCATCTCGAAATTTAATATTCGTCAGTCAGTCAGTCAGTCAGTTTTACGTGCGACCAGACCCAGAATGCATTGAGAGCACCTCACAAAGGATCGGTCACGCGTGACCAACAGAAACAAAAGCAATTTGAACGAAGCAACTATATCAAAGCAACAATATTGTACTGCATTCACGAAAATGAATTGGAAAAACACAACAGTCTCGCGAATCTTGTCTTCAAAAGAGAAGGGAACACGGGTAATCGTCAGTTTCAGCTAGCGTATTTGCTCAGAGCAGTCGGAGCCTGGGGTTTTAAATGATTTAGTCAGAAGTCTGTTTTTCTTTCAAGATCTAAAACTGTAACTGTCTATTCGAGGAAAGCTACAATCTGACACGCGGTTATTGCAACGAAGATCATTCACAAGCTCTTTGAAGTATGATTAGATTTGAAGCCCGTGTATAATTTGAAGTAAACCGTTCAAATTTTAATTTGATTCTGAGGAGAAATCACGCTGTTTTGAGCGGGTTCACATGGAAAACAACTATGCATGCCTCAGAGTCCAGTGCATGCATTCCAGAGTAAAAAAAAGAGAGAAGGAAAGAAATCGCACAGAAAGCCTATTTAACTGTACTGCCTATGAATTCAAAACTGGAAAATCATTGTTCCTTTTTTCCCTTCCTACGGCGGCCGACCAACTTCACAAATCAAGTACTAAATGTTTGAGAATGTGCACTGCAGACTGCATGAATTAATTGGGTATGTCGGCCGTGAGAAATACCTACGGCGCCACGCAATCAATTTTTCTTTCAACACGAAAGTATAACACACACCATTTTTTCTCCTTTCTTTGCATGCAGCACTTGACTTCGAAGAAATGATTGCGTCAAAACTTTAATAAAAAACAAAGGCTGCTTTTGTTGAGCAGTACCAAAGTAATGGTCGCCAGAGCGAGGGGGTATCTGCGATTATCGCATTTCTAGTGTTATGGGAAATAATGGACATAAATAACACTGACAATACTCTTAATTGAATCCTCAAAGTTTGATGGCTCCTTGCCAGATTTCTTTGCAGTATTCACAAGAAATAATACTGTAAGTCTGAAGCACGGTAAGTGATAATTATACGTCTGTACATTAGAATTTTTTAAAGAGTCCCCTCCAACTACAGTGCTTTGCGCGTGTCTACAATTGTTTTCATCTGGATAGTTGATCTAAAAGGTTCTGTGAGACATGCAAATATGTGCAAAAACAAGGGAACACTGGTCGCTCCACTGAGGATGTTGAAGAAGTTGAAGAAGGCGTTCGCTGTTCGCGTTAAAAATAACATGCGTGCATATTTATTGAGTTTCAACGGCTGATTTAAATGAATCAGAATATATTTTGAAGCTCAGCAAAGTAGTTTACATAGCTCCTCCGATATAACAGTTTCTTAAAATGGCACCTTAGATACTGCGCATGCTCTATGCTTTATACCGCCTGGCACACAATCTCGTACCCAGACTCTCTGGAAGCAGAGCAATGCCAAATATTATTTCAGTTATACCACATTTCCGAGTTAACAATATAACAGGAGACATCCATGTCTCTTTGTTGTTATTTAGGAACATCTTTCGGGAACAGTTTTTGCTTTAGTTGTGTTCTTAATTGTTTACACTGTTAAATACTGATGAATATTTCCGAGTTGCGGATATATGAACTTTCCTAAAATCCCTTGGAAATCTCAGGAATTCGTAACAGGTGTTAATGAACAACGCTAAATGGACTTCATGATCACTTTCTAGTTCAATACACTAGGACTCCAACGCATGAAAAGAATGTCCTTGATCTGATAATGTCCAGCGTGCCAGATCAAGTGAGCGTGACTGAAGTGATAAAACCCGCCGAGGCGGAAATATTCATCGACCATTGTATTTTCTCCTTCAATCTCGCCTTGTTTATCAAAGCGCCTCCAATGAACCAGCGTTTTGCATTTGACTGGAGCAGAGGGGACTTCGATGGACTCCGCTCCTCTCCGCGGGCCGCAAACCTATCGAAATTAATCTCCACTGAAAATGCCGATGTAAACAGCAATAGGCACCGCTGGACAGACATTCTCCTAGCAGGTGTAACTGATTACATACCAGAGAAAAACTAAAGGGAAGGAATATATCCATTATCCTGGTCAAACGGCTTCATCATGAGCCTAATCAAGAAAAAAGAATTTACGCGAAGGAAACTAAAGCAATATCCAGCAAGCTAACTGAGGGCCAAGTACAGACTTGCGCAGACCGGTCAAATGTAATATGCGTGAAGGCCGTGACGCATTCTTCGCAGAAATGGAGTCGGAGCTAAGGTTAAACCCAAAACGTTTCTGGTCGATTCTCAAACTAAAATCTAAATACCGAAATATTTCTGAAGTTATGTATATGACATCAAGCTATGGCGGCGAATCGGTAGCCTAGGGATTAAGAATTTAAGCAAGTACGCCAGATAAGAGCGTGGACTTATTCAACCCCTATTTTGTGTCGGTTTTTACGTCGCGGAAAAAATCTCAGTAGGTCTTTCCAGAAACCGAATTACTAATTGACCTAACAGTACCCCAATTCACTTTACTCAACGAACCAAACCTCGCGGAAACAACAGAACTAAACAATATGGCAGAAGGAGTGCAACCAACCCCGCTCTCAGCTGCGGATGTCTTTAGATTACTGACATGAGAACAGAAAAAGGAAATGAGAGAACAGTGGGCAGAACAGGCCAGAATGTTTGCGCACACAATCGATCAATCGGAATAACCTCCAATAGTCACCCGCTAATAGAACGGTATCAAATACCGAAATTTAGTGGTGCGCCAGATGAGGATAGAAATGAATTTATCGCAAACTGTGATCGAGCTACGAAATTTGACAAGTCGAATAAAAAACGGAAAGCAGAGGTTTTACCACTCCATCTATTAGGAACCGCAAGTTTCTGGTTTAACACAACTCCCTTCCTTTCTGGAGGAGCCTAAATTTATGTCTTTGAGATATATCGCCTATTTAAGAAAGTCACATGGTCGAACAAAATGAGTTCCTTGCCGCGTGGAATATATCGAAAGAGAATAAAAACCCATTTAATTGTTTCATGACATGTGTGTCTAAAACACCTAAAACACCTTCTCTGATTTTTGATAAATTGACGCGTTCGATTTTTACACGCTACTAAAGTTCAGGATGCCCGAAACTATAGTCCATTGTTACAAATGAACCTATAACTTAAAAAAAAATACGGTTTTCAAGAGAGCGTATGCGTGAAGCGATATGCCAAATTTCAGATGAATCGGTGATCTATATAGACCGACATAACGGACCAATCACTTCTACAACCAGAGACATATATACCGCCATCTGACGAAAAACAAGCACTGAAACGACTACAAAACGACAAAGACATCGTCATACTGCCAGCCGACAAAGGACGAGTGACTGTTGTCATGAACAAAACAGACTACCACGACAAAATGGACGCACTTGTCAACGACAAGCAGACGTACAAAGAACTCACTCGAGACCCCTCACCGGCTATACAACGAAAACTGAACGCCAAAGTCTTTTCACTGAGAAAGACTGACGCTATTGACATTCAACGTTACTACCGACTGAGATCTTCGGTGCCACAGTCACTGAAACTCTACGGACTACCCAAACTGAACAAACCTAACATACCGATGCGACCCATAGTCTTGTTCTGTGGGTCCCCGACGTACGAACTCTCGAAGTACTTAACGACCATACTGAAACCGCTGACAAACAATTCTAAACACAAACTACAGTCTACTGAGAACTTCATCGACGCGATCAAGACAATACAGATACCGAACGACTACAAACTCGTGTCTTTTGATGTTAAATCACTGTTCACCAGTATTCCACTTCAGTTGGCACTACAGTGTACTGAAACTGCTATCGAACGCCACACTACCAAACTACCCTTACCGAAAAAAGACGTCATGGAGTTACTAACTCTATGCTTGACTTCCACGTACTTCCAGTATAACGGAAAACACTACCGACAACTACACGGAACAGCAATGGGTTTACCGGTCTCTGTTATTGTAGCAGAAATTGTGATGCAACACATCGAAGAACGCGCCCTTGCAACCTACGAACAAACGCTGCCTCTCTGGCTACGATACGTTGACGATACGTTTACTGCTGTACACAAAGACGACATTGACTCCTTCCACAAACACCTGAACGACCAAAACCCTGACATACAGTTCACTAAGGAAATCAAAGACAACGGAAAACTTCCGTTCTTAGATTGCCTCGTAAGCCACGACAACGACAGGCTACGAACTACAGTCTACAGAAAACCAACGCACACTGACAGACTACTTGACCAGCCTTCTTACAACCCTACTTCACACAAGGCTACCACGATCAGAACGCTGACGAAACGAGCGCAACTACTTTGTGACTCTCCCGACGACTTACTTAACGAGACCCGACACCTGGAACGCGTTTTCCAGAAGAACGACTACGACCCTACCTTTGTCAAACGCAACACTCACAAGAACACCGCACCCAACGAGACTACCGACAACGAAACCACTGACGACACAACTCCATTGACCTTGGCCACACTACCGTATATCAGAGGCACCTCTGAGACGATAGCACGTATTCTACGACCCTACAACATCCGGGTAGCCCACAAACCCATCACGACTCTACGCGACTTACTGACCAACGTAAAGGACAAAGACGAACCCATCAACAGACAGGGAACAGTATGCAGAATATCTTGTACTGACTGCAAAGCCACCTACATCGGTGGAACTGGCAGAAACCTGAACACGAGACTTACTGAACACAAACGAGCTACCAGAAACGGCGACATCAGAAATCACATTTCTGAACACCATCGACAGACTAAACACGACATCAACTGGGACTCTGCTGAATGCATCAGCCACAGTACCAACTACTACCAACGAATTACACTGGAAAGCTGGTACACAAACTTAGAACGGAAACCACTCAACAGATGTCAACAACTGCCGGCACCTTACAAACGACTGATAGATGACATCAAACGCAACCGAACGAACAATAGACTAATCAACAGGACAAAAGAACATCAACTGACCAATAACGAAACACAACCAAGCCGATTCGACCAACCATAGACCGACATAACGGACCAATCACTTCTACAACCAGAGACATATATACCGCCATCTGACGAATACTTTTCACTTGACTCTGAAGATGGCTTCCGCTCAGGTAGTCAAAACGTCAGTCACCAACAACAGTCTTTCTGGAGACTACTCTAACCCGGACGATCACAACCAACCTACAGAGATGTTTACTTTGCGCACAGTGTGTTCAGTCCATTTGTGACTGCAAACTCAATCCTCAGAATTATCTCGGTGTATTTTTCATTTCTGGTATTTAATGAACATTGCGAAACAAAGGCTACATGATCGAATGAAAGAAACATTTCAACAGGTAATGTACGATACGCAGAAGAATTTTATGAGGCAACAGATGTCATGTACAAAGTAAAGCATAAAGCGTCATTGTTTTACGGCTAAAGCTCACCGTAGCTTTGGTTTCTGCTTTCGCCCTGTTATCTTCCCAAAAGTATTTCGTGTCGCCACAGAAAGTTTCGTCGGGACTAAATATTTATCGGCGACAGCGGTATCCATCAAATATTTGTTTACGGCTATTCTCAAAGTTTCCGCGGTGAACGCGAGCCAAAATCGTTCCCGAAAATCCAGTTTATCCGTGCTTATTCCACAGAGCCAAATGGTGTTGAGTTTGAATGGGATGCAGTTAACTTTTACACACAAGTAACGAGCAATTCACTGGCCACATCTCGAGTTGTTTAGCGAAGTATATTACGTCATCGCCCAGCACGTGATAATATGAACCAATCACCGTGTGCTGATTCTCGACCAACAAAAAGGAAAAAATAAAAAATAAAATAAAAATTTGCGTTTTTAAGCTCGCTTGGGCCCCAGGCCCCCGCGAGCAAAAATACTTTAATTTCGCTGACCCACTCCAAAGTTGAGAGGGATGATACCTTAAACAACTAGACTGGCCTTGCCAGTGAGCTCGCGGCGTGAGTTGGGTCGAGACCAGAATATAAAATGGAAAGTAGGGGACAAGAGCGGAACTCCAAAGAGAGACTTCCAATTTCTCACCATAAAAATATCACACAGTATAGAGAACTTGGCTTTTGACACCTTGCTCTTTTGACACCTTGATTAAACTAAAAATTATTATTGCAACACTCATACACTTGCTTCTTAAAGGTTGAGCGACCCTGCATCTTGAGAATGCGTGACATATCTTTTTATGCACAATCGATTATGACAGTTTGACCTTGACTCATATTTCTAATCAGAGGCCACGATTAATCCAGCCTTCGCTTCACTACTTATGTGTTTTCTTTTATTAACTCAATACGTTTCTTCTATCAGGCTTTCGAGTATTCGTGCTCTGTAACAAATATAAAATTGAAAGCGAGGAATGTCACACGAGAGATGTTTACAATATCATTGCGGTTTTGTTCACAGTGTGTTCAGTCCATTTGTGACTGCAAACTCCAATCCTCAGAATTATTTCGGTGTATTTTTCATTTCTGGTATTCAATGACCATTGCGAAACAAAGGCTACATGATCGAATGAAAGAAACATTTCAACAGGCAATGTACGATACGCAGAAGAATTTTATGAGGCAACAGATGTCATGTACAGAGTAAAGCATAAAGCGTCATTGTTTTACGGCTAAAGCTCACCGTAGCTTTGGTTTCTGCTTTCGCCCTGTTATCTTCCCAAAAGTATTTCGTGTCGCCACAGAAAGTTTCGTCGGAACTAAATATTTATCGGCGACAGCGGTATCCATCAAATATTTGTTTACGGCTATTCTCAAAGTTTCCGCGGTGAACGCGAGCCAAAATCGTTCCCGAAAATCCAGTTTATCCGTGCATATTCCACAGAGCCAAATGGTGTTGAGTTTGGATGGGATGCAGTTAACTTTTACACAAGTAACGAGCAATTCACTGGCCACATCTCGAGTTGTTTAGCGAAGTCAATTACGTCATCGCCCAGCACGTGATAATATGAACCAATCACCGTGTGCTGATTCTCGACCCACAAAAAGGAAAAAAAAGATAAAAATAAAAATTTGCGTTTTTAAGCTCGCTTGGGCCCCAGGCCCCCGCGAGCAATTCCAGTCTATTGTTTATCATTGCTTCATTCTACAAAGGCTATTACTACTCTATAAGAATTTACGAGTGGTCGCTCAACACAATCGGACCTTGTGTCAGTTTAGTGACTTGATTTCTATTTTCTGTCCAAAGATGTCTTGTTTTATTCAATACCTAATAATTTGTCGGCTTGGAACTGTAACTGTCTAGTTAAGAAATGCTGTGATCTGACACAGGGTGATTGCAACGAGAATCGTTCGCACTGTAATCATGGATAAAATGTAACCGGATTGAAGTGCTTTGCTTGCTGAAGGCTATAAGTAGAAATTACCCAGCCTGGGTTCCACTGTTTTCTTTAGTTTCAAATTATAAACGGGCTTCAAATATGGTCATACTTAAGAGCGAGTTCGTGTAAATATCACCTACGCCGTGCAGGGTAGAAAAATCAAAATTATCCAAACTTTGTCATGATGAAGGCTTAATGTATCTAGTTATAAAAGTATAAGTTTTATTTCGTTCAGTTTTCTATTTCATTTTTGCGGCAACAGTTCCTTCCCGGTGCTTTGCGAGAAGACAAAATCGACCTAAAAATAATGCTTCCATTATCGGCTCTAATGGAAAAACTGGGATATAAACATAACAGCTTAAATTATAGCATGCGAGTGGGATCTTTCCCGTATGCATCACCGTTGTCAAATGTAAATTTGATTGAAACCAAAAGTTTTGACGGATTTTTTTAGTATTAACCACTTTGAGCGACGTTTCCTCACGCGAAAAATATGCTAATTTCATCAGCAAAAATCGCGTCCTGGTACATGGCTTTGCAATTAAAGACTATGTTCATCGGCAAAAGCAATGTTCCTTCTGTGATTCTGTGAAATAAAATCATGGGTAAATGAAATGGTGAATTTTGGAAACGCCAAGTATACATTGTACTTGCACCCAAAATGTGACCTTGTGACCTTTGAAGATGCGAGCATTTTTTGGATTTTATGAAATCGTTGTAAAATTTTGCCTAGACTTAATGTAGAATTGCCAAAAGAGTGTTCAACTGAAGATGAGACGGGAATTTCGCCCGAAAATGTTCTTTCTTTGATTTGATGATTTGGTGGTTCAAGTTTACCAAGAAACTTGCATTTGTAACGCTTGGAATTAAGTTAACTCTTATTTGATTTTGAATGAATAAACGGAAAGGGCCGATGTATCTGTTTTTATGTAGGTTTTTCTCACTTCAAAAAGGACGAAATTTGAGATTTGCCGTATTAGAAAAAATGCTTGATCAACCGCACGTGTCGATTTCATTTTATCGTTTTAGAAAGCACTGGTATCCCCGACTATCAGTTATTTTGGTTCTATTTTCTGTCGAAAAATTTGTAGCTTTACAACTGTATTAACTGTCAACCTTATGTAATAGGATCACGTTCCGTGCAGTCACGTCCCATCTTAAGATTCGTGTTACGTCATCAATTTTATCTTTGTTTCCATTTATTACCGTATAAGAATTGTATTCTCTATTCGTCTAGTTCGGAAACGCCTAGGAAATGCCTATGATATTTTGTAATGTTCGTAATCAATAGCCCTATTATTCTGTTTGTTATATCTCTCCGTGCATCATTCGATTAGTTCAGAGTTAGACTTGGGTATTCCATCTGTAAAGCCATTTTGAAGAAGCTCGGGAATAAAATATCTGTTATCTGCCCATTATTTGACAACATCGACGGGCTTAAGTCAGTGGTGGTATTTTTGAAGCACCATGGCTTCGTGTGGGTATTCTCAAATTGTTGGAGGACCTTGTGGCTCAAGTCTAGGCAATCCAGCAATTTCCCAATGCGTGATTGTTGGTGAGTACCGTAAAGATATCAAGGCGCATTTGAAAAGCCATGAAGTTCTGGACTCTTCCCTGGATTCAGAGGCGAGGCTCTTGCTAGCACGGGCAGGTAAATTATATTTTATATTTTATATTTTATAATTTTGCGAATTTGAAAAAAGTAGTTTTGCGGGAGTAGGTATTATGCCATAATAATATTACACATATAATAGTCGGACTATTTTAAGGTCACATTTTAAAATTTTTAAATCTGCGAGCTAAAAAGGGATTGAGTAGGTGAACTTTATTGACAAACGTTTTTTAAAAAGTTAAAATTCAATTTAAAATTATTATTAAAATTCAGTATTCAAAATATTATTTTCAATTAAGATTATAATGAAAACAAGTGAATATACTTCCCAGTATTTAATGACTGCTGCAAAAATCCCATTCACTCTTGAGAATGTTCAATTCAGTTTTCGGTTCAGAGGTTATACTGGTTGAATATATATTAAAGGATTTCCATATTTTCATTCCATAGTATCATTTCACTTGAACAGTCTGAGGACGCAACCAAACCTCTGGCGGTGACCACCCTCAGTGTTAATGACTTTAAGAGTGACTTTTTTTTCTGACCGGGTGAGGAGTGGCACATCAGTCAAAATTCGGGGTTCTTTTTATTTTGTCAATAGATAACCTATGGTTTGCCAATTACTCTGGTATATTTAGTTTGTCTTGAAACTTTTTCATTTCGTGAAATTTTTGAAAAATCGCCATACCCCTCGAAATGGCTAAGATGAAAGGATTTGGAGGACCACAAAAACCTTCGCACGCGACCGCGCAACGAAACTCTACACATGAATGTCTTCATGACGAACTTCATGCACTTTAAAGCGCGCTGCAGGAGCCTGTTCGAATTTCCGGTGTTGGCATAGAAACGCGGTTTAAGTCAATCAACGCACAGAGCTTTGGCTTTGAAGTGTTGACATGACTTGAAATTAGAGCTTATCGCCGACCCCCGTATACTGTTACGCGGTTTTGCGCCAAAAATGTAAGTGCTGTTCTGAATTACCGTGAAGCATGGTCTGAATTGTTATTCTTCCTCGTCTTCGGTCAAGTGGAATATTGCGGTATTATTGGCGGCGAAATTGCGTATTTTTTTTCCCCAAAGAGGCCAGGGATGAGAATCAGCAAAACTCGAGCTTCGAGAAAGATACGGTGGTCGTGTCGACAGCGTTCGGCCTTTTGGCACAGTAGTTGAAGAAGAAGTTGGAGACAATTTCTTCCGTTCTAAAGGTTTCCGCTGCTATGAGGGAGCATGTCAACTACATAGTGTAGATATCGAGGCGGGAAGAGTTGACGATGTTGGCGCGCTTTTGGAAACAACTCCGTAAACTCCAGTGGCAATTTCCACATATATGGCCCACGACACTCCGAAAATCGCCCAGGTTATCACCTTCTATTTCTAAATCCGAAATTTCGTTCCTGTCGAATTTGAACGAAACCCTGACGTCGGGCAAAGGGTCAAAACAACTCTAAACAAGTAATCCAGATTGCAAAAGCCTTGCTGAAGAGACTAAAGGATTTGCTGTCCGTCCGGTGAGGATTTTGGTCCGCTGTCTACTTTTATACACTGTAATTTAGCTCCAGTGTGATAAGTTTTCCGGTATATAATTTCTTGATATTTTTCATGACTCCAACTAGCCACCTAAAAGCAGCAGGGGAACTTGGCTGAAAGGCTGTGACTCTGTGAGACGTTTGTTTCTTGAAGTAGATAAGAAACGCTGATCCTGGAACACTTTCAAAAATAAGCCTATTTCACCGTAAGTTAACGATAAGTCGTTTTAACAATCCATTGGAATGTGTGGAATGTTTGGAATGTCTGGAATGCAATTTAAAAATTGAATTTTGGCTTAAGGGCATGGAAATTCTTAATCAAGTATGGAGAATAGAAATATTGCCAATATTATGGATGAACCTGTTGATGATGAGAACGTTATTTTATTTAAGGTTAGGGAAAGGATGGCTAAAAAGAATAAAGATTATTATTGTAAACATAAAAAGTTTAAGTATACTTGTAAGCTTTGCAAGGGGTTGCAGATTTGTGAACATAATAGACACAAGCAATCGTGCAGGGAATGTGGCGGCGATTTGTTTTGTAAACATGGTAAGAGGAAATATTATTGCCGTGATTGTGGGGGAAAAGGCTTTTGTGAACATGATTACCACAAACACAGTTGTAAAATTTGCAGACAAAAAGGCTTGTATCCAAGGAAGTAAATTTTTAATTCTTAACGTTTTTTCGTTAAGAATTATAGAAAAAGGTTTATTAAAATAAAAATCTAACGCGTTAGAAACCTGCACTTCTAAGATTTTTCCCAAAAGATTTATTCAAATTAAAAATCTAACGCGTTAGAAACCTAGGGAAGCCATTGTTAGTCCCCCACCAAAGTTTGAAGACAACGAGGGTGAAGATGTGGTTTATTAAAAATTGATTTTGAATAATAATGGCTTAAGAGAGTTTGATTAAATAAGTGTGATGAACAAAAAACTTGATGATTTTAGTTTTGAGACTATCTTAAGCTTTAAGGAAAGACTGATTAGAGGAGTTTATGAAGCTTACTTTCATAATAAGGTTTTAGAAGATGAGGACATAATAGTAGACCTAATAGATATTTTTGGTATTTTAAATTTAGATTTTCTTTATCAACATGAAACTAAGGCCGAGAAGGTTTTTTCTAATATTTTGGAAAATTTAGACGAGGAAATGATTGATTGTTATGAAAATTACTTTGGTTAGCGTTTTAATTATTATTGCTGCTAATCTATCTTCATGAACTTTAGACCTTACTGAAGAGTTAATTTTCTCATCAGGCGATACTCTTTTGTCGCCGTTAACTTTGGACCGTTCATCAGCGTCTTTTGTTGGTTCTTTTTCATTGTCTGTGTCTTTATTTTTTTCATTATCTTTATCATTTTCATTAACTGAACTATTAGACCCAACTTTCATAGCGCTTGTAGTTTTTTGTAACTTATTATTATATCCTTCCACTCTTTCAGTGTTAATCACCAATTCAGAAGGTAGTAACCACGTTCCTGGTGTTATGGCAAAGTCTAATCTTACTTTCGCGTTTTGAACAGCTAGTTGATATCTTGAAATACTTTCTGCGATATCCTCCTCGATCACGGCGCTTTCGAATAAGATGAGCATCTCTTGTTGTGCTTCTTGGGCCCCTCCTCCATCTCCAACGATGGGGTTTCTAACATTTGCTTGGGCTCCCAAAACGCAATAAACGAAGGCTTCGATACTTCTATTAAGTCTGCCAAGTCCTGCTTTGGTGATACCATTGCCGTTCATTAAGGCAAACCACTGATGTTGTTTTCCACCATGAGTGTCGTTTCTTATGAAGGATATTATTGGCGTTTTACCTTTTGACTCAACCACGAAGGTGAGACCTTTTTTGTCGTCAAACCATTCGTTTTTGAAATTGTACTTTTTATCACCTTCAGAATAAAATTTAAGGTAGTCGTTTGGCCAGTTGTTATACCTTGAGTCGCAAATTATTTGCTTGTCTCGCAATTCGTTCCAGATGTAAAGATTTCCTAGGCCTCCATTTCTTCCATGTTTCCAGTGGAAGTCTTCGTTTACGCTAATTCCAAACTCCTTACACAAGGCTTAGTACTTGCCTTTGTTTATGGGATTATTTTTTTCATCGAAAGCGTTTGTGTTTGGAAGGGCTACTTCAAGCTCGTATAATACCCTTCTAATAGTAAATTAAACGTGAAATTTGATCAAACTTTGAACTACGGGGCCGTAATCTTCATCAAGTCCAATACCGCAACCACAAATAGCACACCAAACGGCAAAACTGAATTGTTGTGGCCCTGTCAGGTCCTTTTTGCCATCTGTTTGCGTCTTTCGAATTTTCGAATTTGAAAGCCCCATTTGTGAAAATGTCCTTCATGTTAGCAATGAAGAAGGAAGATTCCGAGACGTAAATCTTGAGGTTTGTTGGTATTGGTTTCGTCGCTTTGTTAAAACTAGTTGGTCTAATTGCGTATTTTTCATCCCACAAAAGCAAAGTTGTTGGAAATGTGTTTTCTTCTCCAAGATCTTCTATTAACTCATCTGAAAAACTCTCTATCAACGAGGAAATTTCCATCTTTCCAAATGACTCTCGTTGCTCCAGGTCCATTTTTCAAGTCTATCCCCTCAATGGAATATTTTTCGTCTCCATCACCTTCGTCAACGGTGATGAATTTATTTTCTTTAGCGTTTGGAAATTGTTTCTTAAAGTTTTTCATTGCTGTTTTTCCCTTTTTGATGAGTTCTTCTCGTTCCTGTAGTTCCTCATGAGTTGGTACCTTTATTGGTCCATCACCGGCATCGCTATGACTAAAATCACTAAAAGGGTTTTTTTTTTTTTATTCATGCCAGTATATCCCCCGTGATTTAAACCATCATAACCCCATCCGTATGTGTTTAGATTATTCCTTTGATCAAAGAATAGCTTTTTCATATTCTATATTTCGAAATATAGAATATTTAACTTTTAAGCCTCGTACGCCGGCGGTGCAGTTGGTGGCAACCTTGTGTTACGGGGAGTGATTCTAATGTTTATGTCAACATCGAATCCTTTTAGGATTTCTTCAATAGTTGAATGGCTTCTACTAGCTCTCCAGTCAACCTTCTCAAGCTCGGATTTCTTTCTAAATTTACTCCCTTTTTTTTTACTTCTAATATTTTTCTTATTTGTGCCTCGTAATTGTATCTTTCTTCTTCAATTTTTTTGAACTCCTCTTCTGAGATAGTTTCGTCTGATAGGGCTTTATTAACCATATTTCTAATGCTGCTAATTTTTGCTTGACTTAGTGATATTAGCTTTTCATGGATAATCAATTTTTTGACACACTCATTGTCAAGGTGAATTGTCACAAAAGATGTGATTCCTAACAATGCTCCAACCCCGATAAGTGGAACGCCTACGACTAATCCAAATCCACTTCCAGAAACTCCAACACCAGATATTGATATAGCCGCTGCACCCGCAGATGAGAATGAATTTACGTTTCTTAATCTAGTGTGCTTTTTTAAGCACTTTGATTGTTTTTTGACGTTATCTTCCAAGTTTTTGTTCATAGTTTCAAGTATTCTTGTGCATACAGTTAACCTATAAGAATTAGAATCCTTAGGCACTTCAGGATAAATTCCATCTTTTTTAAAATATTCACCCATAGATTTTTTATCATCACCTCTTAAGCTAAATTTTAAGGTTCCGTGTGATGAATTATTATGTGAATTGAAGAGTGCATCTCTTCATAGAGCGTGAATGATAATTCCTTATTTACTAAAGTTAGTTCTATTTCCATATCATCGATTACCGAAATACTTTTGTTTATGGGCATCTTAATTCTCCTAAAGTTGTCTCTTACGATCAAAAAAGACTTTGACTTGAATACTTTTTTATGAATTTTTCTTTCATTGTCGGTGTTAATATACGCTTTACTATCATCGATGAGGTCGCAAGTTGCTAATGTGGGGAGGTCTCTAGTTCTTGAAACTGAAGCGTTAACTATCTCTAAGTATTTCGCCCCAACTATTCTTTCACCTAATGTAAACTTAGCTTTTAGGCTCTTAGCCCCACCTCCCGATCCACGTTCGCCAATTTCTAGTTTAATAAATAGGTTGGTTTCGTACATTTTTATTGATTTGTTTTAACTTGTTTTTAAATTCTTAATACGATATTAAGGTTGAGTGTGATAAATAACTAATTGTAAGAAACTATGACGAACGTCTGCTTTAGAAAATCTAGCAGAGTCTAGTGGTGCTAGGATAACTATAAATTCGTTAATTACATCTGTGTTAGTTGGCACCTTTATCATGGGTAAGTCGCCTTTAAAGTAAAGAAATTCTTTTTCCCTAAAGACTTTATTGCGCATTTTGAATCCCTTAACGCCAGCATAAGAATGAAATTCAAAGTTTGTGTATTGCCTGGTGTCATCGGTCAAGCTACAATAAACCACCATATTAAGTTTATACAATCTAGCTTCTGAGGCGCTTTGGACCTCAAAGTACTTAGCACCAATTATTCTTTTTCTTAACTTAACCTTAGCACCAAGAACGTCCGCGCCAATATTACCATTCAATATTTTTACGCCGCGTCGTTTTATTAAGAAGTGAGTTTTGTACATTTTTTTTCTAGACTACGCGATAGCCCTTAGATTGATGATTAGATAGATTATGAGTAAAAGTCATGGTTCTGTATGGTATATTACTAAGTGAACGATTCCAGCTTTTACTTCGCCATAAGTGAAACGGTCACCTTTATTGATAATAGTCACTTCAATGAAAAAAATCATCAATTGTCTCTTTCTCTCTTTTTATCAATTTTTTATTATCTGGAATAAGTGTTTTTATCATTAGGCAAGAGTTGCTTCTGAAAATGGGTTGATGAGTGAAAGAAAAGTTAAAATCATGAGATCTGAAGCAGGTAATCATAGAGCGCAAGCGTTTGTTGAAAGAGCTAACAAAACGTTAGGTGAAAAAATATTTAGCCAACAATACGTGGACGAACTTGTTACTAATGGTAGGTCTACTAAATGGGTAACTAGATTACCAAATATCTGAAAACCATAAATAATCACTTCACTAGATTGACAGGTAAGAAAGCCGTTAACGCTTATCTTGAGAAAAACGTTAAACGAGAGAAAAGGAGGTACTCAAGGCCCGTTGGATTTGAAGAAAAAAGAATCGATCGGGACGTTAACGTAAGATATTTGTTATCGCCTGGTGAGGAAGAAGGTGGAAACATTAGGAGAGCAATTGATCCCGTGTGGAGCACAAAGGTATTCGAATTGAAAAACGCCGTGATAAAAAAAGATCAACCAGTATTATATTACCTAATCGACAGGCCAAAGAGAGGATTTGTCAGAGAAGAATTATTAATAATACCATTTGACACAGAATTGCCGCCAAAATTTGTTTTAAAACAATAAGATTCATTCCTATTTCTACTAATCTTTCAACATATCTTTTCCAAAACCTTTCCATCCATTGTTGCGAGTACTATATCACCCTCAAAACTTTCCGCCATAAATTCTTCATCTACCTCTTCATCTAATTCTTCATCTACTTCTTCACCCATATTATCAATAATTCCACCAATCATATAATGCCCTAGTGCCAAAGTGTCTATTCCGTTTAGTAATATATGTCTCTTATCATCTTCCCTACTTAACGCTACCTTGTTTACTTCCTCAGTATAGATTTCATGATCGCGACTCCTAATTAAATTCATCACCCTCATTTTCTTACCTCCTTTAATTAAACAATCTTTATAATCCTGGAAATTTATATCCTTCTTGATAACAACCTTCTTCACGCCCTTACACTTTTTTTCATCCACGTTGGAAGAATCGAGTACGTAAGAGTAAAGTTTGGCTCTCAATCCGACAAACTCTGAAATTTGTTTCCCGCCAACTTCATCCTTAAACATTCCAATAACCTTTTTGTTAACTCCAGTAGTAATTCCAGAAGGATGCTCCTTAGGGTAATTACTAGTGTCAAACGAGGTTAAAACATCATCGCCTATGTCTTTGTAAAAATCGTCTGTTTGTATTTCATACATTAACGAATCAGTGTCAGTAAATAATAATCTTGCCTTGTCGCCATACTTCTCTTTGATGTAATCGTAATGAAAATCATACATCAACGTTTTACTTATGTCAAGTATTGACATTCCTAAGTAAACTGGTTTATCGAAATATAGCTTCGTCCTATGCATGTGTATGGCAGCTAATTTGTCACAAAATATTTTCCTTCTATCAAAGCTTGGTTTTGAGATAAGTTTTTTGGCTTGCGCCACGTTAGTAACCAACTTAATGTCTACTCTATTTCTTATGTTTTCCATAGTTTTCCCAAAAACAGAGTTATTCATCAGTTTGAAGAAGTCTTTTTCAAAGTCGTTCTTTGCGTTTGCCCTAAGATTAGTGTTCAAATCAATGTAACTTTTCAGCCACGCACTCTCCTCAAATTTTATACCTCGTCTTATTTTCTTAATCTTTAACCCTAACCTTTTATAAGTCTTCAACGCTTCGTGATGAACCACGTACTTCCTCTTATCCCAGAGAGTTGGCACTAACTTTTCACACTTATTTATCATAACACTCTCCGGTGCGAGCGGGTAATCGTTGTGAAAATCATGTAAACTTTTTGAATATTCAAGATCTACCTCAAGTATGCATGGATATGTTTTCCAATCTCTTAGTTCTCTTCGATTCATCCACTCAAAATCTGACGTTGGTAATGGCTTACTCATTGCCCATCCATAAAGATTATTTGCGTCAAGGTAAGTTATATACTTTGTATTTTTCGAATCATCGTATTTTATCATATAAGGATTGTTGGCTTCGCCATGTCTAGTGCAAATCATTGAAACCCCGCCTCTAATCCCCTTCTCAATCATGAGTAACATATCTACGTCATTTATTAAATCAAGAGATACTTTCGTCAATTTTAAAGCTGCGCTCCAAGCTAGCCCAGGTGAAGTGTAAAACCAAGCTGGGTCTAACTTATAATTTTCAAGGCAAACATCTCTAAAATTCTCAAAAACGTCGGCTAATAACAACACGTCTGACTTCAAATAAATGTTATGATATTTTCTCATGTTTTTAACGTTGAATTTCTCCCAAACTTTCTTAGCATGCTCATAATCTTCCTTTTATATATTTTCATCATTTAACCTGGAGTAAAACTCTTCAATTGGGGGAAGACTAGCTTCTTCTATTTTTTTTAGGGAATCCACATAGTCATAAGGGTAAACGCCTTTCCTAAGTAACAAATTAAGGCGATCTCCCTTGTAAAACTTAGCTAAATTCTTACACTTTTCTTTGCTAAGAGTTTTAGCTAGGTTGCCTAAGCTAGAAGCCATAAATTTAAAGCTGTCAATAAATCGTATTTTCTCGTTTTATATTAACATCATTGCCGGTATCTATGTCCATGAATGTATCAACAATTATCTTTTTCTTAAAAGAAATGTATTTCTCATCTGTGTTTGGAATACAATCTACTTCTCCGCCTAGCTCAGTTATTAAAATATGTGCGTCGTAATTAGCCAAATTGTGAAAAATTACGGGATAAACCTTTGGCATTTTGTATTCTAAATTACAACTACTATGCGCCGCACCTCTAAACTCACCAGTTATATGACAGTGATCTCTAACCTTATCGTTAAATATAAAACTTGCTTCACAAATATGGCAAACTTTTGAATCATCATAAATCTTCTTTTCTGATTTACCAAACTTCATTTCCTTTGGATACTTAGCTCGGCTGTAAATAGACCTAATCGTTTCTTCAAGCTGTTTCACAAATATCTCGGCTAAATTTTCGTCTTGTGATTTTTTAGATACCGTAAATGGGCCTAACGAAAGGCCATCATCAACACACTTTACGTAAAAACAAAATCCAGAAGGTATATGATTTTGGTATGCGTTTGTGTAGCTTCTATCTTTTGGCGGTGAACAAGTCGATATTTTTTCAGTAAAACACTCAAAATCGGCGTATATAACAAAGGGAACAGGCATACCTTTATTTCGATCCTTGAATTCAACTCGTGTCATTTCTTCAGGCAAATCAAGTCTTACAACATCATTCTTCGAACAATACTCTAGGTGTTTTTCAAGGGATTTTTCACTTATGAAAGAATTCAAACAACGATCACAAAAAAATCTCTTATTACGATGTTTACTCACTTGTGAACTAAGCAGCTTAGACTTATCCGTTATCCAACAATAATGCTTCGTCTCATCATTTGATATTAAAATTAAATCAATGTGTTTTATTTCTTTGTTGATTCTTTTGCTAATTCTTAGAGGATAAACACCATGAGCATCGTCATAACCAAAAACATTAACCGAAAATTTAAACTTTTCAAACGTATCAATTTGATTTAAAGTAGTTGGAAACTCAATTCCATCCCAATTAAAGTTTTTCGAGTTTTCTTTTAATTTTTTTGTTAAACGGTGCGGGTTATCAATTACTGGATAAACGGCGCTAGTAACTGCCCCTTAAAACATTCATTATCATTAAGATTTTTCACGTTAATTATAGCCTTCTTACCCTTTAGTTTTTTTGGTAAATCTATGCATGAACTACCAGATAAAGGTTCATATGGATTTATGTGTAAATCAAAATGAAGAACTTCATTAAAAACCCAGCCAGAACCTTGATTTTGATACGTATCTATTTTTTCAACGATACTTGATAAAATTGTGTCATACATTTTTGAAAAGTCTGTAGATTCAGTTATTACATCACCGCTGGTTTTATTATTTAAATTTGAGTGAAAATAACCCGTACTAATAATCGTCTCTCCATTATGTGGTAAAACTCTTTTGAACTCGCAGGTTAAAATAAACCTCACCTTTATTGGTTTCTTTTGTTCATTAATTAATTTCATTACATCTTTTTTTACCCTGCCTAAAAACCCGACGTAATCTCTTTCATTATTTCCATCAATCCTATAAGTTTTTAGGTATCCCTTGAAAGCGCCTTCTATTTGGCGTGGTTTAGATATTCTTGATCTTTTATTTTCCTTTTTATCTTGATTTTTATATATTTTATTAATTTGCTCTTTTAATAAAACAACGCCGGCGTTAACTGTCTTCTTAACAGCTTTCGGAACGTAAGACAAAATCCAATTTGCAAAATTATTAATTCGTTTGTTCACTAAATTTGCCGATCTCGAAGATAACTCCATTAAAGATTTAGGCTTAAAAGTTTCTTTAGTTGGTTCAAGAACGGGAGCATCAATATTAACTGGTTCATCCATAATATTATTTTGATTTTTAAACGACATACTTGATTAAGAATTTCCATGCCCTTAAGCCAAAATTCAATTTTTTCAATTGCATTCCACACATTCCACACATTCCAATGGATTGCTAAAACGACTTATCGTTAACTTACGGTGAAATAGGCTTATTTTTGAAAGTGTTCCAGGATCAGCGTTTCTTATCTACTCTTGATGCTTTCTTGGGTACTAGTTTAGGTCTTGTGATAACATCTTTCAGGATAATGATTTTCGTATTTTTCACTTGGCCACCTGAAAGCAGCAGGGGAACTTGGCTGAAAGGCTGTGACTCTGTGAGATATTTATGTTTCTTGATGCTTTCTTGGGTACTATAACTATTTCAGTTTCCTGTATATCTTTCAGAAATAATCGTATTTTTCATGACTGAATTGGCCACCTAAAAGCAGCAGGGTAGCTTGGCTGAAATACTGTACCTCTGTGCGGCATAATGTGTTTCTGTAGATGCTTCGATGTGTACAGCGTTGCCGTGATAGTAGCATCAACAAGACCAAGTTTCGTCCAGCGCGCGAAGGAAGAAATTCGAACGATAGGTCAACTGTCCGTGCAAAAGTTCGTCTTTTCACTGAATATTATTTAGGCTAACATTTCATTGCTTGACTATATTTCTTAGTGTTGTCAAGAGCCAGCTTGTCTGTTGATATTTTTATATGCCCACAAGCGTGTGCGCGTTTGTTCTCCGTTACGCATAATTTGCTCGGTTTTCCCGAATAGCGGCGTTCTAGCAATGTTGCAGTTCTTTTACTTTTACGGCCAGGTCGGCTAGTTTACCGAACAAAATGCAGTTTGAAAATCTGCGCAGCCGATCGAAACATTCCACAAAGCACTGCTTCCGGTCAGAAATACTGAATAATAAAAATATATACACGAGGCTGTTGGTTCATCTAATCAGGTGTGAACTCTTTTCACACCAATTCTGTCAAGTCAGTGCGCGGCTCAAATTCGACTCCCTGCCGATGTTCTCGCGTTGAACGCAAGAACATCAGCAGGGTGCCAGGCTCATAAAGTTCGTTATGATCTATTGATTAAGAAGACATCCACAAGCAATTTGAGCCTATAAATAGAATTATAGGTCAAATATTGAATATTTGGTGTCGGGGCAAAGACAGCCCAAATTTCAATGCTCGCAAATCTCAGTTCAGAGCACTTTTTCAAAAAATCATTTCTATGTCCGGTATTACTCAGATTTGCACAAAAATTCGGTTGTTATATCTAGAAGGGTTGTTTTTATCAAGAATATAAAAATTAGTTTGGTACTTTTTATTACTCGAAGGAACTTACGCGGCTAATTTTGCCAAAATCACAACATCGACTTGTAAACAACGCGCAACGATTAATTCACACTTTCGAATAAACTCAGACAAAAACTTCGCCTTCTACCTCAAACTTGGCACAAAACTCTGTAGGAGACCTTATAATAAGTTTAAATTTCAAATACCACCGGTTAACGATTGATTTATGTGGTTTTTTCCTATCAAAATGCCTCTTCAACTCAGTGGTCGACAAGCGCTAACTGATCGCTTCACTTTTTTTGCCAATTTACGCCTCATTTCGCTTTATTCTGCTACAATATAGCACAAATATGTTTCCAAGGATGTCCCTGTTGCTTTAAGAGCTCTTTCTTGTAAAAAATAAAAGAGTCATGCAGTCAAAACATACGGGCCGACGTCGCCGTGCGTTCGTTATTGGTGTCACGCAATCTTAAAACTCAGCGAGATATGTTTATTGCTTGTGACGTCACAAGCTTTAAAATGGAACGATTTTTTTATTTTTTTTTATTTTTCTGGGTTAGAAATCTGCATGCGGTGATTGGTTCATATTATCATGTGATTTGTGATGACGTTGTGATCAAGTGACTAGGCGGGCGAGCAGTTTCGCCATTTTGAAGACAGCAAGTTGCTTGCCTTAGTTGGCTCTGTGGATTATTTTATGGACCGCTCATCTTACTTACAAACGCATACGCCGGCTGCGGTAGACCCATACTAAATTTCATTGAGCGGTTTTGGCTTGGGTCGGTCCGTTCAGCCTCAAAAGCCATATTGAAAGCCATGAAAGCAAATGCAATGAACTTATCAATGAACTGCATAACTATGCACAACTGTACCTAAATGTACGAAGAATCTGACATCCAGAACCTTGAGAACTTGAAGGAACAAGCTGAACGAAGCCGCTCGACATACAAAGACGAGAACCTGTGTAAAGACGGCGATTCTTGGCAAGCGCTTGATAGCGGATTATATGGAACTGCCCTTGCGAAATGAAGCTGGATGATTCTAGAATTTTCTAGAATATTTCTGGAATTTTTCCAGCTTTAATTCTAGAAATTTCTTGAATTATTCCAGCTTTAAGACTAGAAATTTTTAGAAATTTCCAGGATGTTAAATGAAACAAAATTCAAAATTAAAGCTATAAATATTTTCTGGAAATTTCTAGTCTGGAAATTTCTAGCATTAACCAGAATAATGAAGCTGGATTATTCAAGAAATTTCTAGAATATTAGTCCAGCTCTAAATCTAGAAATTTCTGGAAATTACCAGGATGTTAAATATGAAACACCAAAACTAGCAATTTCTGGAAATTTATAATCTGGAAATTTCTAGCATTAACCAGAATAATAAAGCTGGATTATTCTAGGATTTTTCCAGCACTAATTCAAGAAATTTCTAGAATTATTTTAGTTCTAGAATTCACCAAAATGATAATAATGGAGATCTAGAATTATTCCAACTTGTTGCAGAGAAATTTCTGGGAATTTCTAGAATTATTCTAGGTTATGCTAGGAATTTCTAGAATTTTTAATATGCTTTGAAATTATAATCCCTAGAAATGCAAGAACTAGCTTTAGAACAGCTTTAAAATAGTGAAAACTACAGATAAAATAGGGACAAAACAGGCATAAAATCAGTTTATGGGAAGTTATCGTAACGCATTTCTGTTCATTTGCGTCGGCTGGCCGTCAAAACATTGCGTAACGTCGGCTATTAAAAGTTTTCTCTTAGTAAATGAAGGTTGGAAAATTGTTCGAGAAACTGTAATTTGAGATAAATCGGGAAAAATGGGGATAGCGAACAGAACATGATTATTTCACAGATCTCCACACAAAAGAAGTATGCAGAGGCAC
Source organism: Plumapathes pennacea (assembly GCA_964036295.1). NCBI lineage: Eukaryota > Metazoa > Cnidaria > Anthozoa > Antipatharia > Myriopathidae > Plumapathes > Plumapathes pennacea. The sequence goes on along the minus strand of OZ038472.1, from coordinate 9,627,603 downwards.
GGCCGTGAGCGCTTGAAAGACAAGAAACAACAGTCGGAAAACTATAGGTTCCCGAAGATGAAAGTGTCTGATGATTCAGTATAAAACGATGCATAGAAGTACGACTATCTAATTTTGTAAACAATTTGCCTTCCAGCGCACACATGAAATAAGAACTCGATGCCGCCGGCGCTCCGTTAAATTTCATGAAACTTGCCAATTTTAAGAATTGCAAGCCAACTGCCTTAAAGAAGTGCTGACTACGTTCCGCCACCATGGACACGCAAGTTACAAACATTCACGAATTTTCAAAGGTACGTTTGGGAAAAAAAAACAAAAAACAGAAAGACTATTTACGGCACTGTGCGAGTCGCAATTTGAATCACTTTGACGGCCAGAGGTGGACTTCAAAGAAGATTTACTAGAGATTTCATAATGCATTTGAAACACCCGTGCTATTTATACGGATAAAGCTTATACACAACTGACCTTAATTATCTTCGGTTCTTATGTCGACTCAGCTTGCCAAGCAGTTCAGCGCAAAACTTCAGTTTTTCTGCCCAGTTGCTTCATTTTGAGTTGATTTGTGAATTGTTTTCCATGGTTAAACATTTGGGAAAAGCTTCATTCCTTAACTGCTTTTCCATTGCCACAGACTAGAAATTTCTCTCACAAATGAAAGAAACCCTCCTCGCTTGAGTTTGAAAAAGATAAAATCAACAGCGTCGCGTCCGCGCTTACATTTTGGCGCTCAAAAGAGAGCGCTTCTGATTGGTTAATGTGACTCGCTCCCAGTGCCAACGTGGGGCAACGAGAAGCCATTTTACACGTGAGGAAATATAGTTTGCGAACGTCAAGTCAATTTAAAGGCGGTTAAACTAAAATTATGAATATGGCTACCTGGTTGGAGCAATCTTCAGTAAAAAGAGATGGACCTGTGCAATTTTGGAAAAGCTGTTGCTACATGTACGCCGTATGTTATGCGAATCATTTTCGTGGTTGAAATTAACTTCGGGAACAAATCTCCATCGAACACGAACTCAAAATAGACTATAAATTGTTGGAGCTAAACCAGGACACACCACAAAAACATGATAAGAGAATTCTGGTGGAGGTGAGTTTGTTTTTTATTCTGATTCTAATATATTCCTGGAACTGCAGTACTTCCTGTACGACTTCTGTTATCTTGTGATCATCTGGTAATGATGTGTATTTCTAATGAATTGTTGCATATCCCGGTGTACTTGTTTCACAAAAGCAATCTAAGTTTTCCCATATAGTATTTTATTATTTTAGAGTGTAATAATATCATCTGCAAGTGGTCTTAAAGCATGGTGATTATATGCATTTCAGTTTTGTCAATGAGTTTTCTTGACTTTCATGGAACTTGGTTGTGAGATTTTGGGTTTCTTGTTATGGCTGGAGATTGAATTGTCTGCTATAATTCTGTTAGTTTCCTTTTCAAGATCCTGCTACAGTGTGATTCATTTCAGACAATATTGTGTGAATCAAAATACAGTAGTAATTATTTTCCTTTGTGAGGCAGCTATTTAGGACTGGCCTACTAGATTTCAAAGAGAGAAAAGTATACAATCATCTGCTTTATGTACACACACCCTGGTTCAATTTTTCTGTTAGTCTTTTGTCTGATAATAAATTTGTAGTACATGAAGCAACTTCTCAGCATGATTGTATCATTCAGTTGTGCCCAGAGAAAAGGTTTGTAAATTTAACAGTTCATGCAGATCATCAGAATGAAATTGAACTTCTGTTCCAGCTGCAGTTTTCAAATTATATAGGATATATTTTCTTTGATCCAGTTTGAATCACATGGTTTTTCACAGGTTACTTGAGAAAAATTTAAGGCATGGTGTTTCACAGAGTTTTCACATGCCCACTTTAAATAGTTTTTCAATCATTTTTCTATCACAGGTTTAGCATGTGATTTGAAACAGACCATATTATTTCTATCTTCAGTAAAACATTAATTTTTAAAATAAAACCTCTAGGCCCCTTATGTTCCTCAATCATTCATAAATGACATGCATGCCTATCCACAAAGACTTTCAATTAGCCCTCTTTACTGATGATTTAAAGTTAGCCTTTTGCACAAGGATTGTTTAGCTGCTCTACACTGTCAAGCCTAGATGGGGCTATGCCTTCAACATAACTAAATGCAAAATTATACACATCCAGAAAGCAGGATCATGAAAATAATGACAGTCTTTATCTGACATCTTGCTAGACAATTTTTGAATGTGGCCAAACCATAACTGACCTGATATCACAGTGATCAATAACCTGTAGCAACCTGTGGTCTCTGTATACCAAAACGACAGTCTGACAGTCTAAACTGATGGCAACCAGCACCAAGCAACCTTTCTACTGAATTACATTCTTCTCACAGATGGGGGATGAAAAATGTTTTAAAATGAGCCAACAGCTGTCAGTCTTAATCAATTGTCCCAAACTCAGTACAAATCATCAAAAAGCCATGTGTTCCATCCAGCCAATGAGTAACTTTTTGTTATTATTTCATATTAATTTTCTATTGAAGTTAATGTACAGTGTTCTGTGATGGCATATAGTAAACAGCTGGGGGACAGAGGTCTTATAACTGGGATGTTTTTTGTGTTAACAAGTAGATGGGCTTATACCCTGGATTCTGTGGTAACTATTTTACCTTAAAATATGATTATGATAGCCTAATTTAAGAATATTTTACAAAGGAACTGGCCTTTGCCTGAACTGCCTGGGGAAATATGGAGTAAAACAGTATATTTTATCATCATTTTTAGAAGAATAATATCTTTTGTATTTAAATAGCCTATTTTGCATGCTATTTTTTCAGCATGTCTTTGAGAAATAGAAATAAAATACACTACTTGAGTCTATCATGCTATAAAATAGAATTCAAATAGACTATTTTGCATGACTATTTAAGCTTGTTTTGAGAAAATAACACTACTTGGATGAAATTAAAACAAATAAGATAGATGCCCTATTTTCCTTGTAATATTTTAAATTAGTAATAGAATAGGACTTGGCACCAATAAAATAAGATAAAATTGTGCTACCATTAAGATAGCCATAAAATAAGATTAAAATTAGATTGATTTGTAAGGGATCAGCTAAAACCTCATTTTTATTTTTCAGAAATTCTAGCTTCTGAAAGAAATTTATGAGCTAGAAAAAACTTGAATTTTCTTAAGCAGACAAAATTCTAGAAAATTATGGCTTCTGAAAGAACTTAAAAGCTAGAAAAAACTGGAATTTTTGGGGCTACAAAACAATTTTTGAAATTTCTAGCTTCTGAAAGATTTGAAAGCTAGAAACAACTGGAATTTTCTTGAACTAGAAAAAACTGGAATAGCTATCCAAAAAAAGCTGGATAGGGACTAGAAATTTCCAGAAACTTCTAGAATGTTCTAGATAGCTTGAAAATCATTTCGCAAGGGTGTTTAGTAGAGGGTGAACTTGAAGGTACTTTGTATTCTTTTACTTTGCATTATTCTTGCTGATACAAGTAAAGCGTCAGAAAATCTGACTTTTGTTTGGGATCAAAATTTCACTCTGCAGTGCATTTATGTTGTTGTTGCGACATTTTGGCTCGGTGCCATGAAGGTCAAACAATCAGTGGAACAGATGGCGTTGTTATTTGAAATTGGGAAATGGTTGAGGAAAAAGTGACCGTTGGTAGATCTCGCTTCGCTCAGTTTTATTGTATTCCCACAAATGTTTATGTGAAAGAAAACCGAAGTCCTGCAAGACGAAGTCGTGAGCCAAGCCACGTACCCTTGAATAACCTTTCACGCATTTTGAACAAGAGTAGAAAAAGCAGGCGACTAATACAAGAATACATTTCAAAGAATGTCCCAAAGTCGTCAAAAGTCCATGGTTATACCCGAGCTTACGTACTTCACAATGCTAATGCGTTCCGAGAACGTGCATGTAAACAACATGTAAACAATAAAAAGCCACAGATGGAAATGGAAAGAGAAAATTAGGATCAATAAACCATCGCTGCGAGAAAGCTAGAAGCTCAAAAAGAAGATTGCCAAAAGTAACCGAGGTGCTAAGATACGTTTGTATTTTAAAATGTGTTAAAAAACAGGCATTGCAAGATCAGACGTACTCAGAGATCAAAATCACAGAGCCAAGTACAATGGGTTTTCTCTGTCAAGGGATATAGAAAAAAATTCCGATCCTTCAGTTGTTGATCCAAACAAAACGATCATCGGTTGGCTTTCTGGATGCACGGAAGCCATACTTTAAGAGCGATTTTGGCTTGCATTGTTTTTAAGCGTCGGAAGACTTGAAAATAGCCGTACACAAATGATGTGTTACCAGCGGGACCCCCGTAAAGTACGAAGGGTTGTGTTTTGCAAATGCTCGATTATAGATACCGCTTCAACCAATGTATCTGTGTTCTGAGCAATATTTGTGTGAAAGAACATCAAATAAGTAGTAGAAGACGAGTCGAAACTTGATAGAACTTGAACTTTTCCCTGCGGGCAGAGCGTCTCCCTTTGTCGGAAACTCCGCGGCTTTGTGTAACGCGCGGCGTATACGAACAGTCGGCGTTTAACTTCGTTTTGCGTGCAGTAAAGGTTCTTTGTTTATTGTCTGAGGATATTGAATTACTAATAGGTTTGAGGCAAATATCACGCGAGATTAAGATACAAGATCTGTCAATGAAATGTCACGAGCATAATATCATAGAACGGGGAATCCCGAATCATCAGCTACTTAGCTTTCACTTCACGCCGCTTTAACAAAAGCAGGAAAGACCGGCAGGCGATTACATCGAGAATATTTGTCACTGAATACCTCGAAGTCTTCAAAAGCTCAAGGTTGATATCCGACTATCCGAGCCGTAATGTTCGCTCCACAAGCCCGTAATGCACGCCTTTGTTGTCACGGTATTCAAATGTCTGCAGCTTCCGATAGAGATTAATTTCGTATCGACCCAGAATTTTACGTTAAAGCTTAATGCATAGCAGTCTTGAACATATTAGTGATCAGACTTGTACATGTAGGATGAGTAACGTCTGAGATGGCTTTTTCATACGAAGTAATTTCATCATGGGAAGTGTCATGTTTTAATGTGCTACAGAGATAAGTCTGAAAGCTTTCAATTACAGCTACTTGAACATGATGCACACGCTGGGAAGATGAGATAAGGCTATTACGCTGTCTTACAGCTACTTAAGATGTCGGGTATTCCCCAGTCAATCCCATTACAAAATGACAACACAGTTCCTCCACAAAACATGTCAGCTTGAAAATTCACTCAACAAGGTTGCCAGGTTGTATAGCAAGCGTCACACAAGTACTGTCACGTGCATCGGAAAGCAATGAAAACTGGGTTGTTGCAAACGAAGAATATTCCTACGGGGCCTCGATAATTGTTTTCTCTCAATTATTATAATACACGTTTTCGTGAATATCTGTTTGACCGAAATTAGGAGAAAAGAGGGCAAGAAAAATAAAGGGAGCTCTTGGATCCGTCATGTGCAAAAACTGACTCGGCTATAATATCTTTTGCATATAAACGCACGACTAAAGTTCCTCTCCCGGGACCCCGCGTGTCTCTATTCAGTGTACTAATGACGTCACAAGCGCACTGGCCACGGGCCTGTCTTGTTATATTTAGTTATACTGATATCCCTTGTTTGACCCAAAAATATATTAACTTTGTTTTGCCATTATCGCTAACGGGAATGAAAATGCGACATAAAACTTTATTATTTGGGTATCAAAGTGGCCAAATAATGAAAACAACAGGAACCATAAACTAGAATGGTTATGGCCTGAGTAATCAAAACAGCACAAAGGCAAAAGTAACTCTTCTGACTTGACCTTGTACCATACACGTCATTAGGAGCTGCAAGACAACTTTATAGAAAATATCCCCAAAATGTTCCCCCCCCCCCCATACCCATAAACGGATTATTATATATTTTGGTCTCCCCCTCCCCCCCCCCCTCTCTCTCTCTCTCTCTCTCTCTCTCTCGCAATTTCAATTTTCTCCAATACATTATTTGTACTTTACACCTTTGAGACTCCACTCCGTCCCAACAAAACCCACCGTCCCATACAATTGTGTCATAAACTGGCTTGGGGAGAAAAGTGCCCTTCCATTAAATCATAAATCATAAATCAAAAATCAAAAATCAAAAATCAAAAATTCCAAAAGCGGCAACTTTTAAGTTAAAAGCCCTGTATATATGAAAAAAGGTTGGCCCGGGGACCCTAGCCTCGGCGTGCCAACTATTCACACATTTTTTATTATAAATCGAAGCGAGCGTGTACAAAGTGATATAAAGTTACAGTCTACTTGAAATAGTTTTAGTATGTACCGTAAGCACACCATGCACTGCAGATAGTCTTAAAGTTATATTTTCCGTTGTTCTTTCTTTTTTAATTGTACCAAAGAGAAGATATGAAGCCAGATTTGGAAACGAATTTCCTATCAGAGCAGATAACAAATTATAAAAAAGACTTGACGCACGAACCCGAACCAGCCGCAACAAATATACCAGTGCGGCGAAGGATTGCCCTAGAGAGCGCTTTGTTGATCCCGCGATCAGCCTTGCGCGATTTCCCCTTCTCACCATGTCTGCATAGGCCCGCCGGAACTCGGCAACGCTGCGATCTTTTGCGCCAACCAATTCGCAAAGAATACCGGTGTGAAGCGCAAATCGTCAATTTTGATATATCAGACGGCGGAGTAAATATCGATGCCCGTGCTAATATCAATTAAACTTCGGTCTCAACATCGCTTATCCCATCGCCTTTTTGTGCCCCGAAATATCCTTATTACAGGAAAAAAGAACTTATCTCCATTACAGACTTGCCTCCGCTTCTCAATTTGCCAAATCTGTTTTGAAAAACTAAAACCTTTATGTCACCGTTGCTATCTTTTCCTAACACCTAACGGCAGCTGCTTCTACAACCAATATAGGTATTCATTTTGGTGTGTTGGGAAAAAGTAAAACGGAAGTTGCCCCGCCCGACCCCGCCTTTACGAGTCCTTTCATTTTCTTTTTTTCCCCTCGGCACTGAGTAACAAGACAAGAAGGCCACTGAATAGAAAGAAAAATACGGTAAATAAACTAAAATGTGAATCTCTGTTACACAACAACAACAACATGAGGGTGTCTGAGTGGGTGAATAAATGCAATATTTATATAAGTCATGCGCTTCACGAACAGATAAAACTCTCGAGAGACATAAATAAAGATATTTCTTGGCCAGATATGTATTCATGTATCATTTCAAGTACAAATTCTATTGTTGTTGTTGTTTTCATTATTTGGCCATTTTGATACCCAAATAATAAAGTTTCATGTCGCATTTTCATTCCCGGTAGCGATAATGACAAAACAAAGTTAATATATTTTTGGGTCAAACAAGGGATATTAATGTAACTATAAAATATAATAAACATATCTCGCTAAGTTTTAAGATTGCGTGACACCAATAACGAACGCACGGCGACGTCGGCGCGTATGTTTTGACTGCATGAATCTTTCATTTTTTACAAGAAAGAGCTCTTAAAGCAACAGGGACATCCTTGGAAACATATTTGTGCTATATTGTAGCAGAATAAAGCGAAATGAGGCGTAAATTGGCAAAGGAAGTGGAGCGATCAGTTAGCGCTTGTCGACCACTGAGTTGAAGAGGCATTTTGATAGAAAAAAACCACATAAATCAATCGTTAACCGGTGGTATTTGAAATTTAAACTTATTATAAGGTCTCCTGCAGAGTTTTGTGCCAAGTTTGAGGTAGTAGGCGAAGATTTATTCGAGTTTATTCGAAAGTGTGAATTGATCGTTGCGCGTTGTTTACAAGTCGATGTTGTGATTTTGGCAAAATTAGCCGCGTTAGTTCTTTCAAGCAATGAAAAGTACCAAACTAATTTTTATATTCTTGATAAAAACAACACTTCTAGATATTACAACCGAATTTTTATGCAAATCTGAGTAATACCGGACATAGAAATGATTTTTTGAAAAAGTGCTCTAAACTGAGATTTGCGAGCATTGAAATTTGGGCTGTCTTTGCCCCGACACCAGATATTCAATATTTGACCTATAATTCTATTTATAGGCTCAAATTGCTCGTGGATGTCTTCTTAATCAATAGATGAAGACATTTAAGAACAGATTTTTGTTGCGCGGTCGCGTGCGAAGGCTTTTGTGGTCCTATTAATTCCTTTCATTTTAGTCATTTTGGGGCGTAGCGGTTTTAACTTTTTTCTTGAAATTCCAAAAATGTTTGAACAAAATAAATATACGAGAGTAATTGGCACACCATAGGCTATCTCTGGACAAAATATGAAGAACCCTGATTTTTGACTGATGTGCCGCATTTTTCTCATTTCACCCGGTGTTTAGGAAAATTCGCTCTTAATAACTACTCCCGCAAAACTACTTTTTTCAAATTCGCAAGCTGACAGCTGCCTTGCTGCTTTGAATTAAACTTACGTGAAGCGACAGGGGTCAGCACTTGAGTTAGCCGGAAGAGCCTTTCAGACTGAGCAAGGTTAATCCCGCAGTCTCCTTTCACGGCCTTGTGCGATGCCCACTCACTCGGGCACGTGCAATTCCTTCATTCTGTTGCAGCGCCATCAAATGCCAAATGTGCCGTGGTGCCGTGGGCATATCGTGACACCGAGAACAACGTCGCTTGTCTCAAAAATACCTTGGAAAAAAAGTACAGTAATCATAAGATGCGTTGCACGCACAAAATGGGAACATTTCGAATTCAAGATTAGCCTAACTGAGCTTTGAACAAGTGGGCCCAGGGTAACGGAAATCGTAGAATCAAAAAAATATAATTTACCTGCCCGTGCCAGCAAGAGCCTCGCCTCTGAATCCAGGGAAGAGTCCAGAACTTCATGGCTTTTCAAATGCGCCTTGATATCTTTACAGTATTCACCAACAATCACGCATTGGGAAATTGCTGGATTGCCTGGACTTGAGCCACAAGGTCCTCCAACAATTTGAGAATACCCACACGAAGCCATGGTGCTTCAAAAAGACCACCACTGACTTAAGTCCGTCGATGTTGTCAAATAATGGACAGATGGCAGATACTTTATTCCCGAGCTTCTGCAAAATGGCTTTACAGAGGGAATACCCTAGTCTAACTCTGAACTAATCGAATGATGCACGGATAGATATAACATACAGAATAATAGGGCTATTGATTACGAACATTACAAAATATCATAGGCATTTCCTAGGCGTTTCCGAACTAAATGAATAGAGAATACAATCCTTATACGGTAATAAATGGAAACAAAGATAAAATTGATGACGTAACACGAATCTTAAGATGGGACGTGACTGCACGGAGCGTGATTCTATTACATAAGGTTGACAGTTAATACAGTTGTAAAGCTACAAATTTTTCGACAGAAAACAGAATCAAAATAACTGATAGTCGGGGATACCGGTACTTTCTAAAACGATAAAATGAAATCGACACGTGCGGTTGATCAAGCATTTTTTCTAATACGGCAAATCTCGAATTTCGTCCTTTTTGAGGTGAGAAAGACCTACATAAAAACAGATACATCGGCCCTTTCCGTTTATTCACTCAAAATCAAATAAGAGATAACTTTAATTCCAAGCGTTACAAATGGAAGTTTCTTTTTGTAAACTTGAACCCCCAAATCGTCAAATCAATTTTCGGGCGAAATTGCCGTCTCATCTTCAGCTGGACACTCTTTTGGCAATTCTACATTAAGTCTAGGCAATATTTGTACAACGATTTCATAAAATCCAAAAAATGCTGCGGTCACGTACTGTTATTGTTTTCGAATGTCACGCGTCTTCAAAGGTCACAAGGTCACATTTTGGGTGCAAGTACCATGTATACTTGGCGTTTCCAAAATTCACCATTTCATTTACCCAATGATTTTATTTCACAGAATCACAGAAGGAACATTGCTTTTGCCGATAAACATAGTCTTTAATTGCAAAGCCATGTACCAGGACGCGATTTTTGCTGATGAAATTAGCATATTTTTCGCGTGAGGAAACGTCGCTCAAAATGGTTAATACTACAAAATCGGTCAAAAATTTTGGTTTCAATCAAATTTACATTTGACAACGGTGATGCATCGCCAGAAATTTCAGACATCCGGTTGCGCCATCTCGGAAGAGGAATCAGGTTTCACGCTGACAGCCGCTCAAGAAATAACAAAGAAATGTATGGGATCTGATAATAAATTGCGCTTTTCGCTTAACTGAAGCACGTTCGTAAAAATGTCTGGGCAGCATTCGGAAGAGGAAAGCTTCCTAAACACAACAGTACAAAAAATATTTATCTCCGGTAAAATTCGATGTGTACTTTTTTGAATTTAAAATTTCAGCCGACGTAAGAAGGGATTGATAGCAGAATACGCTCAAAACCGGCTACTGTCACTTTTTAAGCTGCATTTAATACAAGAACCTTGGGTACAACGCAAAATGTCTACCCCGTACCTGATTGTCGAAGGATTGAACATCTCCTGTGAAGCCTCAGTCAGTCCCCTGAAGCAAATTCGATGTGTACTTTTTGTGTTTGAATTTGCAGTTCACAGCCAGCCATGGCGAATACCTCCCGTGAAATACGCTGACTTCGGGTGTTGATATTTTGGGCTGGGAAGCTCCAAATCGCATGAAAATTGCACCAAACGAAAGCTAATTTCAACTAGGTCGTTCAGCGGCACGTCTCCTAAACGTAGCAGTCTCTTTTTGAACCGGAGAAACCCATCCCTCCCCCACCCCACTGAGGAAAAGTACGTAACAATGTTGAATGTGTGAATGGCGCATGCTCATACCGCACGCCGCTGGGAAAGACCGGAAGCAATCGTGGACGCAAAATGTCCGGAATTTCTGGCGATGGCATACGGGAAAGATCCCACTCGCATGTCATAATTTAAGCTGTTATGTTTATTTCCCAGTTTTTCCATTAGAGCCGATAATGGAAGCATTATTTTTAGGTCGATTTTGTCTTCTCGCAGAGCACCGAGAAGGAACTGTTGCCGCAAAAATGAAATAAGAAACTGAACGAACTAAAACTTATATTTTTATAACTAGATACATTAAGCCTTCATCATGACAAAGTTTGGATAAATTTGATTTTTCTACCCTGCACGGCGTAGGTGATATTTACATGAACTCGCTCTTAAAAGGGGTTCTGCTTCATTTCTACTTGGAACAATCTCCACGCTTCAGCAATGATGGCGACGGGCGTGGGAAAAGCAGCCAAGCAGGCTGAATGCAGAGTCGCTCAACCTTTTAGAAGCAAGTGTATGAGTGTTGTAATGACAATTTATAGTTATAGGTTTCATTTGAGCAAGGTGTCAAAAGTTAAGTTCTCTCTACTGTGTGATATTTTTCTGGTAAGAAACTGAAACTCTCTTTTGGGAGTTTCGCTCGTGTCCCTACTTTCCATTTTAGTTTCTCCTGGTCTCGACCCCACCCAACGAGATCACTGGAAACTCTAACCTTGTTTCATTTAATTTTGTTTAATTTTATTTAAATTTTTGTTTTGCTTTGTTTTCATTTTAATATTGCTATATTTTTTCCTTATGGGAGTCCTGGGCCACCATAGACTATTACTTTGTTAGCTGAAAAGGAGCAGTCTTTGTTTTACGAGTTTTGACGCAACACTTCCTCGAAGTTAAGTGCTGCGCGCAAAGAAAGGGGAAAAAGAATGGTGTGTTTATATATAGTTTTGCATTGAAAACAGAATCGATTGTGTGACGCTGTACGTCTTTCTCACGGTCGACACTCCAAATTAATGCATGCAGTCTGCCGGGCACTTTAATGATGGTAATAGGACTGAGTGGAGTCCGATTCGGTCTGTAATCATACGAGTGATTGCGAAATCGGACGACCGCGCTTCGCGGGAGTCCGGTTTCCTAATCACGAGTATGATTACAGGCCGACATCGGACGACACGAAGTCCTCTTGCCAATTAATCATAAATGTTATAATTTCTGAGAATGAAATTATCATATGGCCTCAGCGTCTTCTGCTGTACTATACATAAAATCAAAGCATCAAGAAGTACTTCATCGCCGATTGATTGTAAGACGCGGGTACACACGGCTCGGCGTTTGTAAACACAACGTTAACCGCTTGTTGGTAGTCATCTATCTCAGTTTTATCAACTTAAAATACTTGAAAGAAACAAGAAGCTAATTTGCCCAATGATTTGAGTTGAATGCGGATTTTTTAAGTAAAAATAAAAAATGTGTAAGTTCTGTACACTCAGTAAAGATCAGTAAACCCATCACGAACTCACAAATTGAAAGACAGTTTCTTTCGACTTTTCAGGTTTACATTTTTTAATATAATAGGTGCTTTGAAACTCAGAATACTAGTTTATTTTTTCACAGAAGTTTACAAGGCACTCAAAGGAAATATTCAAGACTGAAAAATCTGTATCTTCGCGGGTCGGCAAAGCAAATCCAAACTTACCGACTTCTTGACGGCTTAATTCTTGAGGAATGTTTGTCCATCACAGTCCATTACAACAAAGTTAAAGGTCTTCCATGATTTTGAAATGAATTAACGACGTTCATTGACATTAAGCCGTAAGTTTCAGTGTCTACAGCGCAGCTTGCTGGCGACGTCGTGACCTAAGCAAACGTGTCCGATTGGCGAAAATTTCCTGTCTTCTTTCGTTCAATAGTGACTGTTCACGAGTCTTCGACTGACCACAAACTGTTCCTTACATGTTAAGTTGTCCAAGAATTAACAAAATTCGCCTTTCGAGATGCCACAAACTCCACCGGCAATCTTTTTTCCACTGAAAATCAGTGTGAGGCTGATTGGTGCATTTAAATTTAGCTCTTGCTTATGATCGGTTAAGCCCTGTCCGATTACAGACCAAAGAAGTGTCCGATTACATAACAATAAGTGTCCAATTAATGATTAATCGGTGGTGTTATGAGCCAATCACATTCTAGGAAATTGTAATATTTGTGATTACTTGTGAATTTGGTCGGCCGCTGTAGTACGGGAAAAAAGGAACACTAATTTTCCGGTTTTGAATTAGGCAGTACAATTAAATAGGCTTCCAATGTGACTTTTCTTTTTTACTCCGGATTGCATGCACTAGACTTAGGCATGCACATTTAATGAGCTCAAATCGTTTTGATGTGAACTCGCTTAAAACAACATGGTTTCTCCGGAATCTTTTAAGTTTTAAAAGGGTTTACTGTAAGTTATACACGGGCTTCAAATCAAGTCATACTTCAAAGGGCTTGCAAACAACCTTGTTTCAAACACCTCGTGTCAGATCACAGCATTTTTCGAATAGACAGTTACAGTTCCAACCCGATAAATTATTAGATTTTGAATGAAAAACTGAGACATTTGACTAAATTATTCAAGACCCCAAGTTTCGATTGCTCTGAGCAAATAAGCCAGCCGGAAAAGCGACAGAAGCCAAAAGGGCAAGCAACATAAAGCAAAGGAGAGTACGGAGGACGAGTCATCGAAGCCCAATAACGACCAGATAAGACAAATCCACGAAATGTTTTTCCTGTTCCAGTCGAAGCTCGATAAGCTCGACTTATTTGCTGATTGAATTGAAAACATTTAAAAAGACATGAGATATTTCAAACAATCACTCAACGTTCTTCGTGATAAAGTAGAAGATATAAAGAAATCAGTAGCTCGTGGCGACAAGGAAATCAGCGAAATAAAACACCAAGTGGCCAGCCTCGATGACGTAGACAAGCACCTGAATGAGGCAATAGTTGACCTTCAAACAAGGTCGATGAGGGACAATCTCATATTTTACTAGAAATACGATAATCGCAGATACCCTCTCGCTCTGGCATTGATTGGACTATTACTTTGGTACTGATCATCAAGAGCAGCTTTTGTTTTACCGGCGTTTTGACGCGATCATTTCTTTGAAGTTAAGTACTGCACGCAAAGAAAGGAGAAAAATATGTTGGCGTTATACTTTTGCGTTAAAAAAAGAATCGATTGCGTGACGCCGTACGTATTTCTCACGGTCGACACGCCTAATTAATTCATGCAGTCTGCAGGGCACATTCTCAAACATTTAGTACTTGAATTGTAAAGTCGGTCGGCCGCCATAGTACGGGAAAAAAGGAACACTGATTTTTCAGTTTTGAATTTATAGGCAGTACAATTAAATAGGCTTTCTGTGCGATTTCTTTTTTTTTTACTCTGGAATGCATGCAATGGACTCAGGGATGCATATTTAATGAGCTCGAATTGTTTTCTTTGTGAACCCGCTCAAAACAGCGTGATTTCTCCCAGAATCAAATCAAAATTTGAACGGTTTACTTCAAATTATACACGAGCTTCAATTCTAGTCATACTTCAAAGGGTTTGTGAATGATTCTCGTTGCAATAACCGCGTGTCAGATTGCAGCATTTCTCGAATAGACAGTTGCAGTTTTTGATCTTGAAAGAAAAAAGGACATCTGACTAAATAATTTAAAACCTCAGGTTCCGACTACTCTGAGCAAATACGCTAGCCGAAACTGGCGACAGAAGGGTATTAAAGCAATACAGAGAGAAAATGATCAGCTTGCAGATTTTAATATTTTCTTGAAGTGAACGAGTCACAAGATACGTGATAGAATATAGACGGCGTACTTGCAATTTGTCACGGTAATTGTTCGATTTCCACTGACCTTTGTAGCTTGTCCTTGCTGAATAAGTATCTGAGTTTAACACAAAACGACGTCGCGATCGCACTTTGTTGTGCTCAGATGCCTCAAAGAAATCGCCTGCTAGTCCGCTTTCGATATGCTCGATCCGCTTTCATGCGCATTCTTTTTTTTGGGTTTCTTTTGCGGAGTCTGTTCTTCGGCCTGCTCTTTCTACTGAAGTTACCAACTCCTTTTCACGCGGTGTTCTGTTCATGTCACTTTTGATCGGCATTCATGCGCTGTTCTCTTTGCGGAGTCGTTTCATCGGCACGACTCTGTTCACGACGCTGTCGCCCACACGGAATGTCGTCTTTTCTTGAGTCGGAATTGACTGTTCGAACGTTTCCACGATTGCCCGTGTTCCTTTCTTTTTTGAAGACGAGATTCGCAAGGCTGTTGTGTTTCCAGTTTTCAAATTCATTTTTGTGAATGCAATACAACATCGTTGCTTCGTTCAAATCGCTTTTCTTTCTGTCGGTCACGCGTGACCAATCCTTTGTGAGGTGCTTTCTCTGCATTCTGGGCCTGGTCGTATGCCATACTGACAAACTGACAGACGAACATTCAATTTAGAGATGGCGACCCACTTGTCTCCAAATAAGGCGATACTACTGCATTAGCGTCGTGATTATTACCCTCGCTTACGCTCAGGGACAACATCGAAGAACCGGAATACGAAAAGGCCGACATTACAGAAGTAATCCACAATCCCCTTAAAGGAAAATTTGGAATAAGGGACGCGAAACGGACCATAAGGGTCGATCGAAGTCACTGCTTGGGTAAGAAGAAATCGCCTACGAGTCAACGTGGCACCAAACCAAGACCCACTGTAGCTAAGTTTAGCTACTTCAAAGACAGGGAGCACATCAACTTCGAGGCACCGGAATCGCCTTGAGCGAACAGTTTCCTGATGCAGTTGAGAAGAAGAGGAAAAAAGTGTACCCGATAATGAAGGAGGCCAAGCGTATTGGCAGATTAGGAAGGATGGCCAGAGATAAATTGATTATTGATGGTCAATTATACAATCCTTGAATCACCAAGTCATTTCCTAATTATCGTGTTTGAAATGAGACCTCATCGAATGTAATTGATATGATTACACCCCAAACCATTGTGAGATGTGCTTCATGCAATCATTGTTTTCATGGCCAAGAGAAATTATTTCATACTAATGCTGTAGTCGAACAAAAACAACAACAACGTTTATTTGCACCAATTTAGAAGAAATTACAATGATTAAGAGAAAAGAAAAAAGTGTATCTAGGTACAGGTTACCTGTGATAGCCAACCAGGGTTATCCGTCTCTATTAGCCCACTTATGGTAATTATTAACGATACTTTACTTGACTGTTAAGCAGTCTAGAACTATAGTAATATACACAAGTATACTAGACAAGATAAATGAAAGAGACAGCAATGCTATAACATTTATAGTACTTATAATACTAAATTATTCATTCATGCACTAGGTAATGAATGGAAATAGTTTGAAAGCGAGTATGGAAAAAGTTTACAATAGGAACTTGAAAATGAATTATAAATAACCACTAATAATATCTGCTTTAATGACCTGTTTAAAGGCATGTTTTCTAAGGTACTTATAAGTCTCATTAACAGCATTCCAGATTTTCACTCCCCGAAACCTGATGCAGAATTTACCCTAGTTCGTTCTGGCTGAAGGAAGATAAAATGATTCTTTTGAAGCTAGTCAGGTATTGTACTTGTGTACTTTGTTGGTTTTCTTAAAGAATTTTCATCTCAAGAGCAGTTGTTTGATATAGGCATAAACAATTCGAATTGCCATACTAATACGTTTCATTGTTACCTTTATTTACAAGATTTCTTTCCTTTTGGTAATCTAGATGATAATGAGTATAAGAATTTATTAAGTGGAAATTATAACGTATCCGAAATTACTTTAAACAGACTATCTGAATTGAAATTCAACCCATCTTCATTAAACACCACTAACAATAGAAAGCAAACACCTTTTCAACAAAATTGTGGTCTTGATTTTAATAACTCAGAAAATAAACATTTTCTTGAAGACTCTCTTAGTCAACTGGTAGAGGAAAAACACATCCAAAACAACTTCTCGATCCTAAATCTGAATATCAAAAGTAATAAGAACAAATTTGATGCCTTCACTCAAATGTTTGATAACTTGAAACAAAAGTACTCTGTAATTGGTTTAAGGTATCAGGATACCCTCGTGAACGACATGCGTTCAAACCCATTTTTCGCGCTAGCGTTACATTTAACTAATAATAAAGTATATATTTTCTGAAAGCTCAACAATCATAGATTTAGAGTAAAGCATTATATTTTTTGAATTTGCTAAAGAAAAAAAGTTATCAGCTTCCGAGTGAATTTTGACCTTGCCTCATTCAAAAAGCCTAATGTCACTCAGATTTTACCCGATTTGATTATTTATTGTTTCAGCCTAATGTTGACACAATGAAGAAAAAAAAAGGTGTCTCCGAATTTTGATATCTTGTCCATATACAAAGTTATTGACTTTTAAAGTTGGCCGATCATATTTCTAGCTACGCGCAAGACAAAAGCGGACATATCTTCCGAACAAAAAAAAAAGAATTAAAATTGGAGACACCTTTTTGTAGCTTTGATATTGATTCACATATTTGCCAAGTTTCAAGCCAATCGATTAAAATCCATTGAAATGCAGGTTTCCGAAAGAAACACTTTTCCGCGTTTTGAAAACACCGAGAAAAACACATTTAAAGATTCTGACCAGGGAGCCGGAAACCTGTTTACATAATCGCCTCATCTGTCAGAAATCTGTCAAAACACCGCAGTTAGTGCTTTCGCATAGAGGCCTTCCAGGCATTTTGTCGGTAATTGAAACACGCAGCACAAAAGACCGCCGTGTATAACTACGGACATCAACGCTTCGTTCGGGTAAGTTTTCGCTTCACAGTTGCACTCAACACCAATTCAACCTTTTGCAGCCACAGTTGGAATTCGGAATGAGTTCAAGCAAACGACAAACTCGTTCTAAACGTAAGAAAGCGTTCACAAAGGCATACAGGGAAATATTTCTTACGACATTTCGATATTCTTGCAGATCTGCTATTAGTCATGCGTTATCCGTCGCGCGGCTAAAATTTGTACTTTATTGTTTTGCATGACTGACGCGCAAGCCGCATGCTGTGCAGTTACGGGAGATACAACGATCTGTTGACAGGTAGTTTCCGGCGAGAAAGAGAAATATAAAATCCTTTCGTTTAAATATCTCGAGGAAAAAAATAGGTATCCAAATTTTGTTTTCAGAAACACAAGGTAAAACATGTAATAATTTCGTTAAGCCAAAAAAATTTTTTTCGAATCTGGCAAAGTCCGGAGGGTATCCTGATACCTTAACTGAAACCTGGCTTGATGATAATTTGGGTAAGTCTTTGTTTGAATTACAGAAATACAATTTTGAAAGTATTCATCGGAAACAAAAGAAAGGTGGAGGAGTTGGACTATATATAAATGACTCTGAAATATAATGTGAGGCAAGATTTGAGTATTTCTGAGGATGAAATAGAATCATTATTCATTGAAGTTCAATTTGAACATAAGAAAAATAAAATCATTGGGATAATATACCGACCACCAAATAATAATCATAAGACGTTTTCTGAGTGCTTAAGCAAAATTCTAAACACAAGTGACAAAGAAAACAAAAATTGACATCTCATGGGAGACTTTAACGTCGACCTACTAAAAAATGATCGCTGTGAAATTTCAAGTGAATTTATACAGCAATCATTTACTTCATTCTTCTTTCCAGTAATCACAAAGCCAACAAGGATAACTGAAAGTATAGCTACATTTATTGATAGTATATTTACAAATAGTACGCTCACCGAACATAATAGTGGATTGACCTTTAATGACATTTCAGATCATCTTCCCATTTCTTACATAGAAAGTATAAATCAGAAAGCATCTCATGGAATAGATAAAGTCATTAGACAAAAATCCAGGATAGTAAATGAAGCAAACTTGAACAAATTTGCAAATGATCTAAAGTCCGTAAATTGGCAAAATAACAACTTCTGCACATCAAACCCACAAGTAGCATATACTGCTTTTGACAAGACATATCGAGGGCTTTATGAAAATTGTTTTCCAATGAGACAAACCAAAATGGGAAATAAATAAAAAAATTACAAAGCTAAAAGCCAGTGGATAACCAAAAGACTATCTGTGTCATGCAGAAGAAAAATGACTTTATATAAACCATTAAAAAACAACCTTGGTAAACAAATTAAAATATAGCTCATATAGAAACAAATTAAGCAACTTAATTAAGCTTGCTAAATAAAAGTATTATGAACAGAAATTCAACTCAGTAAAATGACAATTTGAAATTAACATGAGGACTGATAATCAAAATAATCAATCGGAAAAAGGCAAAAGGAAAACTACCACTAAAATTCAGAGACAATAAAAAACCATCTATGACTCTCACGAAATTGCTTCGAGATTTAATCAATATCTTGTAAATATAGGACCCAATCTTGCAAATAAGATCGAAGACACTGATACATCATGTACATTTCAGCATTATCTTAATGGAGCTAACGTAAATTCATTCTTTATTGTACCAATAACTAAATCAGAAATAGAAAAAGAAATTTCATTGCTAAACCATAACAAGAGCAATAGATGAGATCGCATTAGTCCATTAGTTATTTAAAAAGTAGCAACATTAATCAGCGAACCATTGACTGAAATTTTTAACATGACCTTTGAAACTGGTCAAGTCCCACTAGAGCTTAAAATTGCCTTAGTAACACTAGTTTTTAAAACTGGTGATAAAGAATCATTCAGTAATGTATATCGCAAATACTAGAGAGGCTTATGTACAATAGGCTATTTAAATTTCTAAGCAAGCATAAAACATTAAATGAACATCAATATGGCTTTAGGCAGGGAAGATCAACATATATGGCCTTAATAGAGCTAACTGTCAAGATTTCCAGAGCAAATGAAAACAATGAGTTAACTTTAGGAATCTTTCTTGATCTCTCAAAAGCCTTTGATACTGTTAACCATGAAATACTATTAAGAAAACTTGATTTTTATGGAGTACGAGGCACTACTTTGGAGTGGTTTAAAAATTACTTGACAAATAGAGCACAACTGGTAAAAGTAAATGATTGTAGGTCTACACCTCAAACAATCAAATGTGGATAACCTCAAGGGTCAATCCTGGGACCATTGCTATATTTAATTTACATAAGTGACATCTACAAGAGCTCTGAATATTTTTCATTCATACTTTTTGCCGATGATACTAACCTCTTTAGCTCAGGCAAACACTTGAAAACATTGTTTGAAACAACAAACAACGATTTAGAAAAAGTAAAAATTTAGTTGAAAGCTAAAAAATTAACATTGAATGTCGCAAAAATTCAATATGTAAGTTACATCAAGGAAAAAGAGACTAGGAAAAGGCATAGACCTTAAACTAAATAATCAACCAATCAAAAGAACTGACTCCATTAAAGTTTTAGGAGTTACTATTGATGAACATTTGACTTGGAAACCTCACATAAATCATGTGAATCATAAATTGATAAAGGTAACTGGAATATTATGCAAAATCAGATATTATGTAGATCTCATTTTGCTAAAAGAAATCTACTATGCTCTAGCATTTCCATACATAAATTATGGCAACTTAGTTTGTGGATTAACCTACATATCCAACCTTGAAAAAATATTCAAGATACAGGATTGGACGTACAAGATTGTACGTTGGATTACCTTTTCAGGTTACACAGACCCAAGTGAGCCTTTATTTAAGAAATTAGTTATTATTATATTATTATTAGTACCTGAGAGCAATACAATTACGGCGTTAGAAAACATGATTTAAAATGTCCAGTTGATTAATTCAAAGTCACCAAATGTAAGTGGTCGTGAGAGTAGATTCCGCTTTTTTGAGTGACAGTGGCCTTCATAATTTGATTGATATGTTTTCGATTACAGATTATTATTCAGCTTGATTACCGTTCTGCCGTTATGCACCTATTCTCAACTGCGACCGCTTTTCATCCCCGTTGGTCGCCAGTATAATGAACTTAATGCGACTTTAACAACGCAGCGAGCTGAGAGTCGATTTTCAGGCGCATACTGACTTTCACACTAAGCTGTCCAGTCTGAATAAGCATCTGAGTTGAACACAAAACGGCATCGCAATCGTACTTTGTCGTGCTTAGATGCCTCAAAGAAATCGCCTGCGGTCCGGTTTTGATATTGAAAGTACTCCCGATCTGCTTTTTTGCACTGTTTTCTTTGCGGAGTCTTTTATTCGGTCCACTTTTTCTTTTGAAGTCCCCGATTCGCTTTCATGCGGTTTCTTCGGAATAACTAAAATGACTCAAAGTTATTTTTGTTTGGTAGAGATTTTGTTCGAAATTGTTTTCAAAACTTCCATGCTAGCATTTTGGACAGCTCCCGATACATCCCAACCTTAATCAGCTCTAAACTAACGAATTTTACCTATCGGCAGCGCTATTCCTATTCCGGAATAGACCCAATCGAACGCGCCTCTAGCATGCGCGAAAAGATCTGAAATACAATAAAAGTATATACTTACCCGCTTATGCGTGTAATTTCTTGTGTTTCTTGTGTTTCTGGGCCGATTTGGGTCGTGATGTATCACTTTTGCTTCGTGTACAATACTCGGTCTGCAATGATGGATGAAATGGTTTTGGAAGTGAAATGATGCCCACGCAGGGCAGTGTAGGGTGACTAATGTGTCAGTCTGCCAATCATGAAGACCTTCACTCGGTCGCCCCCCTGCTGTAAAATAACAGACTGTACCTTTTTCACTCCAGAACTGAAAAGATCATACCTGAATTAGTTTAGATGCCAATTTTGGATTGTCTAGACTTAAAGTAACTCTTGTGAAAACATGTGATAAACATAGAAGCCGTCGGTAACTGTTCCAGCACTTGGTTCCTTTTCAAACAATACCGCACAACAACTGGCTAGGAACCAATAAGAGGCAACGTCTCAGCAGCTGTATCAAACAAAGCATTGATTATAATTATTACCTAATCTGGAAAGTTTCACTCACCGACTTTAAGTTGAAGAAGCAAGAATTTTCACCGTCTTGGAGTCAACGCAGCTGTAAGTAAAGCAACTGTCAAAAATAATCTTCTCGCAACTAGAGTAGCAACATGATCTGACGAAACGCTAAATTTGGACCACGTCAATGATTTGTTTGAAACGCGGTTTTCAATGGTCAACCGTAGCACTCTCCGAAATAACAGATCGTACATTTTAGCTAAAAACAACACACCTGAATTAGTCCAGATGCCAATTTGGTTATTGTCTAGGCTTAACTTTGGCGAAATAGCGGAAATATGATATTTGAAGATTTTTTTTTCTGTACGAGAGTTAGCATGCGGCCACCATGTTGGTGGACCAAGGTTGTCCTTCAATACACGAAATTAAGCTGATGTACAACTTAGTTTGATTCTATGTTATAAACTTTACAATTCCGACACAAGCATCAATTTTAGTCGGCTACGTGCGTGTCACACGGCTTTGTTCTCATGATATTCAAACGTCCATAGCTCCAGGTTATATTTTGAATCGACAACTAGCTGGACGATCAGGCAATCGAAGAGATTATGTTGAAGCACTGTCAGCGGCGATTCCCGCGAATCCGCCAATCGAAGCGATTGTGCTTTCGGCAATTTCAGACGACTTCGGCGTTCGCTGTGATAAAAATATTTGCAATGGTAACCACCTCAGGCGATCGAGGGAGTTATATATGGAAACCCCTTGGCGTTCGCAGCGATTCCGGTGGTCGAAGCGATCGTCTCGAAACCAGGCTTTTTAGAAATAGTCGACCTCGTTAGGTCGACCAACTTATAACCGGGCCATTTTTACGTTAACAAAAAAGATCGGGTGTTTATTGCTTGGTTTAGTTGTTCCGGATATGAAAGTAAAGCAGTTTAGCCTACAAGCAATACCTATATTGCCAACTTCAATAGCTACTGTGATTTGATTTCAAATACGGATAAAATACATTTAAAAAGCCCCCTTCAACCACGGTGCTATATTCGAATGAATGACTACGGCGGCCATTTTCATTATTCATCGTATGCAACCACGCAGTTTTCAGGGGTCACGTGACAGCAGCACCCTCCAAAATAACAGACTGTACCTTTTTGACTCCAGAACTGAAAAGAACACACCTGAATTATTTTAGGTGCCAACTTTGGATTGTCTAGGCTTAAAGTCACTCTGGAGTTTCATCGGGCGCACTTGCCCATGACAAACTTTAGTTAAAAACGTGCTGAGAACAATAACATACCAGTGCAATTGCATTTTACTGAATGAATTACCCTGTTTAAATAAAAGCATCTCTCTCTGCTGAATGATAGCTGCAACGTTTCTCAAAGTGTTATGAAAATCGCATTCAAGCCAACAATGTTATAATTTAAAGTTTGTCATGGACGGGCGCACCCGATGAAACTCCGCGTCAGCATAATTGTGGCGAAATAGCAGCAATTTGCTTTTTTGAGATTTGAAAAAATGTTTGTATGAGGCAGCCATTTTAGAGGACCAAGGTTGTTCAACAAGGCGGCCAATAACTTGGAACTCCAAAAAATCTCTGTTTACCTCAATTCCAATTTTAAGGCACGCCTTTTTGAGACCGCTGTTTCAAAAAAAAAATACACACCAATATCACATTTCGAAATTATGAAATAGATAACATATTTTAAGTACCCGATTTACAAAAAAAAATCGTTTGTAGAGTTTGTAAAGCTTGCACACAAACAAGGATGTCTAGACATTATCCAAAAATACAAGGCAAACACTGAATATATCTAAATGTTTACAAACTTGCGGTTATGAGACAGAGCGGAACGTAGCAGAGCGCACGTGACAAAAATATTTGCATTGGTAACCACCTCAGGCGATCGAGGGGGTTATAGCAGAGCGCACGTCGAGCGCAATGCATCTGGCTAGCCAAAAATATATATGGTCCCGGATTGATGCACCGGTCTATTTTGAAAATGTTTTCGATCCCTTCTTCCTTACTACAGTATTCAGTCCCGTGGAATTAATTTGGGTTGGTGGGTCTTCCGTCCATTCAATTTTCGTACAAATTACAAAATCGAAAATTGAATATGAAGTTTCCAATTTTCATATATTGTAGTTTATGCGGCAATGAAAATTAGAAATTCGTCTTGCACTTTGCATCGATGTATATTTTGAACAATTCAAAATTGAATTTGGTTTTCCGATTTGTCCTTTCCAGTTTGTTCGAAAATCAGAAATCTACCGGCCAGTTCCCCTTTTTCATCTGCTGGCAAGCGACAAAAAACGGACGCATACTTCGTGTCATTCGAACGGGAGATCATCTTTCAAATTGCGTACAAACGAAAGTTGGAACATTGAATTTTGACAAAATCTCCCGAGGGGGAGGGTATGGCTAGTCTGTCTCGGCTGCAAGTTTCCCGAGTGTGTGTGGGTACTTGGCCCTTCGTTTGCCAAGGGGAGGGGACACGGGATTTTCTGGACCACTCTTAAACCGAAAATGGCGCCGCGCAAGAGGTTTATTTTGTAAAGACGACGAATTGATGTGCAATTGCCTGAGTCTACAAAGTGTGATAATGACTGTGGAATGGAAACGCCAAAGATTAGGCGCCGATGTGGGCATAGTCCATACATACCGCGAAAGTCATAATGACAGGTAAGTGACCGAGCTCGTGCAGTTTATTTCACCTTGCTAGCTATTGGGTTTTTCTTTCTTGGTGTCTGACAGCATTACACTGGAAAATTCTATCCTCTTACATATTGTGTAAAATGCCTGTAAACAACCCATTTCTTGCTTGTAAAGTGAAATTTACATGCTGTCTACCCATTTACACATTGTGTAAATTTAAAACGAAATTTACACATTGTGTAAACTGTGTGTAAGTTGTGTGTAGATTACATGTAAAAAGCAAAAATACCACAGTTAATTCCACCAGTACTTACACACTGTGTAGAAAGTCTGTAAGCAACCCCTTTTTGCTTTTAAATCATAATTTACATGTTATGTAAATTCCCCCTAAAACGTATATTACATATTGTGTAAATTTCATGTAAATAACCGTTCATAGTTGTGAATTATAATTTACATGTTATGTAAAGATCCCCAAAACAGGGTTTTCATACTGTGCAAAATGCATGTAAATATTCGCACTTCATGGTTGTCCCCGAACGAAGTGAGGAAAATACTCACGACACTAATGCAGCAATATTATACCGCCTACTTGGGGACTCCAAGCCTGTCGCCATCTCGAAATTTAACGTTGTCTGTCAGTCAGTCTGTCGTACGACTTTAGGCGCGGTTACCCCGCTAACCAATAACAAAGGCCGGATTGATCACGTGTGCCCTGTTGTTTTACTCGGAATAACTTAGAGATTAGATTTGAACGAAGCATTTATATTTGAACGAAGCAACAATATGTTGTAGCTGCGTTCACGAAAATGGAAAACTTAACTGAAAAACTTGAAACACAACACTCGCGAAGCTCGTCTTCAAATGAGAAGGGAACAGGCACGAGCAAGGCGAAATCGTGAAACGAGCGAACAACAGCGCATGAATGCCGATCGAAAGCGACATGAACAGAAACGGGTAATGCAGACAACTCCGCAAAGAGAACAGCGCTTGAACGCAAATCGGAAACTTCAGGAGAAAAAGCGGGCCGAAGAGAAGACTCCGCAAATTAAGACAACAGCACATGAATGCCGACCAAAAGCGACATGAACAGAAGCGGGAAACACAGACAACTCCGCAAAGGGAACAGTGCTTGAAAGCAAATCGGGAGCTTCAGACGCCGTTTTGTGTTAAACTGAGATACTTATTTAGAAAGGACAAGCAACAAAGGTTAGTCAGTGGAAATCGAACAATCACCGTGACAAATATATATTTTGTAACTCGATCACTTCAAGAATGTATTAAAATCTGTATGCTGATCATTTTCCCTCGAAGTATTGTTTTACTACGCTTCTGTCGCCAGTTTCGGCTACCGTATTTGCTCAGAGCAATCGGAACTTGGAGTCTTGAATAATTTAGTCAGATGTCTTATTTTTCTGTAATCCGACACGCGGTGATTGCAGCGAAAATCGTTCACAAGCCCTTAGAAGTATTACTGGGTCTGAAGCCCGTGTATAATTTGAAGTAAACTGTTCAAGTTTTGCTTTGATTCTGGGAGAAATTTTGCTGTTTTGAGTGGGTTCAAATACAAAACAATTCGAGCCTATTAAATATGCATGCCTGAGTCTGGTGCATGCAGTAGTAAAAACAAATCGCACAGGAAGCCTATTTAATTGTACTGCCTATGAATTCGAAATTAGAAAATCAGTGTTCCTTTTTTCCCGTACTACGACGGCCGACCAACTTCAAACTTTGAGTATTAAATTTCGAGAACGTGCTTGGCAGACTGTATGAATTAATTTGACGTGCCGACCGTGGGAAATACGTACTTCGTCACGCAATCGATTCTTTTTTCAACGCAAAAGTATAACACACACCATTCTTTTTCTCCTTCCTTTGCGTGTAGCACTTGAGTTCGAAGAAAAGATTGAGTCAACATTTCGGTAAAACAAAGGCTACTCTTATTGGGAGTTACCAAAAGTAAAAGTCCCATCAATGGCAGAGTGAGGGGGTATATGCGATTATCGTATTTCTAGTAAATTCATATTTACATGCTGTGTAAATTCCCCAAAACAGGTTTTTCATATTGTGTAAAGTCTGTGTAAACTAGCAGGACCCCCGTAAAATACGAGTAAGTATTTTTGCAATTTATAATTTATTCAGGTATTTCTCAGTTGGGAAACGTCATGCTGACACGACTAAACCAAGAAAATATTGAAATACAAACCAAGATAAAGCTATTTAATGTTAAGCGATAAACACTGTTTACAAATTCAGAAAGCGGAGGACATTTCGATTCGACTATATAACAAGAAAATATCATTCTTGCACTTTCATTACTGTTTACGATCGCATATTAAAATACCGTCACAGCGGTTCAAACATAAACCACGGATCGGAACACGTTAACTTCCAGCATAAAGGAACTGGAAAACCAGTCTGTGTTTGCACCTAGTGATTCCTTGGACTGAGTTTTAGCGGTCTTTCATCTTCCCTTTAGCTGCGATTTGCTCCCTGGTCGCCACTTGTGGGACTGTTAGCAGTCAAGCGAATCGATACTCGAACTCGATTTCGAACACTCGGCCACTTCTGCCACATGTCGAACAGGATTTAAGCCCGTCACATTACCTTTCCGAACTCATTTCCGACGTCTATCAGAATTCTTCGTCGATGGAAATGCCGAAACTTTTAAGGCGTTTCTTTCACTCACACGTGGCAGCCATATTGGATACCTTTTATGAGGAGGCCTAGCAAAGAGCTCTACAGACACACGGACGGAGCGGGACCCCTGTAAAATATGTAAATTATAATTTACTCTACGTATGTATGTGTTTACACACAGCGTGAATTGTATGTAAGTTATGATTTTCATAACTTTTTGTTCACCAAATTTTAAATTACATTATGTGTAATTGTGTTTACACAGTGACCTGCATGTAAATTATGATGTACACAACTTTTATGCTCTATTTACGTACTATAGTATGTAAAAGAATAGATAACTATTTACACACATTCTTGACAACTGTTTTACATCAAATGTAAAATATAATAATTATATTTTACTTTATGTGTAAATGTTTTTACACACAGTATGAACTGTGTAAATTATGATTTTACAAATTTCTGATCTATTTACGCAGTATGTAAAATAATGAAAACAAATCTACACACATTTTACAATTACTATTTCGTTTACATACAATGTAAAATTATGTGTACATTATAATTACACTGTGTGTAATTGTGTTTACACAGTGTGAGCTATACGTAAATCATGATTTACATAACTTTCTCCTCTATTTACATAGTATGTAAAATAATATTTCATATTAACATTTTATTTATAAGTATTTACACACACTTTACAACTGTGCATTTTACATAAAATGTAAAATATGTGTAAAACATATTTTACACTACGTGTAAATGTGTTTACACGTAGCGTAAATTGTATGTAAACTATGATTTACATAACTTTTTTGCGTTATTTACACAGTAGTATGTAAGAGGTTAGAATTTTCCAGTGTTAAACAAAGCATTTATCGTTAGCTCTTGGAAAATCAAGGAGGCTGTTCGCAGCAAAACAAGACAAAGCGAACTAGCGACGGCTGCAGCGGCACAACAACAACAACAACAACAACAGAAAGATAGGCAAAACACATTTGTTAGAGTGGGTAATCTTTCGTGCGTCGTAACAGGCAAATTGACTACAAGACGTGAAATGAAAACTGGAACAATATTTATTTACCAAATATGATAGACCAGACCCTCTTTCCATTTAATTGTAATCTGGATGCATATCTCTTTCTAGATCTATAAACAGGAAGGTAATTGCCAACAGGATACTGGCGAAGGTGTATATACGCCGAAAATTAATCTGAACTGACGCTTCAACTCCAAGGGAACTGTGAGCG
Organism: Plumapathes pennacea; assembly: GCA_964036295.1. Lineage (NCBI taxonomy): Eukaryota > Metazoa > Cnidaria > Anthozoa > Antipatharia > Myriopathidae > Plumapathes > Plumapathes pennacea. Next base: position 9,599,317 of record OZ038472.1, on the reverse strand, counting down.
TTTTATAGAAGAATGGGTATTACTTATTACTAATTTTTCCGAGAGCTAATGATAAAGGTTTTGTTTAATGCTGTCAGACACCAAGAAAGAAAAACCCAATAGCTTCGGCGTTTCCATTCCACAGTCATTACCACACTTTGTAGACTCAGGCAATCGCACATCAATTCGTCGTCTTTACAAAACTAGACTGGCATTGCCAGTGAGCTCGCGGTGTGAGTTGCGTCGAGAACAGAATATACTAAAATGGAAAGTATAGGGACAAGAGTGGAACTCCCAATAGGGACTTCCAGTTTCTCACCAGAAAAACATCACACAGTTATAGAGAACTTGGCTGTTGATACCTTGCTCAAATGAAACCTGATTAAACTATAAATTATCATTACAACACTCATACACTTGCTTCTTAAAGGTTGAGCGACCCTGCATTTTGAGAATGCGTGACATATCTTTTTATGCACAATTGATTTTTGACAGTTTGACTTCGACTCCTATTTCTAACGAGAGGCCACGATTAATCCAGCCTCCGCTTCAATACTTTTGTGTTTTCTTTTATTAACTTAATACGTTTCTTCTATTAGGCTTTTGAGTTTTCGTGTTCTGTAACAAGCGAGGAATGTAACACGACACTTGTTTACGTCAATATTATTGCGGTTTTGTTCACAGTGTGTTCAGTCATTTTTGAACTGCAAACTCAATGCTCAGGACTATTTGGGTGTATTTTTCATATCTGGTATACAATGACCATTGCGAAACAAAGGCTACATGATCGAATGAAAGAAACATTTCAATAGGCAAAGTACGATAAGCAGAAGAATTTTATGAGGCAACAGATGTCATGTACAAAGTAAAGCATAAATCGCCATTGTTTTGCAGCTAAAGCTCATCGTAGCTTTGGTTTCCGTTTTCGGCCTGTTATCTTCCCAGAAGTATTTCGTGCCGCCACAGAAAGTTTCGTCGGGACTAAATATTTAGCGGCGACAGAGAAATTTGCAATCCCCGAGCGGTATCCATCAAACATTTGTTTACGGCTATTTTCAAAGCTTCCGCGGTGAACTTAAGAACGCAAGCCAAAATTGTTCCCTAAAATCCAGTTTATCCGTGCATGTTCCACAGAGCCCAATGGTGTTGAGTTTGAATGGGATGCAGTTAACTTTTACATACAAGTAACAAGCAATTCACTGGCCACATCTCAATTTACATACATACATAAATATTTTTACTGATGCTCCCCTCAAGGGGCTTTTCATCAACAATTTGGCTTCGCCATATTACTGTGGAGTACAGGCACTGAGGGTGGTCACTGCCAGAGATTTGTTTACGTCCTCAGTGGTTCTTTTACGTCCCCCTGTCATCAAGTATAGAAGTATAGGGAGACGGGACCGCCATTTTACGTAGTCAGCCGAGCCAAGTGAAGATCTTACCATCTGCTGTTAGAAACAAAGGCAGCACCTTCTCTTCAGTTATTTTAAGACCCTGAGTGCTGGTCCGGCCGGGGTTCGAACCCGCGACATCCCGCACGAAAGACCGGCACTCAACCAACTGAACCAGCCGGGCGGCGGTTTACGTCATTGCATATCACGTGATCATATGAACCAATTACCGTGTGCTGATTCTCGACCCAGAAAAAAAAACTGCATTTTTAAGCTCGCCGGGGCCACACCCCGCGAGCAATAAACCTCTTGCACGCTGCCATTTTCGGTTTTGGTCCAGAAAATCCCGTGTCCCCTCCCCTTGGCAAACGAAGAGCCAAGTACCCTCACACACTCAGGAAACTAACAGCCGAGACAGACTAGCCATACCCTCCCCCTCGGGAGATTTTGTCAAAATTCGATGTTTCAACTTTCGTTTGTACGAAAATTGAAAGTTCGAATGACGCGAAGTATGCGTCCGTTTTTTGTCGCTTGCCAGCAGATGAAAAAGGGGAACTGGCCGGTAGATTTCTGATTTTCGAACAAACTGGAAAGGACAAATCGGAAAACCAAATTCAATTTTGAATTGTTCAAAATATACATCGATGCAAAGTTCAAGACGAATTTCTAATTTTCATTGCCGCATAAACTACAGTATATGAAAATTGGAAACTTCGTATTCAATTTTCAATTTTGTAATTTGTACGAAAATTGAATGGACGGAAGACCAACGAACCAATTTGCGGACCTGACTTTAATCTTCAAGATTTTTCATCCGTATTTGAAACAAACATACTGTAATTATTAAAAAAAAGTTTAAATCACATTTAAGAGTTAATTCTTTTTCAGTGTTTTAATTTTTTGAATGAACGAAATGCCCGCGGGCAATTGACGCCGACAGCACAATTTCCCGTCGCGTCGTTAGTAACAGTTTCTTGCAAATCACTGGTTACACAGTCCGACGTTCAAAGTCTACCAAATTTCGAAGAACGTGTCAATATTTTCGCTGGTAGAAATGTTTATTTCCTTACGGCAACGAAATGCAGCAACTGAAGCAAGGATTATGCATAATTATTTCCAGGGTTGATTGGTTTCATCGACAAGACAGGTATCAAGATTCAGGCGCCACCAGATAACGAAAGCGATTCCATGAACTTAATCTAAAAGTTATCATTTTATTGAAGGTTCTGTTGCCATGGAGCTCCCCTTTTTTCGCGCGCTAAGACCTATGGCCTAGCAAAACGAGGACACATTGTGGCGGCAACAATGTGTCCTTGGATGTTTCCAAGGTGGCAAAACGTTCGGTAACATTGTTGTGCTCAGTGCGGATACAACAAAAAGATGCTGAACATTTTTAGAAACATTTCTGTGTACAGGACACAAATTTATATCCGCAACAAATAATTCGCGTGTGGCAAAACCGGGCAACATTTGGGAAACATGGGCGCGCTACTCATGTTGCCGCCACAGTGTATCCTTCTACCAGGGCTTTACTCGGGCGCAGGCGCGAATTCCAATTACAGGTTAAAACAGATATTGTTGACGGTATTATTACAGGTAATCCCCGAACGAAGTGAGGGAAATACTCACGACGCTAATGCAGTAGTATTATCGCCTTATCGGAGACTCCAAGCGTGTCGCCATCTCGAAATCTAATGTTCGTGTGTTTGTGTGTTTGTGTGTTTGATACGACCTCGTCCCAAGGCCTTCCGCGTCGAGCGACCACAGCAGGCGAGGTTACATCGGCAGCTTAACTGTAAACCGCCATTTTCTTGGTGACATGCGGTAGAGTACGAATTGAAGTGATTTTGTACAACAAGATGCAGATACAAGGCCAAGCAGTTCGACGGACGGCTGTAAATTGCCCGGATATTTTGCCAGTGCATGGGAGGCAAGCTTTACTAGAAGTAAAACGGATTCTTTAAGGCCCAACTGGTCGACCTGAACACAATCCGAGACGCCAGTATTGTGTTAAAACGCAGACACTTCTTCAGAAAGGAATAGCAAAATACATTCGGTGGAAATCGAACAATCACTATGGCAAATTTCACCTTTCGCAATAAAAGGAATGCAGTTTTCAGAATCCAAGTTTGACAAGATGACAACACAATTCAATGGAAAGTGGAATTTTCGTACTGTATGAGGACTGCTCTATACAGTGTATTTTGAAATCATTGAAGACGTAAACAATAGTGTTTGGGGTTTTGTTTCCTTTGCTGAAAAAGAGCTAAAGCTATGGCTTTCAGGAACCGGTGAGTTTTGACATTGGCAGAAATATCGGACAAGATGGCCGCCCCACATGCGCATTGACGCACACAATCCGTTGGCTCTCTCTCAGATCAATAAAGGAAAATGTATGGGAGAGATCACAAAATGCATAATTACTCGTTCCTGACAAAAAACCGGCAAAATGTCCAGCTCGGTAGCTGTAGTTATGACTTAAAGACATCGTTTTAACCGTAGCTGGGTACAGTATTTCGAGTCCTTCTTTCTTCTTTCGAGCGGTAAAACTTACCTTCATTTCACGCTCTGTGAGCACACTCTTTCTTTGTAATTTTCGCAATTAAGCTACATTTCAAGTCCGTCTTCCGATGACTTGCTTGTGTCGGGTACAGTTTGTCCAGCTCGCGATATCGAGTCGAAGCTTTATAGAGTCCGTAGAGCCCAAAATGACCTTCATCTTTTGAGCTTTAATTTCTTCTCTAAGCCAAAATATATTGCCATGTTTCCTCTAACTCGATGCCATTATGGAAGGCCCGTAGGCGAAGAAACCACGACCGTGAGATGAATCTGCCATGTTTTCTGGCCGCCATGTTTTGTTATGTTAGTTCCTAGTCCTCCCCAGTCTTAAGTAAGGTGCCTGACTGTTCTGGTAGGAACGGGGAGGGTTTTTGTGGAGTTTTTGCCGATTTGCAGGACAGTCATGTCCGAGGTCAAAGGTCATTTTACAGAGTATGACAGTTATTCGCTGCAGGAGATCTAGTGCAATGTTAACAAAACATATTTCTAGCTTTGGACAGCACTGTCCAGCTATTACAATCAGAATCACAAACGCTGACATTTGTTGACACTGTTCTTGGTCGTTATTTGTACCGAGCAGTCAAATCTGGCAGTTTCCCAACGTTTCCATACTATTATTAATGGCAGTATTTCGAATCTAAAATTGATAAGCGCTGCTTGTGATGTACTAAAAACGCTCAATACACTCTTCTGGCCAACTTTCTCGCACAATTTAGCGGTTTATTGAAAAACTAAGGGAATAACCGCTGACATCGGCGTGCGGGCTAAAAATGTCCAACATTTCTCCTGATGAAATTTACATCAATTAACGTTAAGTACACTTTTGTTAAACGACGGTCGTGTTATCATTGGTATTTCAACAATTGCCGTATATTTTGTCGTTTGATGCCCCGGGAACTGTGATGAAGGCCAAGTAGGATTATACTGTGATCTTTTCGCTGGTTTTCAAAGCTATTTCAGAGTGCCTTCGTGCAAGATTTTGTCATCCGATTCCTGACATGTTTGCATAATTTCATTGACAGTCTGACACATGCTGTGAAGTTTTGTCGCCGCGTTTGTTGGCACACTGTATTCAAGGATAAAATGTAACCGGGTTAAAATGCTTTTGCTTTTTGAAGGCTATTAAAGTAGAAAATATCCGGCCACTGCTTTCCAAATTATACATGTCTACTAGCGGGACCCCCGTAAGATACTCGCTCAACACAATCGGACTTTGTATTATTTAGTGACCGGGTTTGCTCGCTCAATAAAATCGGACCTTGTATTATTTAGTGACTTGATTTCTTTTTTCTGTCAAAGATTTTAAAATCGTCAAACGCAGTTTGAAAAGTTGTTGTGTTCAAAATTGAATCCCTGCCAAAATTCACACGATTCCGAGACTTCGAAAGCGTGTAAACAAGCGACTCGCTTTTGACGGTTCTAAATTTGGCACACACACAAAAAAACAAACATACACGTATGTGATTAGGATAAAGCATTGGCTGGAGAAATCGTGGCTTTTCTTGAAATTCATAAAAACTTCGGTGTCCAAGATCGACTTTGCTGATAGTGACTAAAAGAACACACGAGTGACCACGAGTGACCACGAGTCAAAATAAGCTCCTCACGTGACTGTGACGTCATTTTATTGTAATTTTAAATTTAAAACGTAATATCATGCGCCCGTGATAAAGTGTAAAATTTTTACTAGCGTCATTTTAAAAAACAAACACTTTGAAGAAAACGCCGACCACAAAGCGAAAAGTACACACAAATATGTCCCTTGCGTGACGAATCACGTGTCAGCGTCGGCTGTAGACAACGTGACACAGCGTGCTGTATTTAATTCAAACTAGTGACCCTACCGGACAGATTTGGCTTTATCAGAGAAATTTGAGTCTCTTTTAATTAAGTCGTGGGAATTGCTCACTGAATTCACATGGCGTGGTAACCTACATATGATTGGCTGATCGCAGAGATAAGGCCGCTGAATGTCAAAAAAATTTACATTTCTGGTCTTCTTGCATGGAAGTCCGAATAAAAAAACGGAAAGATTTTACTCCGAAAAAGTACGACCAAAGTAAGACAACGAAAAGACCTAACACTGGAGTGAAGGACGTGGAGGTTATTACTATCGGCGACGTGGAAAGTAATAGGGAACCGGCAGAAGAGCAGAATTTCAGTGAGGACTGCTAGTGAAATTTTTACACTTCATGAGCGGGTGATTTTACATTTTATATTTAAATGATATTAAAATGACGTCACAGTCACATGAGGAGCTTATTTTAACTCATGGTCACTCGTGGTCACTCGTAGTCACTCGTGGTCATTCGTGGTCATTCGTGGTCATTCGTGGTCACTCGTGGTCATTCGTGGTCACTCGTAGTCACTCGTGGCCATTCGTGGTCATTCGTGGTCGCTCGTGGTCACTTGTGTGTTCTTTTAGTCACTATCGACTTTGCTTGGCTTTCAAGCCTCGGGAGTATTCTGTAGTTGCGTGTAAATGTTTTCTCAGCGAATTTTGAAGTTCAGCTAGTGTCTACAAAAATTGCAGACTGTGCACGTAGCCTGGACTAAACCAGACTGCCGTGTGACAAAGATTTTCTTTTAGCGGCCGACTGGTGACGTCGCTACACAGCCGTGGTTTGTAAAAAAAAATTAAATAATCTCCGAACGGAAAATAAACAAGAATCCCGCTTTCCGAAAACCCACTACTGAGCGAGGGGATATCTGCGATTATTGTTTTTCTAGTTAGTTTAACCCTTTCGCTGCCAAGTTTTTAAAAAGAGGCTTGGTCCCAATGCCAAGTATTTTTCAGAGTTGGATCCGCAGCTGAGGTGTTACACTTTGAATTCAAATATCTTCGTAACCTTGTAAGACATCAACATAAAATTTGCAGACGGTTTTCGCAAGATAATGATGTGAAATCGACAAGTATAACTGTGTAATTTATTTTCCAGCATACCTGTTGGTCGTCGTTTGTAATTTCACTGTCTTCCTTTGGATAAAGCCGAAAAAGAGAGAATGAATAGTCCACAGACTCGACCTTCCTTGTGTCAACAAGTACTCAGCGATCGCTGATCCTCTGAAGCTTTCCTCCACCTCTGAATCTCTCTCTAAAAGGACGGCAACCGCCGCTTCTTGCAAGTTAAACCACCGCATTGCCGCCATATTTAAATGCTACGAACTTATAAATCCAAGTTTCTGACTTGAAAGCGCCAAACAGTGAACCAAACAGTCGCCAAAGATTTCACAACACCTCCTGGTTGACTCAAGCTAAGACGTCGGATGATTGGCTGATTCGATCGAAGCATTTGATTGGCTTTTCAAGAAGTCTTTGTTTGTCTGTAGTCTATAGATATTAGTACTGTTAATCGGGATTTAGATCTACTTTCATAAATGGCTCTTTGTCTCCCAATTGGGTATTCTTGGATTAAGAAATTTAATCGCTTATTAACGCCTAATTCAAGGTTAGTTTATCTGTTTTCGAAAAAACCGGGTCCAGATGACATTCCGTCCAGACACGTCTCTTGCAAAAATGCAGCCAATCGTATTGCTCGGTTAGCTGTATTGTTAGATTTCAAGCTTGTTTAAAAACTAATTCCGCATTTATTATTGCAGACGTATCGTCATTTTGCTAGTCACTTTTCTGCAAAAAGCTCAAGGATTTTTCGCCTTGCCCAAGATGAAACAGTTCCTTGCCGGCGGGCTTTGGGTTCCGACGAAAAAACTGCAATGTGGGTTTGTCGTCCTTACGCTAGTAATATTTATAGTAATTGTTTTGCCTATGGTTCTGTTTGCGCCCTTGAGCACGATGACACAGTTTCGAACACCCAAACGGTTCCACGTCAATTCCACGGACGTTTCCGCGGAAACTCATTTGATCCAGGAATTTCAGCGAGAGTGGTTTCGCCACCGCCGCACCCAAGTGGACTGGCAACGACTTATTAATGCGTGTTCAGGTCAGGAGGGATGGGGCACATTGAAACAAGGGTGGGCGAAACAGAACCGAACTAATGCAACAAGCAGCACAATCTCTCACTGGGACGTCCGACCTGCGGGAGAGTACAGCAAGTTCTTTATCCAGTCCAGGACTACTGACGGTCAAGTGAAGAACATCGGTGGGGATTCATGGAGAGTATATCTGCGTGGTGCTTCATCTTTGGCCGCCACGATATTTGATCATAGCAATGGTTCATACGAGGCGTTGTTTTTACTATTAGAGCCTGGTCTTTATCGAGTGCTGATCTATTTGGACTACAGTTTGTGCGACGGGTTAAAGGATCCTCCAAGAGATTGGTTCATCACAGGTATGTTGTACGCAATCACACCGTATTGCAGCGTAATAAAATTACAGTAAACTCCCTTTCAAGGCGGACACCAGCTCCAGATATCTGTTTTAGAGGTGTACGTCTTAAAGACAGTTCAGTTAGAGTAAGTGACTGAAGAAACGGCATGGACCGCTCCTATAAGGTGTGCATACAGTGAACATGCAGAGTCCTATGCTCCGCGGTCTTTTCACCTCCCACGCGTTTTAACATTTTTCAGGAGGCGGCATGGGTATGGATCATGATCAATATTATCTTGGCAAGCTGGATGATTATCTCCTGCAAGAATTCAATCATGGCAAACAACCGCTTATGATAACGATTCAACCACGACGGTTAGGTTTTGGTATTGAAGGTACTACAGCACTATGTGTTGATTCATAGTTAGCTCACTATCGTATCCAAGAACAGCGCGCTAATACGTTCATGACGCAACTTCCGTTAGTCAGCGTTCGTCGCCATTGCAATCTAACGTGCTCAAATTCGTGGTAAAATTTTACAACGTATGGAAAACTCGGTCTTCCTGTGCAGAGCTTAAGTTATAGAAAATACATTGAACAAACTTGTACTTGAGTGAAGAGTCAAAATATTAAATTTCTTGGCTAATGAGCGTTATACATTGAACTATTCAAACTACCAAATCTGCACTTGCCAGTCACAGTATTGTGCAATGACCGCTAACTCAAAATTAGGGTGAGCGCACGGCCGAAAAACGTATTTCCGAGCCCGTTCACACTGTCGTTAGATTGATCTCATATTGGATCCTAGAAGACGTCGATTCATCACACTTGGCTCGCACTTCGCTTGAAAAATCTGAATTTCCTTAGTGTAGCTAAAGGTGCGTTATCCTATTCTGGGTTTGGCCGCATTTTATTATGTTGACTGCATGTTCTTTTGTTTTTGTTTTTGTTTGTTTGTTTTTATTTTTATTTTTATTTTCTAGACATGGTACAACCCCTTGCCAGCAAATGTTCAGATCCGTGCAATTTTCTTTGGGATGGATTTGGTCGCTGGCACAATGGCACCTGGAAACCTTACCTACAATGTAACTAAGTTCAGGATGTCTTATCATCATGTATAAATATGCTTATATGTGGCGTAAATTATCTTATGGCCTGGCAAAACAAAAATATCTCGAATTTCTGTTATCGTTTACCAGTCCAATAACATTATCGTCTCCTCATCTCCTCCTCTGTCCCATGATTTGTTTTGATTCTGGGCAGCGACAATTAAGTTATTGAAAAATGTGGAAAAATAAAACTGATTTTCGTTTGTTATTTTGTTTCAGTTTCTGATCATTGGCTGGAGCCAAAGTCATACAGTGCAATTGGTACACTGTATAACTATGGCGACTCCTTGATGTACTATTTCCATCACTCCATCAAAAACCATAGACTATGCAAACAGTTGTTCCAAAGATGTGAGCTGATGTATGGCTATGTCTATCGCTTTAACTTGGTCTCCAAGAAAATAAAAGACTTAGACTTTAACCAGACTCTGGTTATTTCTGGAATTCGCGAGGAGCTGAGCAAACCCCATGTGAACTCTCCAGACAGCGTGTTCGTTTTAAATCTCGGGCTTCACTTCATGAGGACCTTGAACTTTTCCACTTATCAGAAGATACTGGAAGGAGTGATACAGCTTCTCAGAGAGACTGAAAGAAATGCCAGTGGACAAACAGTCCCAAAATATAAATGCAGAATTATATGGAAAACGTCCACAGCAATTCACAAGGAGAAAGGAGATCGACCTCAATCAGCAACATATAGGTTTTTCACATACCCGGTGAGTGCTGTAACGATTAATACACAAAGTATTATTTTTATAACGGGGATGCTGTTCTTTGGTAACAGTTCTTGACGGAAGTGTTTCACTGTCCTCCTGCTATTGCTGGTTGCTATCATTTTAATTTGACTGATAAAAGACCTAAAATAACGTTTTGTTGGCAGTAATTAATCGTACATTGAGCCCTTTTCAACTTGCGATGAACTAACCAGCGTAAAAAAGCTATACAACTATTTTTTGGTAGGAAATTTGCTAACTCAGATTCGCATAAGGACAATTATTTATGGCAACTATAGCGTTTCAGAGCGTTTGATTTTCAAAAATTTTCTGAGGAACACTCCTGGTAAGATTAGCGCCTTCTGCTATCAATTTGCCCCTTTATGCAACAATACCAAAAATCCTACATACGCCCCTGAATGCTGAAATACTTTTGAACATATAAAAAAAATCCATACTTTGCTCTCGCAAAAATACCTGTAAGAAGATAAATAATTGTCTTTCTTCATTAATTGTTGTTTGATTTTTCATTCAGCGAAACGAGCTCTTAAGCATATACTCGGCCTGGGCCATGTGTAGAGCGGGCTTTGATGTGGTTGACGTGTTTCATTTCACTCATTCATATCCGGAAGGAACACGAGATCTGTCTCACTACAACAACCACGTGTTTGAGCCACTAGAGAAACTGATGGAGAAACTGAAGTTCAACCCTGGTGTGTTCCAGCTGCAAGACGACAAAGCAAAGATGATCAGATGCATTGGTTGAGAAATTGACATAAATGTAGCATTAGTGGCACGATATAAGAGTGTTTGATTTTGCTTATTCGAAAACCATTATAATTTAGTTGAGTGTGCAATATAGGAGCGCTTGATTTTGCTCGTTTGAAAACCATTAGTGTACTATTTTTGAAAGCATTATTGTATTTATACAGTTCAGGTCAAAACCTAATGGTCAAAACTATTAAAAGTCATGCCTGTGTAAATGATCAAGCTTTCCAGTGAAACCATTGTTTACTAGTCAAAACCTTAAACAGGAAACCGCGCTATAAAAGGGCAAGCCTCGCCTCTTTGACCATCGAGTTTGCATATTTTTTATCGAACCGCATATTCCTTCATAGTAATCAAAATTCATACCGTTCATTTCAGAGCTTTGCTTCAGCTCGGTGCATAAATATGTATACCTAAAATTCACAATGCAAAGCTATTGCAATGCTCAGCTGGAACATTGAGTAATTTTAAGTAAAATATTGCATTGGTGCTGAAAAACAAATATTTTGATTGTCAAAATTTCAAGCCAGTCCGTTAAAACCCACTTGAATTGGAACTTCAAGAAAACGCTACGAAACGCGTTTTCAGATGCAGAGAAAATTGCGCCTGAAGATTTTCGGCGCCCCGACGGTGTTTGTTGACATAGGCAGCTAATATGTCAGCCGGATATCACTTTGGTTCGCTTTGATGTAAGGCAGCGTCGTGTAATCTAGCCCAAGACGTTCGCCTTCGGCGGTTTTTCGCTCAACGAAAAGTTATTTTTTTCGTGGTTTTGCTATGCCGAATCACACACGCAATACTTGTATTGTGCCAGATTTCACGTGGTATCTCGGTGTTGCGCATGAGACGCATTAATTGACGAGGTATGACAGGTCGCGACAGGGGCTATTTTGATCGAAATTTTCGCTCAAGCCAATTTCTCGCGGAATAAAACAGAAAATCGAAAAATGACAACGAATTCGGGCAGATATATTTAAAATGGATCACAATACAGAAAAAATGTCATTTGAACGTCTCCTGATACCTACAATCCTGGCCAAAAGTATGTGGGACACTGAAAAAATGCTATGTTTTCACCACCACTCCTTGTTGAACAACGAAAGCGGCTCCTGTTTCCGAAACTTAGTCCTCCCCCTACTCCCCCATACAATGTTGCTTAAAGGGAGTGCACTTTGAGCACATTCATTCAACATTGCAAGGGGGGAGGGGGGCGGGAAGAGGGAAAGTGTCATAATTTTTAGATAAAAGGCTAAGTGTCCCACGACTTTTGGCCAGGATTGTCTCTATGACGCGAGTTAATTAAAAATGTCCATAACTTCTAGAGGATTTGATGCATTGTAGCCGAATTTGGATGAGTAAATTTTATAAACGTTGTGCATGTATTTTTGATATATTTACTGAGAAAGAATTATTTTAACGCGAGTTTTCAGTGATATAAGGGGGTCAATAGGGGTTAATTTTAAGAAAAATATTGTAAATTGGCGCGAAAATTGAGTAGGCGGAGATAATCTTCCTGAATGACTTCAGATGGAGTCCCACTATCATTGCTTGGACCGATCTTTTACAGGCGTTGGAGGGCGACACTGTGCATTTGCCAGCGCCCAAGAACTTTTGTAAGCGGCACATTGAACTGAGCAGCGACACGCTATTCTTTGCTACAGCAGACGCTCCGCCTGTCCTGATAAAAGGCGGATGCATCGATCGTGTTAATAGTGAAATGATGGACGTGAGGTGGCGTTTCTTTAACCTCTGGAAACAAATTCCTCAGTGCCAGCAGCTTCGCATTCGTGTGGCCATTGTTTCGCAGTGCTTGTATTGCAACACAGCGAAACATGAAACCGGATGCATGACGTCAGTGTGCCGAGCACTGACATCAATTCTCATCAATTCTCACCGGGAAAAGTTCGATTTTTTGAAAGTAAAGGAAATTGTACCTCTTGATATTGCACACAATGATTTATCGTTTATATTTCCTATATTCTAAGTGATATTTATTGTTCAAACATGCCATTTTGATGTGTTTTCAACAGTTCTCACCCACTTACAGCTATAAGATTATAAATAGATTCTGATTTTTATTAACGGTCAAGGTGAGAACTGTTGAAAATCATGCTTCGGCTGGTCAAATATACCGGCCAGTATGATATGTTAATGTATCTACAGTGGGCAAAGTAGTTCGAACGTTCTTTTCTGAGGAAGTACTGTAAAATCCGATTTATTTGCGTGTTTGTTACTGAGACTAATTGACGTTATTGTGGCCGAGTATTGTCACGGCATGAACTCGGACGTCACTCAAAGTACACATGTCACGTGTATCATGTAAGATTATACCAGTAGCTTTACTTCTTGTCGCTAGGAGATTGGTATCTGTATCACTTACAAATTAATACACAGGGCTTTGAATAGAAAATTGTTTATTGTTGCCGCGGCATGACGTCACCAGTCTGCCGAGCTGCAGACATTTGCTCTTAGTGTGCGTTGCCCGGTGCGAAAAACCCAGCAATGCTTGAAACAAAAAAAAAAAAGCCAATTGGATTAATGCTGGGAAACGTACTCCCCGATCGAAATGCAAACGCACAAGCCCGGGGAATAGGGCTGAAACAGAAACGCCACTATGATAACCAGCGAGACGCACTGTCACACAGTCGGCCACAGAGGACATGATCATAAGGTCAGCACCCTCTGCTCCGCGGAAATTGTTTCTTTTCCCATGTGAATTGCTGTTTTTCTTTTAATTTCGACGTCCGAGTATCGTAAAATAAACGATTAATCGACTTGAAGGTTTTAACCTCAGTATTTAGTCGTTAAAACCGGCATTTAATTGTGACCGTTCAATTTTCAATTTTCACCCTGTCACAATCATATTCCTCAGCACATACAATACGAGCACGTCACTCACTAAAATGTTCCAACTGTTTTTTAATTAGGCAAATTTGTTCGAATACATACACAAGGTCACAAACAACAACTATTTCAAGTTTGGCATCAATACATCAAATCCTCTAGAAGTTATGGACATTTTTTAGTATAACTCGCGTTATAGACAGTATAGTTAGGTTATCGCGACCATCGAAGATGAATTTGCATACACGTATAACATTCAGGCATAACCGAAGCCATTTGCGCGTAACACAATTCCATTCACACAAAACCGAATTTGTTTTGACATAACACAGTTTCATTCACACAAAACCGAATCCGTTTTGGTATGACACAATTCCATTCATACAAAACCGAGTCCGTTTTGGCATAACACAATTCCATTCACGCATAACAATTCCAGTGTCGCACAAAAAATAAAAACCACAAAAGAATAATAGAATTTAAAACTGGATTTGGCGGTACTCACCCCTCATACTATGCATCGCCCGATTTTCCTGATGAACTGTGTGAAGTGTGACAACACGTCGCAACGGTACGTAAATCGACGAATTATTATGTTGTATCGATGTTTCAGTCGGCAGAGATAGTAGACACACGCACCTCTCGGGTGCCTACTTTTTAGACTAGAAATAAAATAATCGCAGATTCCCCCCGCCCTGACAATGATGTTCTACTGAAGTTTTGCAGCAAACATCTTGGAAGTCAAGTGCTGGACACAAAGAAATGCGAAAAAATATCGCGTTGAAAAATAATGTGTGCGTGAAGCCGTACGCCTTTCCCATCGTCGCGCCAAAGTAATTTATGCTGTCTGCTTATTCAATTTTTTCCGTACTACCAGCGGTCACAAACGACGACGTGTGTTTCTAGTTTTCCATTTTTGAATTCATTCATTTGCAGTACGAAGAAATAGGCTTTCTGTGGGATATATTTGAACTCTGGAGTGCACTGAATCGTGGCATTGTCTAGCGCGTACATATTTAATTATGAGACCAAATTGTTTTGTACATCAAAACAGCCCACTAGGAATTGCAGCAAACCTGAAGGGCCGATTTTTTAAACAAGGTTTAGACCGCGGTTAAGAAAGTCCTGGTCTAAACAAGATTTAAACAACAACCATGCTTAATGGACAACGGCCAAACGTTGTTTTGTAAACTGACTCCGATCTATGTTCTAACTAGACTGGCGTTGCCAGTGAGCTCGCGGCGTGAGTTGCGTCGAGACCAGAATATACTAAAATGGAAAGTAGGGACAAGAGTGGAACTCCCAAGAAAGACTTCCAGTTTCTCACCAGAAAAATATCACAGTTATAGAGAACTTGGCTGTTGACACCTTGCTCAAATGAAACCTGATTAAACTATAAATTATCATTACAACACTCATACACTTGCTTCTTAAAGGTTGAGCGACCCTGCATTTTGAGAATGCGTGACATATCTTTCATGCAGAATCGATTTCTGACAGTTTGACTTCGACTCTTATTTCTAGCCAGAGGCCACGATTAATCCAGCCTTCGCTTTAATACTTTTGTGTTTTCTTTTATTAACTGAATACGTTTCTTCTGCCAGGCTTTCGAGTATTCGTGTTCTGTAACAAGAGAGAAATGCAACACGACATTTGTTTGCAATATTATTGCGGTTCTGTTCACAGTGTGTTCAGTCATTTGTGAACTGCAAACTCAATGCTCAGGACTATTTTGTTGTATTTTTCATATCTGGTATACAATGAGCATTGCGAAACATTTCAACAAGCAAAGTACGGTAAGCAGAAGAATTTTATCAGGCAACAGATGTCATGTACAGAGTAAAGCATAAATCGCCATTGTTTTGCGGCTAAAGCTCATCGTAGCTTTGGTTTCCGTTTTCGGCCTGTTATCTTCCCAGAAGTATTTCGTGCAGCCACAGAAAGTTTCGTCGGGACTAAATATTTAGCGGCGACAGAGAAATTTGCAATCCCCCAGCGGTATCCATCAAACATTTGTTTACGGCTATTCTCAAAGCTTCTGCGGTGAACTTAAGAACGCAAGCCAAAATCGTTCCCTAAAATCCAGTTTATCCGTGCATGTTTCACAGAGCCCAATGGTGTTGAGTTTGAATGGGATGCAGTTAACTTTTACACACAAGTAACGAGCAATTCTGCACTAACTTGAAAAATAAGAACGCAAGAAATATATAACCACGGGTCATGGAGAATATTGGTCTATGGTTGTCAGTAACGCCATAGCCGAAGTGTAAAACAAAGATAGTAAAAAGTAACGGTGGGTACTTATCTTAAAACAAGACTGGATTTGCCAGTGAGCTCGTTGGGTGGGGTCGAGACCAGAAGAAACTAAATTGGAAAGTAGGGACAAGAGCGAAACTCCCAAAAGAGAGTTTCATTCCTCACCAGAAAAATATCACACAGTATAGATAACTTGACTTTTCACACCTTGCTCAAATGAAACCTATTGGTATAAATTGTCATTACAACACTCATACACTTGCTTCTTAAAGGTTGAGCGGCTCTGCATTTTGAGCTTTGGAGTGAAAAGTTAGCCAGCAAGAAAAGAGTAATGTGTGACTTATCTTTTCATGCACAGTCGATCCACGATAAGCTAGCCTTCGCTTCAATACTTGTTTTTTTTACTAAATGCGTTTCTTCTATGAGGCTTTCGAGTATTCGCGCTCTGTAACAAATATAAATTGAAAGCGAGGAATGTAACATGAGACTTGTTTACAATAAACTAACAAACTCAATGTTCAGTACTATTTCGGTGTATTTGCTCGCGGCTGCGGCGACCTTAAAAACGGAGTTTGTTTGTTTTCGTTTTTGACTCACGGATATGCGTAGCATATCTGGGAGTCATTGGTGTCTACAATCTGTCGCTCACTCACTCATTCACTCACTCGGTGTGTTAGCTTTTTAGCGCGGTTGCTAAGTAAGTACGTGTCTCACCATGGCGGTGGGACGGCTGAATGTTTGTCAGATTATGCTATGACCTGCCGCCAAGTTTAACTGAGCCTCAACAAAACCTGTGATTAACACTGCCACAGCTGTAGCTGCACTCATCCGGAGCTCTAATCACAGTAAAAGCAGGCAGATGTTAGCAACTGTAAACGATATCATCTTCCTTCGTAACCTTTGCTCTGATCAATGAGATGAATAGCAGTGCTTTGATGTTGGGCCAATGTTAGTGCAAACTGTATATCTGAGCAATGTCGCCGCCAAGCTCGCCTCGTTGCCTATAGCCTTTCGAAAGTTCTGATTCGGATTCCCTAAAGTTCGATTATACGATTGGCAGGCCATATTTGTCGCACTTGTGGCAGTTAAAGCCTTGACCGGCTGGTCACGTTCATCACGCAAGTCGCAATACCTCCATATACAGATTTCAATGCAAAAATTTATGAAAGTCAACCTTTGTCCGAATAGATGTGTTGTACGTCGCCTGGCCAAGAAATACGCATAGTGATCCACCCGGCTGCTTCTTTTCCACGGCTTCCGAGTGCCACAAATCATAAAATTAAAACTAAACAATGATATGAAATCAGATTCCTGATTCATTTTTTTACCGCCTTTGCGGTCAAGGTATTCGTTGCACATATACGTATTTCACTTTGAAAGACATGGAACTTCGACATCAAAAATTTGAAGGAAAGCTTTGTGTGCCCAAAGTTCGTCGGGCTAAAGCTCATCGTAGCTTTGGTTTCCGTTTTCCTATCAGTCTGTCACAAATAGGAAATTGTTACAGCCGTTTCGGTTTCAAGTTTGGTATGTAGTCTCCTGTCGAGTTTTCGACCGTTTCGGACATTTTGCTTTTTTTTTCGTTATGCATTGCCTTGCTGAAGAGGTGGACAAGCAATAAAATCAATAAGCAAAAAAACAGCAAACAGGGTTGCATTGTGTGTGTGTGTGTGTGTTTAGTGTGTTTGAGAGGGGGTGGGGGTTGGGAATTGTGGGGGGCTCAATCGAGTTTCTCTGGAGCCATTTTATCATATGAGTATTCAGTGTGTGTGATTGAAAATCTGTTCTTTGATGCTGTTACTATCACCACAGGCGGCCCAGACTCCGGGGATCTGTCTGTCTGTCACACAGTGATGTTGCATAACAGATAATTATAAGGAAATGTATGGGGAAAAGCAACGATCTGGATAAGTCGTAAGATTCTGAATGAATTAAAATAAAAGCAGATGTACCTGTTATTTGTGGCCTCTTGAGTCCCTTGTGTCGATTTCAAGCCGCTACGGCCACTATTAGTGGCCACTATTTCTGTGTTGTTTCTCCCCCACAAAGAAATGAGAAGGCTGGACACTCCATTTTCGAGTAGCCAACGGTTAAGAGCGAATAAATACTACCAAAAGCCCCGCGATGCCGAAACATCGCCGGAAACCAATAGCCAGATAAATTTCCTTTCCCCTGACTCGACGCTAATAAACGCAGCCCAAGCTCGAATACGCCAAACGCCTAATTTGTGAGCAAATCTGTGGTCATTTCTCCGTCGCGGTAGGCGCACTACCTGTAGCGTGGCCAAGATTACCAACCGTCATTGAAAGAAACACTCTGATTGGTCGAACGACAACAATGCAGCTGTTCAAAACAGTTGCAACGAGGGTGGACACAGGAGGATTTGTCACCTCACCCCAGACCCCACATCTGGGACATCTGAAATAAATGTAGTGATTGCGTTCGTTTTACAGGTTAACTGACGAGCAGGATCAAATTCTAAGCTTTGTTAATCGAGGCCATAACGTATTTATCACGGGACAGGCTGGGACAGGGAAGTCGTTTATTGTGAAGTCGATCATTCGAAGTTTACACCGCGCAAAATTGAAAGTTGGAGTTGTTTGCTCTAGTGGACTTTCGTGTTCTATATACGACGGTTGTGAGGTGTCCGCTTCAACTGTCCATTCCTACTATGGGCTTCAAACAGCTGATCTTCCTTCCCCACGCTTGGTGGAACGATCTTGCGCAAATGGTTTGCTGATAAAACGCTTCAAAGAAGTTGACGCAATAATATGGGATGAAGCGAGTATGTCCAGCCAGCGCATTTTCGAACTGGTGAATGCGATCCACCACCGAGCATATGTTCCAGACCTGCATTATTCACCGGCTTCAGTTGACAAAATTGATGCGCCAGGAAGAGGGTGATCATGGATTTCTTACCTCGCTGCGAGATTTCAGAGTCGGACGTTGTTCACCAGAAAGCCTGAATTATCTTTGTTCCCTGTCTAGAGATTTGTGTACCGAACTGTCTCCGGTTCACATATTTTTCAAGCGAATCTCCGCCCAGCTGCATAACATGTCAGTACTGCGTGGGCTTCCTGGTGAATTCCTGAAACTCGAAGCAACCAAGGAGGGAGACTCGAACGTGTCATATATCCTGCATGGGAAGTGCTGTTTTTAAAGCCAGGATGCAAGATTATGCTTGTTTGGAACAAATCAAGCAAACTGAGGAATGGAACTATGGGGAGATTTGATACAATTATGGATGATAAGTTGCAGGTCACATTTCCAGATTTAGGAACAATTGCAGTGGCCAGAGAGACCTGGATAAAGAGGGACAACAATGGGAAGGTCATCGGTAAGATTTCCCAATATCCGGTGGTGCCTGCGTATGCAATGACTTGCCATAAGTCTCAAGGTCAGACCCTCCCTTCCGCTGTGGTACACTGCTCACAAGAATTTGTTTCTGGTCTGACCTATGTCGTAGCATCAAGAGTTAAGTCTGGCACTCACTTACAGCTGAAAAAACTTTAGATCTGAATGGCTACTTACACCACCCAGTGAAGTGATTTCCCAAAGTGGCTCTGCTTTGGGAGAGGTTCATGAAAATAAATCCTGCTGTCGCCACAAACCACTAAAAGAAGAACTGTTCAAAGTGAATGATGAAGTTCACACTGATCAATTGATGACAGGTCCTGATGAAGAAGAGGATTTTCAGATGCAGACAAATGTATCTGACATGGTTCAAAACATATTTGAAAAAGAAGGAGTACAAGCACCACAAGATCTAATCAATGTGTATGGTAATCTAAAAGAAAGCGAGAGCCAGTTTGCCGTGCCACCAGAGTCCGTGAATGCAGACCAGTTGCTGTCTTCCTTGGCAGTGGGTACTGAGCCACAAACACAGAATCAGCGATTGAAGAATGATGTAATTGCTGAACTGCGCACCTCTCAAGAAATGAGTAACAACCTCACACCATTTCTTAATTTGATCTGGTATCATTGCTTTATGTTTCTAGAGGCTCACATCATTGAGAATCCTGACCATGTTATTGCCAACATCACACGCCAAGCATTCACAGGAGCAACAGGTGAACTTCACAAGTTTATGGGATCCGACACGTACATCCAGTACTTGAAAGGTCTATTCACCAGCAACACACCACTCACCACTGCACAATTTGTAGCTGGAGGTGAGCTGGTGAGAAAGATTTACCTGTTGTTCTTGGAACACTTGGCAAGCACTCTGATAAGAAAACAAGAAGAGGAACCTGTCATCTTTCGAGTGGAGGAAATGTCTGATGAGGGGAAAGCTAAAGTTCGTCATGTCGGGGGATGGGCCATACGGAAAGTGTTAGAGAAATGCCGAAAGTATGTAAGAGGGAACATGTTTTCATCTTCTGATGAGACATTGTCTGCAGTGCACAAGTACCATGCCATGTGTGAACTTCTGGAAGAAAATGTCATCACACCATTTTTAGTTCTTGAAGAGCAGTCAGTTTATAAGGAGTCTCTAAACGTGACTGAAGATAGGCAGTATAGGGAGAGGGGACTCATCCACATCAGTGACTCAGCATATGAATTTTTCTTGATGCTTGAGCAGCAACGAGTTCATCTGATTAATGAATGCCGGATGAGGAAACTGAAAGACCAGATGATTACAACTGCCAAAGAAGAGTTCGGAACGAATGAAACATTGAAGGACAAGTGGTCAGCCTGTTTTGATGATTCAGAGGAAAGAAAGGTCAGTGAATTAATTATGTTTTACATATCATTGTCAGGAAAAGTGAACTGTTTTAACTAATTCCTCTATTTCCATAACTGCAACATATAGGAGCTCATTGAGGAACTGTTTAGCTGTGTGATCCAGCATTACATAAATATGGGAGGAAACCAGTTCCTGCGAGACTTCCGTCAGTCACACAGCTTAAAGAAGAGTGCTGAACTAAGGAAAAATATCCTACAGAAACAACAACAGAGCAATGAAAAGAAAGACAGTGTTTCCTACAAAGTAAGTTCCCAAAAAATATAGCTTGGGGCACAGGCAGGCACAGGCGACACACAAACAAAAAATAGCATGTCCATAATCCAAGTCAGCATGTTTATAACATATATTTTCTAAAAATTGTATTTCAGCATTTATATTTAATTACTTACACAAACTGAAAAATGCATTGATGCAATTCAACTTTCAGGACATATTGCAAGACAGAAGGCACCGAAAAGTAGAAAGCCATGGTAGCTTGCTGAACTTTGTCAGAAAGTATGAAGCTAGTGCACTGGCAAGGAGCTACACAAGGCCTCAACTACAGTCTCTTTGTGAAGCATATGAAGTGACACACAACAGTAGGACAAGCAAAACAACAATGGCCTGTGATCTTGCCATGGCTGTGCCACGCCAACAAGTTGTTCCGCTGACAATTGCTATTGACGACCTTGAATTCAGCATTGCTGAACAAGGCGATACAGGTAGTGGCCTTAGAATACGCCTAACAGCAACACATACTGGCCACTGAATGCACAGTTAGACTGAAACCACTTACATAATCATGCATAATGCGGTTTGGAAAATAGCATTTTTTTTTGTTATCCCCATATGAATGGGTGTGTTCATCAAATGAATCATTTTTGTGCAAAACTTAAGATTCTTGTTTTTCTCATAGTCATAATGCATTGTGACAAAAGAAGCAGTTCTCTCATTCTGGTCTCTAAATCTTATCATTGGATGCACCAGAAGTTACACATGATTCTGAAAGTGGTGTTTATATATGTACATATTTTTCACTAGTTGATCTAGTAATTAATTGAAAAAATGTGCATCACTTACACTGGAACTGAACAGGCAGAGTCTTTTGCAAGTATACCTGCATTGCTCTTTCTGCTTATTACAGTCTGCCCATATCTGATTGCGTTCTGTGTGGACTCTTGTTGACTAAATGTGGGGTTATTATTTTGGCCATTACATGCCCTTACCTGACAAAAATGGTTTTCTACACAATCTTGATTAATAATGGCTGGTTTTATTACAGACTGTGGAAACCTTGTCAACTTCACTGTTGCCATAGCCATAAACCCAAGGCACATTGCTTGTAGGTCAAACCAGAGTTTTGCTGACATAAAGTTGTTAGGCTTCAATGCACCATCTTCCCATTTTCTGCAGAATGCATAGAATCTCTGCAGATCACTTACTCTAACATCTTTGAGATTGTTTAAGGCATGTTTGGAACTGAAAAAGCCAATGATGGTTGAGGTTTGTTCCAGCAGGGAAATGGCCCCATTGACAGCAGAGTTGTCTTTCCCTTTTCTCATTAGGTCCTTTTGGTATGCCTGTTGTAAATAAATCAATAAATAAATAAATAAATAAATAAATACAGCTTGTGTATTCTTCTTTCAAATAAATACACGATTGATATCTGATGCAATATGCTTCACATATATTGAACATGTTATTTGCCAAACTTAAAGATAGTATAGTTGCAAATGTTTACCTGAAGGAGAAATAGCATCTTAGAATCCAATACATCTTCAGCAAGATGGTTTTTCATTCTAGCAGCAGAATCCAAGTGGAAATGGAGTGGTGTCAACCTCTCGTGAATTGGTAGTGAATGTGATTTTTGATCCCACTCATAGGCATCACGCAGACATTTCCAGATAACCTTTTTCCCATCAATTAGGATACACCTCGGTTTTCCTGAGTTGTTACTCTTCTCCAAGTTATTGCGAATCTTCTTGAAGTTATGCTAGAAGGAAACAGCAATTACCACCCTGAGATTATAATATTTTGCATATGCACTTTATACCCTTCCACTCCCATTACTGTAAGAGTGAGGGAGAAGTATCTAACCTTACAATCCACCATGAAGATGAATGGCTCTCCAGTGTACACATTGTGTGTGACAAAGTTACACAGGGCTGGATTTCTTCCTTTAAAGTGGAGCTTGATAAACAATGCAATTAATATATGAATTAAATATCTAGTTAGTTACTTGACTGTACAATATTTTTTACATACACAAATCCAAAGTCATGCATCTTTTGGATTCCATCCCAAAGTAAAAAATATAAATCACTCTGGGTGCAGTCTCCAGAAGGGAACTAGGCAATGGGGAAACGAAATCCACAGTCACTGAGAAATATAAATTGAAGCACTTGGGTTGCACACTTTGGTCCTTCATCCCCTACAACAGTAGACAACAAGAAGAAAAGAAACATTTTATGACATTTAAAATCATCTGAAGGAACTGTAATAATAAATATATCATTTGTTATTCAAATCTGCCATATAGTACAAAATACAGTTTGATCGAGTTTAAATAAACTAATCTATTACCCATTAATGTCGACATGCTGTCATGAGCTTCACCCAAGTCAACAAATCCCACTAGTCTGTTCTTGCCATTTTTCATTATAATCTCAAGGTTCTCCTGTTATTGTTAAAAAAAAGAGCAAATTTTAATTACTTGCTATAATTATTGCGACCTGATCACACAAAGGCATACACGCATACACACACACAATGATGTGAAAAATAAACTACCTGGATTTTCATCTCATCAATAAGAAAGCCACCCCAGTAATCCTCTTCTTTCAGTCCCCTCTTCTTGGCTTCCTTCAAGCACCATTCCATTATTTCTTTGTTCCATCCTGGAGCTTGTTCAACCTTGTTCTTATAGTATCTGGTTAAAATAAAAAACAAAGATGGTTCTTAAAAATATCCCAAACAGTTCAGAATATTAATAAATGATAAATCATATTTTTCCAGATTGATTTTGTTTTAGCCGCCAGTTGGAAAAGAACTTAAAAGAAGCTAATAAGCCAACATCTTTGAAGGTGTACTTGATAGTTCTGTTGCTTGGGAGACAAATAAATTGCCTGAAGCTGTCCAGAACGTGGGGATTCTTGCAATATAGGTCGATACACAATCAAACAACCCTACATGGTGGTAATAAAATAATGTTATTAGCATGCAGGCTTTGTAAACAGTCGCATTAAGTTGTCATGTCTGCCGCCTCTTCTGCACGTCACAGCGTTTCAGCTCTGAGTAGATATTAAATTCATAAGTAAATACTTGGGATGCCACCTATATCCACGTTTTGATGCCGTCTTCAGAATCTGGGCCTGCTGATCCCACAAACACTTCATGTCCTCTGGGATGTCTTTCACATCAACGTTGTGGAACAATCGTTTTATATCATGGTGATCTTCGTCCTCTACTTCAATGACCTCAGCAGCAAATTTTTCTCGCCAAAACTTCTCTCTGCGTTCTGCATTTTCCCGTGCTCTCTGTTCTCGCTTCAGTTTTTCTTCTACTTCAGTTTTTGATAAGTACCTGTTATTGCAGAAAACGGAAAGTTCAGGTCTGCCTTGCTTTCGTTTCTTAATGGCCGTGTGGAGCTTTAGCAAAGACGCACAGTTAGCACATATTACATTTTGCGCAAAAATTTTGCAGTTCTCAGAGAAAGCTCTGCGTTCTTGTGTCGTGGACTCTTTGAAATCGTGGATCGAATGGGGCAAAGAAGGCACGGCCTTGTCATCTCTTGGGGAAAACCCCTTGCATAGGGGGGAGACCCCGACAAAGTCCAAGAATTCCTTGATGGAAGCCTCCGTTGACAGACGGCCAGTTGAAGCGGGTTCAAACTCCTTTGCGTCAATTACCTTTCCATAGGATTTTACGCGAACCTCGAGTGATCCACATACCGACTTACTAACCAATACTTCGGTGGTCACTCGTCGACCATCAAGCTCCCAATTTGTAAATTTGGAAAAGCTGATTCCCTCATCAGAATTGGCAACAGGAATCCACCCATCAGTTGGTGCGAATCCTCGAAGAGAAGCAAGGGTGGACTCTGTGTATGCTTCTTTCTCTAAAGCTGACCTTTTAAGCCTCAGATTCAAATAGACTCGCGGTCTTACATCTTTTCCTGATCCCCGCGCGCGGACAAGTTTTACCCGGTCACCACTCCAAACGTCCTTGATTATCCTCCCAAGCGAAATGGACGTTAATTGTGAAGGCATGTTCTCCTTGATGACCTGTGCTAAGTCGAGAATTTCTTTAGGTGTTATGAATGCACCCTCAGCAAATTCGAAGCGACTCATCACCCTAAAAATTTGAAATACCGGTCGGTTATTACTGTTTCGGTTCGTATTTATATATCGAAGTTCGTTTCGTGCACTTACCAAAACTTCCATTCAATTAAATATTGTTGGCTACATCGCTTTTTCTTCGCAGTTTCCGGATCATCTCCCTTTTCTTCCAGTTTCTTTTTTCGCAAAGTGGAGAACATGTTAAAATCGTTAGAAATCGCTCGACAGGATGCCTGGTGGGGTCTGGGGTGAGGTAACAAATCCTCCTGTGTCCACCCTCGTTGCAACTGTTTTGAACAGCTGCATTGTTGTCGTTCGACCAATCAGAGTGTTTCTTTCAATGACGGTTGGCGATCTTGGCCACGCTACAGGTAGTGCGCCTACCGCGACGGAGAAATGGCCACAAATTTGCTCACAAATTAGGCGTTTGGCGTATTCGAGCTTGGGCTGCGTTTATTAGCGTAGAGTCAGGGGAAAGGAAATTTATCTGGCTATTGGTTTCCGGCGGTGTTTCGGCATCGCGGGGCTTTTGGTAGTATTTATTCGCTCTTAACCGTTGGCTACTCGAAAACGGAGTGTCCAGCTTCTCATTTCTTTGTGGGGGAGAAACAACACAGAAATAGTGGCCACTAGTAGTGGCCGTAGCGGCTTGAAATCGACACAAGGGACTCAAGAGGCCACAAATAACAGGTAACTCTGCTTTTATTTTAATTCATTCAGAATCTTACGACTTATCCAGATCGTTGCTTTTCCCCATACATCTCCTTATAATTATCTGTTACGCAACATCACTGTGTGACAGACAGACAGATCCCCGGAGTCTGGGCCGCCTGTGCTATCACAGGCGGCCCAAGCTGATTGCGGTCGGGTTTTATAAGCAAATGTATGGGAGATTTTAGTCGATCGATAACTCAAAAAATATTGCGAAAATAAAGCTTAGACTTGCTAACCTTAATGTTGTGGTGGTTTTCTTGCTGCTGTAGCGATTTCAGCGTGTTTCGCTGAGTTTTTCTTCTCTAACAGAAAGAATTTCAAGGCTGGCAACTCGGTCGATCTGGCATCCAGAATGGCTCCAGAAAAGTCTCTCAAATGCGGCCTTTCAACTTCCGTATGGCCACAAAACCCAGACATATATCGAGTTGAATCCTTTTCCCATAAGACTGTCGCAAAAAAATTTCGAAAACGCCAGTTGAGTCCGAAGAAATTGCCGAAATCGGCCGTCAAAATGGTTTCTGACAAGCCGTGTGACCCACTCTTGGTCCACGGAAATGGCGTTGGTTAATCGTTAAATTTGCAACCGCTGAACGCCGCGGCCGCGGCTGGGACGAATTCGACATGACAGCTGCACCTTCTCCAACAACAGTGGCTGCATTTACCGGCCGGAAATAGCTTTTTACGGTAAGTTGTATCAGATAGTGTCCAGCTTTTTGGTATTTGATCGACTTTTTTACGATTTGTACGTTTAACCGGACAGAAGCGATTATGTTGTGATGGTCGCTGAGAAAATGTAAATTAGGGTAAGTTTCAAAATAAACGTCTGTAGATCCACACAAACGCGAGTTTTAGTTCCAGGGGTTTGAAACACCCTTGAAATTCGTTTTGTCGTGATTTAAAGCAGAAATTATAAACATATAGGAACGTCCGACCGCTAATTTCCGATAAAGCCAAAGATCAAAGAAGCCGTTGTTTTTGTCACGTAACCCGACTTCAAACCGTTCCCGAAATCCGCCATTTAATTTACTCCAATTTTTTATTTGCTATATGTTTAGTCCAAGGGATGGTCCTTCCCTGGGGTAAATTCTCAGTGGTCGAAGCGATGTACCAGAGTGCGATTTTTGGCTTTGAACTTGACCTATATTTCAAGGTCACGCATCACTGTCACGGTCATAAATTTTAAAAATTTGCGAAAAATTCAGGCTTCGGTAACACTGCAATCTGACTGCACTAGTTAACAGAGGAGAGACATTGTTTACTTTGTAGGACTCAATTTTCTGTAAAACGGTCTTTACCATCGTGAGGGAGCTTCCGAAAAACTTGGTATTTTAGTGTTGAATTTGCCAAATTCCACGCGCGAACACAAAACAATACACCAAAAATAGATAAAGAATCACAACAACCTCGGACCTATATTTTTGGTAATAGTTACTGAAGGCCTTTAATATGGCAAAGTTTGAGAAAATCGGATTTTTCTATCTTGCATACCTATAGTCGATATTTACAGCAACCCGCTCTTAAATAATGATTTCACCAGAGGGGCTTATCGCTTTTGAAGGTACAATTTCTAATGGTTTTGACCATTAAGTAATAATTCACCAAAGGGCCTTATTGTTTAGAAATGTACGAATTTTAATGGTTTTGACCATTAAAGTTAATGATTTCACCAGAGGGGCTTATCGCTTTTGAAGGTACAATTTTTAATGGTATTTGCTCGCGGCTGCGGCGACCTTAAAAACGGAGTTTATTTGTTTGTTTGTTTGTTTTTTTTTTTTTCGTTTTCTTTTTCTGAGTCGAGAATCAGCAACACGGTGATTGGTTCATATTACCATGTGATATGCCATGACGTGCTTGACTTCGCGAAACAACTCGAGATGTAACCAGCCAAATTGCTCGTTATTTGTCTGTAAAGGTCAACTGCATTCCATCAAAACTCAAACACCGTTTGACTCTGTGGAACAGGCACGGATAAACTGGATTTTAGGGAATGATTTTGGCTTGCGTTAAGTTCACCGCGAAGCTTTGAGAATAGCCGTAAACAAATGTTTGATGGATACCTCAACGGGATTGCAAATATCTCTGTCGCCACTAATTATTTAGTCCCGACGAAACTTTCTGTGACGACACGAAATACTTCTGGGAAGATACCAGGCCGAAAACGAAAACCAAAGCAATGATGAGCTTTAGCCGTAAAACAATGACGCTTTATGCTTTACACTGTACATGACATCTGTTGCCTCATAAAATGCTTCTGCTTATCGTACATTGTTTGTTGAAATGTTTCTTTCATTCGACCAAGTAGCCTTTGTTTCGCAGTGGTAATTGTATACTAGAAATGAAAAAAATAAGTTTGCAGTCACAAATGACTGAACACGCTGTGAACAAAACCGCAATAATATTGTAAACTAGACTGGCGTTGCCAGTGAGCTCGCGGCGTGAGTTGCGTCGAGACCAGAACTACTAATGGGAAGTAGGGACAAGAGTGGAACTCCCAAGAGAGACTTTCAGTTTCTCACCAGAAAAATATCACACATTATAAAGAACTTGGCTTTTGACACCTTGCTCAAATGAAGCCTGATTAAACTATAAATTATCATTACAACACTCATACACTTGTTTCTTAAAGGTTGAGCGACCCTGCATTTTGAGAATGCGTGACATCTCTTTTTATGCACAATCGATTTCGACTCTTGGCTAATCAGAGGCCACGATTAATCCAGCCTTCGCTTCGATACTTGTGTTTCCTTTAGTTAACTGAATACGTTTCTTCTATCAGGCGTTCGAGTATTCGTGCTCTGTAACAAATATAAAATTGAAATCGAGGAATGTAACACGAGACATGTTTACAATATTATTGCGGTTTTGTTCACAGTGTGCTCAGTCCATTTGTGACTGCAAACTCAATGTTCAGGACTCTTTCAGTGTATTTTTCATTTCTGGTATACAATGACCATTGCAAAACAAAGGCTACATGATCGAATGAAAGTAACACTTCAACAGGCAATGTACGATAAGCAGAAGAATTTTATTTTATCGAACGCAAAAATACGATGATGAAGACACACTTTGCAATCCTAAACTCGTCCGGGCTACGCCAACGAGCAATAATGAAATATTTAAACTTTGCTTACGCATATTAAAAACTCTTAAATAAGGCCTTAAATTCTATATACTAAATTCTGAACCTCCTAAATCGTGCCAGGTATATTACTATCCAATCAAGAATATTTTTAAAAGTTTTCTAAAAAGTATTTTATGCAGGTTGCAAAATGAATAAAAGCTTTGAGAAAACAACGTTGTCCACATAAATGCTCCGCATTTTGCTTACACCGTTTCACGAATGAAATTTTGAGGTAACGTCCACAAATGTTTTATTTGTTGCCGTTGTAATGCTTGCACCCACTTGATCGTACGGCTGGTTTAAGAACGACTCGTGAATGCATATCGACAACGGATCGACAAACTGCCCTGGCCATCGAAACATCGTTTTAGAAAATACAAAGTGTCGCTATCGACAACGACCCGTGAATACATTAGACGATCCGTGGGCACATCTTTTCAGTTTTCAACATCTCGATCCCCGCACAAGCCAACCACACAGTTCATTTATCGGCGTCTTTGGGATGCTTTTTATTTAATCAATTAAAATTAAATATATGCTGTTATTACGCGGGGATAGCACAAGCACAAATCTAAAACACTTCATTCGAACCTGATAACATCTCGTTTGGAAATCCTGGTGCTGCTATGTTCAACGATATAAAGCCTTGAGTTGCGAAGCATTATTTGACGAAAATCTGTTAAATAAGTGCACGCCGCTATGCAAGTAATTAGAATGGATTAGAGATCTATAACTCGAGCGAGTTCCTGGTATTATCTAGATCCTGACCAGGTCATCTAATCCCTCCATTGCCATCTTTAGTTCCATCTCTAAATCTAAGTTAAGATCGAGACCTTCAGAAAAGTCAGACTGTGCAAGCTCTGGTGATCCTGGGGGGTGAGGTTCTTCAGCCAGTATAGTGCTTCCTGCTGTCTCAGGGAAATGGCGAAGTTCTTCAGAAGCTCTCATCAAGCAAAGCTGATGATTGTCTCCATCGACTGACACTGGATTAATTAAAAGTGCGGCATCTACCTCACCTGGTTCTGAAGAGCAACGATTCGGATGACTTTTTCCGCTATCGTTTGAAGTTGGCGGAGCAGGAGATACAGCGGAGTGTGCGTTTGTCTGTTGATTTACGTCGGTTGTGAGTTCATCTGCTTGGGCTGGGAACGTACTTTCCGGAACTATATCAATGTTTTCGGCGTTTTCATAAGGCGAGATTGACTGCACAACTTCTTCAAGCGCATCACTATCACTCTCCTTTCGATCAGTGACCCTTAAATCTTCATCAATATATTTTGTGTTATGACTAATATAGTGCTGTAAGCACGCGTTAGCATCAGTTTCATCAAGATTATTGTTGCTAGCTCCTCTTTCAGCGTTTACACTATCGGTAGTAGCAGTTGCAGCATTCTTTGCAATATGACTATTGCTCAAGACTATACTGCTGCACTCATCCACTTCAGACAGAGCCTCCAGTCGGCTCTCATCAATTGCAGCTGTATGAAGTTCAGGAGACGGAGGAGGCGGCATGGGGCCACCATCATTACAGGGTGGGGCTGGGGTAACGCTTGATGCGGGGCCCACAAGAGAGGTCTCTGAAAGGACCTGCTGCACAGCGGTCTCTCGAGAGGAGCAAACCCTTGGGGGAGTACTTTTGGGTCTCTTTTCACGTAAAGTTGGCAAGTGCTTTACAGTCAGTGATTTAGGGACACTGTCTGCTGGGGGCTGTCTCATGGGCTTGGGAGCAGTCCTGCCGACTGTTTCGGAAAGCTGGATAGGAGTTCTGGAGCGAGGGAGGCGCCACCCGGTAGAACTCAAAGTCGTCAATATCTCAGTGTGGCGGAGATTTTCTGGGACAATCGCGTGAGCAGGATCAGCCAGTAGACTCCAGCTGGCAAAATCCGTGTGCTTCCCATATGGGTCGCCTTGAAACTCAGCTAAGATGTCTTGAGGAATGTACGTTTTACTTCCAGGGCTGGGACTGCGCAGCGCTCCAAGATTAGCGTCGTTCATCATGTTGACTATCATATTCCCACCCAGCCACTCTTGTCTGCTCGGTTCTGGTGACGTTCGTGTAGAACCGCTTCGGTCCTCTGTAATAAATACGTGATCAGAGGTCATCGGCCACTCCTGACCAACAGGGCTGTAGCGGCCTTGGACTGAGGGGTCTTCCTCTAAGTCACGTACACTGCTGAGTGTTGCCCTACGCCATGCGAGCCACGTGACGTCACTGTCCTGCTCAGAGTTCCTGCGGATAGAGTTGGACGAGAGCTTTCCCCCTCCTGGCCTGTGCGAATTACGCAAGTGCTGCTGTTGATAGAAGTCGTGCGACCTGTCTGGGCTGATCGGAGTTGGCGCTGGAGCAGTGACTGGGTTTGGCGAAAATCTAAGGAAGAGCAGAACATGTATAAGTGCCACCTAAAACTATAACGGAAGGTAAAAGGCGGTCGAACTTCGTGTGAGTGTAAGAAAGCAGTTCCTTTATCATCTGTGAAATAACTGTTTAGCGTAAATAACACTGTTTATCTTTTCGTAAATTCTGTGAATGAATTATCACATGCATGCAGCGCACGACACAGCTGTAAAGTTGCACCTAAGGTGGTGATCACATTAGACCGGATCCCAGACCGGTACGACTTCAGGTCGGTCGCCATACGAATCTTTGTTTCTGTTTACATGAGACCGGTTCGAAAACTAACCTCAGACCGGTTTGACTCATTCCGAGAGCTGAACCGACATGAATGAGTCAAACCGGTCTGAGATGAGTTTTCGAACCGGTCCCATGTAAACAGAAACAAGGGTTTGTGTGAAGACCGATCTGAAGTCTCATGTAATCACTTACTTTTATCATACCGGTCTCAGGTAGTGACTCCGTACCAATCTAAGTTCAAACCGGTATGAGTTTGTACGGGTCTCATGTAATCACCACCCTAATCAAAGATTACTCAGAAAATCACGAACACGTACTGTAGCTCTAAACGGTATTTTTTATCTTTGAGCAAGTGTTTCTTACAACACGATTTGCTAAAGTGGTTAGAGATTTACCAGATTTTCCTTCGCTAAGCTAGATCAGGGAGAAATATGAGTTGCGAGTTCCTGTCGTAATTAATGGCAACAATTTCTGATGAGATCAGACAAAGTGCTAGTTCTGCAGACCTACATTGCAACAAACTTGAACCGAAATACCAAAATAAGCAAACTCTACTACCCTATATCCAGACCAAATAGCCAAAGACTTTACCCTATTTCAGACTAAAATGCTTGAAAACAATACCCTTTGGGAAAGCACATAACTATATGGCTTAATATATGGAAGTACACCCCTACAAAAACACAGCAATGTACCTTAGTGCAGATGTCATGTGCCCTCGTATTGGGAAGTATTGATACAGTGGGCTGTCGTACACTGAGTCATGCTCACTGGGGATGTTGACAAACAATGAGCTGTGAGGCCGCATGGTCTTCTGAGACTGAGTTTGAGGGATGGTAGTTTCGAGGGGTGTAGCTGCTGGGCTCGGAGTTATGGAAACCAAATCTACGGGCTCAAGGGAGGCGCCAAGTTGCAGGTTGCGTGGAATAGAGTTTGGGCAGTGATGAAGGTTCACGGGAGGAAGGTCCTCTGTGGGCACACCAATGGAAGAGAGAGGCAGTGGAACGCGAACTTGTTTGGAAGTTGCTTTGTCCTCAGCTTCTTTGTTAGAGCTCGTTTCAGGCGCAGCACCGGGCTTCCACTCTTTGGCTCTATCATTTAACACATTTTTAAAATGCTCTTCCAGATTTCGCAACCGGTCGGCTTCTTTTGGTGTAGTAAACCTCGACTTGATGTCGACATCGAGCAAGACTCTGGAGCCAATGTCTAAAGGTGCCTCGAGACTCAGCTCTAGTCCCCTCTGTTTTGCCGGATCTGCAGCTCTGGGACTGGACTGGAACTGTGGGAGCACCTCGCCTGAATCTTGAGTAAGTTCAACTTTTGTCACAAAATCCCTGAAAAAAAGAAAGGCCAAGCGTTTAGGTTATAATATGTCAAAAGAATCCAAACAAACAAACAAACAAACAAACAACAAACAACAACAACAACAACAACAACAACAGGCGGGAGGAGGTATAAACCAGCCAATACAATACAGTACAAATACAATACAATACAATAGCCTTTATCCTAACACAATGAAAGTTTAAGCATCACTGCTTGTGGGGTCGTGTATAAAAATAATCAGGATAAACTAATCGTTAACCTATATCTAACACTATTGATAATAAATAATAACAACTAACATGCTTATAACAAATATCTAAAGTACTAATAATATATGCAAAAGGTATAATGATGTAAAATAAATACTACGTAAAATGTTTATTAAATTCTGGGATGGACTGAACAGATAGGGCGCTCAAAGTTATATTACGAAGCGCTTTTACCCTTTTTAGCTATTTTCAAGTACGCCTGGGGTAGGTGCACTGAAAATGGGTTCCCCACTATAGAGCCCCTATGAGCGATAGTGTTTTTCACAAAATAGGTATAAAAACGGGGCACCCTGAGTTTTACTGCTACTTCTAAAGTTAAAACCAACAAGACAGGCCCATGGCCAGTGCGCTTGTGACGTCATTACTACAATGAATAGAGACACGGGGGGGCCCGGGAGAGGAACTTTTGTCGTGCGTTTATATGCAAAAGATATTATAGCCGAGTTAGTTTTTGCACATGACAGATCCAAGAGCTCCCTTTATTTTTCTTGCCCTTTTTTTCTAATTTCGGTCAAACAGATATTCACGAAAAAGTGTATTATAATAATTGAGAGAAAACAATTATCGAAGGCCCCGTAGGAATATTCTTCGTTTGCAACAACCCAGTTTTCATTGCTTTCCGATGCACGTGACAGTACTTGTGTGACGCTTGCTATACAACCTGGCAACCTTGTTGAGTGAATTTTCAAGCTGACATGTTTTGTGGAGGAACTGTGTTGTCATTTTGTAATGGGATTGACTGGGGAATACCCGACATCTTAAGTAGCTGTAAGACAGCGTAATAGCCTTATCTCATCTTCCCAGCCTGTGCATCATGTTCAAGTAGCTGTAATTGAAAGCTTTCAGACTTATCTCTGTAGCACATTAAAACATGACACTTCCCATGATGAAATTACTTCGTATGAAAAAGCCATCTCAGACGTTACGCATCCTACATGTACAAGTCTGATCACTAATATGTCCAAGACTGCTATGCATTAAGCTTTAACGCAAAATTCTGGGTCGATACGAAATTAATCTCTATCGGAAGCTGCAGACGTTTGAATACCGTGACAACAAAGGCGTGCATCACGGGCTTGTGGAGCGAACATTACGGCTCGGATAGTCGGATATCAACCTTGAGCTTTTGAAGACTTCGAGGTATTCAGTGACAAATATTCTCGATGTAATCGCCTGCCGGTCTTTCCTGCTTTTGTTAAAGCGGCGTGAGTGAAAGTTAAGTAGCTGATGATTCGGGATTCCCCGTTCTATGATATTATGCTCGTGACATTTCATTGACAGATCTTGTATCTTAATCTCGCGTGATATTTGCCTCAAACCTATTAGTAATTCAATATCCTCAGACAATAAACAAAGAACCTTTACTGCACACAAAACGAAGTTAAACGCCGACTGTTCGTATACGCCGCGCGTTACACAAAGCTGCAGAGTTTCCGACAAAGGGAGACGCTCTGCCCGCAGGGAAAAGTTCAAGTTCTATCAAGTTTCGACACGTCTTCTACTACTTATTCGATGTTCTTTCACACAAATATTGCTCAGAACACAGATACATTGGTTGAAGCGGTATCTATAATCAAGCATTTGCAAAACACAACCTTTTGTACTTTACGGGGGTCCCGCTGGTAACACATCAAGCATTTTTGTACGGCTATTTTCAAGTCTTCCGACGCTTAAAAACAATGCAAGCCAAAATCGCTCTTAAAGTATGGCTTCCGTGCATCCAGAAAGCCAACCGATGATCGTTTTGTTTGGATCAACAACTGAAGGACCGGAATTTTTTTCTATATCCCTTGACAGAGAAAACCCATTGTACTTGGTTCTGTGATTTTGATCTCTGAATACGTCTGATCTTGCAATGCCTGTTTTTTAACACATTTTAAAATACAAACGTATCTTAGCACCTCGGTTACTTTTGGCAACCTTCTTTTTGAGCTTCTAGCTTTCTCGCAGCGATGGTTTATTGATCCTAATTTTCTCTTTCCATTTCCATCTGTGGCTTTTTATTGTTTACATGTTGTTTACATGCACGTTCTCAGAATGCATTAGCATTGTGAAGTACGTAAGCTCGGGTATAACCATGGACTTTTGACGACTTTGGGACATTCTTTGAAATGTATTCTTGTATTAGTCGCCTGCTTTTTCTACTCTTGTTCAAAATGCGTGAAAGGTTATTCAAGGGTGCGTGGCTTGGCTCACGACTTCGTCTTGCAGGACTTCGGTTTTCTTTCACATAAACATTTGTGGGAATACAATAAAACTGAGCGAAGCGAGATCTACCAACGGTCACTTTTTCCTCAGCCATTTCCCAATTTTCAAATAACAACGCCATCTGTTCCACTGATTGTTTGACCTTCATGGCACCGAGCCAAAATGTCGCAACAACATAAATGCACAGCAGAGTGAAATTTTGAGCCCAAACAAAAGTCAGATTTTCTGACGCTTTACTTGTATCAGCAAGAATAATGCAAAGTAAAAGAATACAAAGTACCTTCAAGTTCACCCTCATACTAAACAGTTCCATATAATCCGCTATCAAGCGCTTGTCAAGAATCACCGTCTTTACACAGGTTCTCGTCTTTGTATGTCGAGCGCCTTCGTTCAGCTTGTTCCTTCAAGTTCTCAAGGTTCTGGATGTCAGATTCTTCGTACATTTCTGTACAGTTGTGCATAGTTATGCATTTCATTGATAAGTTCATTGCATTTGCTTTCATGGCTTTCAATATGGCTTTTGAGGCTGAACGGACCGACCCAAGCCAAAACCGCTCAATGAAATTTAGTATGGGTCTACCGAAGCCGGCGTATGCGTTTGTAAGTAAGATGAGCGGTCCATAAAATAATCCACAGAGCCAACTAAGGCAAGCAACTTGCTGTCTTCAAAATGGCGAAACTGCTCGCCTGCCAAGTCACTTGATCACAACGTCATCACAAATCACATGATAATATGAACCAATCACCCCTTGCAGATTTCTAACCCAGAAAAAAAAAAATTGTTCCATTTTAAAGCTTGTGACGTCACAAGCAACTAGTGGTCTAATGCTAATCCTGCAAACTGATTGGCTACGTTACTCGCTATCTATCAGCCGATAGATGTCGAGTAGTAAAAAGCCGGTTTTCACTAGGCCGCCGCTCCACGTTTTTGTGACGTTTTTGAAAAGGATTCACAGACGAATGCAATTCCGGAGAAACCTAAGTGTGCTACAAATATAAAGTGAAGATTCTCAACGGTAAGAAGATGAGAAACGAAGTGAAAAATTGAATTTCCATACACAACTTGGCGGCGCGAAATCAAAACAGCAAACTGAATATTCAGTGGTTTTCACACTTGCTGCTTGTGACGACACAAGCTTTAAAATGGAACGATTTTCTTTTTTTTTATTTTTCTGGGTTACAAATCTGCATGCGGTGATTGGTTCATATTATCATGTGATTTGTGATGACGTTGTGATCAAGTGACTTGGCAGGCGAGCAGTTTCGCCATTTTGAAGACAGCAAGTTGCTTGCCTTAGTTGGCTCTGTGGATTATTTTATGGACCGCTCATCTTACTTACAAACGCATACACCGGCTGCGGTATACCCATACTAAATTTCATTGAGCGATTTTGGCTTGGGTCGGTCCGTTCAGCCTCAAAAGCCATATTGAAAGCCATGAAAGCAAATGCAATGAACTTATCAATGAACTGCATAACTATGCACAACTGTACAGAAATGTACGAAGAATCTGATATCCAGAACCTTGAGAACTTGAAGGAACAAGCTGAACGAAGCCGCTCGAGATACAAAGACGAGAACCTGTGTAGACGGCGATTTTTGACAAGCGCTTGATAGCGGATTATATGGAACTGTTTAGTATGAGGGTAAACTTGAAGGTACTTTGTATTCTTTTACTTTGTATTATTCTTGCTGATACAAGTAAAGCGTCAGAAAATCTGACTTTTGTTTGGGATCAAAATTTCACTCTGCTGTGCATTTATGTTGTTGTTGCGACATTTTGGCTCGGTGCCATGAAGGTCAAACAATCAGTGGAACAGATGGCGTTATTATTTGAAAATTGGGAAATGGCTGAGGAAAAAGTGACCGTTGGTAGATCTCGCTTCGCTAAGTTTTATTGTATTCCCACAAATGTTTATGTGAAAGAAAACCGAAGTCCTCCAAGACGAAGTCGTGAGCCAAGCCACATACCATTGAATTACCTTTCGCGCATTTTGAACAAGAGTAGAAAAAGCAGGCGACTAATACAAGAATACATTTCAAAGAATGTCCCAAAGTCGTCAAAAGTTCATGATTATACCCGAGCTTACGTACTTCACAATGCTAATGCGTTCCGTGAACGTGCGTGTAAACAACATGGAAACAATAAAAAGCCACAGATGGAAATGGAAAGAGAAAATTAGGATCAATAAATCATCGCTGCGAGAAAGCTAGAAGCTCAAAAAGAAGATTGCCAAAAGTAACCGAGGTGCTAAGATACGTTTGTATTTTAAAATGTGTTAAAAAACAGGCATTGCAAGATCAGACGTATTCAGAGATCAAAATCACAGAACCAAGTACAATGGGTTTTCTCTGTCAAGGGATACAGAAAAAAATTCCGGTCCTTCAGTTGTTGATCCAAACAAAACGATCATCGGTTGGCTTTCTGGATGCACGGAAGCCATACTTTAAGAGCGATTTTGGCTTGCATTGTTTTTAAGCGTCGGAAGGCTTGAAAATAGCCATACACAAATGCTTGATGTGTTGCCAGCGGGACCCCCGTAAAGTACGAAGGGTTGTGTTTTGCAAATGCTCGATTATAGATACCGCTTCAACCAATGTATCTGTGTTCTGAGCAATATTTGTGTGAAAGAACATCGAATAAGTAGTAGAAGACGTGTCGAAACTTGATAGAACTTGAACTTTTCCCTGCGGGCAGAGCGTCTCCCTTTCTCGGAAACTCTGCAGCTTTGTGTAACGCGCGGCGTATACAAACAGTCGGCGTTTAACTTCGTTTTGCGTGCAGTAAAGGTTCTTTGTTTATTGTCTGAGGATATTGAATTACTAATAGGTTTGAGGCAAATATCACGCGAGATTAAGATACAAGATCTGTCAATGAAATGTCACGAGCATAATATCATAGAACGGGGAATCCCGAATCATCAGCTACTTAGCTTTCA
Source organism: Plumapathes pennacea (assembly GCA_964036295.1). Lineage (NCBI taxonomy): Eukaryota > Metazoa > Cnidaria > Anthozoa > Antipatharia > Myriopathidae > Plumapathes > Plumapathes pennacea. Next base: position 9,561,159 of record OZ038472.1, on the reverse strand, counting down.
CTCACGCCGCTTTAACAAAAGCAGGAAAGACTGGCAGGCGATTACATCGAGAATATTTGTCACTGAATACCTCGAAGTCTTCAAAAGCTCAAGGTTGATATCCGACTATCCGAGCCGTAATGTTCGCTCCACAAGCCTGTGATGCATGCCTTTGTTGTCACGGTATTCAAACGTCTGCAGCTTCCGATAAAGATTAATTTCGTATGGACCCAGAATTTTGCGTTAAAGCTTCATGCATAGCAGTCTTGAACATATTAGTGATCAGACTTGTACATGTAGGATGCGTAACGTCTGAGATGGCTTTTTCATACGAAGTAATTTCATCATGGGAAGTGTCATGTTTTAATGTGCTACAGCTACTTGAACATGATGCACACGCTGGGAAGATGAGATAAGGCTATTACGCTGTCTTACAGCTACTTAAGATGTCGGGTATTTCCCAGTCAATCCCATTACAAAATGACAACACGTGTTGTCACAATTCCTCCACAAAACATATCAGCTTGAAAATTCACTCAACAAGGTTGCCAGGTTGTATAGCAAGCGTCACACAAGTACTGTCACGTGCATCGGAAAGCAATGAAAACTGGGTTGTTGCAAACGAAGAATATTCCTACGGGGCCTTCGATAATTGTTTTCTCTCAATTATTATAATACACTTTTTCGTGAATATCTGTTTGACCGAAATTAGAAGAAAAGAGGGCAAGAAAAATAAAGGGAGCTCTTGGATCCGTCATGTGCAAAAACTGACTCGGCTATAATATCTTTTGCATAGAAACGCACGACAAAAGTTCCTCTCCCGGGACCCCGCGTGTCTCTATACATTGTACTAATGACGTCACAAGCGCACTGGCCACGGTCCTGTCTTGTTTACAAACCAATTGCAGTTCACTGAATAATAGTCCAAGGGCAAACCTTGGCAGCAATCTAAAGGTTTTATAAGCTTCAGTACAACGGCAAAATGGAAAGAGTTTTAGAGGTTTCCTCACTTTGAAAGCGAGGGAATGATTGATCATAAAAATCCAAGATGGCCGCCAAAAGGAGAGCTCGTCTAAATCAATCCGCACTTCCACCGATTAGTGCATTTGCAGAAACGAAAAATATATTTCAAAGTGAAGAGGTGTAACTCAAAATGGACACAGAACCGACACGGCATAGTGTTCGAACTCCAAGGCAAGTCATCACTTCGACAACCGATTGTAAATGCAGCCAGATTCCCGTTTCTTGTGCCCGGAGAGCGGGAAATTTGTAATTTCTGGTGGTCCGGGGGGGTTGTGGTAACAGCTGGAATTGATCGGTGCATTAGCTTGTCCACGAAAAAGTTGCCCAACTTGAATACCTGAAGACAAGAAGTTGATCAAACCTGGAAAGCTCATGTTGTTCCATGTGTGGGTTCTTGTGGGAGGCCCAGCTGGGGCTGTGGGACTGACCCCCAGGGAGAGCTTTTCTCTGCCAAGGTCGCTGCTGCAAACGACATTTCATGCATTTAATTAACAAATCTATCAATGAACTTTACAAAACACCCTTATTAAACCTTGTATGGTGAATCTTTGTACGTGCAATAATTCACCAACAGCAACAGAAGAGCTGGTAATCTATACTTCATCCAATGCGTTTGACACTTCCTGGTTTCTATTTGTGTCAGTCAGCAACTTATTGTCTAATACAGTTGAGGCTCCCATAAGCAGACACCCTCTGGAAGTGGAAGAAGTGTCCGAAACTGGAACTGGCCACGAGAATGATTTTTTTCCAGTATAGGGGACGCTTACGTGAGCTTGAATCACATGACGCGTTAATTTACCACGTCCAAAATATCGGCAAGATCTTGTAAGATCCCTAATGACATTGCAAGATCCCCCAATATCTCATTAAACCCTGTCAACATCTTATCTGGCTTAATATTGGTAATATTTTGTAAGATCCCTGAAGATCTTGCAAGATCCCCTAAGATCTCATTAAAATTTGTCAAGATCTTATCCTGGTTAAATATTAGCAATATCTTGCTAATATCTTGGCTAATCTTGTCAAGATGTTCCTTACTACAAGATTTTTCAAGATCTTGTCGGAGCCTTACCAAGATATATAATTCCGTTATTTCACGGTCGGAAGGTCCGTATCGAGAAAAACGTTGCCTGAGGTCTTGCATGTATGAACCAAGCCGCTTTGGCAAGATCTTATATGCAGCTCTTACATGCCCTTACGATATCTTACAAGCAGCCCTGCAGGATCTTGCAAGATCTTCTTACCAAGATTCTGGGCATCGGTAGCTTTCAATCGTGATTCACAGTACTGTAAGTGCTTTTCAAATAATAAAATTGTGACAAAATACTAATTTACAGCGGTGAGAAGTTGACTGATTGCGATAGAGTCGTTCTAATAAGACAGTTCTGTTGAGGTGGTCACTAACGGAGCTTAATCCAAATCTTAGCTCTTAAACGTGTCCACGGTTGCTTATGGTAATGTGTGAATACAGAGTTTGAATGATAGTTAAAACGGGGTCTCGTAAAGGCGACCGTACAAAAGTGTCTGCTTAATAGAGAGCTTCAACTGTGTATTATTTACTGCAGGGTGAGGGGTGATGTCGTAACTACTTAATACTTGCGACATCTCATCCGGGGTTTCCTTTTTCTACACCCTTTTCATACCTGAGGCATCACCCCTTTCAAGCGGGCCTTCCCCCGCATAGCCGATCACAGGAAGTGCCACCCTCCCCCCCCCCCCCCCCCCCCCCCGGCATCTCGTGAAGTTGTCAAATGTTTCATTTATTTCTCTTCGATTTGATGTACAGTAAGTAAGCCTCTTTCTGTGACTAGCCGGTGTTAGTGGCAAGTATTGTCTAAATACTGAAATAATGTGTCAGTGTGCATTGATTGCGTTCCTTTCGTGTGCAAATGCACTAGTCTCATTGCGTGCCCTGGTTTGGGGCTCAAAGGAGTATATACATATATACAGTACTAAAGCTCTGATATATGGTATTACCTGCTTGGCAGTTTCCATGAAAGCCGGCACCATGTCCTCAGTCATGTCCTTAGGCACAACTTTCTTCGCCGAAGAACTGCAAATACAGCGAATTGATTCATTACAACACCATTTGTCTGGGAGAAAGCCATTGGCACATAGTTGATTGCAGGTATCTGTAAAAAATGTTACAGTGAGGCAAACTTATGCAAGCTGAAGCAGCTGCTACCGAGACCTGCTAATTCAACAGAAGCCTTCTCAATTGACCATTGGATTGGATACAAGATTGAAATCCAATATTGCACGTTGTACACCTACAATTATAGTCGCACTTCCTCTGCATTCTTTAAGTATTTTAGAGGGTTTTTACTGAAAACGTGAGTAATGATAACAGTAAAACGAAACAATTATTGTATTAAGACAATTAACTTGTAGTTGAGAATTTTTCACCTCTTAACACCGGAACAGAAATCACAAAGCTCTCCAGGAAACAGGAGGACAAATGTTCCTATCAAATTCTTATTTTGCATTGATTACGCTACACTGGTCCCAGTGGTTTTCTTCCACAGAACGAGGAGCTGTCATCGCACAGCACGCCACTCGATAAACATAAAGAAAAAAGAAAAAAAACCTCTGGAATCCAGGAGAACCCACTCCTGTATTCAAACCATCGACTCTGAAGATTACAGTACTTCACCTTAGGGAGTCAAAACTTCAGTCAACAACAACAGCCTTCCTGGAGACTTTTCTAACCTGGACGATCACAACCAACGTAGGGTCTATAATTCAGCTGGTAAAGTTACAGTATTAAGTTGTAAAGTGAGATATGATTAAATTTTGGTATTGCTTACCTTTTAGTGGGTTTTCTTCTCCTTTTGCTCTGAAATACAAAACATGAGCATACGGTAACTTCATTTTTACAGTGACGGTGTCTGATGACAGTGATATCTGACTAGACTCTTAATACTTTAGTGACATGGCATAATTTTGAAATGATTTCTTATTTGGAACCAAAGTCAAGTGTATTAAAATAAACCACTAAATCTTACTGGATTTGCAGCTTGAAAATTCCAGACAGAAGATCCCATCCACTACATACATGTAACTAATACCCTTTTTGAAGTGCAGAGTTCTCATCATACTATAAACCCCCCTCCTTATGTATATATGCCTTCAGGCCCACAATAAGCCCAAGGAAAGAGTTCTTAATCTGTACAAATATAAGCCCTGGACTTATTCACAGAATTTTACGATACTGTACAAGTACAGTACTGCAACCCTAAAATTAACAAAGTCCAAATTAGATCGTCTTGTGTTGGATACTCACAAGTGAGCACAACACTCCCAAAAATGTGTACCTCTGTCAACCATGTAATACTCTCTAATCTATCTGTGATTCGATATTTGTGACAGCTAAACAAGCCCCAATGAAATGGCGATGATACTGTAGATGAGAGTTTGAACTCTCCCAGAGTCGTTTGAACATGAACTAACAACAACTATCATAAACTATGTTTCGTTTTGAACACGCTCAAAGTTTCCATGATGATAGTTGACGAGTTCTTTTTCTGTTTGACCATGCTTCCTATAATAAACAGTAGTAATGTAGTCAATGATAAAATATAGTTGCGATCCCTCCATGCTAATTATCAGTCACCATTTGATTGGGGCTTTACACTTGATTCAGTTACTGTATCAGCCTTCTTCTGCATACTGTACAATGTACAGTATATACTGGTGGGAGATGGTATACTGTATTCACCGCACCTTAGCTGATGGACACCAAACCAAGTAAGCTGAGGTGATGTACACATCCTGCCAGTCTTGCTGCAGTTCATCTTGGTCAAATATTTCATGTACACCCACTCTGTGGATGCAGCTTTCTCCACTGCTGCTTTCTGTGCCCACAACCTCTGCAGTGTCTGCAAACCTTTTCTTCCACAGCATGTTCTTCTGGTAATCTGTCAGTACAGCAGGAGTTACAGGTGATGGCCGCGGGGTGTGCAGAGCGGGTGAGTGACTCAATGCCCTGCTGAAACTGGAAATGCCAAAATCTGAACATGACTACTGGTACATGTACAGTCATCATAACAATATGCTTAGCAACTGCTGGCCAAGCTCATGTGTTTGTCCGTCCATGCCTGTGTTTGTGTGTGACAGTGTACATAATGCTCTTTCCCAGGCATCCTCATTCTTTATATGGACAAATTAACCAGTAGGAAGATAATGTGTGTGGTTTGGATTTCTGATGCAACAAATGCTCACGTAACTTATTAGTGTCATAATTATCATGAGGTCACAGGCCTCCTTATTCCTAATATAATAAAATTCGAACTGAATCACCGGCACAAGCAAGCCAGGAATCCACTTGACTCTTGCCTTTCTTTCAAGCCGTGCACACAACTACTGAAGGTGAGAATTCCATTTGAGTTTTGGTGTACTCGGACTCATGTTGTATCATATTAGTTTGGTTTTAATTGGATGGATTGAGCAGTTAGTTTAGATGCAATAATTTTTAATAGTCCAACCTACAATATAAAACATCACAAACTTGACAATACAGCATAACACATCCACCCCTCCAACTAATCAATGACTTGATGATTAAGCAGTCTAAATGCATAGTTTTGAACCCCACTGTACTTCTCATTCATTCAATTGTTATCCTGGAATTCTGTACCTAGTATCAGGTGTCGTCTATAGATTGAAAGTACTTTTATTGAATTTGCTCCTGAATGTGTTGGATTTGATTGATACATATACAGTATGCACTGTAGTCACTCGATCATGATTACATAGATTTTGCCACACAAATTAATGTACAATATTTGTGTAATTCACATGATACTCTTTGGTCCTTTGATTAAACATTGAGAATGCTGCATTGCTGTAGCTAAAATATAGAAAGGGAAAAAATGAAAAACTACAAAGAAAAAGGCAGCGGTCTGTCACTGTCTTGTGTTAATCCAATTTTTTACTCCAAACTAAGTGGTGTACTCAAAGGAAGTAAGAAACAGTGTAGTACTCTTCAAGATAATGGGATTACAGTGTACATCCTTATGTATATACAGTACAAATTTAGTTAATAAGCTATTGATAAATAAATTTAAATTATATTTATGATTTTTTTCATTTTACTATATGCCTTACCTTGCCGTTGCTGGCTGGAGAGATGGGAGTGAGTTGGAGTGCTGGTGACTCTCCAGGGCTGGATGTCTCAGATTTGGCACATGATGATCAATTCCACTAAACACATCAATCACTTTCAAGGTTGGAAGGGAATCTTTTAGGAAACAATTTAAGGGGAATACCAAATAAATGCAAAGGTACATACATTGCCATGAAAATTTTCCAGCCCAAAACAGGGGTAGTGGATAAATACATTTTACAGTTGTACTATATATAATACATGGACATATGCCACAATTTAAGCCAGTTACATAGTGGCTCTGTCAGGGAAGGGGGGAGGGGGGCGGGTGGGTGAAGGGGGTCCGATCTGAGTTCGAATGTGTTTCTGTATTTAAATAGTTTTACATAAAACAACTGTCAAACAAGATGCAAATATGAGAATTGTGGCATACTGTATATAATGTGTACAGTCAATGCATCTTCTACTTCCTTGAATTAAGTACTTAAAATACATGCTTCTCAAAATGAAAACTCTGTGGGCCTCTTCATATCAGCCCAGTCAACCAAATACACTGTAGCCTGGTTTCCGAGCTCTCGCCACTTTGTATTTTTCCTTTGTAAAAATTTGAACAAGAAGGCAGGCTAGCCCAGTTCCAAGATCTCAGTAACCAGGCTACATACAGCTATGATTCATAGCTGTATGTAGCCTGGTTACTGAGATCTTGGAACTGGGCTAGCCTGCCTTCTTGTTCAAAATGAACACTCCAGCCAGGTCTTCGGTTACCCATGGCAGTATGATGCACATATAAGGGACACTATTTTACAAGTTTGTTTGCAAGAACACAGCCAAATACTACGAGAAGAATCGCAACTTCTGATACGAATATAATATGCATAATGAGTGAGCCAGCTACTCACCCTCCACAGCACGAATACTCTCCCGTTTCCTTTGATTTACAAAACCCATATCGTCCTCGTTTGTTGTGTGTATTCCATTCCTCGCTCGGACAGCTTCCTTCACTTTCCTTAAATCCGCCCGCCAACACTCGGGGTGTTGACATAGGATTCCGCACGACGCTTTCATCGCCACGTTGCCGACTAAATCCTCGAAAATATATCTCAAAACATAAAGTATTTAAGAACGTAAACGTCGGCCCGGCCGGCCACAGAGTTGGCCATTTGCTTTTTGGCGTGACGTCACAGCTGGTTGCTAACGATGACGTTTACACAACAATTGTTCCTCGAGCTGTGGTCCATTTGTCTCCTTCATGTAAAGACTGATGGAATGTCCGTTGCAAAGATCGTACTTGACCGAACTGACGTAGTCAGCAGTCAAGGAGCCAGTTTAATCCTAGAAAGGTGAAACGAAATGGGCTATTGTATACAATTTACTGAAACTGTGTGAGTGTCCCAAGCCTTTGTCACTGATTGTAGTCTGGGGCTACTAATTTTGAATGAGCCACACCCGGTCCTGAAAACCCTTAAACCCCGTTTCCGGACTTTCGGCCCTATTTCTCACCGAATATACCTATTTCAGGTCTGTATCCGAAACTTTTCACCCTATTTAAGACCAACCACCAAAATTCTACTACTGCATCCAAAGATACTACCTTATACTTTATACCCATGTTATACTACTCAGAGAAAAATACTTGAAAACGATACATCAAGCGCGTCGGCAAAAGGGCGGCACTCACTTACTAGTCATGCTCCTGTGCAGTTATGAGAGTGAGCTACTAATTGTTTTCCGTGTGATCTCTTTCGATTTTCGTTGCGGATACTGGCAAAATCCCTCAAGAATAATTATTCTACGCGTTTATTTGAGCATATGTATGGAATTTAGCTAAATTTGAGCGACCACAAAAGTCACATGACATGTGACGTCATAACCGTGACCCCCAAAGTCACTCACATTTGCTTCACGAACAAACACAAAGCTTATTACAAAGTGCGGCAATACGTTATTACAAGGTGCGACAGCTAAGTTTATTACAAAGTGCGACAGCTATTTTATTGCAAAGTGCGACAGATACTACAAAGTGCGACGTTATTACAAAGTGCGAAAGTACAGCCGTGTCTCTCCAGTTCACATAGTTCAAACAAAACAACATATTTGAAAATTATACTAGACAGAAGGTAAAGAGACTGTCGTGCATCCATACTAACCCTCGGTCATACCCCACTACCGACGACCAAGGCGCGTGCGCGACACATTTACGTGTGCTTTCGGCGCAACCCCAGGCCCACGCTGACAGATAAGAATCAGAATATAACTTGACTTTCTCACAATTTAAAACCGTTTGTGTTTGTTTGTGCGTAATTGACACGTATACTTATAATACTAGTTTGCTGATCCATTATTTTCACCTTTGCACACTATTCAAACTGGCCAAAAGAGCTCTTAAGCACTGTTTGACCCCGTGAAGGACATTCAGATCGCATAAAAGCCAACGTGTTGGACCGGGTGAGGAAAGAGCCTGGGAACCAGGTTGGAGGTTTTACCCAGAAGTCATTCTGTTCCGAGGTTCCACCCAGCAAACCTCACTGCGCGGGAAGGTCGCCCCGTGATGGACATAAAACCGACAGTGTTCCGGCTAGTTCTCACGCAGGGCGTGGGGATACGTGGCCAGGTTTGCTCGCTCAACACAATCGAACCTTGTATTATTTAGTTACTTGATGTCTAGTCTGTCAAAGATTTAGAATTTGTCAAACGCGGTTTGAAAAGTTGTCCGCTCAAAATTGAATCCATACCAAAATTTTGAGAAAAAAATTCAGGCTAGCAAGCTTGCCTCCCATGCAATGGCACAATGCTAAACGTAATGCGAAACGTTTAAACTGGGCTCTACTTAGGCAAACTTGAAAAATACAACCGCCACCGGGTCCAAAGGCCGGTCACTGGAAGTGCGTCCCACTAGGCTATGCAAAAATCGCGGGCATAATTTGGTCAAACGAGAACTTCAGAATGACTTGGTCAAAAACTCAGACACGATATTAATTCGATGCATATGTAGCATAAGTTGTGCACAAGAAAAATGGGGCTTCCACAAGAAGTGTGCTTTACCTTGAGTTTGACTGAGTCGCATCTTTATTGCGACGAACGCTGACCAACGGAAGTGACGTCAAAACGTAAATCCCACGGTGGTTTGCTTGTTGTACGCATTCGACTGTGCCAGCTGACTGTTTGTGACACGTTTCTCTGTGATGCGCTCGGCAATCTGCTTCCTGGTGATGATTTTGCTTCTTGCAAGTCACACGCTTGCACAGGTGAGATCTTGTAACTTCTACTTCTGTGTTAACTACATATAATAATTCTGCTCCAGGAAGTCGACTATACTTCTATTCATGTTATCCCCGAGCGAAGCGAGGGTAATAATCACGCGCTAATGCAGCAAAGTCGCCTTGTTTGGAGACTCCAAGCGGTGTCAGTCTGTCAGTCTGTCATAGTACGACTTTTTAGGCCAGGTGCCTAGGCAATATGACGTAATAACTCGACTGGTGTTGTCAGTGAGCTCGCGGGGCTAGTTGGGTCGAGAGCAGAATAAACTAAAATAGAAAGCAGGGACAAGTGCGGAACTCCAGAGACTTCCAGTTTCTCACCAGAAATATATCACACAGTTTAGAGAACTTGGCTTTTGACACCTTGCTTAAATGAAACCTGATTAAACTATAAATTTATCATTACAACACTCATACACTTGGTTCTGAAAGGTTGAGCGACTCTGCATTTTGAGCTTAGAAGCGAAACGGTTGGCCACCGAGTAAACCTGAGTAAAGGCCAATTCACACTGGACGCGTCGCGACACGCCGTAACTGAACGCGTTGTCGCGTTGAAGTTAGCCCTTGTTCTATTTTTACGGCGTCGCTCTGAGTTGACGCGTCCAGTGTGAAGTGGCCTTAATGCGTGACTTGCCTTTTTATGCACAATCGATTTTGACAGTTTGACTTCGAACACTTAATTCTGATCAGAGGCCACGATTAATCCAGCCTTCGCTTCAATGCTAGTCTGTCTTGTTTTTTTAACTGAATGCGTTTCACTTCTTTCAGGCTTTCGAGTATTCGTGCAGTAATAGGAATTTGTTCCTTCTGGCACATAGCCCATTTTATCGCCTGTTTTTTTTACGAAGAGATGGGAAGACGTTTTCTGGAGTTATCTTGATTGTTATCATTATATTCCTGAATTGCCAGTAGATCTGTTGTACTTCAGAACCATTATCACACAGGTTTTGGTAAATTCTCAGTTGTTTGACAAACGTAAGTCAAAGTTGAAATACCCGTGACCACTCACAGCCCTGAGCGACTTCAGCTTGTCGAAATATTTCTATCGTTTGATTATAGTTGCTTTGCTTCGCATAGTTTTCGCCAGCAATGAAAAATGCTGTAGGGAACTGGAAGAAGAAGAAGAAGAATTCGAAAATGAATTTGACCAAAACCGCAAGTAATGTCAACAAGTTATCAGATTTCACTTAAACTTATTCAACTTGAAACTCAGCCAAAAGAAGAAAGGCGTGTTTTCTTTAAGCACGTATTTAGTTTGAATGCAGCCCAGGCTGGAGTATCATGTCCTCTGATGAATATGTAGATGTTGAACATAAGCTGTGCATGACACGAGTAATGAAGTCACGGATAGACTTTTTTCAGTGCGACTCCGGAAGGTCTCGTTCCAGTTCAAAGATTTGGCACTCGGTGAAGGATTTTAAATTCTCCCAATTCGAGCGTCTAAGTTTATAATTTCAACCCTCTGCCGCCTTGTAAATGAGGGTTTTCAAAACTGAGACTAAATCGAATACGCGGTTCAGCAAAAGTGGAGGCCCGCGGAAACGGATGCGAACTTCCACATACCTAAAATTGAGCAATTTTTACGATGTGGCCTTGAGCCAGTTCTATTAAATACCCACTCCCGCAAAAGTACTTTTTACAAATTCGCGAGCTTACAGCTGCCTTGCTGCTTTGATTAACATTTAGCCCACTATTTCTCCCTTGTTTTTACATATTTTAATATTAGCCTACTATCTCTCCTGTTTTTATATTTTTACTCATAGCCCACTATTTCTCCCTTGTTTTTACATTTTGTTTCATAGCCCATGTCTCCTGTTTTACTTTTTTACTCTTAGCCTACTATCTCTCCTGTTTTATGATTTTTTATTTATAACTCATAATATTCCTTGTTTTTCACATTTTGTTTTATAGCTCACGATATCCCTTGTTTTACATTTTTCAGAAAACGTTTTTTGAAAAATTGAAATTTGAACAAAAATTACTTAAAGAATAGCTCAAACAAATAAAAACATGCCTACGTTGATAGAACTAAGGAAAGGAATTGCGAAGGAGCTGGGAATTAAAGGCCGGTGGAGAATGAACAAAGCAGAGCTTGAAGAGGCGATAAAGAAAGCTAAGGAAAAGCCGATTGAAAAACCTATTCACGAACCCAGAGAAGTGTTTGCAAAAGAGCCGTTTCAGAAACCGAATAAGGAGAATAAGATACCTAGATCAAGAAAGTACTATTGTGAACATGGAAGGTCTGGAAGGTTCTTAAAGAAGATGGAAGACTAAGTCATTTCTAATTTCCAATAATTTTTGGACCCGTGGTTAGAGATAAAGCTTGGTTTAAAAAGTTTAATACCATTGTGAACTTCATAAGAAGGTATGTCAACAAACCAGAAGTAAAGAAACAAATTGGGAAAAAGCCGGGCGGAACGAGTTTTGTGAAATTTGATCCTTTGAAATAGGAACCTGGAGAAGATCCAGTAATGTTTCTTAGGGTAGGTCATTCTAATGGAAAGGTTTTTAGTAAGTTTTATGGGCATGATGGAAAACAAGTAAGCCCTGATTTCATGCTTGATGAGTATTTTGACGTCAATGTAAAAATAAAGATTGATTCCGTTTTTATTAATCCAACGAACGCGTATTTACAAGTAAGTTTGACGGACCGAGGCGATCGTTAGTCCAAAGTCAAAGTTTGAAGAAGAAATCTTAGTTGATGAAGGAGAATGCGAAGAATATTAAAATATTTCTATTCTAGGAAATAGAAATTTATATCGACCCGACGCGTCGGGTGCCCGCGGCGTAGGTCTAATTTATTCAAGAGATAATTCACGTCGACCCGACGCGTCGGGTGCCTCTAGGTCATTATTTTCTATTTCTTTTGAAACAGAAAATTAACGTTATCGAGACGTGATTCATTGACCGCGGCTGACGGCGTCAGCACTTCGCATATTTTTGTTTTTAGTAACGGCTGACGGCGTCAGCCACTTTGTGTGACAACACGCTTGTTGTCGATTAGCATAATAAATTAACGAAACCACCACCAAACGGCTCCTCCAACGACTAAGGCGATTGAAGCTAATTTTTCTTCGTGAATTCTTGCGCTCATTGAATCATCAATTTTTGTTGCGGTTATCGTTTGCTTCTCACTTTTATGTTCGCCTTTTCTCAAAGCCACTCATGTTGTTTTCCATGATGAAAATCATTTCGAATATGTTGAATCACTTTATTCGAAGAACCACTCTCATCTGAAAAGTGTAACCCGCCATTAGGCCACTTTGCGTCCTTGTTAGAAAACCAGGGACTCGTTCTTGTGTTAGAATAATGGTCGTGGGCGTGATCGTAAGCGTAAATGTCACCTAATCCACCATTTGTTCCACGTGTCCATCGAAAGTCAGGATTATTCAATCCAAACTCTTCACAAAGCTTGATATTTTCCTTTGTCAACAGGATTATTCAACGCGTCAAAAGCATTTGTATTAGGCAAAGCGACACCTAACTCACAAAGAATTCTTCGTATCGTGAAATACACGTGAAACTCAATCAGACTTTGAACTACTTTCGAATAATTTTTGTCTAAGCCAATGCCGCATCCACAAGTGGCACACCAAACAGTAAAGCTTAGTTGTTGCGGCCAAAATGTTATGTCTGGTCCTGCTAACCACTTTTTCGCCTGTTTCGAAGTTGTAAACGTAAGCGTCTCATTCATAAAAACGTTTTTCATTTTTGCAACAAAGAACTTGTCAGGTGTGACGTAAATTTTCAAATCTGTAGGCACTGGTTTCGTGGAGTGATTGAAAGGAGTAGGATGCAAACTATAAGTTTCCGTCGTTAATAATAACGTGAATGGAAGTAAAACTCTTCTTCCTAAATCTTCTTTCAAACTTTCTGAAAATGTTTCTGGATCTACTATGAAGTTTCCATCACTCCAGATGTCTCTTGAGGCTCCTGGTCCATTGGCTGTGTCTTTCCATCTGCGTCGTGTTCATAACATTTTTCATCATTTGCGTCAGGGAAATGTTTTTTGAACATATCGTAAGCCTCATTCTTTTCCTTGAGCCACTCTTGCATGTTTACCTTTGGAAACATTTTAAGTAAGATCTGAACCAAAGTTTTGAGCGGAACTTACTGCTCTTAGTTTATCCCTTTCGCTTAGTGTTGCTTTTTTGCTCATGTTTCGTATTGTTTAATACGAAACAACAAACTTTTAAATCTCGTATGGAGGAGGCACGCTTGGTTCTAGCCTTTGGTCTCGAGTTCTAATGCTAATATTGATGTTAACATCAAAGTTATTCAAGAAGTTTTCGATTGTCGAACAAGTTTCAAAAGTTCTTCTGTCAAATCTCTCATGCTTTGTGATCTTTTTAGAGGTCCTCCCTTTTTTGGAATTTTAAGAATTTCTGATCTTTGTGATTCGTAATTATTTCGTTCGTCGTTCATTTTATTAAACTCTTCCTCAGAAACTTTTTCGTCAGAAAGTGCCTTATTGACCATTTCATGAATGCTGCTAATTTTTGATTGATCAAGTGATACATCGCCAGAAATTTCAGACATCTCCGGTTGCGCCATCTTGGAAAAGGCATCAGGTTTCACGCTGAGAGCCGCTCAAGAAATAACAAAGAAATGTATGGGATCTGATAATAAATTGCGCTTTTCGCTTAACTGAAGCACTTTCGTAAAATGTTTTGGGCAGCATTCGGAAGAGGAAAGCTTCCTAAACACAACAGTACAAAAATTATTTATCTCCGGTAAAATTCGATGTGTACTTTTTTGAATTTAAAATTTCGGCCGACGTAAGAAAGGACTGATAGCAGAATACGCTCAAAACCGGCTACTGTCACTTTTTAAGCTGCATTTAATACAAGAACCTTGAGTACAACGCAAAATGTTTACCCCGTACCTGATTGTCGAAGGATTGAACATCTCCTGTGAAGCCTCGGTCAGTCGCCTGGAGAAAATTCGATGTGTGCTTTTTGCGTTTGAATTTGCAGTTCACAGCCAGCCGTGGCGAATGCCTCGTCCCCAATGCAGCGCATCCCGTGAAATACGCTGACTTTGGATGTTGATATTTTGGGGTACGAAGCTCCAAATCGCATGAAAATTGCATCAAGCGAAAGCTAATTTCAACTGGGTCGGTCAGCGGCACATCTCCTAAACGTAGCAGTCTCTTTTTGAACCGGAGAAACCCATCCCTCCCCCACCCCACTGAGGCAAAATACGTAACAATGTTAAATATATGAATGGCGCATGCTCATACTGCACGCCGCTGGGAAAGACCGGAAGCAATCGTGGACGCAAAATGGCCGGAATTTCTGGCGATAATGAGCTTTTCATAAACTGTTAATTTTCTAATGACTTCCTTGTCGAGAGCAATAGTCACGAGGGATGTCGCGCCTAAGAGTGCACCGACTCCAATAAGTGGTACACCAACGACAACACCAAAATCAGTGCTTGAAACACCTGCTCCAGATACCGATAAAACTGAAGCACCTGCTGAGGAAAAGATGTTTACTGTTCTCAACCTAGAATGTTTTTTCAATTTTTCGTTTCTCTTCTTGGTATCATATTCCAAGTTTTTCTTCGTCGTTTCAAGAATTCTTGAGCAAACATTTAATCTGAAAGCATTAGAATCCTTTGGGATAGGCGGGTATATATTTTTTGTGATAACTTCACTCATTTTGCTGTCATTCACTTTACACACTCTTAAATTAATTGTCGGTGTGATGAATGATAACTTGGATGAATGATTCCTTTTTATCATCGTCTGATCCCCGAACGAAGTGGGGGAAATATTTACGACGCTTATGCATCATAGTCGGCTCATTTGAAGACTCCAAGCGCGTCGCCATCTCGAAATCTAATGTTCGTGTGTTTGTTTGTGTGTTTGTCCGATGCGACCTTTTTAGGCCAGGTGCCTAAGGCAATGTCCAAATAAGGCTATCGACTAGCGTCACCGCCATGTTTTTAAGAAAGATTTGAACAAAGCAACAATTGTACGTAACTGCGCTCACGAAAATGAATTTGAAAACTAGAAAACTTGAAACAGAACGGTCTCGCGAAGCTCGTCTTCAAAAGAGAAGGGAACAGGCACTTCAAGAGCAAAAGCGGACCGAAGAAAAGACTCCGCAGAGAAAACAGCGCATGAATGCCGATCGAAAGCGACATGAAGAGAAGCGGGTAACACAGACAACTCCGCAAAGAGAACAGCGCTTGAAAGCGAATCGAGACCTTCAGGAGAAAAAGCGGGCCGAAAAGACTCCGCAAAGACAACAGCGCATGCATGCCGACCAAAAGCGACATGAACAGAAGCGGGTAACACAGACAACTCCGCAAAGGGAACAGCGCTTGAAAGCAAATCGGGAGCTTCAGACGCCGTTTTGTGTTAAACTCAGATACTTATTTAGAAAGGACAAGCAACAAAGGTTAGTCAGTGAAAATCGAACAATCACCGTGACAAATATATTCTATCCCGTATAGCTTGTAACTCGGTCACTTCAAGAATGTATTAAAATCTGTATGCTGATCATTTTCCTTCGAAGTATTGTTTTACTACGGTTCTGTCGCCAGTTTCGGCTACCGTATTCGCTCAGAGCAATCGGAACTTGGAGCCTTGAATGATTTAGTCAGATGTCTTATTTTTCTGTAATCTGACACGCGGTGATTGCAGCGAGAATCGTTCACAAGCCCTTAGAAGTATTACTGGGTTTGAAGCCCGTGTATGATTTAAAGTAAACTGTTCAAGTTTTGCTTTGATTCTGGGAGAAATCTTGCTGTTTTGAGTGGGTTCACATGCAAAACAATTCGAGCCTATTAAATATGCATGCCTGAGTCTGGTGAATGCCTTCCAGAATAAAATCAGATCGCACAGGAAGCTATTTAATTGTACTGCCTATGAATTCAAAATTAGAAAATCAGTGTTCCTTTTTTACCAACTTCAAACTTTGAGTATTAAATTTTGAGAACGTGCTTGGCAGACTGTATGAATTAATTTGACGTGCCGACCGTGGGAAATACGTACTTCGTCACGCAATCGATTCTTTTTTCAACGCAAAAGTATGACACACCATTCTTTTTCTCCTTCCTTTGCGTGTAGCACTTGAGTTCGAAGAAAAGATTGAGTCGACATTTCGGTAAAACAAAGGCTACTCTTGTTGGGAGTTACCAAAGTAAAAGTCCCATCAATGGCAGAGTGAGGGGGTATCTGCGATTATCGTATTTCTAGTAGGTTTTTATCTCTGAGAAAGAACATTTCAATATCGAATTCATATATTACGCTTTTCGATGGATTTATTGGAATCATTCTGATGGCTTTGTCGTTTTTGATAAGCAATATAGTGGTCGTTTGTTTAACTTTTTCGATATTGTCAGATGTTTTAGATATCGTCAGAATCGATGCTCTTGACGTTTGAAAAGTGATAACCGTCGTCTATCAAATTACATTTTACAGCCATGGCTGACCTAACGTAAGAGAAATCACAAAAGATTTCTAAAAACTTTGCTCCTTGGATTTGTTTAACGAGCTTGACGTTGGCTTTGACACCGCCATCATTTGCGATGCTCCTTCCTACTCCGGTGGGGGTCAACTTCAATAATAAGGTTGTCTGATACATCCTTAAGATTTTTTCTTCTTATTCTTAAATTGTTCAATGACAAAAGTCACGACGAGAAGAATCAGTAACCAAGCATGTTTAGAGAGAAAACCAATAGCTATATTAAATATATAATAGGAAGAATTTAAGCCGACTTTTTTCCAATCTCTTTGAGGCCATTTCCAACACCTTTTGCCACATTAGACAAACCTGCCTTGAGATTAGAGACGACGACACCAATGATAGTACCCACAGCTGCTAAGACGTCAACGACTGTTAGACCATATTTCTTGAAGATTGCCTTAACTTGATCTTTCAAAGACATTCTTTCTTCAATAATTTCGTTTTCTAGCTCTAGCTCTTGATCCTTGTGCTTCAGTTCTTCTATCTGTTCATCAATTCTTCATTCAACTCTCCATCAGCTCCAAACAAACGGTACGACTTCCCACCTAATCTATTAAGTTTTACAACAACATCGCCATAGTCACCTAATTTAGCTGTGAAGGGAGACGTTTTTGGGTTGAACCTAGGAAACTTGGCGGTAATCCTATCCCAAGCCTTGTCACGTCCTCTTTCCATTGGTAATAATGGATCTGTTTCTGAATCACCACCAGATAATGTTTCTTGAGTCTCGTGAGTGTCGTGGTGGTTGAAAGGATTCAAAGGTGTTTCGTGAGAGCTATTTGGTCTCATTGGGATTTCTTCACCATTCCCATCTCCATCTCCGTCATGTGTACTAGGATCGAAAGGATTTTCTTCTGTTGCCATTTCTTTTTCGTATGATTTTAGTCATCATACGAAAACATAAAGTCAATAAATTTTTGAGACACCATATGCTAAACCAGCTACAGGTAGCCCTGTAAATATCATCTCTCCATTCTTTTGGTCTTTGCTTGGAGTATAATAGTCGTTGAAATTAGGTTCTTTCAAATTTCCAACTGATTCGTCAGGATGTGCTTCAGCATAAGCTTTCAACGCCTCGTCTGTGCTTCGGAAATTATATGAAACGATGGATTTATCTTTTCTTGTTGTTCTCGCCAAAGTTCTATTTTTCTCATTTTTTCTTTCCAATCGTTGTAATCTTTTTCAAATTTTTCCATCGCCAAATCATGTCTTTCCCTTTCTTCGTCTTGGTCTTTTTCTGATAAGAATTTTGCCAAATAACTACCTCCGATGAATGTCCCTGCGTTTAATAGCGCTCCAATAGCTGTCGTTAGTATCATTGCCATTCTTTGATTTAGAATGGTAATGGGAATTCTTTATGTTAATAATCCAACTGTAAAACCAAAAAAATGAAAAAGCGAATCCAATAATGTCAAGTTCTTCATTAAGAGATTCTCTCCATTTTCTTCATTTGAAAATTTCGCGACTACGTTTCTTTTTATTGCGATATCATTTAGCGCTCTACCAAGCAAGAATCCAAATACTGATAAAGTTATATACCCCATTTTGTTTTCATGAACTTATTTTCTTAAGTTGGAATAATTTTTTATTCAATTAGATAATCTCTCGCGTATATGACGGCAATCATCACTCCTGTCCATTCGACAGCAAACTTCCAGAAGGATCTGAAGTTACTGCCTTTCCTAACGCTTTCTTCACGGCATATCCGATTTCAGCAGAAATCGCGACCAGAGCGACTGCCTCTTTTGCATTACTCACAAATTTACTATCATTGTTCATTTTGAAATACAAAATACTAATCCTTAAGTCATTCCATATCAGTAGTTGGTTGATTCTTTTGTTTTGGTTTTGGTTTCTCGACTGGGGTTGGTTCTTCTGCTTGATTCGTCTCAAAGGTTTCTCTCACGACCATTTCGCTTTTAACAGATTCTTCTTCCTTTGGTGGATAAAAAAATCTGTAACCGTGATATATCATAAAACAAGAACCTATCAAACCAGCTGTCATTTGTAATCCATTAGTCACGTCTATAAAACTCAAAGGATTAACACGTTCCTTATCTTTATCCTGACTCTTTTTAACGCCTCTCTTGCTTCTTTGTTCTTTTTCGCCAAGGCTTTACCAGCAGCGACTTTCTTAGGATCTTTTTTCTTCTCAGGTTTCTTTTCGAGATCAGTCGGAACACTCGTTATTTGATCTGTATTTTCTGTAGATTCTGACATTTTGAAATATCACCTCGTACTTTTAAATTGCATTAGAACGAAAAACTTACGTAATATATGATGGCGGTTTTACTTTATCAAGCTTTCTTCGTCTTCGTCTCTTAACAGTTTTCGTAGTTTTCTTAGTCGTCTTCACGTAATTTTTTATGATGACCTTTTTCTTGATGATGGTAGTTATTATGATTTTTACTTCTGAATCTGATTCTGATTCCGTCTCGTTTGTTTCTTCTATCTCTGATTCTGATTCTGATTCTGATTTTGGGTATTTAGTTTTCTCAACATCTGATCCTTGTTTCTCTTCCAGTTTACTTTAATTTCTTAATCCTTTTAAATTGTGTTAGCATTTTGTTAGTGAATGCTAACAAAATAAAAAATACATTCATTCTTTCTTATCTTTTTCATCAGATTCATCTTTTTTGGTGTCATCATCTTCGATAACAACGTGTTTCGCAACGTCCCAAGTTACTTTGATAACTGCTACCACATCATCATACTCCTCCGTCGCCTTCGAAGCAGATCTCCCAATCGTTCTCCTTAGTGGTCTATTTTCCATAAGGTCCTTTTTTAAGGATTCTTTGTCATCAAACGTTAAAAAATATGAAAGTCCTTTAACAATTCCACCAATGATAACGTCCATTCCCTCATTCACCAATTCCTGACCTTTCCTGTCCTTTAACAATTCCACCAATGATAACGTCCATTCCCTTATTCACCAATTCCTGTCCTGACTTTTACTGATATAGTTTGAACATTGTGTCTAATTCACCATCACTCATTCTTCTCACGTCTATAGCACTCACGTCGTTTCCAACATATTTTTCCAAACCATCCAACGTGTCAACTGACGCAAGAATATCTCTTTTTCTCGTTGTTTCTTCATTATCTTCATGTTTTTCTTCTTCAATTTTTTCCTTTTTCTACCTTGGTCTTGGGTTTGGTTTTAGTTTTGGTTTTTGTTTCTTTTGGACTTCTTCTTTTAGTTGATTCTCTTCAAGATTGACATAATCGTTTACAGTTTCCATTTTTCTCTAAGAAAAACGAAATCTTAAGTTGTTTGTGGAATTTCAACATGATAAGAAAATGGATGACGAAGAGAAAAACAACTTGAGTGTTTCTCATTTTTTAGTATTTCACAAATGATTTTCTTTTCATTATTATCAATTCCAGAACCAAAATTTTAAAGAGTAAATCCGTTCCATTGGATTCTGGATTATGAAACGCAATTACACACCCAAGATTCTCTTTGAATGGTTTTGCGATGCTTGTCAATTGTTGTGTCAAAACCGAAACAGAAATCCCAATCTGTCTGTCACTAAACGCGAGATCGATCAGTTTACTGCTTCGCTTCTTCACGTCTGCACTCACTGCACAATCATCGAGAATTACTAGAACTTTGGTTTGTTTTCGGAGATCACTCATTCTGTTGTCATGAAACAAATCAGCACAAATCTCTAGACATTCTTCGACACCTTCGGATTCATCTACATTTGGCATCATAACGAAGAAACACTTGTCAAGATTAGCAAATCCCTCATAAGTTTTGTTCGTCGCGAACGTTGGACAAATCAAGACGATAAAGTCAAAGACTTGTCTAAACCGTCCTCTCAAAAGATCAACCAAGTATTGTGTTTTTCCGCAATTAGTCGGCCCAGTGATCAGACAATGAAATGGTACTTTAGATTTCATATCTTCCATTCTGGATATGAAATCATATATTTTTAAGTCTTGAAATCTCAAGATAATGCTTGAATTTTTACATCTTTTACCACTTTTTCACTAACTAAAACTGCTGCGTCAGATACAACAAAGACGTGACAATCAACAGTTGTAGAAGCTAGTCCTTGAACGTCGACGACTAATCTTACACCGTCCTGAGACCTCCCAACCACGACTCCGTCTCCATGAAGATTATTTTCTGGTGTGGATCTCAAATCAACCCACATTGCGAACTTGTCATTATAAAAGTCGATTACCTTGAAGTGATCCTCAATGTAATCAAACCTTTCCAAAATCATTGGCCAAACATCCTCTCTCTTAATTCCGTCTGAAAATAACTTGTGTGGAACACCATTGATAGATACTTTGACAGAATTAACGAGAGGATTAACAAACTCCTCGGCTTTTCTTTCGCCTGAATCACAACTCTTCAAAAAGAACAGCATGATTCCTTTTATACAACTTCTTAGAGTATTAATATGAAGATTCATCACGGCTCCAGTTGAAATGTCAACCGGTGGAAGTTTTTTGAAATGATGAACATCCTCAAAGTAAAAATTTCTCCCGCTTTGATAAACGTTACTCGCTTGAAACGCTAAATTTTGATCCTCGATGGTTGCGTATTCCAATTCTATGTCATTTAGCTCATAACCATGTGGCTTCAAATTGTCTGACGTTGCGACTATCGCAGACGCTGGAGATAGCTTTATCTCAAAATGCAGGTTTGACTTCAGCCCACTTTGATAATACACTACATGATAATCTAACACCGGGTGATATAGAGGAATGTGATACCTCTGATCGTAGGCCAAATTTGTGAGCTTCATGATCTTAGAATCGCCAGATCCCTTCGCTCTAATCTTTATTCTGTCCTCAGTCATTATCCCTCTTTTCATATCTTCCTCACACGTCAGCATGTCATGATATCCGTGAAAAATGTCATATCTGTCCGTGTCACAAATAGTTTTTCCTCCAAAGAAAATCTTCATGTGTTTCACTAAGTTTCTCGACACATTTTGAACAAGATGGTTATCAGCTTCTCCTTTTTCTATCTTAACGTTAAACCTCAAAAACATGCTTTTTGGAACGAACAACATATTCTATCTCGTCATCAGTGCACAGGGATCCCATGAGATAGCTAGGCGCATGCGCAAAATCAGTGCTTTTGGCGCGCGAAATTGGTACAGCAGCCTTCGTATTCGGACAAACTTTTTGTTGTTTTTTCGCAATTTCCTCAACTTCTCTGAGAAACAAGTTTGCTCAGTCGATTGTTAATATCGTTACCCATGTCAGCAACGACGGAAGATTCTCCAGAAGTACTTTCCAGATCAGAATCTCGGGAACCAGATATGAACGACAACAACAGCCTGGCAATCGCTCTATCAAACCTGAACAACACGCTGTCGCAATTAACTGAGGCTTTCCAGGCACAAACAACGGCATTGGCTGAATTAAAAGAAGATCTTCTCCTCCAAGAGGATGCATCAGAAGAACCAGTTCCTGTCAAGCAAACAGAATCGGCGGACATCACTGCAATTGTGAAAAGCTGCACGAGCGATTCAAGCTCGAAAAACGTTGTCTCTGGCAGTCGCTCCGACTCGGACTCTCAGAGCCCGAACCACATCGTAGAAAGCCTGACCCAGGCCTATCTACCTAACACGAAAAAATCCCCAGCTATTAAGGGAAAAATTGCAGAGTTCATCGACAATATTCTTTCGGGTGGCCTCTCGGCCGACACGGCTAAAGAGAGCGCCGAAAAATACCCATCACCGGAGAATATCAAGTTTCTCAGCGTCACGAGTGTCAATGAAGAGGTGTGGGATTTGCTCCAACGTCGGAGCCGAACGGTGGATTTAGCATTTCAAAAAGTACAGGAGCTTCTGTTGCCCGGCCTGAGTGCCTTATGTACTTTGAGTGGCAAGCTAGTTAGCTCCATTCAGTCTGGTGAAACGCCTAATACGAGAGAAACTTTCACAGGTATCATGGATTTACCTGTAAGTTGAAGTTTGATTGGAATTCTATAGAGTCATCAAACTGCACCAAGGGATCACATGCCCACCCGCATCATCCTCACATGATGCTCGACCCTCCCATACTGGGTATGGTCACACGTTTAAGGTTATTTACTTGGGTGTAAAATTTTTTTTAGACACTCACATTTGGCTGTGAATACTGATTATGCGCATGCGCTTAGCTATCTAATGTGATCCCTTGGTGCAGTTTGATGACTCGATAGAATTCCAATCAAACTTCAACTTATAGGTAAGTCTCGTTTAATTTTTTAATTTTCTTGCAATCTCAGTACATCAACATAAAGTGTTTCTCCAGGCTTGGCGGAGGATGGAATAAAAGTCGTTCTATTAACTGTTCTCTGTGCCTTCATTGCCTTCGACAATTTTGGCTTTCCAATTGGATTAAGTATTTCTGCAAACGACATATTATTTTAAAACGTAAGATCAAATCTTTGAATGAAAAAGATGGAAAAGATTTATTACTCGTCAAAAGGATATTGGAAGGGACAATCAGCAATTAAAAAACTTTCTTCAGAAGCAAACGTTAGTGTTGAAGAAGCAAAGAAGTGGCTATCAAAACAGGCGCTTTGGCAAATTTTTCTTCCTCCACCAAATGATGTTCCAAGACCACATTGGATTATTTCAGAACCAAACGAAATTCATCAAGCTGACCTTTTATTCCTTCCACACTACAAAGTTGGAGGAAAAACTTATAAATATGCTTTGGCTGTTATAGATATTGCTTCAAGATATGTTGATGCAGAATCCCTCACGAGTAAGTCAAGTGATGAAGTGACGAACGCTTTCAAAAAATTTATTCAAGAAAATTAAAATGGCCAAAAACTTTAATTGTGGATCCAGGAAGAGAATTCATGGGATCCGTGTCAACTTTGATGAACGAAAAGAAAGTCGTTATTAAACGATCAGAAGCTGGTAATTATAGAGCTCAAGCTTTTGTTGGGAGAGCAAACAAAACATTGGGAGAGAAAATATTTAGTCAATAATATGCTGACGAAATGTTAACCGAAGGCAGATCAACAAAGTAGGTGAATAGATTACCAAATATCGTGAAAACCATCAACAACCACGTCACTCGATTGACTGGCAAAAAACCATCAATGCTTATCGTGAGAAAAATGTTGAACAAAATTTTCAGAAATATTCACGACCTGTGGGATTTGATAAAGAAAGGCTTGATCCTGGTGAAAAAATGAGATATCTCCTTTCTCCTGGTGAGGAAGAAGGAGGAAGTGTGAGGAGAGCTACAGATCCCATATGGAATACAAAAGTCTTTGAGTTGAAGAAAACTGTAATCTCCAAAGATCAACCAGTTTTGTATTATTTAGACGATGGACCAAAAAGAGGATTCGTCAGAGAAGAATTACAAATCATTCCGGAAGATACAGAATTGCCTCCAAAATTCGTCCTGAAACAATAATATTATCATAACACGAATATTACTAAATTGTATCTATTTCATTATCAACTTTTTCATCAAACTTTTCATCATCAATTTTGCATCTATTTCATCTATTTTAGTTATTTTCTAATGACCAAGAGCCAAATTGTCTATCCCATTTGGTAATATGTATCTTTTATCATCATCAGCAGAAAGTGCTATCTTATTAACTCTTTGAGAAAAGAGATTATGACCGTAAGAACGTATTCTCCCCATCTCCCTCATTTGCTGTTTTTTCGAAAATAGCACTTCTCTCATATGATCCATTCCAATCGTTTTCTTGACTACTTCCTTGTTAATTCCTTTACATTTGATATCGTCTTTTGATAATTCAAAACCTATTCCATACAACTTTGCTCTCAACTGAACCATCATCATTCATCACCACTTTTCCTTTTTTGTCTTTTTCAAGTGTCTTAACAACTTTTATATATTTAATGAAAGAAATATATTTCTCTTCATTAAGTGGAATACAATTGACTCTCTCTCCATCTTTTGCTAATTCTTTTATGAACAAGTGAGTATCATAATTTTGAAGATTATGAAAAATAATGGGAACTGAACATTGTGTTCTGACTTTCAAATTACATTTAGAATGTGCTGCTCCTCTAAACTTTCCTATCAAATGACAATGATCTCTGACTTTTCGTAAAGTTATACTCTCAGAATCAAACTCTCTCTCTGAACCTTTGCAAATGTAATAAATATTTTGAGAATGATACTCTTCTTTTTCTTTCTCACCAAAAATCATCTTCTTTGGATTTTTCAGATATTTTTCATAAAATCTCCTCTATCTCACAATCAATCATAGAATTAAACTTTTCAACAACATTACCTTCTTCACTTTCTTTTGTGTAAACTACTTGTTTTGGTTTCATGAGACTCATCAAAACAAATAATTGTGTATGAAAATCCACTAGTAATATGTTCTTAAATGTTTGTGGTAAAAGATTCCTTATCTGATTTTGATTCTGATGCCTCATCTTTATTTTCTCGTTTTTTTCAATCCAAGTTTCAACAATCTTTGTTTTGTTTCTTCTCTCATCTTAGACTCATCGTCTACAATCACTTTGTTGAAAGACTCAAAACCGGCATAAATCACAAAAGGAAGTTTGAACTCCTTATAATGGCTCTTAAACTTACAAACTTTTTCATAAGTTGGCATTATGGCTGCCGATCCTTCGTTTGAAAAACAAACATTCTTATGTTCTTCGAAATATTTGTCATAAAAATGATTAAAACAATTCCTACAAACATTCACCTTATTTCGATGTTTTGTATATTGACTCCTCAATAACCTTGACAACAAATTTATAACACAATAATGTCCTTCGTAAAGTAATAAATCCACCACAATTTTGTCGTCAAGGTCTTCTTTCACTGGTCTCAATGGAAAAAACCCTCCTCTCTCTCGTTTTTCTCAAAAATCGATGGTCCTTTCTTAATATCAACGGGAAAGGTAATACCTTCCCAATTAAAATCCTTAACTTTCTCCCTTAGAGACGAATCTATCCTTTGAGGAATTTTTTCGTTTGGATTAAGTGCTCTCAAAATAGACCATTTGAAACACTCATTATTATCATATTTTATGTTTGTCACTGCCTTCTTATTCATTATTATTTTGGTAGATCTACGTAAGTTCCTCCAGATATTGGTGTAAATTCGTCAACTTTAATAGTTAAATATTCAACCCCCTCAAAAACCCAACCAGATCCTAAATGAACAAATTCCTCTGACTTTTCCAACACAAATTGTGACATTAACTTGTAAAACTCTTCAATATCAGTGCTTTCATAAACCTCCTTAATTTCACTTCATGATGATAAATCGACCGTTCCATAAACTCGCCTTTATTAAACATCTTATAAACACACGACAAAACAAACTAAACCTTGAATGGTTTCGGAAATTCTCGAATTTTCGATTTTTTGAATTGTTGATTTCTGTCAAAAAATGTTGGAATATCCATTCGTTCTTGACCTCTAATCCAGATGTTTTTAATTTTTCCTCTAAGAAACTCTTCTACCTCTAGCTTTGGTCTTGGTCTTGGTCTTGGTTTTGGTTTTGGTCTTGTTTTTTCATTTTGAATAAATTCTTCTTTTTTAGTCAAATTTAATATTTTTTTCCACTTTCCCTTGCTCTGCTTTCTGGTATTAGATTAACAAGTCTATCACCAATTTTCAATAAATTATTGACAAACCAATCTGACCAACTCTCTTTTCTTCTGGGGGCTGGAACGGGTTTCTCATCTTTTTAGGAAAAACAGTTCTCGGGGCTGGAACGGGTTTCTCAATCGGCTCTTTTGCAAACACTTCTCTGGGTTCGTAAATAGGTTTTTCAATCGGCTTTTCCTTAACTTTCTTTATCGCCTCTTCAAGCTCTGGTTTATTCATTCTCCACCGGCCTTTAAATCCCAGCTCCTTCGCAATTTCTTTTCTTAGTTCTATCAACGTAGGCATGTTTTTATTTGTTTGAGCTTTTCTTTAAGTAATTTTTGTTGAAATTTCAATTTTTCAAATAACTTTTTTGAAAAATAGGAATATTATGGGTTATAAATAAAAAATCACAACACAGGAGAGATAGTAGGCTAAGAGTAAGAAAGTAAAACAGGAGACATCATGGGCTATGAAACAAAATGTAAAAACAAGGGAGAAATAGTGGGCTATGAGTAAAAATGTAAAAGCAGGAGAGATAGTAGGCTAATATTAAAAAATGTAAAACAAGGGAGAAATAGTGGGCTAAATGTTAAAAACGAAAAAACAGGAAAGATAATACCCCACATACTAGAAATACGATATTCGCAGAAGCCCCACGCCCTAATCGATTATGTATGACACTGCTGGGTAGAGCTCTCATGTCTGCTTACACTACACAGCTCAATATCGTGTATTACATGTAAATGAAAGCAGATAACACTATATTAGCATTTACATGATATTGGGGGTGTGGTTGCATACATGAGAGGAGAATGCTCCCTCCTCATTGCTTTTTGAAGAGTGCAGTAATTATATTATATGTGTAGGGTGGTCTTGAAAGAAGAAAGTTCTCATCATGATAATATTCTCTTTCACACAAAATCATGCCATGTCCATTTCACAGTAATTTATTTTGTCCCATAATATTAAGAAATTATACAGGTCAAGTCAGTTTTTGCACTACATTCATAGGTAAAATGTATACATACTTCTCAAGTGGGTTACATTATACTGTACTTCTTAGAAGTTCTCAATTGTTGCATGTGTTGCCTGGTACATGTACAAAAGCACAAAAACCCATGCCAGGAAAATATGACCCTAACCCTATACTCCCCAACATATTGGAAAATAAGAAGTTCTGTAAGTGAAAATGGAAAAATGCATTATAAAATGTACAATAATTCTACAGAATATTAGACAAAAGAGAGTCAGATAAGCACATTCTATATCAATGTAAGATGCTGTGAGACACAAGATGAGCATGATCAGTTTATTACCGTATTGACATTCTTCTCTTAAAATGTCTCATTTCTTATGTTGTATGGGTAAACTAACTCTTCTTATCATAGAAAGGTACTTTTTCCAATTGGGCTCAGTGAACTTCGTGTTTCTCCTATTGATATTTTGGGACCTGTGGAAAATAAAACAAAGCACTGAAGTCTATAATATTAAGAATGTTATCAAGTGTGTTCTGTGGTTGGCAATGGGGGGAGGGGGGGGGGTTGGTGTTGGTGGTAATACAGCTGGAATAGTATCTCACTAGCAATTATTGCTTGCTCAAATGAAAACTTATTAAAGTCCCGAGAAGCGGAGTCGTCCGATTTCGTAATCACCCGTATGATTACAGACCGAATCGGACTCCACTCAGTCCTATTACCATTATTTATTCAATCAATTATTGATAGAAAACCATGAAATCACACACTAAGGAACGTGTAATCCAGTTAGAAAAGACAATAGTTGTGTAATGGTGTCACGAGTGCACTGTACCATACATTTTCTTTGTGTTCTACTTATTGGAGGATGTTTGCAAAATTCGTGAAGTGAACATATACTGTACAATTACATGCATGTAAAAAAAACTGACAGCAAACACAATCAATTCAACAAGAAAAAAACAGCATGTCATGAATTTAGTCAAAAATGTAGCACCATACGTATTTTGTCTTTCGTGCAGGTACAGCACTTTTTATTCGTGTTCAATAAACTTGATAGGTTTTCAACAGACAATTTAAACAAAGAAGGAAATATTAACGAATCCAATATTACATTTATAGCAAGTGAATCAGGTGTGAAAATTGAAAATGGTTGGCAGTTCCTCATATGAAAAACAAACATAATGGAAGAGCAACAAAGCAAAGAAAACTACTGTATTTCTCATAAGCATTAATTTATTGCCCAGGTACAAAGGAAGAAAAGGAAGTGTTTTATTTCTTACCTGCCCCTTGCTTCCTGGTGATAAGAATTGGCAAATCACTCACATTGGCAGGGAGACTGCTGAGAAATTTCTGCACATCTTGTCACCCGAGAATAAACACACGAAGCTTTTTTGTTTCGCTTACAGCTGGTGCAGGTATAGTTCGGGTCAGTCATACTTTGGTTGGCAACAAGTGATCATGTTTCCTTGTACAGTGAAGGTTTTCTTCGTAGCGGTGGAAGGCTGCAAGTTCCTCTTGTGCCCACTGCTGTTCGTGTCGAGCCGGGTTGTCAGGGTTAGCCCATCCACGGCCATGCAGATATTGTTGCCTCTGGAAGCGTCGTTCTTCGACAACAGACGAACGTTGCTCACGGCATCGATTGTTGGCTTCATTTTGAGCCTGAAGCCTGCGGGTCCTTTCTGCATTCGTTTCATTGTGGCGTCGGTAAGCAGCTCGTTGTCGAGCGGCTTTCACGCGCTGTTCTTTTGCCTGAGTCGTTTCTTGGGTCTGCTTCTGCATATGTTCCTGATCAGCTATAATGCGCTGCTCTATTTCCTGGGTTGTCTCCTGAGCTTGCTTCTGCTGATAATGCTCTCGGTCATACCGTTGTTTCGCTTTTTTGGCAGCGACAGCACTGTCTGTTTGCCGTCTGCACTCGAGACGAATGCAGATTGTCTTGTCTCACAAATTCGTCTTAGTGTCGCTTGTTCTCTTCGTTTTTGAGGACGAACGTGTTTCTTCTCTTGAGAGTGTTCAGTTTGATTCTTTGCTTGATTCATACTTGCCGTATTTACTTCTTCAGCAAGAGTGTACACCGCGGCGCGGGAAGGTCGCCCGTGAACGACAAACATTAAAACACGAGATTCGAGGTTGCAGGGGAAAGAGCCTGGGAACGAGGTTAGAGTGTTCTTACCCAGGTTTCGAGTTCCTACCCAGCAGACCCCGCTGCGCGGGGACGTCGCCCGTGAACGACAAACATTCAAAAACGACATGGTACATGGTGTTCAGATTAGTACCCACGCAGGGCGTGGGAATTAAAAGTAAAAAAAACAAAAACAAAAACAAAAACAGGCGATAAAATGGGCTATGTGCCAGAAGGAACAAATTCCTACTACTCGTGCTTTGTAACAAATATAAAATTGAAAGCGAGGAATGTAACACGAGACCTGTTTACATGAACATATTGCGGTTTTGCTCACAGTGTGTTCAGTCCATTTGTGACTGCAAACTCAATGCTCAGGACTATTTCGGCGTATTTTTCATTTCCACTATACAATGACCATTGCGAAACAAAGGCTACATGATCGAATGGAAGAAACATTTCAACAGGCAATGTACGATAAGCAGAAGCTATACAGTGTATTTTGAAATAATTGAAGACGTAAACAATAGTGTTTTGGGTTTTGTTTCCTTTGCTGGAAAAGAGCTAAAGCTATGGCTTTCAGGAACCGGTGAGTTTTGAAAAATTACATCAATTAACGTACAGTACGCATATGCTATTTAAAAATCGTGTTATCATTATGGTATTTCAACAATCGCCGTATATTTTGTCGTTTGATGCCCCAGGAACTGTGATGAAGGCCAAGTAGGATTATATTGTGATCATTGTTTAGCTAGGTTTTAAAGCTATTTCAGAGTGCCTTCGTGCAGAATTTTGTCATCCGATTCCTGACATAGGCTCCGGTCGAACTCGTAACTTTGACGACACACTTATATCAACATTTGCATCATTTGAAGTGCAAACAGCGCTTGTCACCAAAAATATATGTCAGCAAGTTGCTATCAAACATTGAAGAAGCCGTCGTATTGCTGTCAATGCTGAGTTATTATCGACTAAACTTCCTAGTGCGACCGGGCCCATAGTTGCAAAATTTCACTGACAGTTTGAATGCTGTAAAGTTTTCTCGCCATGTTTGTTGGCACACTGTATTCAAGGATGAAATGTAACCGGGTTGAAGTGCTCTTGCTTTTAGAAGACTATAAAGTAGAAAATACCCGGCCAGGGGCCACTGATTAAACAATTACAGTCTATTTGTATATTATTGTCTATGCGTGGCCGAATTTGCTCGCTCAACCCAATCGGACCTCGTACTATTTAATGACCGGGTTGGCTCGCTCAGTGCAATCGGACGTTGTATTATTTAGTGGCTTAATTTCTTTTTTCTGTCAAAGATTTTAAATTCGTCAAACGCGGTTTGAAAAGTTGTTGTGTTCAAAATTGAATCCTTGCCAAAATTCACACATTTTGCGAGACTTTGAAAGCGTGTAAACAAGCGACTCTCGCTTTGACAGTTCTAAATTTGTTACACTCGAAGAAGCGTTTAAATTTATGAAGTGAAAACACACACACACACACGTATGTGGTTAGGATACAGCGTTGGCTGGGGAAATCGCGGCTTTTCTTAAAATTCATAAAAATGGTGTCGAAGATCGACTTTGCTGACTGTGCAAAACTGATCGAGTCACTATTCTAGTGGCGCTTTTCTTGCCTTTCAAGTCTCGGGAGTATTCTGTAGTTGCGTGTAAAAGTTGTCTCAGCGAACTTTGGAGTTGCCGTGCGACAAAGTTAGCGGTAGACTGGTGACGTCGCTGCACAAACCCGTGGTTTGTAAAAAAAAGATTTTAAAATAATCTCCAAGCAGAAAATAAACAAGAACCCCGTTTTCCGAAAACCCACTACAGAGCGAGGGGATATCTGCGATTATCGTATTTCTAGTAAGCTACTCGGCAACTCAGCTAGCTCAGGCGAAGCTGGCAAGCAGTGTTGTTTATGAATACGAAATGACCACTGTTGCATCTATTCAAATAAATCACACTCTAAAAACGGGGGCCGCCGCTTTGCATTACGCTTCTCAGGCGTTATCTACAGCTCAAAGAATGAGACCAATACGCCGTTATACGACTAAACTTTAGCCTCGCTCAACTTTACCCATAGCTTATCTGTGCACGAACCATTGCCCTCAAATTTTCCATTTTGTAAAACTTCCACATTGTCAGCATTATTTTTGCACCCCAATTGCTTGTTTGTTTGTTCTTATTTTGAGCAGCAGATTTCGTCTGGCACTTCAGTCCTGTCGCTGGTGGCTCCGTGTACGGTTATGACGACACCAACAACTCATTATTCCGCACGATCAGCAAACTGCCAGATGACGTTACGGCGCAGAGAGAGGACGGAATCAACGCTTTGTTTGTCCCAAAAGGAACAGAAATAAATCTTGGAGACTTCAGTGGCACTTGCTATAGCAACCACAACCTATGCAATAATTTTGCCGTTTCTTTTTTCTTAAAAGTCGGTGATATCAAAGGCAGCGGAGAACAAATTATCTTTGGCTCGGGACGACTGCAGAAAGATTATGGTTGGAGTGCAAGAATGGTACAGTACGATTTCTCCGATGATACCCTCGATATCTCAGCTGTGATCGGTAGTGATTGCAGTTTCCGTGAAACGTCTGAAGATTTTTCAGCCAATAGCTCCTGGATCCACGTGGCGTTTTTTTATTCCTCCGGTCAGGACGTCAGCCTCGATCTGTTTGTCAACGGGAATCGCACGGAACCGACTTCGGGCGGCTTCGGCGTGGCCCAGGAATGCGATGCTAACCTGAAGAATCACTTGACTGTGGGCTCACCCAAGAACAACAGGGACTTTTACGTGGGATTTCTTCACTTTACAGAAGAAAAGATGAAACTCGATGACGTTGGCGGACTTTACCACAAAAGCTTGCAGCAAGGTAACGCAATAGTTTGAGTTATCGTCCTGGTATAAAAGTTACCGTGCTTTTACTAAGCCAACAGCGTGAACTTAAGCCTGGTTTCTATATGTTCACGTCGATCGCTTTAATCGTCCGCAAAACTATAGTGGGACGATCGGAACATTCGAAGCGATTGAATGGAAACTCCAATCACCGGCGATTCCTTGAAGCGATTGCCGTCGCAAAGATCGCCCCGGTTCTATCTCAGACGATCGGGGCGATAGAAGTGTAGTAACGGAAACCCCCTCGGACGATCGAGACGATCATATGGAAACCGCTTGGCGGTCGCAGCGATTCCGGCGATTATATGGAAACCTGGGCTTAAGCACTCGACAAGACGTGACTATAAACAAAGTTCAAGATATACGTTTCCCCTCTCGGCTAGCTTCATAACAAAAACAACAACTATAATGTTAGTATTTATACCCAACAATAACTCTCTGCTGAGTGTTTTCGAGAGCTAAAAAGCCGCCAAAGCTTCAAAGAATCTATCAGTACTGTCATGCACCTTTATGACTAGTCAGCGTTTCGTTTTCTCTGGATGTGGTTGGAAAAATTTGTATTTTTTAGCATTGGAGTGAAAGCCAGTCTGATTAGTGCATAGCGAAAGCGTCTTTTCCGATAAGACACTTTTCATGAGATGAACATATTATTATACCGCTTATCATAACGTTAACTCATATGGCGCAGATTTGTAATAAAAGGTTGACTAAATAGCCAAGCGTCACTAACTAATTTCAGTAAAACAAGATGACAAGGAGACTGTTGGTTCCTCTTTCAAGGTGAACACCAATGCATCGTTAGTTACATATTAATTTGTGCCTCTCATTTCATCCCTTTCAGGTTGTTTCAAACTTGTTTGGTAGCTTGGCATATCTGTAATGGCTTATAGACTTCCTTGGCTGTTGTCTTTCAGCTAAAATGAACTTCAGTGTGACAGTGAAGGTGCTTGTGTCGTCCTTGACACTCCGTTCGGATGCTGGAGTCGCTAAAGTTCCGATGAAGAGAAGCGGCGACCTCCACATAGCTTCTTCTATCGGATAAAACTCAAAAGATTTGTCACATATTTTTTTGTGAAGCAGAAGATAACCCAGAGACCATCGTTCCCTTTTGCTAAATCCAGTGGCGTTACATCCAATACCTTTGTGTTCCTCTCGTTTCGTAATTATATAGTTGTCAGCAGATAGTTGTCCTTGATATTTCCCCGCCTCGTCATCGCTGTTCTCAGTCTTGAAAGAAA
Source organism: Plumapathes pennacea (assembly GCA_964036295.1). Lineage (NCBI taxonomy): Eukaryota > Metazoa > Cnidaria > Anthozoa > Antipatharia > Myriopathidae > Plumapathes > Plumapathes pennacea. The sequence goes on along the minus strand of OZ038472.1, from coordinate 9,527,529 downwards.
AAAACTAAGCGATTAAGTTTCGATTCTGCAGAGAGGAATGCACTAGCTGAAACCATATTCGATGCAATACGTACAGTAGATGATGTATTAGAATACACTGAAAGATATAAGATTAACGGTCAAATGATAGCTATTGATTTCACGAAAGCTTTTGATTCGGTCAACAGAGATTTTTTATATAAAACACTCTCGGTCTTTAACTTTGGTCCATCTTTTATTCAATGGGTACACACATTCTATAAGAATATTTCAAGCTGTGTTCTAAATAATGGATTCTCTACTGGACATTTTCAGATTCAGAGAGGCGTTAGACAGGGTGACCCACTCTCCTCATATTTGTTTATCATTGTTTTAGAAATACTAGCCATATAAACATACGCGGAAACAAAGACATTCAAGGAATCGTAGTAGATAATGAGAAAATCAAAATGGAAATATTTGCAGATGATTTAACAGGTTTCTTAAGAAACAACCAATCCCTTGTAAAATACGTGGAAATTACAGAAGAATTCGGAAAATGCTCAGGTCTCCGTATTAATTACGACAAAATAAAATACTTCTCCTTGGTAATAACAATTCAACGGCGCTTGCACATGGCATCAAAATAGGAAAAGCAAAAGTAAAAAAAGCAATCAAAATTTTAGGTGTACACTTCGCCTATGACAAGATCCTCAGAGAGAAATTAAATTTTGCAGAGATCATTGATACCATCAAAGGAAAACTCAAGTTGTGGAGGTGGAGAAATCTAACTATCATCGGCAGAATTCAGATTGTTAAAACGTTTGTCATTCCAATAATCATGTATCGCGCGAGTTTAATTAGTTTACACAAAGAGGTGATTAATGAGGCTAACAGCACAATATTTGAGTTCATATGGAAGGGTAAAGACAAGGTAAAGCGGTCTTCCCTCATTAGTGACATTGAAAATGGTGGATTAAAAGCTCCGCACTTAGAATCGATAATCAAAACGCAAAGAATATTATGCTGTAAAAAATTCGCTAGTGATGACTCCAGCAGTTGGAAAATCTTTTTATCACACTACCTTAAACCTGTGGGATACAAATTTATTCTGTGTTGCGACTGTGATGTGAAGAAGCTCCCAATCAACCTCTCCAAATATTACAAAGAATGTTTTAAATGCTTTGCAGAATGTTCGGCGGCCAGACAAACAAACATATCTGATCTCTCGCATGAAGAAATATCCAACAGTTATATGGAACAATAAGTTATCTGCATAAATGGCAAGTCCGTCTTTAATACTAAGCTTTTCAGTAAAGGCATAATTAGAATTGGTGATTTAATAACCAAGGAAAACCGATTCATTGGTACATGTAATCTAATTGCTTGTGACGACACAAGCTTTAAAATGGAACAATTTTTTTTTCTGGGTTACAAATCTGCATGCGGTGATTGGTTCATATTATCATGTGATTTTTGATGACGTTGTGATCAAGTGACTTGGCGGGCGAGCAGTTTCGCCATTTTGAAGACAGCAAGTTGCTTGCCTTAGTTGGCTCTGTGGATTATTTTATGGACCGCTCATCTTACTTACAAACGCATACGCCAGCTGCGGTAGACCCACACTAAATTTCATTGAGCGGTTTTGGCTTGGGTCGGTCCGTTCAGCCTCAAAAGCCATATTGAAAGCCATAAAAGCAAATGCAATGAACTTATCAATGAACTGCATAACTATGCACAACTGTACAGAAATGTACGAAGAATCTGATATCCAGAACCTTGAGAACTTGAAGGAACAAGCTGAACGAAGGCGCTCGAGATACAAAGACGAGAACCTGTGTAAAGACGGCGATTCTTGACAAGCGCTTGATAGCGGATTGTACGGAACTGTTTAGTATGAGGGTGAACTTGAAGGTACTTTGTATCCTTTTACTTTGTATTATTCTTGCTGATACAAGTAAAGCGTCAGAAAATCTGACTTTTGTTTGGGATCAAAATTTCACTCTGCTGTGCATTTGTTGTTGTTGCGACATTTTGGCTCGGTGCCATGAAGGTCAAACAATCAGTGGAACAGATGGCGTTATTATTTGAAAATTGGGAAATGGCTGAGGAAAAAGTGACCGTTGGTAGATCTCGCTTCGCTCAGTTTTATTGTATTCCCACAAATGTTTATGTGAAAGAAAACCGAAGTCCTCCAAGACGAAGTCGTGAGCCGAGCCACGTACCCTTGAATAACCTTTCACGCATTTTGAACAAGAGTAGAAAAAGCAGGCGACTAATACGAGAATACATTTCAAAGAATGTCCCAAAGTCGTCAAAAGTTCATGATTATACCCGCGAGGTTACGTACTTCACAATGCTAATGCTTTCCGTGAACGTGCATGTAAACAACATGGAAACAATAAAAAGCCACAGATGGAAATGGAAAGAGAAAATTAGGATCAATAAACCATCGCTGCGAGAAAGCTAGAAGCTCAAAAAGAAGATTGCCAAAAGTAACCGAGGTGCTAAGATACGTTTGTATTTTAAAATGTGTTAAAAAACAGGCATTGCAAGATCAGACGTATTCAGAGATCAAAATCACAGAACCAAGTACAATGCGTTTTCTCTGTCAAGGGATATAGAAAAAAATTCCGGTTGTTGATCCAAACAAAACGATCATCGGTTGGCTTTCTGGATGCACGGAAGCCATACTTTAAGAGCGATTTTGGCTTGCATTGTTTTTAAGCGTCGGAAGACTTGAAAATAGCCGTACACAAATGCTTGATGTGTTACCAGCGGGACCCCCGTAAAGTACGAAGGGTTGTGTTTTGCAAATGCTCGATTATAGATACCGCTTCAACCAATGTATCTGTGTTCTGAGCAATATTTGTGTGAAAGAACATCGAATGAGTAGTAGAAGACGTGTCGAAACTTGATAGAACTTGAACTTTTCCCTGCGGGCAGAGCGTCTCCCTTTGTCGGAAACTCTGCGGCTTTGTGTAACGCGTGGCGTATACGAACAGTCGGCGTTTAACTTCGTTTTGCGTGCAGTAAAGGTTCTTTGTTTATTGTCTGAGGATACTGAATTACTAATAGGTTTGAGGCAAATATCACACGAGATTAAGATACAAGATCTGTCAATGAAATGTCACGAGCATAATATCATAGAACGGGGAATCCCGAATCATCAGCTACTTAGCTTTCACTCACGCCGCTTTAACAAAAGCAGGAAAGACTGGCAGGCGATTACATCGAGAATATTTGTCACTGAATACCTCGAAGTCTTCAAAAGCTCAAGGTCGATATCCGACTATCCGAGCCGTAATGTTCGCTCCACAAGCCCGTGATGCACGCCTTTGTTGTCACGGTATTCAAACGTCGCCAGCTTCCGATAGAGATTAATTTCGTATCGACCCAGAATTTTGCGTTAAAGCTGTGCATAGCAGTCTTGAACATATTAGTGATCAGACTTGTACATGTAGGATGCGTAACGTCTGAGATGGCTTTTTCATACGAAGTAATTTCATCATGGGAAGTGTGATGTTTTAATGTGCTACAGACATAAGTCTAAAAGCTTTCAATTACAGCTACTTGAACATGATGCACACGCTGGGAAGATGAGATAAGGCTATTACGCTGTCTTACAGCTACTTAAGATGTCGGGTATTCCCCAGTCAATCCCATTACAAAATGACAACACAGTTCCTCCACAAAGCATGTCAGCTTAAAAATTCACTCAACAAGGTTGCCAGGTTGTATAGCAAGCGTCACACAAGTACTGTCACGTGCATCGGAAAGCAAGTTCAAAATGCTCCCGGAAAAAACGATCACTCAAGGCAAAAGCAAATCACTCATTGAAAATATTATTCCGTATGAAACATCATACCCGGCATGAGTCGGGAGCTATGAAAACTGGGTTGTTGCAAACGAAGAATATTCCTACGGGGCCTTCGATAATTGTTTTCTCTTTTTTTTTTTTGTAATGCACTTTTTCGTGAATATCTGTTTGACCGAAATTAGAAGAAAAGAGGGCAAGAAAAATAAAGGGAGCTCTTGGATCCGTCATGCGCAAAAACTGACTCGGCTATAATATCTTTTGCATATAAACGCACAACAAAAGTTCTTCTCCCGGGACCCCGCGTGTCTCTATTCATTGTACTAATGACGTCACAAGCGCACTGGCCACGGGCCTGTCTTGCTGAGTTAGGTTTCTCCCTTGTGGATGCTTTTGGGCTTGTAGCCTTAATAGATGCTATTCCTCAAAAGTGGCGTCAGTCTTTGAAGGTAAATGGTTATGTTAATAAACCGGTCTTTATTCCTCAAAACCAATTTCAATTGAGACTGATTGGTCATCATACTAAAATTGGGAAAGCTGATTCTAAAGGTATTTACGCAGAATTATGTTCCAGAATTTCAACTACACCAACGGCCCAAACGAGATACACAACCATCTTTAAGAAGAAACATTTAGAGTGGAAAGAAATCTATAGTTTGCCTTTTAAAGTGTCTTTAGATATAAAATCTTGCGAATTCCAATATAAAATTCTGAACAGATACTTAGCAACAAATACTCTTCTAAAAAAATATAGGTAAAACAGACTCTTCAGCCTGCTCCTTTTCTAAATCCACAGACGAATCCCTCGAACATCTATTTATAACTTGCCCCACCGTCGAAACACTCTGGAACAACCTTATTAATTGGTGCAATACCAGAAAAATCAAAATTGCGTCACTTTCAGGCACTGACAAACTATTTGGGCTTTGTGGTAGGAAAAACGACTTCTTATTATTAAACCACGTCATAATTATCACAAAACAATATATATATTATTGTAGAAACAAAGCTTCAAAACCATCCTTAAATGTTCTCTTATCAAGAATTCAGTCAGTTTACATCCTCGAAAGTTATATTGCAAAATCAAAAAATAGATTAGCTGTGCACTCCATTAAATGGATCAAGTATGTTAACGCATGAACGTATATTATGTTGGAATGTTACGTATTGGAAATGTGTATTAAGTAGTATTCATTTATTTATTTAGTAATTTAGTAATTTTTTTGTGTAGTAATAACATAGTCGTTCATTAATGGAAATTTCGTAAAATGCGTAAATGGAATGTACTGTACTGTAATCACTTTGTAAAATGTATCTACTTATTGAGACAATAAACATTATTGAAATACAAAAAAAACTAGCTGAAACTGTGGACAGAAAATGATTCATTGGGTTCGTATAAAAATCACTGGCCCATAGCATAAACAAGAACAGCAGGCTTCTATACTTTATTCAAGTGATCAAGTCAGTAATACACACAAGAATATGGCTACCACAGTTTGCCGTCTTCAATTATTTCGAAACAAAGAGCAGTCCTCATGAACCTTGCAAAAATTATCATTTCCATTGCAGCGCCCGTGACGAGCAAAACATATCGGCAATGGAACCTGTAAACTTCATTTAGAAATGGTGAAATTTGCATTGGCGACTGCTCAATTTCCACCGACTGAACTTTGCCTTTCCTTCCTGATAATGTATCTCAGTTTTAAAGACAAACGACGTGGCGTAATTTGTACTTTGTTGTGCTCGAGCTTCGCTGTGCTACATCCGTCATTAATCGAACCTGAAAACGTTAGCCTCACGTCTTCAAGTTTTGCGAGCTCAGCTACCGCGCGTCGCAGCTCATGACCGAGCCCCTTTAATGTATGCAAATTCGTCCCTGAAACGGATGTTGGATCAAACACTCAAACCAGTGTTTGACGCCGTATCAAAACCCTTCCATCCGACCAAATCCGCGCATGTTGTCTAATAAAATAATGGATTATTGAGTTTGATAATTGTTTTATTAAAAACTGGACCACAAAATACTCTCCAAAATGATTTTATTTGGCGCACAAAAGACCGGAAGACGACTCAACTGTCCGCTCCATAAATACAATGATCACATGATTACAGCAACTATAACGTCTTTGCGAACGGGCTGATAGCTGAATGAATGAAAATCGAGTGAAGAACACATTCTCATGGAATTACGCCGCACATGATGTACCAAAAATATTGAAAACTTGGACGTTGGTACAGTTGTAAACATCGCATTACGGAGGGAATCGCCCCAAGGGGGACACTCCCTTAAATTAAGTATGGGGGTGTGCCACTGAGTCCCTGTGACCCTGACCCTGTTCCAGAGTAAAGAAAGGCAATTTTGCGACCCTGTTCCAGACAAAATGGTGAAAATAGATACCTTGTTCCAGACTAGAGGCGACTCCGCAAATCGGAAATGGCGTGCTTGAATAAACATGTGGCACATCCCCGTATAGCCCATATATGGGAGTGCCCCCCCCCCCCGGGGGGGAATCGCTTTCTTTACTCGCCATGTGCGACGTTTGTGATGCTGCTTGAAACTGACAACTGGCTGTGCTGAAGGAGAACTGGAGCTGGAGATGCTTGATCAGCAAGGAATATTAAAGAAGGAAACTTTATTTGCTTCTGAGGGCAGAGTCGGTGGTGATGGAAAACTGTTTACATCGCGGAGGCGAAGCGAACTAAGCGATCGATCAATGGCTGCTTGTATCGACTTCAGCGAAGGTGCCGTCTTGTTCCCTTTGCTGTTGTGTAAAAACTCTTGAGGCATGCATTCTTTTCCTCTTTGCTCATTCTTTAATTAGTGTTGTAAATTTGTCTCACCCGGGACTTGCAAGCCACTCTGAAAAGGTTGTGAAATTTGAAAAAACGTTCTCCACATTACTTCGTCGCTCACGCGTTCATTGACCATATTTGTCCACCCATTGGTTATGAGCTGTTAACCCATGTCCAAGGAACCAATCAAAAGCCTAGAAATCCAATAACCGTGGTCCAGTTTTTAATAAAAACTGTTAGACCCGGGCTTTCACTCCCAAGTGTTATAATCAGCTTTAATTTTCTCCACAAGTTTTTCACCAGAGACATATCATAAAGTAAAGAACTTGGCTTTTGATGCCCTGCTGAGATTCATTCTCACTACATCACTCAGTCATACATTCCATGAAAATGTTGAGATTTTTGAGTTTGGAAGTGAAAGGGTTAAGGACTGAGGGAATAAGAGAAGGGCCTTCTGTCCTCCTAGCCTGTTTCTTAGGTATTTGAGAAATAGCCAGATTCTAGAGAAAACGTGTCGATGAAAAATGCAAATGATCCTAATTATTCAGTAAGAAAATGCATGAGTTTGGTCAGTAGCAAGAACTGATCAGTCAACTTTCAACTAGGCAAACATATCATAAGCCAAGCTTTTCATACTGTAATCATACATATTTCGCTCCCAAGAGTATATGAACACCCTTGGTAAAAACTGGAGGAAATAGAAGTTAGTCACTCTTGGGAGTGAAAGAAATTCAGTCCTCTGCCCTTGTTTTTAACTGGTGAATGCGAAGCAATGGACGAGTTATTATGAGTGGGGGGGGGGGGGGGGAGGATGGAATTTTACTCGCTCACTCTGGGTCCGTATAGTAAGCAAAATGGCGGCCTTTGCGACTGAGAATACTCGACCGCCGAATCAGAGCTGAAGATGTTGAGAATCACAAAAGCGATGAACTGATCTTTCACGTTTGAATTCCTTTGATTCTCAAGGCACATGCTCTCGAAAATTTTAATTTTAAAAAACCGAACTGCAGACTTCACCTAGATTTTACAATTCGACCGGTCAAAAGCTTTTTAGCACCTTTGAACTGAAGCGTTGGCTAAAACCACAGTACTTGTATGGCTTCAATGAATTTATTTTCCAATGCTATGTACAGAGAATAGATCTATAGCGTTTCTCATTCACGAGTTGGCTCACAGGAGCCTTTGATTTATTATCGGACTGCTGCTCCATTTCGTATAATTATATTGATTTATTTAGCTATTATTATATTTGATTAATTGACTACTAAAACAAATTGAGTAATTATTTTGCTACAAAAGCCAGTTCTATATGAGTTGATAAACGTATTCTTTGTGTTTCTCAGGTGAAATGCCCACCACAGCAACGGCGGTGAGAGGAATGGGACCAAACAACCGACACCCAAATAGAGCACGACTCTAAAACTAAATAACAACAACAGCAACAAAGGCAGTAAATAAAAAGAGCCAGTATATTCGGACAGAAGCAAACATAACGCTGCATTTTTGAGACATGTTTGGCTGAACTGTTCGCTTTGCATTTCTTTAATTCCTAACACCCCTCTCTAATTCTGTGAGAAATTTTCCATGTGCTCGCTAGTTCGGCGTGCAAGAAAGTGATTTATCAAAGGTTCACTGTGTCTAGGCCGGTTCTACTGTTACACACAGTCCCACAGTCCCTGGATTAGAGACAAACATTCTTTGTCATCTTTAAGCCTAAAATATGGAGGGGGTGATGAAACTACTATTCAATCAAACTACGCAACTACGCTTTGAAGCCTTGAGGAAGTCAGGCATGGATGCATGTCGGACGTTTACAACTTCAAACCGAGTGAATATTTTCGGTTGCCATGGCTAGTTTAAGGGTAAAAATTCATCGGAGATGCTAATGAGCTAGTTACCATGGCAACGCTTCTGTATAAGTGTTGGTTTCTATATTATAGCCTTGGACTTCACTGAGTTGCCTGCTAATATTATCCACTGACCAATAAAGTCGAACTCCGTTGTCCAGGAACGGCTATAAGACAAGATATTTATTTCATTTAACCGAAGTTGGATACATGCTGTTGGGAGCTGCTGCCTCAAAATCATCAATAAATTTGGGGGGTTTACTAACTAACCCCTTGCGTACAAGTATTGAATCGCGTCCTAGTATATTGCATTTATGGGCTATGTCGAGGTTCACTTTACGAGCGTTACACTTGAATCTATAGGTTTGTGCAATGACCGCTGTCACAAAAATCAGGTGACCACACGGCTGAAAAAAAAAAGTATTTCCACGGTGTCCATTCGTTGTTCGATCTCCAAACTTCCAAACGTTGTACTTGATCTTTTGTCTTTGTACTGAGTCGACTAAGGTCAGTGTCTAGGACCTTCCAGTTTCTTGCCTCTCCTTCGCTCAGGACTTCCTCATTAGGGAAGCCTTCAAACTCGACAGATTACCACAAGAAATTGTGTTCAGAATTGAAAAATATATGTACAAATACGGGTGAAAGAGTTCTATTAAAACAAATACAAATATACAGTTAGAGGTGACGGCTTGGTGTAATTCTGTGAGATACATGACAAACTCTGCCTTTGCGTGTGCATTGCACGATGGGCTTGGAGGGTCTTCAGACAAAGGGTCAGCGGCTACCGTGTAGTCCAGCGTGTCACAGTGAACAGTTCCTGATTATTCCTATTTCGCGCACACTCCTTGGTATTGAAAATGCTGGTGCACACCGTTTGCTGCTGGTTCGGTACACTCGGGGATTGTACGTACCCGGTCCAGGGACAGGTTCTGGTATGAAACAAACGTCAAAAATAACTGAATCGAAAAAGAACAGTTAAATGACTAGTTCAGAGACGATGGTATAACGCCGCAACTTCACGACCAGTCATCCGCAACTTTCCTACTGTTTTGACTACTTTCAATTGTCACACAACTTCACCCTTGGAAATCGTTATTCGGCTTTGCCTGCTCAATTGCACAAAGAAGACCTGAGAACACGGGGGACTTGGTCAAGCATTCCCAAATAAGAAAATATCAGTAATGAAACAGTGCGACAGGCAGCATTTTCGTAATCGATGCGTTTTCACGTTCAGTTTTAGACGTTTATACAAACAAAATCCCCCTTTCGGCTGCGTTTTCAAATCGATACATATTTTGTCGCCTACATTCGATGTTTCTCATGGCATCTGCCATATGATGAAATAAAGCACTTTCAGATACCATGTGCTAAGGTCAGCTTCGCCAGAATACTGCCCCCTCGTACCGTTGTTCCGCAGAAGCTTCACATGCATTGCATTGCATTGCATATTCTGAAGCCCACGTTTATCTGTCAGTGGCCACTGCACAAGGCTTTCTAATACTTAGGAAAATAAATTGCTAAAAAAAAAATTCTGTGGAGTTGTTACTAATTCTAATGACGTTACAGAAAAAGGCAGCTAACAGTTTCTGGAGGGCTCGTACAGAGTTGGTTGGAGTTTAGGCTGGCGGATTTTCACGAGAAGGCAAACTGTTACCCTCTTCAATTGTAGTCGGCAAAAGTTTTCGACAGTTCACACACATGCTTTTTATTGTGATTGCGGTTGATGGGTGATAAATTAAATTACAGGTGTAGAGCCAAAGCCAGAGGCTTATGTGGCATAGGCTAGGTGGAAATTACAAAGTGTCAGATTATCTAATGTGGGGCAGTGGAAAGAATCGAAAATAATTAGTTTCACTAACAATTCATACAAAAATAAATAAATTTGGTTATACACGATAATTCAGTACTATTACATACAAGTAGGATCTATAACTGCAAGATTGCAAATAATTAATTATTATAAAGATAAGTTTAGTTATACTGACAATGATACAGGGTACTACAGAATATACAAGTAAGATCTATTGCTAGGTTGTCACAATCATACAAATAAATAAATAGGTTTAGTTATACTGAAGATAATACATGCAGGGTACTATTACAAGTAGTATATACAAGTAGGATCTATTACTAGGTTGTCACAGTAAGAAAATATGACTTCAGCAATTTTTTGTGGTGGTGTAGTTTTAGAGACTGACAAAGGGATAAAGGTATTGAATTCCAGACATGGGGACCTTGTGATCTGATAGCAAATTTATATCTCAGAATATTGTAGTGAAGGTCATTTTTGTGTCTAGTGTTGTGGTCATGGTATTCGAGGTTAAGTCTGAGGAATGAGGATAAGGGGTTAGGAAGGAGTTTGTTTAGATGAGAAAAGACAAAGCATGAAATCTGGAATTTATAGATATTGAAAACAGTTAGTATGTTAAGTTTATTAAACAAAGGTTGTGAGTGAGCATAAGTTGAGGAGTGAGTGATAATTCGAATGACTTTTTTTTGTAGGATGAAGAGAGGTTGAATATGTGTAGAGTAGGTTGATGCCCAAATTAGATTACAATATTGCAAATATGGTAAGACAAGTGAATTATAGAGTTCTGAGAGTTATACAATCGAAGAATTGACGACATTTATTGATGACACCTATTGCTTTAGAAATCTTAGATTTTATAATTTGGATGTGGTGTGGCCAGGAAAGGTTTTGATGTAATGTAATTCCAAGAAACTTGGTGTGCTCAATCCTATCGATGTTAATTCCATTTATGTGAAAGTGAATATCATTAAAATTGATTTTTTTGTCCTAGATGGGTGAAATAGAACATACTTGGTTTTGGTAGGATGAAGGGTTAATTTGTTAGCTGTTAGCCAAGATGCAAGATGTTTAAGTTCAGTATTAATAATAGCCATGAGAGATTTTATGTCCTTGTGTTTGGCAAATAAATTTGTGTCATCAGCAAAGAGGATAAAAGCTAGGTAACTAGAGCAGTTGAAAATATCATTTATGTATATTAGGAATAAAAGTGGCCCTAACACTGATCCTTGGGGAACCCCACAGTTTATTTTCTTGTATGATGATTTAGTGTTATTCAAGTCAACATACTGCTGTCTGTTGCTTAGATAACTCTTTATCCAGATTAGGGGTATTCCTCTGAAGCCATAGAATTCAAGTTTATCTAGTAGAATTTGGTGATTGTGTCAAATGCTTTCTTGAGATCAATAAAAATGCCTATTGTGATTTCATTGTTTTCAAATGATTGGAAGATTTGGTCCACCAATTCCAGAACAGCCATCCATGTGGAGTGTTTTTTTCTAAAACCGTATCGGTGATCGTTGAGAATATTAAATTTGATAAGGAAGGCAGACATTCTGGAATATACAATTATTTCTAAGACTTTTGAGAAGCATGGTAGGATTGACATAGGTCTATAGTTAGAAAAATTTGATTTATCATCATTCTTATAGATGGGTATTACTTTTGCAATTTTTAGATAATCAGGGAATTCACCCATACACATGGACATGTTAAAGATTATAGAGAGGGAGTATGAGAGAAGGTCAATTGTTGCTTTAATCCCTGAACGAAGTGAGGGAAATAATCACGACGCTAATGCATTAATTTGAAGACTCCAAGCCTGTCGCCATCTCGAAATTTAATGTTCGTGTGTGTGTGTGTGCGGTGCGACCTTTTTAGGCCAGGTGCCCAAGGCAATGTCCTAATAAGGCAATTACGTAATCATTGTCGATTATAGATTACCGTCTCCGCCAGTGTTTTTAAGAAAGATTTGAACGAAGCAACAATTGTACGAAACTGCATTCACAAAAATGAATTTGAAAACTAGAAAACTTGAAACAGAAGTCTCGCGAAGCTCGTCTTCATAAGAGAAGGGAACAGGCAAGGGCAAGGCAAAATCGTGAAACGATCGAACAGCGCCAAATACGTCTAGAGAAAGGACGACAATCACGTGCCGATGAAAAGACTTCACAAAGAGAACAGCGCTTGAAACAAGCTTCAGAAGCAAAAGCGGGCCAAAGAAAAGACTCCACAAAGAGAACAACACTTGAAAGCAAAACGGGAGCTTCAGACGCCGTTGTGTTAAACTCAGATACTTATTCAGAAAGGACAAGCAACAAAGGTTAGTCAGTGGAAATCGAACAATCACCGTGACAAGTATATTCTACCCGTATCTTGTAACTCGATCACTTCAAGAATGTATTAGAATCTGTATGCTGATAATTTTCCCTCAAAGTATCGTTTTAATACGCTTCTGTCGCCAGTTTCGGCTACCGTATTCGCTTAGAGCAATCGGAGCTTGGAGTCTCTTGAATGATTTAGTCAGATGTCTTCTTTTTCTGTCAAGACTACTAAAACTGTAACAAATGCTGTAATCTGACATGCGGTGATTGCAGCGAGAATCATTCACAAGCCCTTAGAAGTATGACTAGGTTTGAAGCCCGTGTATAATTTGAAGTAAACCGTTCAAGTTTTGCTTTGATTCTGGGAGAAATCATGTTGTGTTCACATACAAAACAATTCGAGCTCGTTAAATATGCATGCCTGAGTCTGGAGCATGCAGTCAAGAGTAAAAACAAATCGCACAGGAAGCCTATTTAATTGTACTGCCTATGAATTCAAAATTGAAAAATCAGTGTTCCTTTTTTCCCGTACTACGACGGCCGACCAACTTCAAAATTTGAGTATTAAATTTTGAGAACGTGCTTGGCAGACTGTATGAATTAATTTGACGTGCCGACCGTGGGAAATACGTACTTCGTCACGCAATCGACTCTTTTTTCAACGCAAAAGTATAACGTACACACAACATTCTTTTTCTCCTTCCTTTGCATGTTGCACTTGACTTTGAAGAAAAGACTGAGTCAACATTTCGGTAAAACAAAGGGTGCTCTTGTTGGGAGTACCAAAGTAAAAGTCCCATCAATGGCAGAGCGAGGGGTATCTGCGATTATCGTATTTCTAGTAGGTAATATATTAATGCCATCCCAACCCTCACTCCTGCTATTTTTCAATGATGAGACTATTGTGCAGATTTCATCAGATGTAGTGGGGGTGAGGAAGAAGTTATTATTATAGGTTCCTGTCAAGTGTTCTTTATAATTAATGTTAGTTTGGGGAATTGTTTTAGCTAAGGAAGGTCCAACATTTACAAAACAATTGTTAAATTTGTGTGCTATTTGTTCTAAATTGGAGTATTTGCCATCCGAGTCTTGCATGACCATTGGTTTCTTGCTGGACTGTTTTTTAGATATAACTGACTTAATGACCGACCAGGTTTCTCTAAGGGATGAGCTAATTGAGGTTAGTTTGTTATGATAATATTGTTTTCTAGCTATTTTGATTAATTTGTTATACTTATTACGGAATTTGTTGTAGTTATCTTTGTTTTCTTGTGTTGGAGCAAGTTTGACTTGTTTATAAAGGGAATTCTTCCTCCTACATGAAGCGAGGAGACCAGGGGTGAACCATGGTTTGGAATGGTTTCGATTGTCGAGTGGATTCGAGTGGTTTAGTTACTTTAATGGGAAAGCATTGGTTATATATTGGAGATATATGATCTAAGAATTGATTATAGGCCTTACTTGGTGAAGTAACATCTATGACAGGGTTCCAATCTGTGTCTATTAGTATCAAGCGAAAATTGTGGATGTTTGATGTTGATATAACACGTGTGCGAATTGGTTGGGGTTGTATATCAGAAGCAAGTTTAAGGTTAGTTACCTGAAATATAGGGAGATGGTCAGTTATGTCAGTATAAAATATACCACTTGTTAATTCATAGTCCAAGTTATTTGTAAAGATGTTATCAATGAGAGTAGCAGAGTGGTCTGTGATCCTAGTGGGTTTTGATATGAGAGGGTAAAAACTGTTGGTATTCATTAGGTCCATGAATTCTTTTGTGGGTTTATGACTATCATTATTGAGAATGTTAATATTAAAATCTCCCATTAGATAGGTTAATTTGTTTCAAAGCTAAGTTTTGATAGAACAGAGTCAATGCCTTCATTAAATTTTTCAATACTCACATTAGGTGGCTTGTATATACACCCTATAACAATATTTTTACTGTTAGGTTGAATGATTTCTGTAAATACAGATTCATATATTGAATCATCTTTAGATTGGAGGTCAGGGCGGATTTTGTAATTATACTGTGAATTCATGTATAGACCTACACCCCCACCATGCTTATGATCTCTGGCATTAGAGACAAAACTGAATCCTGGTAAATTATAAATGTCTTCATTATGTTTGTGTAACCATGTTTCAGAAATACCAATGGCAGAGAAGGTAATTTTAAGAGAAGATAGGTATTCCATTAAGTCCTCTGAGTGTTTTTTTAAGCTTCTGATATTTAGGTGAAATAAGGAGAGGGAATCATTTTGTATGCTGAGAAATTTGTTAAATTCTATGGAAGTAAAATAAGTACAATTAGAAAGGATGTTGGAATTGCTAACAAACATGTTAGTATCAGGATTAAGATCAGAGTTTAGTAGCAGGTGACGAGTGTCAGAATCTTCAAGAAAGGGGTTAAAAAATTTGTTGTTGATGGTTGTAATGTCAAAGTGAGGCTCAAATATATGCTGTATGTCATAGATAGCAAAGTAATAGTCTGTATCATCGACTATATGGTTAAATGGAAAAATAGTTGATGTACATGCTAGGCAGAACCAAGGTCCACAGCTGGTTGTAGAGAGGATAGTGTAATCATTGTAGGAAAGTCTAGCACATTTTAGGTGTGACCATTGGTGACAGATAGAACAAAGCATAGCATGATGGTTTTCGTGTACATGATGATGGCAAACTGAACATGGGTTAATATTGGGCATACTTGAAACAATATTAATTACCTAAATATTAATAGTACAAAGAAAGGGAAAACAATATTTCAAATTTACAAGATACTATATCTTAAAACAGTATTACTTATCTAAGTATTAGTAGTACTAAATAAAGGAACACAATAAATGTTTTAAACTTACAATATACAGAGGCTGAACATGAAAGACAAGAGGTGATAAATTGTACGTTTCTGGTATACCAAAGATTCTCAGGTTCGTTCGTCGGGTGTATTGCTCAAGACGATCATTCTCATCAGTCAGTTCGCTGATCGTACTCATAGCGTTCTTAACCTGAGTCCAATTGACTGATGTCGTCGCGAAGTTTGCGGGCGTCGAATTCAAGGCTTTCTGTTAGTGCTTGTTGGAAGCTTTCGGAGGACACGTTAACATCAACTTGTTGCTTAACAACTTCCTCTGAAAGTGACTTCAGTGAGTCCTTGACTATGGTTGGTAGGGAATTTGTCAGCCAGCTATTGAGTTTCTCTTCCAGTTTAGGCCATAAATGCTCAATCCACTCGGCGTCATCCTCGAATGGTTGACTTTTGTTGCGAGCTGAGGATCTTGGCTTCGACATTTTTTGTTGGATTAGAATTGATTATGTTACGACAGCTGACTTGAATATTGGCACGTTGATTTAAGTTGGTACATTGGTAGCTGCCAGGTTCAGCATTTTGGAGATTTTAGAGAGAAACTAAAGACACGGCCATCTTTCCCGCTGACCCTGTTCGGGTAGGTTCGACCCATGTTTGTCATAGTCATGTGGATATGATCACAATAGCACTTTAAAGCAAAATATATTCACTGGAAGACCTTAAAGGGTACTAAGAGTTGTAAATTCACTGCAACTTTATGGGTCTTAAATATCTTTGGTCAAAGGTCAAAAGTATGGTAAGGCGACCTGAATATCCTGTGTAACTCAATGTTGCTGCCTATATACTATCACAACATTATGCCGTGTACCTTTTTGTGTCCACATCATGGTGCCCCCTCGTCGGCCTTGTTGGATTGTGTGAGCTGGGAAGTGTTTCATCAGGTTCATTTGTGCTGTGCTGTAGTTGTACTGGTTTGGGGCGGGTTCATCTTCAGCTCCTACGTAAGAAAAACGTTTGTTTGAATGTGCTTCTTCTATCAGGCTTTCGAGTATTCATGCTCTGTAACAAATACTGTATAAAATTGAAAGGGAGGAATGTAACACGAGACATGTTTACAATATTATTGCAGTTTTGTTCACGGTGTGCTCAGTCCATTTTGTGACTGCAAACTTAATGCTCAGGACTATTTCGGAGTATTTTTCATTTCTAGTATACAGTGACCATTGCAAAACAAAGGCTACTTGATGGAATGGAAGAAACATTTCAACAGGCAAAGAACGATAAGCAGAAGCATTTTATGAGGCAACAGATGTCATTACAGTATAAAGCATAAATCGCCATTGTTTTACGGCTAAAGCTCATCGTAGCTTTGATTTCCGCTTTCGGCCTGTTATCTTTCCAGAAGTACTTCGTGTCGCCACAGAAAGTTTCGTCGGGAATAAATAATTAGCGGCGACAGAGATATTTACAATCCCGCAGTGGTATCCATCAAACATTTGTCTACAGCTATTCTCAAAGCTTCCCGCAGTGAACTAAAGAACGCAAGCCAAAATCGTTCGCTAAAGTCCAGATTATCCGTGCATGTTCCACAGAGCCAAACGGTGTTGATTTTGGATTGAATGCAGTTACCATTCACACACAAGTAACGAGCATTTCACTGGCCACATCTCAATCAATTACGTCATCGCATATCACGTGATAATATGAACCAATCACCGTGTGCTGATTCTCGACCCAGAAAAAGGAAAAAAATCCATTTCTAAGCTCGCTGCAGCCTAAAAAATCGAATCAAACCAGTGTTTGACGCTGTATCAAAACCCATCCACCTGACCACATGCGATGCGCTGGTTGGCTTATAAAACATGAACCCTTAATGAGTTTGAGAATACAACATTTTTAATAGTCTTACTATGCTTCAGCACATAATATACCTAGAGTACTGTAAGTGATTGGGCTACCACTTGACAAGACAACTTCACCGAGCTATAAACTGCACAGACAACTTACTATTCAATACTTCAATAGAAAAAAAACTAATTCAATTTTAAAATCTCAACTGACTAGACAATACGTTTTTAAAAGTTATTACTATATATAAACGTATATATAATAATTAGAATTCACTCTATCAACTGGTCAGAAAACTTCACCACAATACATAAACCAACTGTTCAGACAAGCCCACTGTTGTCAGTAGCATTACCTGATCAGACTAGCTCACTCGCTCTGCCAAACATCATGGGACATGAAATACCTTTTTTAACAATAGAAAACTTGGCTCTCTTGCCCATGGAGTGTGATGGTGACTGTGGCAATGAGCACTGTGGATACCCAAACGTCGGGCGGGCTGTATAGTGAGCAGGAGATGGCCATGTATGCTGTAAAATCAAGAATAAACCAAATGTAATTGTTAGTCAGTAAAACTGTTACTTTCATTAAACAGGCAAGAGAACTAGGTGAGATAAGTAAGCATGAAAAAAAAATTAGGCACACAGGAAACCTTCAAAGGAACGTCTAATTCACGGAGCAGACGGAACCAACGGAACCCTAACCCAGAGTTAGGCTTAGACTTTGGCTTCGGCTTAGGGTTAGCGATATGGTTAGGGTTCGCTGATTTCGTAAATTAGACATGCCACTTCAAAGCTGTACGTCAAGAGAAAGTTACACGAAGGATATTTTAAAACCTAAAGTTTAGACAAATGCATGGTGGCCAACACTGATGAACTCACTTCTGATTTTTCAATTCTCTGTAGTTGGTGCAAACTTGGTTGTATCACAAATTTTGACCTGCCACTGCCAGAGAAAGAGCTTGATAGTCATGACTACCAATGTCCATAACCCGTTTGCCTTCCGCCTACATATCAACTTATTTTCACATCATATAATGAATCGACTAAGGGTAGATATGTGAAAGCTAGATGCCGTTAAAAAAATTGAAGCTTACGTTTTGAGCGCTCGTTAGTGCTAGCCCTTCCTTGGAGCAAACTTTTTTTTTCATGGTCCAGAAATTGTCATGTTCTACGAGTACTGAATTCATACAATCAAAGCAGCAAGGCAGCTGTGAGCTCACGAATTTGTAAAGAGAGATTCAATATCTTTTGGCCTAGTATCTTCCAAGCCATATTTACTATCACAACAGAAATGTTGGCGGATACTAAACTAACAGCTTCAGATTTGTTTACAATATATTAAAACACCATCAGTGACACTGATTGTTTGACCTTCATGGCACCGCGCCAAAATGTTGCAATAACAATGCAAAACACAACAGAGTGAAATGCAATCGATGTCAGAATCAATGGCCAAACAAACTTCGAACCCACGAAAACCTTCAAAATGAGAACAGGTTTTATGCCGTCCATCGCCTCTTACATCCTTTCAAGCGAGTTATTGCAGTATAAACATCAAAGCAGCAAGGCAGCTGTAAGCTCGTGAATTTGTAAAAAGGATTTTTTTTGCGGAAGTAGCTATTTATATAACTGGCTCAATTCACCACTTCGTGGTGAACGCAGGCTAAAAAAGTGTTTTATAACAATTGAGAGAAAAGAATTATCAACGCGGTTTTCACGGGTCACGCGACCGCAGCACTCTCCAAAATAACAGATTGTACCTTTTTGGCTCCAGAACTAAAAAGATCATGCCTGAATTAGTCCAGATGCCAATTTTGGATTGTCTAGGCTTCATTTTGGCAAAGCAGCGGCAATTTGTTTTTTTGAGATTTGATAAGAGTTTGTATGCGGCCGCCATGTTAGTCGAACTCGGAACACGAAATGAAGTTGATCTGTGACTCAGCTTGATGTTTAGTTACTTCACATCTTTCACAGTGCCAATTTTAAATTGTTTTGTGATGGAAAACTTTATAGTTCAGACACAAGCACCGATTTTAGTCGGTCACAAGCGTGTCACACAGCTTTGTTGTCATGGTATTCAAACGTCCATAGCTCCCGATAGATATTTTGTATCGACTCAGAATTTTGCTTTAAGTCTTAAGGCATGATAGTCTTGAACATATTAATGTATTGGACTTATAGGATACGTTACTTTTGAGATGTCTTTTTATGACGTCACATGCAAACCGAGAATTGAAATACCTGACTAATTTGCATACTTATGAATTTGTAAACATTCACCGGAAATGGATATATATATATATATTTTTTTTTAAGCCGAGATTTAATATCTTTCGGCCTAGTATCTTCCAAGCCGTATTTACTGTCACTACAGAAATTTTGGTGGATACTAAACCAACGGCTTCAGATTTGTTTGCGATAACGCCATTGGGGCCACTGATTGTTTGACCTTCATGGCACTGCGCCAAAATGTTGCAATAACAACACAAAGCACAACAGAGTGAAACACAACGAAGCTCAGAATAAATGGCCAAACAAACTTCGAACGCATGACAAATAAGAACACGTTCCGAACAAAAATATGGTCGCAACAACTACAACATCTTGCTTTTAAACAACTGCATTGTTCTACACACCCTGTTGCGCGACCTTCATCATGCCCAAATTTGGAAAACCGCAACTGCTTTATTTGGAAATCCATTGTTGACAACAGAGGGAATAGGGAAGCAGGGAAGTAGGGAAGGGAAAGTGATTACTATACCTCGCAAATCCCACTTTGTGGGATTCGCAAGCTAATAAAACATAGGTCTGGAAGGTCAGTCATCGTGCCAAATACTATTTCAGGCTTTCAGATAGTGTGTTACGAAGCCAGAATTTAGATCACTATTACTATGTTTACATCGTATGTTTACAGATTCAAACAACAATTGGGTCTATGTCAACTGGACAACTAACCCTTGAGTCAAAATTTGCTCTGTACGTCCAAATGTCAGGGCTGGAAATCCACTGCTTGCTCCAGGACACACGGTCACCTCCACGATCTGAAACAAATGCATTTATTAATACGTCTGCATTACTAGAAATTCGATACTTTCAGGCTTTGTCGTGAAGCCCATGGCAGATGTTTCAATTACGGCAACTTTGCAAAGTTTAATAATTAATTCTTAGAACTTCTACACTGCAGGGCAGCTAGGATTGCCCATAGGGGTGCCACACTCTCAGACCATTTCCAAGCGTTCTACAGGTCGATTTTTCACCGGGGTGTATGTGTATCGCTTGCAGTATTAATTGTGGCACAGTTTATCATTTAGAGGCTCTGTATTGTAATTTTATTGCACTTTAAAAAAAGGCCAAGATGGATTCCCGTACGTTGCCTTTAGATTTCCAGATTTGTTTGTCACTTATCCTATCTAAAACTATGGTTATTGAAACTAATTTATTTTTAAGTGAAATTTGCTACGAGTAAGACCGGACAAAACGTCGATGGGATGAGATTTCGGAAGGGACCTTTAGTCAAATCTTGGCCATTCTCCTATCCAAGACAGTCATGACACTGTCTTGATAAGATATTTCTGTTTGAATCCAGCAAAGCGTTCTCCCATAACCACTTGCGAGGCCTGGCATGGTTTAAAGTGCACACAAGCCTTCAGAGGATACATTTTTATACGAAATTAGGAAGTAATCTAAGCAACTTATGCCCAAAAGAAAGCCCTTCCGAAGCGTTCTTTTTTTTTTTTTTTTCGCCTGGTAAACATGCGAAAAAACGCCATTTTGACTTCTGGTTTAGATTTTGTCCACGTAAGATGATCGATCAAGGGCCTGGGCTGTGACGTCAGAGTGGCGTCTCGACTCGTCTGAACAGAGTTCTCACCGGTTTTACTCCGAAATGCCTCATAGAGGTGTTGTTGGAGGCTGCTCCAGGGAGCCAGATGATAAGCAAGGATTCGCATTTTATATGATTCAGTTTCCGAATGACCAAAGAGGTGAAGCGAGGAAGCGAAAGAGAAATGGTCCAGTTTGTCAAGGCCAAACGTGTGAAATGGGAGCTGACAATCAATTCCGGATCTGCTCAGCTTATTTCAAACCAGATGATTTTGACATTGCATGGAACTGACAATAAATGAATACTTATAAATCAGAAGTAACATACAAAATCTTCAGACTCCAATTCAAAAAGGTTCAATGAAATCTACGTCTAATACGTTGCGTCCGCTTCACCCTTGTGCATCATTCAAACCGCGCAAAGTGACGGTTGGCCTTTGGAAGACTACATGTTTACAAATCATTAAATCAGAAACCAAACCGCGAACTCTTTATAAAAGGACCATATAATAATATGCGGTATACTATCTTGTCAGATTTAGCAGAAAAGTCAACCGGGCTCATATGAAGAGGCCCTCAAGCACGACAGTGGCACGGCTTTGATTCAGACGTCAAACCTAATTCCAAACTCGGCTCAACTTTATCTTTCTTCTCTTTCACAGAGGCCACATAAAATTTATGCTGTTATACATTACAGTAATGTATGCATTTGGTTTGGCACGACTTGGGCGCGATGTCTGAATCAAAGCCGTGCTAGAGTCGTGTAGCACGGCAGAGTTGAGGGTTGTCCAATACCACGGCTTGTAACGAGTCGCAAAAGTGAATTGTCAATTGTCAATTTAACTTAGCTTAACTTTATTATACCACTTTGGGTATCTCAATAATTCATAAAACATTACAAAAATAGTGTAATCAGACAAGTAAACTAGCTGATAAAGTATTAATATGTTGAACTATCCTAATCATGCTAAACTATCCTAAATCCTATTTTATAAGACCTAATTTAAAAACCCTCCCCACCCAATCTCTCCCCTTCTAAACCCATTTTACACTATAGAAAGATATTACATCTATTTATAAACCTAATTTAAAAACCCTCCCAACCCCACCCCTTCCCTTCCTTTCTAAAAGCTATAAATAAGAATTACATTATGGGGAGATATTACGCCGCACGGCAACATCAGGATTGGCTAATAAAAACTTTACGTGCTCACTATTATCTGGTATCCTGTTAAAAATTTCTTCTGATAGATGCCAAAACCCATGTGGGGAATTGGGATTATTAATTTTAAAATAGTCTAAACTAGCCTTAAAAGAGTTTACATTTGGTGCATATTTGACATAAGATGGCAGGTGGTTCCAATACCTAATTACTCTGTTGCTAAAGAAGTCATGACCTGCTTTTGTTGAAAAATGTGAAACTACTCTAAGATTACGTGTGTGATATGCTAAATTCTGATGGAACATATTGTGACCATAATTTACAAGGCCATTGACAATTTTAAGTCTCTATTAAGTCACCTCGCATCCTTCGTTCCAGTAATGTTGTTAGTCAAGGTGGTGTAGTCTTTGTCTATAGGTGAGTGAGCCCATACCACTTATCAAGCCTTTTCACGAGTCGTAAAGAAAGCCAGTCGATTCGTGAATGTCATTAGAGACACTTAGAGTTTTTTCGAAAAGTTTCAGTCTGTGTCCTTGACTCTGTCAAGTCGTACGAGTCGTACGAGTCGTACAAATCGTACAACTCATCTAATGTATTCACGAGTCGTAAGGAAAGCCAGTCAATTCGTGAATTTCTTTAGAGACACTTAGAGTTTTTTCGAAAAGTTTCAGTCTGTGTCCTTGACTCTGTCAAGACGTACGAGTCATACGAATCGTACAACTCATCTAATGTATTCACGAGTCATAAGGAAGCCAGTCGATTCGTGAATCTCATTAGAGACACTTTTTTCGACAAGTTTGAGGTTTGAGGCTGTGTCCTTTACTCTGTCAAATCGAACGACTCGTATAACTCGGCAAGTGGTTTGCTGCTATAATAGTCTTTTGTTTTGCACGTCAGCCTCAATATATGAAGCGCGAAAAGAAAACAAAGAGGTTAATTAAGCGGTAAAGATTAAAAGTAGTGAGTAACTAATGAAACGATAATTGAAACAGTGGTTATGAAAAGTAAACATGGAAGTGTAAAAAAAAGAAAGATGAATTTGATAGGAAAAACGTGCAGACTGTAGGATGAGTTGTATCCTTTACCATGTATTTCACAACCATTCTTTTCTTTTTCAAGCGCGGTGCACTTTGTGTGTGTGACGCTTCTCAAAAGTGATGAACCGCCTCTATTTCATACTTCAATACGTTATTGTTTACAATATTTCACGCATAAACGCCTGAACAGTTCGTGATTATGACAAAGAAACATGGCAGTGTAAAAGAAAAAAAAAAGAAACATGAATTTGATAGGAATAACGCGCAGACTGTAGGATGAATTGTATCCTTTACCATGTATTTCACTGCCATTTTTTTTTTTCTTTTCAAGCGCGGTCCACTTTGTGTGTGTGTGTGTGACGCCTCTCAGTGGTGATGGAACGCCTGTATTTCACATTTCAAAATGCTATTGTTTACAGTATTTCACGCGTAAACGCCTGAACAGTTCGGATGGGTCTATTCTAAACCGTCGCACTTATTGAACGCGGTGCAAGTCATATGATCAGGTCGAAAGGAAGAGAGAAAGATGGCGTCTATGATAAAATACTATACAGAATTCATGGGACTGAAGAACCGAGCAGAAGTCGCGAAGAAAAGGAGGGATTTGTTCAGCGTATTGAATGGAGAAGCATTCTTTGAACTGACCTCGTGGCCGCAGTGGGTACAGGGAAGTTTTTGGAAAAAGCCTATAAAGGACAGCGGAAGCTTTAAGTTGGCTTTATTTTTCATTGGAAATGGCTGCGAACCAACGCTGATAAACAAATGGATTATGACGTCTCAAGAGTGGGAGCCGATAAACTCTGAAAAAGAGAAGAAAGCTTTAAAGAGAGCCAGACAACTTCATTTCATCGAAAGGAGCTTGGACATGAAAAGAAGAAAGTGGTTTTATTTTGACTTGCAGCATAAGAAGGTGTTATATCTGGACGGTAGCCCGGGCGCAGACTGAACGAGGAAGCTGCGGGTAGAATGTCGCCGTTGCGAAAAGATGAATGAAGAATAATTTACTCAATTGACTCTCGAATGTTTGTTGTAGCATTTTTTAGGTTTATTCATTATCAATAAATGTTTTTGGAGGAGACATTTTTTGTTGTTTGTACATTGTAATACGTGACTGTGCTTTTAGTTTGAAAACCAGAAATACACGTGCGCGTGCTTTGAACAATTTTGTGCGGTGCTTTTTAGTAGAACGAGGAATACTCTTCTTTGCATTTGGCTCAGTGCTTTTTGTAGAAGGAGCAATGCAAATCTTGTTTCAGCATTTTATGAAGTGCTTTGCATAGAACGAGGAATACTGTGTGTGCATTTCGCACTCGGTGTTTTAAGAACGAGGAACACATAATTTGCGCAGTGCTTTTTGTAGATGGGGGAATATGCTTGTTTGTGTGCATTTGGCGCGGTGTTTTTTGTAGAACAAGGAATATGCTTCTATGTCGGTCAGTGCTTTTGTAGAACGAGGAATGCACTTCTAATTGTGTGAACTTCTAGCTCAGTCCTCTTTGTAGAGCGAGGAGCACAATTCTTTGCGTTCTTTCGGGTGGTGTTTTTAGTAGAATGAGGAATACACTTTCTGTGTGTAGTTCGCGCTTGGTGCTATTTGTAGAACGAGGAATAAACAATTCTTTGTGTGCTGCATTTCGAATGGTGTTTTTAGTAGAAGGAAGAATGCACTTCTTTGTGCGCATTTTGCTCGGTTTTTTTGTAGAATGAGGAATCTAGTACGCTTATTTGCATTTGTCTCAGTGCTTTTTGTAGAAGGAGGAATGCATACCGAATCTTTGTGTGCATTTTGCATGGTGTTTTTAGTAGAACGAGGAAGTCGACAATTCACTCTTACGACTCGTTACGAGCCGTGGTATTGGACATGCATGGCAGTTTGTCGAACTTATTGCTCAGTTGAACTTAATTCAAACGTTTGATTCAGACGTTGTGCTACAGTCGAACTTAATTAGCCCTAATATTTTTTTCAGTCCTGAATTGAGTTCGGCTCGACTCTAGCACGACGTCTGAACCGGGCCTGACTATATCATTCAAGACTACAAGTTCCAATTGCTCTGAGCGAATACGGTAGCTAAAACTGGCAACAGAAGCGTAGTAAAACAATACTTCGAGGGAAAATGATCAGCATACAGATTTTAATACATTCTTGAAGTGATCGAGTTTATACAAGCTATAAGGGATAGAATATACTTGTCACGGTGATTGTTCGATTTCCACTGACTAACCTCTGTTGCTTGTCCTTTCTAAATAAGTATCTGAGTTTAACACAAAACGGCGTCTGAAGCTCCTGATTTGCTTTCAAGTGCTGTTCCCTTTGCGGAACCGTTTCTTCGGCACGCTTCCCGTTCATGATGCTGTCCTTTATAACATGTTTGTCGTCTTTTCTCTAGATGGATTTGGCGCTGTTCGATTGTTTCACAATTTCACCTTGTGCCCGTGCCTGTTTCCTTCTCTTTTGAGACGAGCTTCGCGAGACTGTTGTGTTTCAAGTTTTCCAGTTTTCCATTTTCGTAAACAGTCAGCTACGATATACTGTATCTAATTTCTCTTACTGCGAGTAAAACTACAGGGCCACACATGATCGATCCGGCCTTTGTTATTGGTTAAGCAGCGATAGGAACTGAGGACGAGGTCGCACGACAGACTGACAGACTGACAGACTGACAGACGCACATTAAATTTCGAGATGGCAACACGCTTCGAGTCTCTGAAGGATGCGATACTACTGCGTTGTGATTATTTCCCTCATTTCGTTCGGGGATAATAATAATAATAAATAATAAATAATAATAATAATAATAATAATAATAATAATAATAATAATAATAATAATAATAAAACAGTGAGAATTAGAACTTTAACAGCAAGAATCGAATATGACTCACAACTGCAACATTTTCTAAGAACTCTTTACTTTTGGTGAAAACTATTACTTTGGGAAGATCAAGGCTGGCATTTTTCAGTACCCCTTAATACTTTTGGTGAACAACCTTATTTTGTAAGACTGAGGAATCTGGGATCAAAAGTAAGGAAAACTCCAAAAGTAAGGCTTACTTTTGGGAGGACAGATTACTTGGTTAAAATTGATGTGTTCTGTTTGTGGATATTACTTCACCGTAGGCAAGAACGGCTTAAGTGGCGTACAGGCAGTATTTGATGCAAGAAAAAGGAGTTTGGACAAGCTAGCCCATGTGAAGCTGCTGGGAAGAGTAGACGCAATGGTAGCATAAAAGTATTCATGTGAATATGCCGCAGTTTTTACCAGCCACTTTTTACATACACACTCACGACATATGCCATCATCCCTAAGGAATCTACCATCACTTCCCATATCTAGCGGAGGAAATTTACTGTCATCAGTTTTATCCTCGAGCTCTGCGAGGGTAATAATCACAACGCTGATGGTGTGTATCGCACATTTTTGAGACTCCAAGAAGGTCCGGTCGCAATCTCAAAATAAAATGTTTGTCAGTCTGTCGGGCAGGTGTATGACCTCCAAGGGTGGTAGCAAAGCACACTGCAGTTTTACTGACACTCTGAATAAGGAAAGTGCACGACAGAAAGAAAAACGATTTAAACGAAGCAACAATATTGTACTGCAAGAAAATGAAATTGAAAACTGGAAACACAACAGTCTCGTGAAGCTTGGCTTCAAAGGAGAAAGGAACAGGCACGGGCAAGGCGGAATCGTGAAACAATCAAACAGCGCCAAATCCGTCTCCAGAAAAGACCAACAGCTTCATGAACGAAGAAACGACTCACTCCACAAAGAGAACAGCACATGAATGCCAATCAAAAGCAGCATGAACAGAAGCTGCGGATAACACAAATAACGCCACAAGAGAACACCGCATAAAAGTGAATCAGGAGTTTCAGTGTCGACAGCGAACCTTCAGCAGGCAATTTCCTTAAGGCATCCATGCAGGCACAACAGAGTATGATCGCGACGTTGTTTGCGTTAAACTCAGATACTTATTCAGAAAGGACAAGCAACAATGGTCAGTCAATGGAAATCAAACAATCACCATGACAAATTGCAAGTACGTTTATATTCTATCTCATATCTTGTGACTCAATCACTTTAAAAAATATTAAAATCTGCATGCTGATCTTTTTCTCTTGAAGTACTGTTTTTTTTTTATTATCTGTAGCTGTCTATTTGAGAAACTATGCTGTGATCTGACATGCGGTGATTGCAACGATAATCGTTCAGAAGCCCTTTGAATATGACTAGATTTGAAGCCCGTGTATAATTTGAAGTAAACCCTTCAAGTTTTGATTTGATTCTGGGAGAAATTATGCTGTTTTCAGCGGGTTCACATACCAAACAATTTGAGCTCATTGAATATGAATGCCTAAGTCCAGTGCATGCAGTCCTGAGAAAAAAAATCGCACAGGAAGCCTATTTAATTGTACTGCATATGAATTCAAAACTGGAAATTTAGTGTTCATTTTTTCCCATACCACCGTACCACGGCCGACCAACTTCACAAGTATTGAATGCTGGAGAATATGCCTGGCAGACTGCATGAATTAATTTGGCATGTCATCCATGAGAAATGCGTAAAGCGCCACGAATCAATTTTTTTATCATCGCAAAAATATACCAACCTAATAAAACACACACCATTCTTTTTCCCCTTTCTTTGCATGCAGCACTTGACTTTGAAGAAATGATTGTGTCAAAACTTCAGTAAAACAAAAAGGCTGCTATTGTTCAGCTACCAAAATGATAGGTTTCTAATATAATTATACGTGTATATATATATACAGAGGAACACAGTCACACACTTAATGACGTACGCACCTTTTTCAGGCTGAGTCTTTGGTCTCATGGTGTATGATGGAGAGGTGGTCACCCATGGCAGATTTCTCGGAGGATCATAGCTTGTGGGCTTGGGACCTGACATATCTAGTCTCAGAGGGGGGCGAGACTGCATACACTCTTCAAGTGCTGTTGAATGACAACATATTTATATCTAAAATGGAAAAGTCATACAAAAGCATAAACATACACTACAGTAATGCATGTTAGTCCATACAACTACTAACTTTCCTGCTGATTGCTTTTACAAACAAAAAAAGTGACTAAATATATTTGTATGTTATACATCAAACTTTTATTGTCTAGCCACTAGAGGGGGAGGGGTATACCTTTAAGCTACCAACTACACAACTATAAGCCTGAAACAATGGATGGGAGGTGGAAGCACACTCCATATGCAGGTCTAAAAATGGGAGACTAAATGTATCTGGTTGAATGACAGCTAGCCTCAATACACACACACACTTGTAACTCACAATCACCAGATTATTGAGAAAAAATAATAATTATGGAGCGAGCAAGATGTAACCTTGTGTATAAAATTACTATAACAGAAATGATACATATACATAACTTAGATTACTAAAGAACTGTGGTTTATGAGCATGGTCTAAACCATTATGTAATCCTGAATATATGAAATGTACAGTAGGCAATTATTTATTACACTGTAGGTAAACATACCCTCTTTCATAAAGGCATTTGTCATCTGCTTTACAGCAATGAAGCATCAGTGAAATTAAATGAGTTAACAGTGCAGAGTTACCAAAACTAAACATAGGTCCGCAAAGCGTACTTGAAGCTATTTGCTAGCTGATGGTAGTCTATCATCGAATATTATCACCGTTTGATCAGGATTTACACTATGTTCTACTATGCCAGCTACGTACTATACATGACCAAACACAAATGCACAAACATAGTGACAGTTTATTATATGATTATTTTGAGCTGATTGACATAAAAGGAGGAAAGTATAGCCTGCCAAAATATTTCAAGTCATTCTGTAAATTTCTGCGAGGTCAGACTTTGACTCGTTATAGTAGTTTCGTATTAACGTAACACACTCCAGCCAAACAAACCTGTTTCTCGTGCTCTTCGAACGGTGGTGAAATAGATTCACAGTAAAATTTCCTGTCGACTTTTCAGTCAATTTTTCATCAGCGACAAAACCCGTTAGAGACAATTTTTGTAAACAAACAACTCAGACAAACCACAGTCGATCTGGTCATGAAATCATGTGTCAACAAACATATCATGCGAGGTAAACCAGATTTTGACTCGTTATAATAGTTTCGTAACGTAACACACTCCAGCCGAACAAACCTGTTTCTCGTGCTATTCGAACGGTGGTGAAAAGGATTCACAGTAAAATTTCCCGTCAATTTTTCATTAGTGACAGAATCCGCTCGAGACAATTTTATAAACAAACAACTCAGACATACCACAGTCAATCTGCATTTGCAATTATGGCATGAAATCATGTGTCAACAAACATATCAGCGAACGCAAAAAAACTCGGAATAAGCTTTTACCTTGTCAAAACATATGTCATGGTCACACCATACAGCTGTGTTCCTTCTTTTGTGAGCGGAGTGTATATTCGTAAATGTGTCCAGAAATGCCGCTCTAAACGTGAATCTGTGTCGCCTGTTTGCCAGATACTATGGATATGTCAGCCTGGGGCTGAAGGGGGAGCAGATTTCCACATGCAACCAAAGAATCGGCAACGCTCACA
Organism: Plumapathes pennacea; assembly: GCA_964036295.1. Taxonomy (NCBI): domain Eukaryota; kingdom Metazoa; phylum Cnidaria; class Anthozoa; order Antipatharia; family Myriopathidae; genus Plumapathes; species Plumapathes pennacea. The sequence goes on along the minus strand of OZ038472.1, from coordinate 9,497,736 downwards.
GCCACCATTAAATAATGCCTTGAATTTCCACATGCGAGAGAGCCAATTATATTTAGAAAACCCCTCCCTGGAGAGGTAATTTAGCTTCTGACATTCTGTCGCAAAGTTGTAACATTAGCACGGAAACCCTTTACTGGAAATCTCTCTGTGCATTCTTTGTGTTAAGTAGATAATAAAAGACAAACTTTCTCACAGGACCTGTACCACGGCAGCTTTTATAAGGATAACACTTCATGCTCCTCCCCCCTCAGTAGTTTTTGCCACCTAGAGGGGGAGCATTTTAATGACCTAATGAGATGGGCCGAACGGCTGTTCAACTATCGCCCAAACGCCGACATAGAAGCTATTTGCATATTGCAAATAGCTTCAAAAATATTAATTTGTTGAAAAATCTGCAAAGTTACAATTGATGATTCAATTTGTAGAGATTTGTTTGGAGAAAGGCAATCTGGCCTTGCTTTTGACATGTATTTGCAACATTTTACATAATATATATAATTGTGATATAATTTTGCTTCAATACAAAAGAAATATAAGGCACCCTGAAAGGAGTTCTAAGGTTTGTCCTATACAAAAAACTCCCAAAAGTAACAATCCCAGTGAAGAGGAACAAAAACATAGTTAATGTAAACTTCACAAACTCAACTGGGCTTAGGAAATATCATTCATTGGATACATGCACATGGTGGATCTCTTGTAGCCACACAGCATCCATTGTGAGATGACCATGAGCACATGTTAACTGCATGAATGATTTGCAAAATGTACAGTATTTGGCAAACAAAGAGATGAAATAAATCAAACTGGAGAGTTACAAACAAGATCAGGCACTTGAGCAAAAAACTGCTTTAAGTGGTTTTCTGGTATAAATTTGTAGACTTGTCATGATAAAGTGTTCACTTTGGCAAAATAAACATACAGCCTGATCAGCCTGATGGCAATTGCTTCATGCTGCTGCAAAGGACCATTTTGGATGAAAAGTGTTAATGCTCAAAAACTAAAGAAGTTACAGCACAAATGACATCATTTATTTTACAACCAAAATTATATACTACAGTCGAACCCCACTATTTCAAACTAGGTTAATTCAAAGTCTCCATTATTTCAAGGTCAAACCAAATCCCCTTGGATTTACCGTCATTTTATTCAGTCATTTACTATCTGAGCTATTTCAAACTCGGTTATTTTGAACTTCCCACTATTTCAAACTGACCCTTGTTCCCCTTGACCTAAATTCAACCCCGTAATATTTCGAACTTTATGTCAACATTAATTTTATGGACAAACAACAGAACAGATCAGAGCACAGCTGGAAATATTAAATTTTAACTGAAATAGTACTGATTTATTAGTTGATGACATAATATGACATACTTGACAACTTGCAGTGTATCTTCTGTATCTTCATATCCTGCTGTGAAAGCTTGGAAGTTTGTCTTAACATGCTTACATACAGTTGTGGATCAGCCCTTACTGATACTCCAACAAATTTGATGCTAGCTTGGTTATTTCAAGACCCCGATATTTCAAACTTTCATTCACGTCCCTTGGGACTTTGAAATAGCGGGGCTCGACTGTAAATGGCGAGAAGAATTATATGAGTTTTTGTGCAAATGAATCAGCCAAAACTGCAAAACAATTCCTCTTAGCGACCTTGTGCCGTGCATGTTGTGTAACTTCACAAGCTGTCAAAACAGTCAAATGCAAATTTATGTCGCAAAAGATCACCTTCTACAATGATTTTTAATAATTTATTAACTTAAAAAGTTCAAGTTCCCCAGTCCCCTCCGTGGTTGTGGTCAATTGCCCCACCCCAGGCGAGAGCAGTTTGTCAAATTTCAGCCTCTCCAGCCCAGGGTATGTCTGGGAAGGGGGGGACTTCAGAAATAATATTAGCACTGGCATAATTGCACATAAAGAATAAAAGCACAAAAGAAGAAAGTGGTACAATTTGATTAGCATAAAAGAGCTGTTTGATTTGAACGATTATCAAGTGTGCAGTGTATTAATACTCACTCGCATAATCTTCCCTGCTCTCACGTGAAACTACAACCTTGGGAGGTTTCCTGAAGTAATCTTTCCTGAAGGAGTGGCAAACAAACAAGCCGCTTTATTGACTGGACACTGGGCACATAGTGTTAAGGCGTGTTTTCACTAGCACATAAACTAAACAATAAGCATACATGTAAGCAGACGGTACGGTTATATATAAAGAAAGTCGCATTATTAAGGAATCGAACACGTTCCATCCCTCGTGCGTATGTGTCGCACTGTCGCTCTCTTGTATATATGCTTATACTTTATATGCTTATGCACTGGTGGAAAAAGTCTGAAACCAGCTGAAAACCCAGCCTTTATTAAACGCGTGTTTAATAAACGGAAGGATAAATTACTATTTGAATATACCTTCGAACAAGGCAAACTGTCGACAGCTTTGCTGGCACTCTTAGATGGCCAGGTGGCAGAACACTGGTCTTCATTGAGAAACGCGTCACATTCGGCACGTTAGGATGTGGAGCGATTCCCGGGCCCAGGGCATAAGTCAACTTCCCAGCTGCGCTCGAAAAGCTTGCCATCAGAAACGTTTGTACACATGCCGTATCTATAATGTGTCACGTGATGTCTTGCATGTACTTCATGTAGTACAGCAACATACGCGAGAGTTTCCCGAGCGCTGCCCACGGAAGCTCCCGGCCGCATTGTAGGCACGTCCCCCGCATACAAGCCAACTAAATAGAGTGATTTGCTGAAATATTGCTGAGTCATAAAACGCTGTGGAATCAAGTCAACTGCCTCGTTTTAGTGTAGGCCGAAAATCGCAACGATCCGCCATCTCTGAACAGATTATCATCAGACGTCGTTTAGTTGTGAGTACTGCTGTATATAACGACTACTTGTTGATTTTTCCTAGGTAAAAAGACATCGGAACGGAATCACGTCCACGCGCAGCGGGGATTGCTGGGTAAAACCTTCAATCTCGTTCCCAGGCTCTTCCCTTTCCCGGCCCAACACGAAGGCTTTTTGCTCGCGGGCGTGGCCCGTCGAGCTTAAAATCACACGCCATGTCTTTTTCGTCATGTTATTAGTTTTCTGGGTAACGAATCTGCACACGGTGATTGGTTCAGATTACCACGTGATATGCAATGACGTAATTGACTTCGTTAAACAACTTGTGTTTAAAAGTTAATTAACAAATAAACCAGCTTCAAGCGTGCTCCGTTCAGAAATAAAGCACGCAGCAAGTGACGAGAGCACGAAAGAAGTGTAGGGAGAAACGTGAGCCGAAGGCGAGCGTTTTTCCCCACTTCTTGAGTGCTCTCGGCACTTGCTAAGTGCTTTATTTCTGAACGGAGCACGCTTGAGGCTGGTTTATTTGTTTTATAACATAGAACTTCAAAACTTTCAGAATAAAACTGTCTTTATTCATCAAAAATGTTGGAATCCTAACAGCGATGGAAAAATAGATTCTCCTAAACGGCTCGGCGGTCCGAATTGCCAAGTCAGTACAGTTTCGCTTCAATTTTTCAACCAGGCCGTCTGTTCTATAAAATTAGACAACATCTCACAGTAAAGAACTATATTTCCTGTAGAACTTTGGACAGTACATGAAATCATACAGTCGGCTAGTGCATAAAATGCAAATTTGAAGGGAATCAACAAATGCTGCAACGGCCGACTCGAAAATTGTGTGAATGAAAACTTACCGATTTCTTGACTCTACCTCGTAGTACAATCATTTGAAGTCCGTCCGAAAATTCTTCAATCATTTTTTTCAGTCACATCGTCGGAAATTCTTTCTCTTACATCACTACAAACACGTCTGTTCGTCTGTCTTCGCCGTTCATGTTCAGTGATTGCTCACGGCTGATCTTCTTCAACTGAATGATTTGCTCTCTCCTTCCTTGTTGAAGCATTCAACTTCATTCAAACAACCCACTGATGTAATTGTGACTCCCAAATATGCTGTACTTAGGGACAGTGCTTAAACCGAGTCGCTTTCCGCGACGCTGACAAGAAACTTGCCGTTCTTCGACATAGATTTTCCCTCTCCAAACTGTTGAAGTGCTTTTCGATGAGGTCACGTTCTTTACCGATTCACGGTGAACCGTACTAGCCGGTGCCTTCAATTAAAGCCAAACTTTATCTCGAAGTTGGGCATTGGTGACTCCATTCTCGCATTATTTTCTCTTTTTTGCCAGAGGATGACGTAAGCGTGGTTTATAACTTATAAACCACGGGTAAGTGTGGTTTATACTCTGGCAAACCACGGTTTTCGACCAATCAGCGCGCGGCTTGTATCGTGACTATGTTATAACTGCATTTAATCCAAACTCAACACCGTTTGGCTTTGTGGAACACGCACTGATAAACTGGATGTTAGGGAACGATTTTGGCTAGCGTTCTTTAGTTCACCGCGGAAGCTTCGAGAATAGCCGTAAACAGATGTTTGATGGATACCGCTGGGGATTGCAAATATCTCTGTCGCCACTAAATATTCAGTCCCGACGAAACTTTCTGTGGCGACACGAAATACTTCTGGGAAGAAAACAGGCCAAAAACGGAAACCAAAGCTACGATGAGCTTTAGCCGCAAAACAATGGCGATTTATGCTTTACTCTGTACATGACATCTGTTGCCTCATAAAGTTCTTCTGCTTATCGCACATTGCCTGTTGAAATGTTTCTTTCATTCGATCATGTAGCCTTTGTTTCGCAATGGTCATTGTATACCAGAAATGAATAATACACCGAAATAGTCCCTGAGCATCGAGTTTGCAGTCACAAATGAACTGAACATACTGTGAACAAAACCGCAATAATATTTTAAACATGTCTCGTGTTACATTCCTCGCTTTCAATTTTATATTTGTTACAGAGCATGAATACTCGAAAGCCTGATAGAAGAAACATATTCAGTTAATAAAAGAAAGCACATAAGTATTGAAGCGAAGGCTGGATTAATCGTGGCCTCTGATTAGAAATAAGAGTCGAAGTCGATTGTGCATAAGAAGAGATGTCACGCATTCTCAAAATGCAGGGTCGCTTAACCTTTAAGAAGCAAGTGTATGAGTGTATGTCGCTCTTGGGAGTTCCACTCTTGTCCCTACTTTCCATTTTAGTATATTCTGGTCTCGACGAAACTCACGCCGTGAGCTCACTGGCAACGCCAGTCTAGTTTATTTACAAACAGGCATACCAAAAGGACCAAATGAGAAAAGGGAAAGACAACTCTGCTGTCAACGGGGCCATTTCTCTGCTGGAACAAACCTCAACCATCATTGGCTTTTTCAGTTGCAAACATGCTTTAAACAATCTCAAAGATGTTAGACTAGGTGATCTGCAGAGATTTTATGCATTCTGCAGAAAATGGGAAGATGGTGCAATGAAGCCAAACAACTTTACGTCAGCAAAACTCTGGTTTGACCTACAAGCGATGTGCCTTGGGTTTCTGGCTATGGCATCAGTGAAGTTGACAAGGTTTCCACAGGCTGTAATATAACCAGCCATTATTAATCAAGATTGTGTAGAAAACCATTTTTGTCAGGTAAGGGCATGTAATGGCCAAAATAATAACTCCACATTTAGTCAACAAGAGTCCACACAGAACGCAATCAGATATGCGCAGACTGTAATAAGCAGAAAGAGCAATGCAGGTATACTTGCAAAAGACTCTGCCTGTTCAGTTCCAGCGTAATTGACGCACATTTTTTCAATTAATTACTAGATCAACTAGTGAAAAATATGTACATAATTATATAAACACCACTTTCAGAACCATGTGTAAGTTCTGGTGCATCCAATGATAAGATTTAGAGACCAGAATGAGAGAATTGCTTCTTTTGTCACAATGCATTATGACTATGAGAAAAACAAGAATCTTAAGTTTTGCACAAAAATGATTCATTTGATGAACACATCCATTCATATGGGGATCACAAAAAAAAGTGCTATTTCCCTAACTGCATTATGCATGATTATGTATAGTGGTTTCGGTCTAACTGTGTATTCAATGGCCAGTGTGTGTTGCTGTTTGGCGTATTCTAAGGACACTACCTGAATTCACGGTCGTCAATAGGAATTGTCAGCGGAACAACTTGTTGGCATGGCACATCCATGGCAAGATCACAGGCCATTGTTGTTTTGCTTGTCCTACTGTTGTGTGTCACTTTATATGCTTCACAACAAGACTGTAGTTGAGGCCTTGTGTAGCTCCTTGCCAGTGCACTAGCTTCATACATTCTGACAAAGTTCAGCAAGCGACCATGGCTTTCTACTTTTCAGTGACTTCTGTCCTGCAATATGTCCTGAAAGTTGGATTGCATCAGCGCATTTTTCAGTTTGTGTAAGTAATTAAATATAAATGCTGAAATGCAATTTTTAGAAATGTTATAAACATGCTGACTGGGATTATGGACATGTTATTTTTTGTTTGTGTGTCGCCTGTGCCTGCCTATGCCCCAAGCTATATTTTTTGGGAACTTACTTTGTAGGGAACACTGTCATTCTTTTCATTGCTCTGTTGTTGTTTCTGTAGGATTTTTTCCTTAGTTCAGCACTCTTCTTTAAGCTGTGTGACCGACGGAAGTCTCGCAGGAACTGGTTTCCTCCCATATTTATGTAATGCTGGATCACACAGCTAAACAGTTCCTCAATGAGCTCCTATATATTACAGTTATGGAAATAGAGGAATTAGTTAAAACAGTTCACTTATTCCTCACAATGATATGTAAAACATAATTAATTCACTGACCTTTCTTTCCTCTGAATCATCAAAACAGGCTGACCACTTGTCCTTCGATGTTTCATTCGTTCCCAACTCTTCTTTGGCAGTTATAATCATCTGGTCTTTCAGTTTCCTCATCCGGCATTCATTAATCAGATGAACTCGTTGCCGCTCAAGCATCAAGAAAAATTCATATGCTGAGTCACTGATGTGGATGAGTCCCCTCTCCCTATACTGCCTATCTTCAGTCACGTTTAGAGACTCTTATAAGCTGACTGCTCTTCAAGAACTAAAAATGGTGTAATAACATTTTCTTCCAGAAGTTCACACATGGCATGGTGCTTGTGCACTGCAGACATTGTCTCATCAGAAGATGAAAACATATTCCCTTTTACATACTTTCGGCATATCTCTAACACTTTCCGTATTGCCCATCTCCCGACATGACGAACTTTAGCTTTCCCCTCATCAGACATTTCCTCCACTCGAAAGATGACAGGTTCCTCTTCTTGTTGTCTTATCAGAGCGTTTGCAAAGTGTTCCAAGAACATTAAGTAAATCTTTCTCACCAGCTCACCTCCAACTACAAACTGTGCAGTGGTGTGTTGCTGGTGAATAGACCTTTCAAGTATGTGTCGGATCCCATAAACTTGTGAATTTCACCTGTTGCTCCTGTGAACGCTTGGCGTGTGATGTTGGCAATAACATGGTCAGGATTCTCAATGATGTGAGCCTCTAGAAACATGAAGCAATGATACCAGTTCAAATTAAGAAATGTTGTGAGGTTGCTACTCATTTCTGGAGAGGTGCGCAGTTCAGCAATTACATCATTCTTGATTCTGTGTTTGTGGCTCAGTACCCACTGCCAAGGAAGACAGCAACTGGTCTGCATTCACGGACTCTGGTGGCACGGCAAACTGGCTCTCGCTTTCTTTTAGATTACCATACACATTGATTAGATCTTGTGGTGCTTGTACTCCTTCTTTTTCAAATATGTTTTGAACCACTACAGATACATTTGTCTGCATCTGAAAATCCTCTTCTTCATCTGGACCTGTCGTCAATTGATCAATGTGAACTTTATCATTCACTTTGAACAGTTCTTCTTTTAGTGGTTTGTGGCGACAGCAGGATTTATTTTCATGAACCTCTCCCAAATCAGAGCCACTTTGGGAAATCACTTCACTGGGTGGTGTAAGTAGCCATTCTGATCTAAAGTTTTTCAGCTGTAAGTGAGTGCCAGACTTAACTCTTGATGCTGCGACATAGGTCAGACCAGAAACAAATTATTGTGAGCAGTGTACCAAAGCGGAAGGGAGGGTCTGACCCTGAGACTTATGGCAAGTCATTGCATACGCAGGCACCACCGGATATTGGGAAATCTTACCGATGACCTTCCCAGTGTTGTCCCTCTTTATCCAGGTCTCTCTAGCCATTGCAATTGTTCCTACATCTGGAAATGTGACCTGCGAATTATCATCCATAATTGTATCAAACCTCCCCATAGTTCCATTCCTCAGTTTGCTTGATTTGTTCCAAACAAGCATAATCTTGCATCCTGGCTTTAAAAACAGCACTTCTCACGCAGGGATATCTGACACGCCTCGAGTCTTCCTCTTTGGTTGCTTCGAGTTTCAGGAACTCACCAGGAAGCCCACGCAGTACTGACATGTTGTGCAGCTGGGCGGAGATTCGCTTGAAAAATATGTGAACCGGAGACAGTTCGGTACACAAATCTCTAGACAGGGAACGAAGATAATTCAGGCTTTCTGGTGAACAACGTTCGATTCTCAAATCTCGCAGCGAGGTAAGAAATCCATGATCACCCTCTTCCTGGCGCATTAATTTAGTCAAATGAAGCCGGTGAGTGATGCAGGCCTGGAAGACGGAAGACATAAACATGAATTTCCCTGCATCGTATTCGTTGGGTACGGGACGCAGCTGTAAAAATTCACCGACAATTATCACTTGCGTCCCAGCGAACGGACTGTAATGGTTGTCATCCGTCGATGCTCGGTGGTAGATCGCATTCACCAGTTCGAAAATGCGCTGGCTGGACATACTCGCTTCATCCCATATTATTGCGTCGACAAACGGACGACAAACGGCAATGTACTCGAGCAAGTTGATTCGGCTATACTTCATGGTGTTGAAATTGACAGAGAGCTTGGTTTTGTTTTCCACATCGACAGACTTTGTAATAAGCTATCTCAACGGATCGGGGTTCTCAACAGGATAAAGGCATGTCTTCCTTTTACTCAACGAATGGCATACTACAACGCTGTGATTAGGCCTGTCATGAACTATACCTCCGTGATTTGGTCTCTGTGCAGTAGTAAGGACAACCTTAACAAGGTTTTACGTCTCCAAAAGAGGGCAGCCAGAGTCATTCTTGATGCTCCCCCCAAGCCCCCTCAGTCGAACTTTTTAATAAACTTGAATGGATCCCCTATTATGAAGAAGCTAAGATTAAACAATCTGTATTAGCTTATAAAAGGACTAAAAATTCAGTTCCGAAATATTTAATGGACACACTGAAGCTGAACAGTGGCGTGCACAAACGCTCTACCCGGTATTCTAATTTTAATCTTTTATGTCCAAATTTTAATAGAAAGACTGAAGGTGAAGGTGACTTTCACTGCTACCACTACACACTATTGATTTAAACATTCGTAAATTACCAACTGTTAGGTCTTTTAGAAACACACTTAAGTCGAATATTTTAAACAGTCAACAAGATTTAGCACATTTTAATCCATAATTTTAATGGATTAAAATGGGATTAAGAGTAAATTACTGGATTAAGAGTAAATTTTTCAAAGACCACAAAATTGCACGTGCGCCGCGCGAGTGCAATTTGTGGTCTTTGAAAAATTTACGAGTGCTTATTTATTCCAAAATTGCACGAGAAATCATGTGATTACTTGTTAATAACATGCATACAATAATTTACGTCGCGCAATTTTTTTCAATTTCGTTACAATTCACAAGTGTCTCTCAAGAACTTTGTTTTCTCGCAAACAGAATCGGAATCGTCCTGAGGAAAGAAAACACGCCCCTTTGTTTTGTTTGGCTTCGCAAATACGCGCGCCAGCTGTCGGCAATTTTTAATTTCAAATTTCTGCACTGCTAATTTCACATTTCTGCACTGTTAATTACACATTTTGCACTGTTTGGGATAAATTGACGTGCGCTCAGCCAATCAGAATGAAGAAATTATTGTATGCATGTTATTATTGCTTTTACAATACCTACATTGTATTTTAATCTTAGCATAGGTTTTTATATTGTATTATAGGTTGAGGGCCACTTGTTTGTTAGTACTTTGTACTATTTTGTGATACCCTCGTTAAATAAAGTCTTTACTTACTTACTTACTTACTTACTTACTTACTTACTTCTTTGAAGCGTTTCATCAGCAAACCATTTGCGCAAGATCGTTCCACCAAGCGTGGGGAAGGAAGATCGGCTGTTTGAAGCCCATAATACGGATGAACAGTTGAAGCAGACACCTCACAACCGTCGCATATAGAACACGAAAGTCCACTAGAGCAAATAACTCCAACTTTCAATTTTGCGCGGTGTAAACTTCGTATGATGGATTTCACAATGAACGACTGCCTTGTTCCAGCCTGTCCCGTGATAAAGACGTTATGACCTCGATTAACAAAGCTTAGAATTTGATCCTGCTGGTCAGTTAACCTGTAAAACGAAAGCAATCACTATATTTATCTCAGATGTCCACTAGGCTACACTCATCAACGAGACACGATACTTACATTCTCGACAATGCCGGAAATTGCTCGACAGGATGCCTGGTGGGGTCTATGGTGAGGTGACTGTGTCCACCTTCGTTGCAACTGTTTTGAACAGCTGCATTGTTATGATACCATGTTTGCAGCAAACAAGGAGGATTATATTTTACTTGAGCCATCATAGTAATATTAATGTGTCCATGAAGCATCTAGTGCCAACACTGGTACATGTAGACCTACAGTAGTATCATTTGTTACCCTAGATTTACTGCACAGGTTGAGAAGACCTTGATGTTGATCGCAAAAGCCAACCCAATATGCTGCAAGCGACAGAGAGAAAAAACCAAGGTATGTAAAACAGCATGTATCAACAAAACGGTCTCTCATAATATACTGTATGTGGGGAGGGGGGTACTCCCCTATATTTTTTATAGGGACGTTCTGCTGGATAGGGTATAGTTTTCAGAGACCTCCAGCTGGCTTAAACAAGGTATATGATTTTGCATTTCCATGTCTTAAACAGGGTTAACTTCCATGGTCAACTAACTTGAACTCCTACTTCAGCTTGAACTCTTGCCCTGCGCAACGAGAATTGCAATTACATTGAATGACTTGACGCTGATCTTGCATTCATCATTTTGTCTGTAATATAGCATTTGACTAGATGTATTTGTTACAAGGAGTTTGTACTTGACGTACATTACCGCGTAAACGCAGACGACTCTGTTGCATAAGGAAAATTACATGGAATATATCATTTTGCATTAGTGTCTTAAGTAGGGTGCAATTTTTGGTTAAGTCTTGAACAGGATCACAAACTAGACAGGGTAAAATACATATATATTTTTGTGTCTTGAATAGAGTTTGATACGGTGAGTGGTACCTCCCTACCCAATTTACCGTTGAGTACCTTCTCCCCCAGGCCAATGGTGTCTTTTCAACTCTTTAGGCTGGTTTACACATATGACAAAAGCATAAGTAAAAGCGCAAACAGATAAGCATGAGCATGAACGACAGGAGAGCCACAGTGTGACATAACTAGGTAAGAAAATATTTTATGCTAATACGTCACACTGTGACTTTTTTGTCACTTATGCTTATACTTGCACTTATGCTTATGTTTGTGTTGTACATGTAAACTATCCCATCAGCTCACAAATAGCTGCATGTTGCTGTTTGCATCAGATGCTACTTTTTATTTCTTTTAATGTCATTCATTGACGCATTACCCATATTTTTCTCTTTTCTGAAGGTCTTTTGGATAAAGCTTTGGAGTCCTGTATTGACATGAGTGGCAATGACAAATAAAACATTGTTCCTGGGATTCCAGAATGTCAGCATTGTCAAATAACTGGGACCCGGGGGGGCGGAGGATACTCATTAGAAATTTGAGTAGGGGGGTTCCGGTGACTCTATGAAACCATGACCCTATTCAAGACACAACAATGGAAATTTTGCTAACCTGTCTAAGACAAAGTGCCCTAATTTGATACCCTGTTCACTGACTAAGTTTAGATAAGTTAGCCTGCGTTGCACGCGTTTCTACTGGAGCATACGAAGAAATCGCGCGAAAATGGCGAGAGCAAAAATGTGGTTGAAGGGGGAGGGAAAGAGGAGAAAATCTTCGGAAAAAAAAAACCTTGTTTAAGACACGAAAATGTAAAATTTGATACCCTGTTTAAGACAGAAAACCCTGAAAATGATACCCTATTGGGCGGAACGTCCCTATATTAGGAAATATATGGGAGCATCCGCCCCCCCCCCCCCCCCCGAACTGGAACAACTGCCAAAAGGAACATTGATTCCAAACATGATTAAAATGAAATGAGAATGAAGAACTTATCTGAACTCTGTAAGAATTTTAGGCTTTTGTGCAAAATAGGACTGCACTTTATTTGACTCAGTATGAAAGGAAAATCTAAACTTGCCTTGTATTTTAAGTGGGTGCTGTCATGCCTGACTCACAAAAAGGTCAAATTGAGGTTTAAGTTTTCATAATTTGTCACATTTTTTTATACAAGGCTGGCACCGAATTTAAATTAAAAGAACGACATAACATAATGATTACCTTATTACATATGGTGATGGGAGTATTCTATCCTATCCTTAAATGCTAAGATTTTGTATTGGTTTTTTAAGTACATTCATGTTTCTGATCCTGTGTTCCATTAATTGCGTTTGATATAGAGCCATTTCTGAATGACTTTCGAAAACCAAAATAAAGCAATTATGCATAAGAAACACTTTCAGCCAACCGAAAGCCAAGGAAATCGCGTTTAGTTTTACTCTAAAGAAGAAATCAGTCAGCAGTGGGCGGACACCTGCAAACCATCGCCACTTGCTTTCTTGCATGAAAATATTGCAATCTGGTTTTTCTATTTCCATTTAAAAGAAAGGGTGTGTTAGTCATGCAGTGCCAAAGTACTTTAACAGATCTTTATCGCGGTAATGATAGCTTATGTAAAGCTTGGACAAAGATGAAATTTTGACACACAGCTGGAAAGAGCATATTTACTCAATTCAGACTCATAAACTAAAATGTCGCAAAGCACCACTAAAGTTTCAAGCTGCAGTTTCTAGTTACGTTTTTTGCCATCTGTCGGAAAAACGAAGAATACCTAAATGTTTCTAGCTGCGCGCAAAGTGGATAAAAAGTTTGTCAAAGATCAAAAAGTGGATAACAGATATTATGCGCATGTTACTAAAGAGTATAAGCTTCTTGGTGTACGTGGATTGCACACCTCCGGGGCAAAAAATATTACTACACAGTGCACTGCAAAGAGTGTAAACTTCCTAAATGAAACAAAATGCTATAAAATGAAACTAGTATCAAAGTGATTTTAACAGATGAAAGAAACGATCTTATCGAAAAGGAGAAAGAATATATAAAATGGGGCGCGGTTTTGATACAAAAACTTTACCTACCCCAAATCTGAAATTGAATTTACTATGCTGACGATGGCATAAAATTAATTCCATTCCGCGCGCAACTTGGTAACTTCCCAACACAGTCTCTCGAGAACAATCAAGATATTGGCGGACGGTATGTGAGAGCCTTATTTATTCGTTTATTTACCGGCTTTTGCTTGCATGCCTAGTATAGTCCTTTGTTGATCTCTTTTTTTGTGTGATTTGCGATGCTTATTTACTATTCATTTGCTTTCCTTCGCAATAACATTTCAGAAAAATTCAGTCGCACAGATATGCAAACGATACGTTATTTAAAAGCGATTTATAAAAAGGACCTATGTCCTAGTCCAAAAAGATATGTGCGAGCTCAATATCGTCTTTTATATTTTTCTGAGTTCTTGCGTCCCAGTAAATGTTTTCCATACAAATTTTCTTTTACTTCTGAACTTAATTTGATCGACTTATAAATGCTGTGAGCCCGAAATTTTGCATTTCTACACCACTCTCCTTTCCAATTCTGGCAAAAAGCCTGAAGTGATAAATTTTCAGTCAGGTGGGGCAAATACAGCCAATTACCATTTTTAGTGACTACTTATGTAACAAATTTTTTGAATTATAAAAAATTGCTAATTTTAAGAGGCTGTCTCTGTAAAAGCGGTCCGGTCCGGTCAGATTGAATAATAGAATCGCCCAATTTTTTGTGTGGTGAAAGTGCTTCATGCCAAAGTAATAAAACCATAATTATTTTGATTCTCAGTTTTAAACTGATTTCGCCTGGACAAATAATTAATTTGGCTGATGTTCACTCGCGCGAGACCAAAATTTGACACATTTTTTGACATTTTTTAAGCGACTGGTTCAAAGTAGCGAAAGCATCTATGACCATAATTTTAGCATAGCAGCCAAGATATGCTACTTTATTTCACGACTTCACATTTTCGAGTGCAAATACGGGCCAAAACGAGTGCAAAGATGGGAGCGTATTGCACTCGTCAGGAACCACAACTGGTTTATTAGCTTACGTGATCAGTTTTCGCGAGCAAAGTTTACGAACGCGTCATTTTTTTGTTCCATTTTGCGCGCGGCGAGAATGTTTGCCCTGCTTCGTTTGTCGTGTAATAAACAATTTATTACACGAAAAGGCGCACAATACGGCTGTATTTTTACTCGTCAGTTTTATTTTTTCTCGCCTGAAGCAGGCTCGAAAAAATAAAACCGACTCGTAAAAATACTTCGCCGTATTGCACTCCTTCCCGTGTAATAACCTCTTTTTATGACCCATCAAATATTTCCTCCCGCGCGTGATTAGTAGAATCGTGACACGTGACCGAATAACATCCGCTCGTGAGCGGACGTTATCAACAAATAACCCCCGCCTGGCGAACTAACGCTGTTTATTGACAATATCCGAACACAGTTCTATTTGTTTAGTCACAAAAATCATTACAAGATGACTACTGAGGAGGACATCAATTTACTGGTCAAAAAGCAGTTCCAGAGAGCACTAAAAAGCTTCACAGTTTCCGCACCGTTATTTGCGCTGCGCGAGGAAATATTTGAAGGATAATAAAGACAATAAACTACTTTTGGCTTCGGAAATATGCACAGATAATTGTCCTTGGACATTATTTGTTCCTCGAAGCTCACAGTTGCCCTCGAGCTTCGCTCTCGGGCAACTGTTCGCTTCTCGGAACAGATAATATCCTCGGACAATTATCCGTGCATATTTCCTCGCCAAAAGTAGTTTATTGTTTATATAGTTTGCTTTTTAGGAAATTCAAGCAATACTAGAAATACAATAATCGCAGATATCCCCTCGCTCAGTAGTGGGTTTTCGGAAAGCGGGATTCTTGTTTATTTTCCGTTCGGAGATTATTTAAATTTTTTTGCAAACCACGGCTGTGTAGCGACGTCGCCAGTCGGCCGCTAAAAAAATCTTTGTCACACGGCAGTCTGGTTTAGTTCAGACAACGTGCACAGTCTGCAATTTTCGTAGACACTAGCTGAACTTCAAAATTTCACAATAACACGTCAGTTTCTCGCTTTGTGATTGTCTAATATCAATAAGAGGACAGACACATAAAATCGAGTGCTGACGACAGTGATTTGGACGAAGAAGGTGAATTCAGCTTCAATTTTACCTCAGTTCTTGCAAAAGCGACATTCGGCATTTGAAGTAGAGAACCAGAAGTGTTCAGAGGCGAATTTCTTTGAGCTTTGTCTTGAAATTGTCGAGAAAACCGCAGCAGAAAAGCGTCTAGTTCATTTCTTTCCAACTTCTTTGACAAAATTTTATTTTGCACGCGCGAAATGCTCACGTCAAACTGTCACTTCTTGGCCAATGAAATGTCTTGAATTTCAACCTCGACCAATTAGAAAGCGGGAAAAGTTGTTGACAACATTTCGGTCAAATCGAACAAAATCCAGTTTTCTTGCGTGTTTTCCCCGCGTCGTCGCTTGAGTTTTGTTATTGTAAAAAACAAATTGACGCCAGTTTTTTATGTGTCTGTCCTCTTATTGATCATGAAACGCGTTATAGCATTGTCAAAAAGTTGCGGATCCACTCGGCGAAGCGCCTCGTGGATCCACAACTTTTTGACAATGTTATGACGCGTTTCATGATCAATAAGAGGACAGACATAAAAAACTGACGTCAATTTGTTAATTCGCTGAGAAAACATTTACACGCAACTACAAAATACTCCCGAGGCTTGAAAGCCAAGCAAAGTCGATCTTGGACACCGAAATTTTTATGAATTTCAAGAAAAGCCGCGATTTCTCCAGCCAATGCTTTATCCTAACCACATACGTGTATGTTTTTTTTTGTGTGTGTGTGTGTGTGTGTGTGTGTGTGTGTGTGTGTGTGTGTGCCAAATTTAGAACCATCAAAGTGAGTCGCTTGTTTACACGCTTTCGAAGTCTCGGAATCGTGTGAATTTTGGCAGGGATTCAATTTTGAACACAACAACTTTTCAAACTGCGTTTGACGATTTTAAAATATTTGACAGAAAAAAGAAATCAAGTCACTAAATTATACAAGGTCCGATTTTATTGAGCGAGCAAACCCCGGTCACTAAATAATACAAAGTCCGATTGTGTTGAGCGAGTATCTTACGGGGGTCCAGCTAGTAGACATATTGTTTAATTTGGAAAGCAGTGGCCGGATATTTTCTACTTTAATAGCCTTCAAAAAGCAAAAGCATTTTAACCCGGTTACATTTTATCCTTGAATACAGTGTGCCAACAAACGCGGCGACAAAACTTCACAGCATGTGTCAGACTGTCAATGAAATTATGCAAACATGTAAGGAATCGGATGACACCAATCTTGCACGAAGGCACTCTGAAATAGCTTTGAAAACCAGCAAAAAGATCACAGTATAATCCTACTTGGCCTTCATCACAGTTCCCGGGGCATCAAACGACAAAATATACGGCAATTGTTGAAATACAGAAATATCATAATGATAACACGACCGTCGTTTAACAAAAGTGTATTGTACGTTAATTGATGTAAATTTTCAAAACTCACCGGTTCCTGAAAGCCATAGCTTTAGCTCTTTTCCAGCAAAGGAAACAAAAACCAAAACACTATTGTTTACGTCTTCAATGATTTCAAAATACACTATATAGAGCAGTCCTCATACAGTACAAAAATTCCACTTTCCATTGTATTGTGTTGTCATCTTGTCAAACTTGGATTCTGAAAAGGCTATGTTTAAAACCTGGAACCGGGAACCCGGGAACAGGGAACAGGGAACCCGGGAACCGGGAACCGGGAACCGGGAACCGGGAACTAGGGAACTGGGAACTTGGGAACCGGGAACTTATGAACCGGGAACGGGGAACCGGGAACCTGGGAACCGGGAACTGGGGAACCGGGAACCAGGAACCTGGGAACCGGGAACCGGGAACCTGGGAACCGGGAACCGGGAATCGCGAACGGGGAACTGGGAACCGGAATCTGGAAAGGGGAACGCAAAAATTGGGAATTTGAAAAAAACTCAGGTACTGGTGAAACATGACTCACCAAATATCTGGATCAGATTATAGCCGACAGGCAGGCGCCTGTTGTGTAATAGCTGTCTGTCGTGAACTACTGCGAATAGTCTGACTTAGAGGGAGTTACCGTTTCTCCAGTGATCATAAAAGGTTATGGAATCGTTATGAGTATCCTCACATGTTAGATCAGCGAGAAAACGTAGGCCTTAGACTGGAATGTCCGGCCGGACAGAAATATGAGGGACGTTTCAGTTTGACACCGGCAGTTACCCAATCAATCCAAGAATCTAAGACTTAAACAAAGTCCGCAACAAAGCGAAGCTGTTTTTAAAAGGATAAGTGATGATGAGATTTAAGATGAGAGATAACTGATGACAAGATTTTTCAACACTCCGCATTTTCCATAAGAATTACATAAGACTCCTCATTTTCCATAAAAGTTACGTATGTTGTGTAATATGGAAATCTGAGAAACGCGTAGCGATTTTTCTTTCCAAAAGTGTAATGTAGTTAATCCGTCTTTCTGTAGCCTATTGACTTCAAAGTTGGGCTCCGATAAAGAAAAAAATTGCATCTAAAGGTCCAAGAAGTACGCTTGTTTAGCAAATAATAAAATTATAGGCTGCTTTGTTTTTTTTTTTATTTAAACAATATTTGGAACTTTACATTAACTCCAAGAGCTGCAGAATGCAGCTCATCTAGGGAGTTTACGTAAATTTAATACAAAAATTATTATTTTAAGGAGCTGAACAAAACAAGCAAACATAAAGACAAAATAGAAAGCTAATTTACATGCGATAATGTTAAAACAACAACTAATAATTGAAAATGATTTAACACCCTGTTAGAGGACGGAACAAACAGTTGAAGACATGAAGACTAGCAAAAACGCTTGGTTTGCATTAGGAAAGATTGTACTGATTTAAAAATAAAAGCATTTGAATCATAATCTAAGCCTGGGAAACCATTTAAGAGCCAGTTAACTTTGTTCGATAAAGTCGAATTAGCCCAAGCATGACCGGCAACCTGCGCAATAGAGGTAAGCAGTTCAGTACGGAGGGCAGCAAATCTGGGACAGAAAAGAAGAAAGTGGCTTCTAGTTTCTCTTGGAGAACCGCACTTACAAGCGGGAGAGGGAACACAGTTTTTTAGAAAAAGATCATGATTCAGTGTACTATTACCTAAACGAAGCCTAGTATGTAGGACAGCAGGAAAACGGTCACCGACATAAACCAGTTGATTTAGCGTAGGTATACTAAATAACCTTAAGTGAAACAACTTCACTTTAAATGATGCTAACGAAGGACTTGATCTAATTGACAATGGTAAGGAATTCCAAGATGAAATAGTTGAATAAAGAAAGGAATTTTTAAATCTCTCAGTACGAGGAGCAGGGAGATTTAGATCATTACTTGTACGGAGATTGTAATTGGTACGCTGACTTACATAAGAAGGACACAAATCATTAAGATAATTGGGTGTTAGCTTATTAATTATTTTGTAAATCAATATTAATTTATGAATAACACGTCGGTGTTGCAACTTCTGCCAAGCGACATCATTCAGAACGTTTTCTCTATGAGTACCTTTCATGGCACCTGTAACTACCCGTGCTGCCTCGTACTGGAGATTTTCTAAAAGGTCACGTTCACCCAAAGTGCAGCCGTCCCAGACAACGTCTGCATACTCCATGTTGGAACGAACTAGTAATTTGTAGAGTATTTCGAGAGTACTTCTAGAAAGTTTAAATTTAAGACCTTTCAATAAGTTCAATTTTTTTGAAGCTTTTTGATGTATGTTGAGGATATGTGCACGCCAAGACATATTTGATAACAGAGTGAGTCCTAAGTGCTCATGACTACTAACTTCATCAATTGTAATGTCGTTTAGAGTTAATGGGGGGTGAAATGGATTTCCTCTTTTAAGAGAAAACAACATTGATTTAGTTTTTGATTCATTCATGGTTACCAACCACTGCTTAGACCAAGACATAATAGACTGAAGATCTTGGTTTAAGCGAAGTGCTGAAACATCGGGTGAGCTAGTAACTTCCTCCAACAAAAATGAATCATCCGCAAATAGAAAACAGGATGACTGGACGTTAGATTGAATATCATTTATATAGATTAAAAAGAGAAGGGGACCAAGAACCGAACCTTGAGGAACTCCTGCACGAATCCCGCTCCAGGAAGAATTAAATCCCTCAATGACCACTCTCTGCTCTCTTTCAGAGAGGTAACTTTCAAACCAAGAAAGCAAAGAACCACTAACACCTATATGGCGTAGTTTTGCTATTAATCCTTTGTGCCAAACTTTGTCAAAAGCTTTGGAAATATCTAAGAAAACAGCCCTAACTTCATTCCCCCTTTCAAAGGCTTCATAGATCTTGTGAACAATGTAAGTTAGCTGCATCACTGTTGAGTCGCCTGGACGAAATCCCGACTGGAAGCGAAAAAAGAAACCGATATGTTCGAGAAATTGATAGAGTTTAGTAAAGACCAGCTTTTCGCAAATTTTGCTGAGACATGGTAGAAGTGAGACGGGACGATAGTTAAGTTTTAACTGTCGATTGTCTTTTTTAAATAGAGGCAGCACATTTGCAAATTTCCAGCATTTAGGAAATTGACCAAGAGACAGCGACGTGTTGATTAGACGTGCAAACGAACGGTAAATACCAGGACTACAAATTTTAATTAATTTATTACTGATTCCGTCAAAACCACATGCTTTGGAGATATTTACCTCACATAAAAGATTGCGAACTTTTTGTTCAGAGAATTGCAAATTTGATATTGTCTCTGCAGTAAAAGGAGCTAATTGAAGTGGCTCTAATAAGCTGGAGCCATCTAAAAATGTCTGGCTTATAAAGAATTTGTTAAAGGTTTCGGCTTTTTCTATAGGGTCATAGATAAGTGCATTGCCTTCAATAAGAGCTGGGATGGATGAATACGTTTTGCGGCCATAAAACGACTTGACAATGTTCCACCATTTCTTTGGAGACAAAGTTGGATCCATCAATGTTTCATTAATATTTTTATCGTATTGTGATTTTGCTTTGCGAATCAGTGATACGACTAGATTCCTTTGTAGGCGATACTTTTCCCAGTGCAAGGCAAGTTTATTCCTTGAATATTTCTTTAAAAGGCGATCACGTTTGCGCATGGTGCGACGAATATGTCCATTCATCCATGATTTGTCGTTTGGACGGATGACGACATTTTTGTGAGGGATAAAACTCTCCACAATAGATCGAAAGACTGCTAACCATTTATCATAAACAGTGTCAATATTGCCTTCGTTAGGTTGAAACACCTGGTCCCAGTTTGCATTTAAAAGAGCCTCGTTTAATTGTTCGACATTCACATTTTTGAAGTTCCAGACACTTCTTTGAAAGAATTTCGGCTTATTGATGGGAATAGCAAATTTGCCAAAGATAACATTGTGGTCGCAATTAGCAGGAGGACTGAGGGTTCCAGATGAAATAAAGTAACCTGGTGAATCAGAAATAATAAGGTCAAGGATTGATTCGGTTGACTGGGTAATTCGCGTTGGTTCCTCAATAAGCTGAAAGAGGTTATTACATTCCAAAAAACTATAAAGCTTCAAACCAGTGTCTGTGCTAGGAGATGGAGTATCCACAAAGTTATAATGAGCATTAAAATCACCCGTAAGAACAACTGATGAAAAACCATTAGCATTTATGAGATCAAAAGAATTCTGTAAGAAGTCAAAGAATGCGCCAACACTTTCAGAAGATGAATTTGGTGGTCGATAACAAACACCACAAAGAAGTTCGACCCAAATTAATTCTAAATTATCATTTTCAAAATCTGTTCTCCTTTTGTAGAAAAGATGATCGGCCAAGTAAATTGCAACTCCACCACCTCTACCTGCGATTCGATCTTTTCGTAAAGGAGCACTGTAGCCCGGAATAAGAACTGAATCATCAGTAATATTGACACTGAGCCAGGTTTCAGTTATGGCTAGAATATCAAATTTATGCAGAATAGTGAGAGCGGAGATTTCGTGGAGTTTATCACTAGAGCAAAGGCTACGGGCATTCAAGTGTGCAAGGGAAATGCAAAGTTGACTGGGACCTGGGTTTGGGTGAACGTTTCCGGATAATAAAATCAAAAATGCTAAGAAACATACAAGTGCACTAAAGTTTACAAGTGAAGATAACGATAAAGTGAAAAGCAACTTGTAAGTCAGAAGTAGATATCGACTGTTAAACAACCCGATTGCTGCCCTATAACTTACTAGATCAACCCCTATCTAGTGGGAGCCAAAGTAGAAAAATATGACTGCTTACCTCTTGTTGCGCACGTACTACTTGGCAAAGGAAAAATGCATCTACCAGGGTGAAAACACAAGACAGAACACAACAAACCACG
This sequence comes from Plumapathes pennacea, assembly GCA_964036295.1. Lineage (NCBI taxonomy): Eukaryota > Metazoa > Cnidaria > Anthozoa > Antipatharia > Myriopathidae > Plumapathes > Plumapathes pennacea. Next base: position 9,475,952 of record OZ038472.1, on the reverse strand, counting down.
CTATGAACACAACCAGCACAAAAATAGATACAAAATTGGAACAAAAAAGTAGGTACGAAGTACATAGTAAAAAGAACACAACTAGCAAAGAGAGTCATAGAGCTAGGTGTCTAAAGACACAAGGCCACAGTCTAACGTTGCGAGATACTCAACAGGTCTTCCTTGCGTCTAATACGGAGTATTCTCCCATCATCACGCCGTTTAATAAAGATGGCTCCGTCCCGAGTGTATGAAAGGCCCACATCGCGGAAATCTTTGCGAACTTGCATATAGAGTTCCTGGTTCGGTTTTGTTAGATCCTCATTTACGTATAAGTTCTTTCCTTTCAGTTTCCTTCTGTTCTTCATTACTAGGATCTTCGTTCGATAGCTCTTAAGTCTGACGATCATCGAGCGTGAACCATCAGCTTTGGGTCTCCCAACACGGTGTGCTCGATCGATTTCATGTTGATCGATTTTAACCCCCAATTCCTTGTCACAGAAGGCAATTACCTTTCCATAGCAATCTTCTTGCTCATCTTCCTCAATTCCAGTTATGCGAACGTTACAACGTCGGGAATATTGCTCGTTGTCATTGGTCTTCTCCCGTATTAGAAAGAGCTGGCTCTCAAGATTGTTGATCTTTTCTTTGAGCGGCTTCGTTGCCGCTTCGACAGCTTCGTCGATGGCGCACTTCAGCGTTTGGCTCAATATTTCTTGAAATCCAGCGGATTGAAGATATTTCTTTAATTCAGTGTTGAATAACTCTTGTATTTGCTCACTCATAGAAGATTCCAAGTTAGAACTGGATCTTGTACGAGCGGATCCTTTGGACGCCATGTTGAATTCGCAAACGTGAGCAACTTCCCGTTGGCTTTCTGCTTCAAATTGTAAGAAGACCTCCAAAATTGATTATCTAAGGCCCAAGTGTCTTCAGAAGACTTTACATAATGTTCACTGGAGTAATATAGGAAGTAAGACGATACGAAAAACAGTAAAGGACCGGAGCGTACAAAAGCGTGCTGCTCCTCGCTCCTCCTTATATTCTTGGTTTCCTGGTTTGGCTGCTTTGTTTCTCGCGCACGGAGTTTGAATCATACATAAAAAGCTGATCTCCTCACCTTGAAGATGTCGTCCCCCTTTCGTGATCCACTTCATTGTCTCTAAGGATTAAAAATATCTTCAGTGAGTAAAAGTATACTGTGGACGACTCAAAAGGATGAATATTTCTTCCCCTTCAGTTTGCTCCGACATCGTGCACCATGCGATGATGAAACGAAAGACAGGCGTAATGAGCGGTCACTGGCTTCTAATGCACCCATTAATCACGTGATTTGGCCGTCAGTAGGCGAAAATCTAACCTGATTGGCCAGCTGGCAACAATGACGCTGGCCAACAGATATTCTCTTTTCGTGTGGGGGCGGGTTTTTAAACCATTTTACCCATTAACATCTGTAACTAGCGGATAAATCAGACAAATTATAGGTTTCTTTATCAGGCGAAAACCGAGAAAAAATCTTCAAAAATCCAGTAATGGTTTTGTTCTGATCAAATTCCCAATTTTTGCGTTCCCCTTTCCAGATTCCGGTTCCCAGTTCCCCGTTCGCGATTCCCGGTTCCCGGTTCCCGGTTCCCCATTCGCGATTCCTGGTTCCTGGTTCCCGGTTTCCCGTTCCCGGTTCCCAGGTTCCAGGTTCCAGGTTCCAGGTTCCAGGTTCCCAGTTTCCCGTTCCCGGTTCCCGGGTTCCCGGTTCCCCGTTCCTGGGTTACCGGTTCCAGGTTTTAAACATAGCCATTCTGGAAACTGCATTCCTGTTATTGCGAAAGGTGAAATTTGCCACGGTGATTGTTCAATTTCCACCGACTGTATTTTGCTTCTGAAGAAGTGTCTGCGTTTTAACACAATACTGGCATCTGGGATTGTGTTCAGGTCGACCAGTTGGGCCTTAAAGAATCCGTTTTACGTCTAGTAAAGCTTGCCTCCCATGCACTGGCAAAATATCCGGGCAATTTACAGCCGTCCGTCGAACTGCTTGGCCTTGTATCTGCATCTTCTTGTACAAGATCACTTCAGTTCGTACTCTACCGCATGTCACCAAGAAAATGGCGGTTTACAGTTGGTACGCGCGCTTCGCAATCCCTCAAAACGAGGTGACGTCAGCGGGTTTTTCCGAACATTGAAACCCGAGTGCGAACAATGCATCGGAATGGTTTTCGTATCGAGAGAGGAAATATGCAATATAAAGCACAAAGGACGTTCAAATTGCGTTTATCGTACATGCTAACTTTTCTCCCAGCTCACGAAATAGCATTTCACAACAAAATTATGAATAATTACTTCGGAACTCAACCGGCCTCCTTTTCACGGATGGCTGATCATAGTTTCTCGCTCGCAGACGCTCGTCGCAATCCCTCAAAACGTGGCGAGACAAAGCAGAAATTGTTAAATCAATCTGATCAGTCTCCGGTCGTGAACGGGTGAATGTTTTACGGCCTGATGATCTTTAGAATTATTAAGATGATGTCGGCATTCAGTTTTCTCGTGTAAATTTGAACTGCAGCTGAAAATTGCATGGAAAGTATCTTTTCACGGATGGCTGATTATGTCGATCGAAATCCGTCAAAAGGATGGCACACCGCCGCGCAAACAAAACCGCGGGAATTATAAGGGAAGTCCACAGGACGACTCAGGGCCTCTTCATGTGAGCCCGGTTACCGAGATCTCGCCCTCCCACTATTTCCTTTGTAAAAATTCCGATGTGTTCATATGAGAGGGCGGGCTAGCCCGGTTACCGAGATCTCGGTCTTTGCGACCGGGATCTCGGTTAACGACTGGAAAAAACTTTTGCATCATGGATACTTTATCTTGGTTACCTGGGCTGAAATTTCCCATATGAACACACGACCGGACTGGCCCGGTTGACCGAGCCAGCCCGGTCAACCGGCTCATGTGAAGAGGCCCTCAGTAGATGTGATTTCTCAAGCTAATGGCCGCTTCTATGCTTGTCCAAGAAAAATGACAAGTTTCAGAGCAACGAGTTCTTATTTCGAAACGAAATTATCGGAAAGATCTGGCTTCGTGAGAGACTTAAAGGCAGCGGAGGCGATTATTCGCGAGTATGAGACAGCGACAACAACAAAGTTTGCTTGCTTCAAGGTGAATAAGCGCTTCTGATGCAATGCAGGGAATTCATAAACAAATGCTAGCACCTTAGCGAGTAAAGGCAAGAGTGTGGAGCCACGAAAGAGAAACGCTCATTCCGAGGGGAATAACAAATCAAGTTCTTTTTCTATTATTCACTTTGACCTTATGAACACGCAACTTTTAAAACGCTCTCCAAAGTGGAGATTTTGTAAACGCAATTTCATAGTGTGTACGGGCAAAACAGGATTTTTCCAAAACCAGTCGTGACTCCCATATAAAAATCACAATTTTGAACTGAAATAGCGACAGTTCGCAACATTTTGGTTTATGAATAGCACCCCTCATACACTGCCTGGCGATGCACATTTCCGGAACAACCAAAACATGTTGTATCCATTGAAAATTGATCCACGCATGTTTTGCACACATTTCTTGTGAAACCATTCTTTGCAGCCGTCACACTCTGCGCATCAAAGTTCGGGATTTTTAGCGTCACTCTTTTTTCCACAGCATCCTCCACTCGCATATGAGAGGGCCTTTATGAGTGCAAAATCGTAAGGCTTGTGGGATGTGGCTTAATTTACATAATCAGAATACTGCACAATGTGCTGGTAAGCTGAAGCTACAGAACAGGGCACAAAAGTCACGGTGGTAGCGGGATTAACCCTTGATCTACCAAAAGAAAAAAGAAGTGTGAGCCTAAGTAATAGCAGCCATGGCCAGACTTTCTGAGTGCACACAGGTTTTCTCTGCTGTACCTCAGGCTGGTTTTTGGCAAGTGGGAACGGCTGGAACTGTTCATCTTTGATGCATTTCAGCAAATGCCGTCTAAATGCCGACATCATCTTGATAATTCTAAAGATCATCAGGCCGTAAAACATTCACCCGTTCACGACCGGAGACTGATCAGATTGATTTAACAATTTCTGCTTTGTCTCGCCACGTTTTGAGGGATTGCGACGAGCGTCTGCGAGCGAGAAACTATGATCAGCCATCCGTGAAAAGGAGGCCAGTTGAGTTCCGAAGTAATTATTCATAATTTTGCTGTGAAATGTTATTTCGTGAGTTGGGAGAAAAGTTAGCATGTACGATAAACGCAATTTGAACGTCCTTTGTGCTTTATATTGCATATTCCTCTCTCGATACGAAAACCATTCCGATGCATTGTTCGCACTCGGGTTTCAATGTTTGGAAAAAACCCGCTGACGTCACCTCGTTTTGAGGGATTGCGAAGCGCGCGCACCTTTACAGTTAAGCTGCCAATGTAACCTCGCCTGCTGTGGTCGCTCGACGCGGAGGGCCTTGGGACGAACTCGTATCAAACACACAAACACACGAACATTAGATTTCGAGATGGCGACACGCTTGGAGTCTCCGATAAGGCGATAATACTACTGCATTAGCGTCGTGAATATTTCCCTCACTTCGTTCGGGGATTAGATATTTTTCAGTCTGACCGGACCGGACCGCTTTTACAGAGACAGCCTCTTAAGAGCGACTTTCTTTTCTGACCGGGTGAGGAGTGGCACATCAGTCAAAATTCGGGGTTCTTTTTATTTTGTCAAAAGATAACCTTTGGTTTGCCAATCACCCTGGTATATTTAGTTTGTCCGGAAGTTTTTTTATTTTGTAAAATTTTTGAAAAACCGCCATACCCCTCGAAATCACTAAAATGAAAGGATTTTGAGGACCACAAAAACCTTCGCACGCGACCGCGCAACGAAACTCTACACATAAATGTCCTCATCTATTGATTAAGAAGACATCTACGAGCAATTTGAACCTATAAATAGAATTATAGGTCAAATATTGATTATCTGGTGTCGGGGCAAAGACAGCCCAAATTCCAGTGCTCGCAAATCTCAGTTCAGAGCACTTTTTCAAAAATCATTTTTATGTCCGGTAAGAACCGACTTAAGGACCGAAACAGCCTGATTTAATTCCACTAAACACCCGATATATAAGAACCTATTTAGGCTGACTTGTATGAAATGTAGGTTCTTATAAGCGGGTGTTTACTGTAATGCTAAATATTTTCTAAATAGTATTTTAACAAGCCGTATATGTACCACACGCTCACAGCTCAGCGTACACACGAAGCAATATTCAAACTACACAAACCATATCCTGCAATTCCATGCACGCCAGGTTTGTATCAGCATCACCAAGATGGCCGCCTCTCGTCGCACATCGAACGTGAAAGGCAAGCGTTCTCAAGAGATATAAACGAGCATTTAGAAGTCGTTTGGTCGCCTTACCCGAAGGAGTTGCGCTACCACAATCATCGCATCTGTTATGAGATTCTTTCCTGGTCTTCTTTTCTACTCTCGATATTAGGTTGTAGCGATCGGCAACTGCGTCGGTTGATAAATCTCCAGAACGCTTGCATGCCACGACAGGCGGCCATTTTGATAAAGCAGATAACTCCATCCCACGATTCCATCCAGGCGGGTTTAGGTGCTTTGAATTGTCTCATGCGAATTCCCACGTAAGGATGGTTACCTCCTCCCGCAGTCTGATATATTATGTCAGCGGTCGCCCCACTGTATTAATAACTAACCAACTTGAAGCAGCGGTAATTTTCGCGCTGTTATGGTTTCTTTCTAGTTGCCGTTTTCTGTGTTCGTGTTAGGAAGCATCGCTCCAAAATGTAAATAAAAAAAAGGATAATCTGTGAATGACTCGATACCAGCGAAACCCCTTGACAACGAAAGAGACTTAGGCAAAGCACTAAACATTCAAGCGGGCATTCAAGTAAACCATTCCCGGTGATAATTCAGTTGTCTTGCGACTACTCGAGCCTTGTAAAAAATGAAATCAAGTTTCTACAGCAAAACCCGCGCGATGTCCACATCGAAAGAGATTTAACGGCTACTGCTTTGAGTGAGACCACATTGAATTGTACATATGACTTGGACGGTTGCATTAGCTACGTGTAGCTAGCCGTTAAAGGATCTGCCCCAAAACCTCTTCTCAGGGGGAGGGGAAGTGGGTGAAAACGTTCACAGTTTTGAGTCGGAGTGTTCTGAAAACTCTTGCCCTACTTCAAACTAAAACTGTACGATTTTTCGACCCTATTTAAAATATATATATGAGATTTTTCGACCCTTTTTCAGACTCTGTATACCAAAAATTTTACTCAATTTCTGCAGACCAAATACCAAAATATGCAAAATCTACTATTTCAGACCAAAAAGACAAAATTGATCCCCTTTTGCAGCCTCAAAAATGTTAAAAAGCGATACTGCCGATACAAACGATACGCATGCAATATTAATGGGACCCTCCGGGATATTTTTCTTTAATTCACGTTGATTTTAGTCACATTTACTAAATTTACACGAAGCGTTAATTTTCTATAAAAGAGTATTGTATGCACGTTTCAAATAAAACGCTTTAGGAACTTAGATATTTTATACCTTACGTCTTTCTTCGTACACGCTATTTCACTCCGATGTGACGTTTATTTATCACTGCACTTCTGTCAGTATGGTGGCCTATGACTGCCACTTGAATTTTCCTGATAATTCAATAAAAAAGATAATTTATGTCGAAGTGAAATGAAAATAAATGCTGTTTTCAAAGTAAAATGAAATGAAAACCGATTTCGAAAATGAAAATGAAAGCCGATTTCAAAGTAAAAGTAAAATGAAAATGAAAACCGATTGCAAAGTAAAAGTAAAATTAAAAACCGATTCCAAAGTTAAAGTAAAGTGAAAACCGATTTCAAAGTAAAGTAAATTAAAAACCGATTTCAAAGTAAAACGAAAACCGATTTTAAAGTAAAAGTAAAATCAAAAACCGATTTCAAAGTTAAAGTAAAGTGAAAACCGATTTTAAAGTAAAGTAAGATAAAAACATATTTTAAGGTAAAAGTAAAATGAAAACCGATTTCAAATTAAAAGTAAAATGAAAATTTGCTTAGCCTATGACTGCCACAGTATACCAGCATGCCTTGCACTTCTCGTGGATTTCCCCTGTGACCTCTGCGCAGCATGATCATCAGTTGTCAACACTTACAGCGCTCCCGTGATATGTTTATCCTCATGGCGGCCAATTTCCGAAATGATGCTTGGAAGCATGACTTAGTGCTAAAAGGCGATATGACTCGATACGTAAAACAAAGTTTGAAACGCGAGGAAATGTTGAGCTTTTTAAAACGAGATTTCCCACAGTACCCATGGAGTGTTCGCACCCTTGACAGACGGCTTAGTAGTTTCAACATATTTTATACCGATCAGAATGTATCGGTGGATGAAGTAAAGGAGGCCGTAGCGAAAGAGTTAGATGGACCAGGTAAACTCCTCGGGTACCGGGCGATGCACAAGAAGGTTCGACAGGAACACAATTTGAATGTGCCGAGAGATTTAGTGCACGCTGTGATGTACGATCTGGATCCAGAAGGATTGGGCTATTCCATTTAATATCCGCACCCCCCCTATCGAGGATGTCCCTTTATTAGAGGGGACCCCTGAGGAAATCCTACCTTAAGCTCCTAGAACCCCTGAAGATTTCCAGTGTTTGAATCCCTGGTCCCCTGAAGATTTCCAGCATTTCTCCTTGGTCGGCCCTGAAGATTTCCAGCATTTGGAGCCCTGCACCCCTGAAGATTTCCAATGTTTGCCCCTCCCAACCCTATTGAGGGCATCCCATTTTGGGGGGACCCCTGAGGAAATCCACACTTGGTTTATTCGACCCCTACGGATTTCCAGTCTTGCTCATCAACAGATAAGCAGTTAAATTGTTTTGTTGAGTCAAGGTTTTATATATTACCACATTTATATAAATTACTGATATCAATATGATATCTATGTACAATATAAGGGTTAGAATTTTGATTGAAAAAATACATGCAGCATTTAGGTATTAAACTGAATGACAAATATCAAATGTCAAAGAAACTATAATACAGTAAGTATATGGGAAGGTAATACTTATAATAAATATATCATAAAAATGCAACTGCTTTTGTAACAGCCAAAATGCAGAAGTCCTGTCTTGACACAGTATACTTTGTTCAGCCAGACTCCATAAAGAGAATTAAAGACCTACAGTACAGCCAACAACTTCTGTACCATTAAACTTGTCTACTACCCTTTAATCAGTCTCAGTTTACCCTCTGCAAGAAGTGGGGTCACTTCACATGTATAGGTCGAATCCGGCTCTGATAAGTACACCAATGTGATTTCATCTGATACAATGTCAGCCTCTTGTACCTCGGCACTGTACCACCCCGGCCTCCAACCTGTTCCCCCAATTTCTTCTTTGGTCCATCTTACTTTAACTTGAGTGCCCACTTCAAAGAACTGTTGGTATTCTTTATCTTGATTCCACACATGTTTTTCAGCTTCTGGTGCACTGTGCTCTGCAGTTTTTTGGGCTTCGCACTGCCTTGATTTATGGCAATGATCTACATAGTTTTGAAGTTGGTCAAACAGGCCATGCAAATCAGCTACCTGGGTAATGTATGCAGGTACTTGGACTTTAGAAGTTTCCCTTAATTGGGTCCTGTGTGCTCTCACTCTTTTTACTTCATCATGGTTCATTATGTAGTCTTTGGTTTGTTCTGCCAGAACTTTCTTTGCTTTCTTTATACAGTAGCTGATGTGTTTCTTTTCTTGGTTGAACGCCAGATGTGCCCGTCCATGCTTCAGCAGATACAATCTTAGGACCAGGTCATCTTTTTTACCACATATTGACATTGCGTGAGACTTCAGGATTTGTTTAATTGTGGGGATGGGCAGCTTTCTCATTTCAGAAAGTGACTCAGGTAGGGAAGATAGACCTCCAGTTGCAGCTGAATCAAAGGTGGGGTAGCTGTCTCCACCCTTAAGTGCCAGCCGTTCAACTAACTCGTGTTTTTGTCCATTCGATGACACACCACATGATCTGCATTGCTGCTGGAGGTCAGCCACTGACTTTTTGTACAGCTTGTGGCTTCTCCATGCTTCCCTTTTGACGCCTTGTTGAAACTCCTTCTCAATTTTATTGAGCTTTATTTCGAAGTATTTCTTAACATCGTCAACTGGAATCCAAGCCAGGATTGCAATGTCACGCAGGATGTCCTCTGGAGGATTGCTATCCATGACAAAGAACAAGTCAAGAATTCTTGAAGGCAAGAACAATGCTGGGAGTTTTATGTCCGTTGTGCTGTACAGCTGGTTCGTCTTCTCATATGTCAGGTAGTGTAGTTCGTCACTCTTAAACCACGACGAGTAGTCCGGAATTGGTTGCAGCTCAAAGTTGTTTTCATTCCCTGTGCCATAAATTGTGGTCGAATACTTGTCCTTCCATGCTGTAAGGTGGTCTTTACTGTTTGATATTAGTGAATAGTCGTCTGCATAGCTTCCCTCGTAATCTTCTGGCACTCCCCACACCTGCACAAGAATCTCAAAGTGAGGGTTTGAACCGTCTCTTGGTTTGTACGTCCACATGCACTCTTCTTTCCTTTCCTCTGAGAGCTGAAGGAATTTCTTCAACTGCTCCTCATCATCAAAAACACCATCATTCCGTATACCCCTATAGCAGTCAAGAAATGTTTTCCCAAAACGCGCCTGGGATAAACAGGTCCTGACGTCTTCAGCCATTTTCTCCATATTTTCCAAGTGTTTTCGGCTTCCGACATCCGATTCATCGTGGATTTGGTGGCTGCTGAAAGCACCATGTCGGGAAAGGGCGGTATTCTCTACAGCATGAACCCTTTCAACAAAATTTCTCTTGCTATGATACTCAGCAAAAGACCTCTGGCTGATCTTGTTCACCTTCAACAACTGAAGCATTCTAGCCATGCACATCTGAGTCAGGGGGCTGTCTGGATCTTCCCCATGTCCATTGTCTACCAAAAATTCGAGTGTAGACTTCAGTGCGCCTGTCGAAGGATTCCGGAACATTTTGTCCAAGGCAGGAAGAGTGAGTAGATACAAAAGTTCATTCATTGCACGGAAGGTGGTCTCATGCTCAGTCAGGGCAATGTTTACCAGAACTACTGCTTGTCCTGTTCTGGTTATCTCAACTTGCTTTTGATCGTTGCTTGTTTTCCTTGTGTTTTCCGAGTTGTCGATGAATAGATGAGTCATGGGGTAAACGGCATTAGTGCGACTTTGGTTAAATGTATGATCTTCGTAAATGACTGGTTTCCAGCTTTTCCCCGGGTTCTGGACAGGCTGTATATCTCCACAGATGATGGTCTTGGCATCTTTCGAGTCGATAACGCAGTCAGTCTGGTTATTCTCCTCACCTTCCAGCATCAGGTTCACATTTTTTGTCGTCCAATGTAGATTCACAACGTGCTTTGAGACTCCAATACGAGGTGGGCATTTTAATGAAATCTTCGCACTGACGTCTCTGCCTGCATGGTGCCGTTTCGCTTCGTGTGTGTTCTCTTTGAACGATTCTGTGTAATTATAACAGGACTTCAATGAAATAGCGAATCCAGGAGGTGCAACTTTTAGTAGTATTTCGCGTGCCTGTCGCATGTAGAGCATGTTGTCCTCCGACCGATACATTACTTCTGAAGTCAGGCGCGGGTGACTTTCGAGGCCGCCTAACATTCCATCCTTACCATAGTTGAAAATCTCTTCTAGAACTATGCCAAGCTCGGGGTACGAATCTGCCAGCAGTGGTCGTCCTCTGGTTTCAAACTTCAATTTAAAGTGCGACTGTTTTCTCTTTGCTACTATCCTCTTCGTTGCTCTCCGTTTTTGCTCATTCGTCATATCGTTCCTTACTATTTGTGATGAAAACTCTATTTTCTTGTACTGCGCTAGTTTAAAATCAATTTCGTCTTTGGCACTTTTAATAGAGTTCTTATTTTTGACGTTTAGCACTTTAGACACGAACTTGACGCTGGTTGCCTTGGCAAACAGTCCCTTTATTAAGTCAGCGTCCTTCTTTGTGTCAGCAAACTTCAGCGAGGTTGCAAGTAGAGGTCCGATGTTGCTTGCAATGTTTGAATTTATGGCCCCTTGTAAGTTTCCGGTAATGGCCTCCAAACGCCTAACAACTTCGGGAATAAGCTGCTCCTTGTTCTCAATCAAATAACCTGTTCCTCTTACGTAAACTTGCACTACATTCAAGTGCCGTTGAATTCTTTTGTAAATTTCAGCCGACAAGGGTCTTCTAGACTTCCCGGTTTCACTTTTCTTTTTTCGGCGTTTCGTCAACAGTTTTCCGATTTCCTGAGTTGGTACAACTGGGCCATTCTTTTCGATAAACCGTCCAACTTCAATCATCTTCGATATTTCTTCAGTCCTTCTTGAATCTAACGAGTCACTGTTTTTCTTTTCCTCCTCTAGACGTATGATGTTTTCTTTTATGCTCCCGTGGGTTGGAACTGTCTTTTCTCTGCCTTGATTCTTCAAGCAAAGCATACCTCTCCTTCCATACCACTTTCTGGACAATCCTTCCAGAGGGACGCATGTAGTGGTTTTGGCCTTGCGTTCCTCTTTTGACGTCTCAGTATAGGATGGATGAGATACTTGTTCACTGTACCATATTCGTGACAGTTCAGGAAAGGGCAAGTTCCCCTCAGACTCACTTTCGACGCTTTTTGCCTGCAAACCATACCACTCTCTGGAAAGACTTTTGAAAGGTAATAGTTCAACTCTATCTGTGGAAGTGCTTTCTTCTGTTGTCTTTGCTGCTTTCGTGTGTGCTACTGGCTCTGCATCTGTGGTTTTCCTTTTCGTGGGTGTTCCAGTCGCATTTGATGAGATTCCAGCTGTCTTTTCTCCCTTCACCTCCCTCCTACCATCTAGAGCTCCACTTAATCCAAAGCTCCGACCACTCCTAACGTCTTTCATTTCAACTACTCTTTGTTTTCTGGCAGTGCCCGGTCTTTTGCTTTGATCCCGACAAAGAGTTTTGCCAGTAGCATGTCTGGTAGGTGGCAGAGGGGGAAATTCTGTCTCGTCGTAGGTGTAGACTACTTTTACAATGTCTTCGCTGGAGGTGGACATCTCAGAATGAATCAGGGGATTGAACCCAACATTCAGTATGTTGCCTGTGGCAAGCCAAGACATCAGCAGAGCCCTCACAGTGTAGCTGTGTGACGACGGATTTCTCAAAACGTCTCGCAGTACACGCTTTTCTGCGGGTCTTGAGCAGTCTCGTGCTAGCACCATTTCACCCCAAAGGTCCACGTCCGATAATGCGAGTGTTGCAATAAGGACCACAATACCACCACACAAGCTGTGACATGTCTGAACTGGAAAAAGCTGACTGCATCCCTTCCCACACGAATGGTCACTTCCAGCTCCGGGGACATGCATCTCAGTTAGTTTTAGCGTTGATTTAGCTCTGCCACTCCTTTCCTTGAGCATTGTTATCAGGGGTTCAAAATATGTTTTGAAATTCCTAGGAACAGGCCATCCCTTTGGGTCACCATATACGACTTCACTGCCATCAGCTCTAATAATAACATAAACCCAGTGGTTCCCGTTAGTGATTTGGGTTTCTGTAAATCCGCACTTGTGTTCAGTGGAACCTCGTATGTTCACCGCAAAGTGTATGAACTTGATGTCCGGCGTCAACTTAGGAAGGATAGTTCCTTTAAAAATGTTTGCATTTGTCATCAGCTCAGAAAACACCAAGAACAGGTGGATTTCAGATGCTGCGTTTAATTTCATGAAAAACTGTTCTATTAAGTCATCGCTGAACCAACGATTGCAACACAAACGGACCGCATCTCGCACGAACGTGTGGCCAAATACTTTGCGACTTTCTTCTTTCGACCACAGCTCAGTCATAAAGAACTCGACAGGATCCAATAACGAGGAGGTTGCCGTGTGTCGTAAATGCTTGCGCACATTCTCCAGCCAAAGCCGTTCCTCTTCCACCTCTCTAACAATGCGACGCATATCATGCATGCGGACCATCTGCTGAACGCCGTCCCTGTCAAACTTCCCCAGACCTGGGATTTCCACTGCAAATTTCCGAACCTGCTGCTGCTGCTGCTGCTCCAGATCTATGCAGTCGTTGCGTCTTCCTCCTAATTCCTGTCTTGCCAACTTTGATCTGATGCCAAGACACACGCTCAAAGACGGCAGCTCCCTCAGGGTTAGCACGTTAGTCAAAACCCCTCCGTTTGGATCCGTTTCAAATATCTTCGGTTCAGCAAAGAAATATGCTGGAGAGACAGCGGGGAGAAAATCACGCGACATTTCTCCACGCTTCATTTTGACGAGAACTGAAAATCTAGAATTGGAACGATGTTATCACAGTTATGAAAACCAAACTCGAAAGTCAAACAATATCGGGATCACAATGCGTATTGCGAAATGTCCCAACACCGACACAACTTCCGGTATACGTTCGCTGCTAATACACTGTTTACTTAGCTGGCGCTCCGCCGCATATTTCTTACATATGCAATACACAAATATTCCAACAAATAAAAGTTAAAGTATCCTTTACTAAAAGCTTACAAGTGCAAAACAAGCCACAATTAACTTTTAAAAATCTGCTCAAGGCTCCGGTCACACTTGTGGCTTTAATGTCCTTGCGCAAGCTCGTCACGGCGGCTTATCACACTCTGATTCTCTTATTAATTTGGTCATTGTAATCAATTACAATGAGTGGGACCCCTGTGTTGTTATTGTCACCAGAACTGAATTTCATTTCACTTTTCTGCAACTGGCGTGGAGGAAGAGATAGTTGGCCTTAAATCAGGAAAATGCTGCACATTCGAAACAGCGAAAATGGAGCGACACTTGGAGTTCTCGCCGATGTAAATTTCAACGATCGCCTGGAGGATCTCAGGGCAAGAATCGACACTGAGATAAAACTCGACAAAGACTATAGTTTCCTGGTTTTGGGAACTGGGTTGAAGAGCAAACAAGAACGAAAATATCTCATTTCGCACTGTATTACAAAGCTAGCAGGTGGTGAAGATGTGTGCTCCTTGAAGCTTTGCTCGCAATCACCCGCCGCTTGCACGCCGAGCTCAAGACAGGAAGTTTGGAATCGGGACACAAGCACATCCGGCACTGACAGGAAAAAGAACCCAAAGATGCCAAAGTTATACTTTGAAGAAGAAATCCGCGCAGCTACGGGCACTCTCGAAAAGGAAAAAATGGTTTATTTTAACCGTAAGACGAACGAAATGTCAAACAATCCTCTCTTTGACGATTGGAACCGCACAGAAATTCAAGGAGTGATCAATGTCAGTTGGACTTTGAAGAAAACGGAGCTTTTAAAGAATTGTGTCAAAGAACTCGTATGTGATTCAGCCCCCCGTGATGACAGTCCATGTGACAAATCACTTATGAAGAATTTAGATGGCTTGGAGAAGGCCCAGTTTATGACAAATCATCACTACAGGAAATTTTGTGAGGAAATAACTGAGCGCGGTGAAGGTGCTAGAGAAGAGTTAGAAAGTGAATTCGACAAAACCTTTACTGGTTTAAAGACAGCGCAGTCTGTTCTTACAAAATCCATTGAGACTTATAAGCGCAAAGTATTTGCAGCTAAGATGACTAGTCCGCAAGCTTGTACTACGTTTGGGGAGGAACATTTGGGTGGTGAAAATCCAGAATTGACTGATGAGGAAATGGTCACAATATTTTCCTCAGTAAAGGATGAGTGTGAATAGACAGATATATGATAAACCAGGCGATCAAAAAAAAAAATTGTTAAAGTTCACATTAAATTCAAATCACCAGGAGCTCTATAATAGACAATTTGTGAAGGGACAATTCGAAACAATTTGGATGTTTATTATAAAGAATAATAAAGAATAATATTTCGGCTATCCTGGAGCGAACTTGTATTTGCAAACGGCAGGACTCAAGATTGACCTTCGGACTTAGGTTTGCAGTAGCCTTTAGGAGCATAGTTCATAAATGAGGTCAGCGAAGCATTTGCGTGTGCAGCACAAACCACAGGAAAGACATAACGCCAGGTTCGCTAGAACGTGCCTGTCGGTAGGCTTTACCTGTACGATTTGAGTTGTTTGTGTTTGCGCGGCATCGTGATGCACAGACACCTTCGGAGTCTTTGTAGTCGCCTGTGCCGCGGAAATTTTGTCCACCATTTTCCGGTCTGATCTCATTGTGGTTTTGCTATCCAATTTAGTTGTTTACCCAAACGGAAGTTTGTAACCGCTGTACGTGCTCCCTGAGCATACTTAACCGCGAATTATTGAAGGACGTCGCCAAAAGTCATGACAGTCACTGATCAGAAATAAATAAACACGTTTTGAATCCGCTCGTAGCGCGTACTGAACGCCGTGTGAAATATTTTCTGTTTTGTGTCTTCAGTGATAGCTGCTGAGCTATAGGCTAATAATAAATGAGTATGGAAATAAAAAGTGAAGTTGCCTCAGAAGAATCCTCCCTCTGCGAACATCAAAAAATGCTGGAAACCAAAACCGAACCCGTAGCCAAACCTGGTTTTATGTATTTAATTAATTTGCAACGAATAAATTAATTTGCATGAAAATGAATCACCCCGTAGTTCTCACGCTGTCAGTGTCGGAAGTGACAACCGAAACGTACCCGTGAGGTTATAAAATAAAACACCCAGTTTTATAGCTGTCGGCCACTTCTCTTTTACTTTTTGGTAACCATGAATGTACTTAAAATCGTAAAAGAAGATGGAGAAAGCGTTGGTGTGATTCCCCACTTTGACAATGGGGCTTCACTTAGGCGTCTGCGAAAAGAAATCTATGAAGATTTCCAATTAGAAAATTTCTTCTTTGAAGTGCATGGCACAAAGTTAGAAGCAAGCCGGGAGCAGACCGTCACAGTAGAACACGCAGCTGCTGAAGTTGAAGAGGCGAATGGACGTTATCGAGTCGTCAAGGTGATAAGCCCAATAGCGAAGGCTGGCGCGTCGAGTGAAGTACCACCACGACGGCAAACCGAAGAACCGAAATCTAGTAAATCCATGTTCCTGCGTAGTCTGAGTTCGTGGGAGGTACGAGGAATTAAAATTTACACTACAGAGGAAATCTCAGCAGCAAGGGGAATGGAAGACAAGAGGAGACAGTTCTGGAATGAACTTGCAAAGAAACTTTGCAGAGAAACTGCAAAATCAAAGGACGCCATCGCGAAAGAAATCAACGTCGCGTGGAGAAAGCACCAGGCTCAGTTCCTTTTGGAAGAGGAAACAGTGCTATCTGAATTTGGGGTCAAAGGACGGCCAGGGTCTAAGCCTGGGACGATCGGAAAAAATGCAGAAAGAATCCGTTCGAACCAGGAGGAGCTTGCACGCATAGACTCTCAAATTGAAACGGCAACAAAGTCGCAAACTGGCGCGAAACGGAAACTCGAGCTGGAGCACCTCGGAGCAAGGAAGAGGTTTCATCTTTCAGACATTAAAAAAGCCCAAGATACCATGAGGAAAAATTTAAAGATGAAAGTGTCCGAGCTAAAGGGCTTTGCTAAGAAGCAGTAAGAATCGAAGTCAGTTCATCCAGTGGTGTCGGCGTGTGCGAGTTTCTGTTTATGTTACAAAATTTTAATTAAAATTACAGCTGGATAGAATGAGATCACTGCATTAACAATTATGAACAATCAGCAAATCACTCAGGAATACAATCGTAATTAAATGACCTTTCTTCAACTAGCACGCGTGCATGCGGCTTATTAATTTAGCAGATTATACTTATTTAGCCTCTGTAAATCTGTAAACAGTGTACGTGTTCACAAATAGAGGCCGAAGTCTGGCTAATAAAGTTAGAGGTTCATAGTGTGAACGGTCCAACGAGGTCTGAAAGAAGCAATTTTGTGCGTTTTGAACAGCATCTGTCAGGACGCCGCTGTGAAAGTAGCTTGAAACTTCCCTGATGGCTCAAAACACAAATTGTCGGCTTCAGTCTCACCAGTGCGTTCAGTACCCTCAATCGAGGACTTTTTTTTATCGCTTCGTCTTCCCGCCCTCGTGTTCTGTGTGTGTAAGCGACCAGATTTTGCAAATAAATTTTGAAAACTTGAGACTTTTATGCTTGGCATGAACTGTAGTCGCGAAAGAAACACAAGTATTACATGTCATTTTACCAAAGTTTCACAACGAAAGAGAAATAAGTTGTCACATATCGTTATTCCTGAAAGATACAGAAAGATACTAAAAGACGTGGCGTCCGTTGTGTCGCGCGGGATGCCTGCAGTCACATGCTGAGCAGCTACGAACTGTTAATGACCTGTTGACAGATAGCTCCCAGCGAGCAATAGAACGACCAGATCCCTTCGCTAAAATTTCTCGGGAAAGAAAATACAAACTAAATTGAAATTTATGCAATAGTTCAAAAATTTTTTTTCGTGTGAACTCTCTGGCAAACGAAATTAATTAATTTGCAACGAGTAAATTAATTTGCATGAAAATGAACCAAGGTGTAATATAAGTTGATGACCCGTAGTTCTCACGCTGTCAGTGTCTGAAGTGACAACCGAAAAGTACTCGTGTGAACTCTCTGGTAAACGAAATTCGTAACATTGTTGGAGAACATCTGACTTAAGACAGACTTGAACCTCTACTGTGAAAAACACGCACACGTACAATGAAAGATCCAGTGGCGGCCAGAAACGATGGTTGAAACTGAGTTAACTGTTGGCATAGTTCATGACAGTCCTCAGTCCTCAGTCCTCAGATAGCGAGTTTATAGGCTCTGTAAATGCAATAAGTGTTCACTTGCCAGCTTGATTGTGATTCACAATCAGGCGGGTAAGTGGACACTTTTATTGCTTTATTGCATTTCAACCCCCAATGATTTCCAATCTCGAGCCCCTGTGGACCCCCGACGATTTCCAATCTCGAGCCCCTGTGGACCCCCGACGATTTCCAATCTCAAACCCCTGTGGACCCCCGACGATTTCCAATCTCAAACCCCTGTGGACCCCCGACGATTTCCAACCTCCTCGATAGGGGGGGTGCGGATATTAAATGGAATAGCCCATTAGAAGCTCGCGCAGTTGGGACGAAGAAAGCCAGACAGAAAGGCCATTTCACGACTAAGGGTCCGAATTGGGTTCACTCATTGGACGGCCATGATAAACTTATGGGCTTTCAAAACAGCACCTTTCCGCTAGCTGTTTACGGCTGTATCGACACAGCAAGCAGGAAACTGTTATGGCTGCGTATCTGGGTCACCAACTCCGATCCTTTGTTCATTGGTCGCTGGTACCTTGAATATTTGTATGAAACGAGACAAATCGCACCTCACCTAAGAATGGACAAGGGTACTGAGACTGGAGTGATGGCAACGATGCACGCATTTTTGCGACGCCATCATGGTGATATGGAACCATGTGATACCGTTATTTATGGACCATCTACCACGAACCAAGTAAGTTAAAGTGAAATTGTAAGTGTGTCTTAATTATTTTTATTGTTTTTACCCGAAGAGGGATGTGATCTCATCTCATCCCAATCTCAATAATCCCTATCTCTTTTGTTCTCGAAATTTTATGTTGAGAGTGAAATGTCAACATCACACATAAAAGCGGCACTGAGGCTCCCCCCCATTGCTTTCTATATTCGTGATCAATTATTTTATGCTACCACTTTTACTCTTCAAATTGAAAGGTGGTGGAAAGAACTCCACGAAAGGCTGGAGAAATACTTCAAGTACCATTTGAGTTGGCTGAAGGAACAGGGCGACTATGATCCAGACAGGTTTGTGTACATCTTTGTTATGTTCCATATTCTCACGACGTACAAGACTGCCCATAGAGTATTTTTTCAAAGCCGGATGTTGCATTTGTCTCGTACTAGGGTTAAGCCCCCACCCCACCCCCATCCACTCCACCGAAAATACCAGCGTGGTGTTTTGTTGTTCTGTTCTCTTTTGTGTGTTACTCGTGTCAAGTCCACATTACAACTAAAATTACACCAATCTTTTTCAATTACAGGATGCTGCTTGCCTTCTTAATGATACCCATTATGCAAAGAGAACTAGACACGTTCAAGGATGTCATTTGGAACAGCCATCGGATTCGTGTGCAGAGGGATACATTTCTACCGAATGGAATACCAAACCACATTCACAGCTTCCCCGAGGAATATGGCCTTGAAGAGTGTGGTAATTAAAAACACTTCTGTGTATATAGCTATACTATAGCATGTTGATGTATGTCTGGGCGGTGTCCATTTTTTTGCGTTTATTGATGCTTTTATGTACATTTAGATTTTTTTCCTGTTTTTTCCTTGATTTGTAATATTTGCATTGTTTTTGTTCGTGTTCTTTCTTTGCAGGTTGGCCTGTTTCAGAAGACCAGCTTCAAGAGGCCGCTGTGAATTCCGGTGTTCTGTCTGTGAAAGATGACTTTCTCGAGCCTGTATTTAAGGCCGAGTGTGAGCGCCTAGTTCCCAACGTTGATGAGGTTGAGGCGAAGCATTGCAAAGAGGCGTTTATCTATCTGAAAGAGAACTTCAATGAACATGTATAATTCTTTATTTTCCTAATTAATGAGCCTCCAGGTCAGTAACTTTTGTCCACCTAAATGGCCTAACTGTGACAAAACCAATATAAGCCGCAACATATCCAATAGATATGAACAAGTCTTATTCAAACATGAACAATATATTTTGACAATACAAAAATATATAATTTCTAACAATGAAGTACAAAATTTTCGTAACATTGAACGTTTCATAAATAATTTTAATTTAGCAATTAAAATTGCTCAAATAATTGATTGGACAACTAAACAACCTAGTGCGTGCTGTCCGATCGTCATCATGCTAGGTTTGGCAGATCGAGAAGGCTAAAATAGGAATTACATTTGTGACAAGCAACGAAATTGTTTATGGCTACGAATGTCATATTTCCTGTTGAAAACAGCACTTCGTCGCCTTCCTTTAACACTTTCGATACTATCTCGGGGTCGAACAAGTAGCAGCCACTTCCCTGCAGGTCCACAACCATCAGCTCTTTTCCAGAATTTTCATAGGAAAAGTGTGCAAGGCTCTCTGCTTTCTGCCGCAAATCTGACTGGGCACCACAGACGTTTCCATCGTTGTTGATATACTTCGCAAACTCTCCCTCGATATATTCTTCTACAGTGACGTAATTGTCACCTTCCATAACACCCATGAAAAGTTTTTTGTACTTCAGGGGCTTCCCGTAGAGATCCAAATTATCTTCTTTCTTCTGGTTGGCTCCTAGTTTATCGGCGAAGTTTTTTGCTAACATGTGCATTTGCACAACCTTCTTGGTGTGCTGCTCCACAGTTTGCTTTGTAGCTTCGATGGCATCTAAGGTTGTTTGGAGGTACTTCTTTATTACCCATTTTTGGCCAACAAAACCCGGAGTTTTGCTGCTGGCCTTGAAAGCTTCACGGAACCCTCCTTTTCCAAAGGGTTCCTTTTCCATGGTAAATTCCACTTTAAGTGGCTTCAGGGACCAGGCCATGTGGCTTATGTCAAACTGAAAGAAATCCACGCTCTTCGCTGATTGCGTGTCATGAATCTCCCTTCCCAGTTTAAACATGTCCAAAACTGTCAGGCTTTTTGGAATGGCTTCACTTGCTGGTTGGTTGATTTTGGCCCTACCTTCGTTTGCTGGCACCGACTTGGAAACCTCTGGGAGCTTTCTCCGTCGCTTTGGCGGTGTCATAGAAAAATCCCCTCCAGTTGCTGTATCTACCGCAGGTTCCACGAACCTGATGTGTACTACTTTCAGGTCAGTAACTTGCTCCAGGGACGTGCAGGAAGGCCCCTGCTCCCCAGCTAGGACGTCGCACACCATCTGGTCATTTATCCGCGATGAGAAGTGCCTCACACATGCCCGTTTGATGTTACCCAGCGTCAATTCCTCGTAGTCGTATGGCACAAATTCTCTTGGGCCAACTCTAGTGTATTTTTGTGCTTTGCCTGAGACTTCGGAACTCAGGCGCTGCACTGTCACCTCCTCCTTCTCCAAGATAGTGTTCGAGCTTCTTTTCTTTTTACCTGCTCTCTTGTCTTTCATGTTAGCCTGAAAGTTTCTCTAGGTAGCAGCCATGTTTCATAAAAAAAATCGAGGTTTTTAGCGTTGAGGATTTATCAGTCGCTACTGAAGAGCTGAAATCACAGCTGTGAACTCTGACAACTGTTGCCTCATTATCTTCAAGCCTTGCACAATCAGTATTACACTCACTCGTAAAAATAACTCACCGAACAATTGAACAATGTTTGTATGCCAAAGATTTTTTGTGAAAGCTTTAATCAAAACCGCCTGCTTGCGAGCCTCCTGGCGCAGCGTTACAAAGAAGCAATGGTTTTATTGCAAGCGAGTTTTCAAGTTTAGATCGACTACATTTACACTCTGTTGCGCTCTGATAGTACTATACGCGAGTGATGAACACATCGCGGGAGCGACTTAAGTGTTGACAGCTGATGATCATGTTGCGCAGAGGTCACAGGGGAAATCCACGAGAAGTGCAAGGCATGCTAGTATACGGTGGCAGTCATAGGCTAAGCAAATTTTCATTTTACTTTTAATTTGAAATCGGTTTTCATTTTACTTTTACCTTAAAATATGTTTTTATTTTACTTTACTTTAAAATCGGTTTTCACTTTACTTTAACTTTGAAATCGGTTTTTGATTTTACTTTTACCTTGAAATAGGTTTTTATTTTACTTTACTTTGAAATCGGTTTTCACTTTACTTTAACTTTGGAATCGATTTTTAATTTTACTTTTACTTTGCAATCGGTTTTCATTTTCATTTTACTTTTACTTTGAAATCGGCTTTCATTTTCATTTTCGAAATCGGTTTTCATTTCATTTTACTTTGAAAACAGCATTTATTTTCATTTCACTTCGACATAAATTATCTTTTTTATTGAATTATCAGGAAAATTCAAGTGGCAGTCATAGGCCACCATATGTCAGTCAGTTGTTACTGTTAGGGGCGACCGCTGACATAATATAATCAGACTGCGGGAGGGGGTAACCATCCTTACGTGGGAATTCGCTTCCCAATCCCAGGGGACAGAGCTGACAAACGCACTGTGCATGCGCGGCCGCGCAGCCAAACTGTTTCCCGCGGAAACTGGCGCGGGTGTCCGCTCCACTGAATCCCTTCGTATTTTTGAATTATGTACGAAACACAACTTCCGGCGGGGTTTTTTAAAAAAGTTAAGACGCAGAAGCAAACGTTAAGCTACAAATTTGTAGAGTTTGCAGTTCAATAGTTTTTCTCTTCCTGAGCTTTTGCACCTACCACTTTCCTCCTTGCACCGGTGGTGAAAATTGCAAATGAATTTGTCCTTGTCGAAGTGTTTTCATCGCCATAGCGGCCGTGGTACTGCTGCATATCGTCAAAGTCGTAGATGGTATAAAAGGACAATATACTCAAGGCGAAAGGACTGGTCAAGCAGAGCAATGAAAACGAAAGTTCTACTCCTTGTCAGAAGGACTGGCCAAAGGTTCTGGGCTCCGAGAAAATGATCCAGTAGTTTGCCGTCACTACTGGGACGAATTACGACGGAGGGATACTCGTTGCTCTTGTCCCAGAGAGGAACTTAAAAAACATTACACCAGAAGCCAATCCCAGGAAGATTTCATTCCATATTTGACTGCATTGGAGCGTCCTTGCCATTCTACCGACCTGGGACTCGCTAGTGCCGTAGCTGCAAAGCCTCTTCAGATAATGTTGATAAAACCCACCCACTGTACAGATCTCCTGCTCTCCGAGCAACTCACCAGGTGAGCCAAGCTCTCAGGCTTTAATGCAAAAATGTGAACTTTCGAAGGTTGGTGAATTAAAATATTGACCTCAGTGACTCTGAACAAGATAAACAAGCGGACGGACTGATGACGTCACCAACATGCGCAATGCGTTTGTCAGCTCTGTCATCCCCAATCTCGTTCCCAGACTCTTCCGCTGTCTTACGGCGCATGCTCGACGAAAACGAAAGACTCTGGAACAGACCAATTTTTAGGCGATCCTGATTGGTTATTTTAAACAATGCAAATACGACCGGAATATCTACCAGAGGCAAACATGGCGGAGTTTTTCACCGGGAACGATGAAGTTTGCAGGCACCCAGCTGATTGCATCTGCATCAGGAAGCGAATATAGCCAGATACAGCAGTTAACTAGAGTGCAACTTGGCCCAATGATGGCTTTGCAACCAAATTCTGGCCTTGTTGTACTTAAACGTCACATTCGCGATCGAGCGCTGTTTGACAGCAATCGCTTCTCTGATTTTTAAACGAAGGAAGGATCCTTCCTGTCGGTACATTATGTCTTCAGGTAACTTTGAAGCACATTTCTGTCAGCTACAGAACCAGCTGAGAGCGACGAAGCCTTTAGATATTTCTACATGTGCCCCCCGGGGAGGGGGGGGGTACTCAAAGGACTTTTGTACGGGGAGGCTCCGCCCGGACTGTCAACCCCTTACCCTTTAAAATACCATCCTGGGGGCAAAATCGGGACCCTTTTATATACCTCCAGTACAAATGCACCCCTTTTTTATGCGTCCGGCAGACGATTCCACGGCGGGGTGCTTCCCTCTTTTAACAAGGCGGAGTTTCCGGTCTTCCGCCGTTTTTTTTGCCCGGTTTTTCCTGGCGTTTTTTGTACCCCTTTAAAATACCAAAATTATTTCCTCACTCCACCCTTTTTATTGACCCTTTAAAATACCTAAAAAACGTCATTTTCCTATACCCTTTTTTATACCTCGATCGTAAAAATACACCCCTTTCGGGCGGAGCATCCCCGTATAGCCGATCATAGGGAGTACCCCCCCGGGCATGTGCCATGCTGTCAGGTCGGTTAATTGTGTTATGGTCCCGGTTTTGGTGGTATTAAATTGTTTTCTGTGTTTTGTATTTATGCCATGTGTGCAAATTGTGTGTAACATTCTTCGTGGGTACAAATTGAACATGTAAACATGACCAGGCTGTATGTATATCTGCATGCAGTATCGATAAAATAAGTATATTCATCAATCGATCAATAATCCGTCGCGTTGGCCGCAGCGCAACGGAAACATCCTACTTCTACGATCTGACTTCTATTAAACTTGATGCCGTTTTTCTTCAATAATGTAGGGGTCTTTTTATTCACTTTCAAGCCCTCTCACAACAATAACAGCTGCGTAAAACCAAAATGAATTTTGCCCGTGGGCATGCGCAGTTTAACCGGAAGTCCGCTATTTACGGACTGAAAATCTGGTCTGTTCCAGAGTCTTTCGTTTTCGTCGAGCATGCGCCGTAAGACAGCGGAAGAGTCTGAGTACGAGATTGTGTCAGTAGGTAATTGGTTGTGACTAAACTGGATACTCCAAAATCAGGTTTCCGAGAGGAAACTGGGACCGAATCAAAAATTAAATTTTCGTCAGCTCGGACCTTGTTCCGAAAACAGTACGACAGTGACGTTGATGTTTTGAAAGTTTGTTTGGCGCGCATTAGCAAGTCCGTTCGGCTGGCCGCGTCGCGCCGCCTGTGTTCCTTTTTACGCGGACGTGGAGGTCAATTCCAAATAAAACTGAAGCGGCTCAAGACATGAGTAGAAACTGTAACCAGTCAACACCAGATACACACAAGAAGCATTGTAGTCGTGAACGTGAAAAGGACAATATTACTGTTTATTTGTAAAATTTCGGGTCAGCCGGCCATTTGCTCGAGAACACAGTGGTTTTGGATGAAAATAACTTATCTATATAAGCATCCTAATACAGTAAATACGGATAAATATCTACATATTTTTAGAATACGTTGGGAATCTGATCCGTCTATAACTGTTGGCTTCTATGGGCTTCATTATTATTCCTATTTACTTATCATTCCTGTGGTGATTTTTGACAGTTCGCACCTTCACGCGGAATGCTTAAATCTTGATTGCATGTCTTATCGTGAATGCGTTCGTCTTCTGGAGTTAAGACTGTAAGTATTTTCTCCCCAAGCTAATTTTTTCCTTCTAAAACCTTTCCAGTGCCGAATTTTATTTGACTGTCTTCCGGTGTTAGATGCTTCAGACGAACCGAGGTCGTTTTTTTGTCAACAATGTTCGTAAACGGCTCCGGACGACTAACACAGAAGCATCTAACACGAGGAGCCCCAGAGCCTGCATTCTGGTCACAACAGGGTTTCCTACCAGGCGTTGGGTTGCTACGTCCAACGCGTTAATTAGATTGCACCTAATAGTCATGGTGGTTTTCGGTCCCGCGAAATGTCTGTCAGCAATGTTATTGTTTTGACGTCTTGAAAGCCAAATATAGAGAAGAGCAAGTATAGTGCCTGTAGAATCAAATTCCAAACCATTTTGAGTTCATTCGGCGGGCGCGCGTTATTACGACGTGGCTGATTGTTCTTTATTGTGGAATTGGCTCGGCATAAACACTGTAATGTAAAGAGAGTGGCCAACAAATGACAGCTGCGCAACAATCAATGTATCAACTTCACCAATCGGCGCATTGTTGATACACTGATAGACGAAAAGGGGTTCAAAGCGAAGGTAATACAAACTAATATGCCACTTTGGAAACACGAGTCATCACCTCAGCGTGTCGACACACAACGAGTATAAGCGCAGGTAACAATCCTAAGAGAAAGCCGAATTGTAGTTAGGAATGAAGATAAATGTTCTGAACATGTTATTCAATGTTTATGTGCAAACTGCCTCGGCAAAAACCGAAAACCCGTCAAAAGTTGAATAACCCGCCAAAATCGGGTTGAAAGCCCGCCATCCCGCCAAATGCAATCCGAACCACTGTTCAAAAGGCCAGATCAAATCAGGGGGTACTGGGTATGTAATATTTTCCTTTTGGTCTGGGAGAGGAACATGTAATTATGTTTTATCAAGCAAGAGTATTAGTGGAACGTATAAATACGTATGTTTTTCCTCTCCTATTTGGGCAGCACGCCTGCAGCAAAAAATATTTGTCTGATCTCGTGATGTTCGGGGAGCAAAAACGAACTGTGCACCTATAAATTTTTAATTCTAACAGCGAAATTAATCCTATATAAGTATGGTTTTCCCTCCTGTTTTGGGCGGCACGCCTGGAGCAGAAACGAATTATTGGGTGACACGCCTGAGATTCTGTGGGTAAAAACATACTCCGCGCCTATAATTTCTCGATTTTAACAGCAAACCTAAGTTATGGTTTTTCCCTCTTGTTTTGGGCGGCACGCCTGGAGCAGAAACGAATTATTGGGTGACACGCCTGAGATTCTGTGGGTAAAAACATACTCCGCGCCTATAATTTCTCGATTTTAACAGCAAACCTAAGTTATGGTTTTTCCCTCTTGTTTTGGGCGGCACGCCTGGAGCAGAAACGAATTATTGGGTGACACGCCTGAAATTCTGTGGGTATAAACATTCTCTACGCGACTAATTTTCATTGCTAACAAAAAAGAAGAGGTTTCCCCTTGGGTGACACGTCTGAAGCAGAATAATATTCCTGCGAATTTAAAAAAATGGTCTGTAAAAAGAAGTCATAAAAATTGATGCCGACTGATGTTATTTTCATCAATTTTCAGTTTAGCAGCACAGGAAATTGTATAGATGCGACATGGTTTGCAGCGGTTGATATGTTCCTTGCAGAGTAGTCACATAAACGCAGTGCTGTATTTGAGAAAATCAAGCGTCAATTTTCCTGACCTTTGACTAAATCCGTACTTCAGAGGCTTTCCAGAGCTGAGGCCGGCCACCCGATAAAAAATTTCCACAAACAATTTTGAGCGGACAAATGAAACATGCCGGAATCTGTTCGATAAAGCGCCCTTGAGTTCCGTCTGCACGCACGTTATTGAAGAAACGAAAATGTGTATCAGTCTTTTTTTAAACCTTGCGAGGGAACCAGACCGATCAAAATAAATCAGCAGGTGATGGAACACACACGGCACCCACTGTTTTGAAAAAGTGACAATCTTGCATTCCCCAAATATTTCATCACACTTTTCTCTTCATTAATACGCGTCCTGTGGTGATTTTGCGAGTCCATTTTGGCCTCGCAAAACCGGAATGTGGGTCTCGGGGCTCCTCATGACCGGAAGACAGTCAAATAAAATTCGGCACTGGAAAGGTTTTAGAAGGAAAAAATTAGCTTGGGGAGAAAATACTAAAGAAGAAAGGCTTGTTCTGGCTGATCTGGCACAGATGAATATTGACACCGAAGATAAAAAAATCCCACCGCGTGAACTGTTCCGGAGAGCGATTGAAACGGCTTGTGTACGATCCTGTGTTTCTTGATCAGTCTTAACTCCAAAAGACGAACGCATTCACGATAAGACATGCAATCAAGATTAAGCATTCCGCGTGAAGGTGCGAACTGTCAAAAATCACCACAGGAATGATAAGTAAATAGGAATAATAATGAAGCCCATAGAAGCCAACAGATTTCCAACGTATTCTAAAAATATGTAGATATTTATCCGTATTTACTGTATTAGGATTCTTATATAGATAAGTTATTTTCATCCAAAACCACTGTGTTCTCGAGCAAATGGCCGGCTGACCCGAAATTTTACAAATAAACAGTAATATTGTCCTTTTCACGTTCACGACTACAATGCTTCTTGTGTGTATCTGGTGTTGACTGGTTACAGTTTCTACTCATGTCTTGAGCCGCTTCAGTTTTATTTGGAATTGACCTCCACGTCCGCGTAAAAAGGAACACAGGCGGCGCGACGCGGCCAGCCGAACGGACTTGCTAATGCGCGCCAAACAAACTTTCAAAACATCAACGTCACTGTCGTACTGTTTTCGGAACAAGGTCCGAGCTGACGAAAAAATATTTTTTGATTCGGTCCCAGTTTTCTCTCGGAAACCTGATTTTGGAGTATCCAGTTTAGTCACAACCATTTATGAAGGGTCGTGACTAAACTGGATACTCCAAAATCAGGTTTCCGAGTGAAGACTGGGACCAAAACAACGAGTTATCGGCGAAGTCGTCCGGAGCCGTTTACGAACATTGTGGACAAAAAAACGACCTCGGTTCGTCTGAAGCATCTAACACCAGAAGACAGTCAAATAAAATTCGGCACTGGAAAGGTTTTAGAAGGAAAAAATTAGCTCGGGGAGAAAATACTAAAGAAGAAAGGCTTGTTATGGCTGATCTGGCACAGATGAATATTGACACCGAAGATAAAAAAATCCCACCGCGTGAACTGTTCCGGAGAGCGATTGAAACGGCTTGTGTACGATCCTGTGTTTCTTGATCAGTCTTAACTCCAGAAGACGAACGCATTCACGATAAGACATGCAATCAAGATTTAAGCATTCCGAGCGAAGGTGCGAAATGTCAAAAATCACCACAGGGATGATAAGTAAATAGGAACAAAAATGAAGCCCATAGAAGCCAACAGTTATAGACGGATCAGATTTCCAACGTATCCTAAATTTATCCGTATTTACTGTATTAGGATGCTTATATAGATAAGTTATTTTCATCCAAAACCACTGTGTTCTCGAGCAAATGGCCGGCTGACCCGAAATTTTACAAATAAACAGTAATAATTGTCCTTTTCACGTTCACGACTACAATGCTTCTTGTGTATATCTGTTGACTGGTTACAGTTTCGACTCATGTCTTGAGCCGCTTCAGTTTTATTTGGAGTTGCTAATGGCGCCAAGAACTTTCAAAACATCAACGTCACTGTCGTACTGTTTTCGGAACACGGTCCGAGCTGACGAAAATTTAATTTTTGATTCGGTCCCAGTTTCCTCTCGGAAACCTGATTTTGGAGTATCCAGTTTAGTCACAACCGTAGGTAATTGGCATATGCCCAGGCCCACGCGCTGACGATACCAGCGCCAGCCTGGGGAACAAAAAAAGAATTAAATAAAACAGTAAAAAACATGGCGACCGACTCCTGTTCCAAGATATCTGGAAAGAAGCCTTTTCTCATAGGGGTCGCTGGAGGGTCAGCATCCGGAAAGGTATGATAGATTCTAACGTTTACACATTTTACTTTAGATCGTGGCATGAAGCGACATTTAGGTTTCGTACACGCAGATGATCGATCAATTCGTCGATCCAACCCCCAGTCAAAGTCTTATCTAAATACCCCGTTTATCCGGCCACCTCCATAAATATACGGTGAACGGCCACTTTTTGAAATCCCGGCAAGCCATTTCATTATTGAGTTACCCTGTTAATACGGCCACTTCGACAAATAATGAAAGGTAAAGGGCCGATTTGTTCAAACCGATTTTTACGTGTGTTCAGATACGACATTTTTCAGTGATGGAAATCTCTGTATCACACCAGAGTTTATGTAATGAATATATACTAGCGGGAGCCCAGTAAAATACGGTGATCAGATTTCTTTATAGTTCAGGAAATTCTCTTTCTAAACTCAAACGGAATTCTCACCTTCAGAAGTCGCGTCCTCGGCTTGAAAGAAAGGCAGTGGTCGACAGAATTTCTGGCTTGCTTGTGCCAGCAATTCAGTTCAAATACACACACACACACACACACACACACGGACACACTCATGAGCCAGGCCAGTAGTTGCTTAGTGTATTATTATATACTAGATGTATATTAATAAGTTAATCGCTGGCTGTTGAATATGAACTAGGAGAGCTTTGTTTTCACTTTTATGTAGTACTGTTTAGTAAGAATTTGTTGACTTTTTCCTGTTATAAAAAACAGTTTGGTTAATCTTTGTCAGTTTACAATAAATTTCTTCTGCTCTCTAGATACTCACAAAGAGTTCATTTTAAGTCAGATTTCATTCTACCTGACATTACACAATTTGAAAGAGTCCACCAGAGATCAAAGAGTTCACCAGCCCACCAGCTACCAAATTTGAGCCTGTTAATACAGCCAGAGTTTTACTGTATGTCATGATGGTTAGATTTGCAATGTAAAATGACACCTGATACAAGGGGAATTTTAAATGGTATTTACAAAATGGTGGAATGAAGAAAGCAAGCAAGAAGCCTATTGCTTTTATTGACACAAAAAAAACTGTCAGCTAACTAAATGGTTTTACACAGCAAGATTTATGTTACTTTACAAGTCACCAATTGTGTGTTTTCATGTTGTGTTTGTTAGCAATAGGCAGAGCAACAGACTCAGTGTGGCAGCTTATTTTCAAATTGCGTGCCATTTTCCACAGTCAACTTGGTTTTTGACCAACTGAAGGATCTACGTATTTCTTGTTTCTTGTGATGCTGTACTGGCCTGTAAACAGGGTATTTCTTATACCGTGTTCACACTAAAGCCCAATTATAATCGAATTATAATTGAATTATAATTTTAATAGGTTCACACCTAGTAATACGGACCCCTGATTATAATCCGATTACAATCAATTCAAACAACCCCCGCAAGGTTGTTTGAAACAATCATGCAGCGTAATTCAAGATGACGGACAGTTGGTGGTCAGACGAAACTAAAACTTTGATCAGTTTTTGGGGGTATCTCCAAGTGAAACTAAATACAATGCATAACAAGAAGCCCATTTGGGAACAAGTAAGTGCACAGTTGGCCGCTGGAGGTTATACCAGAAGTGCTTAGCAGTGCCGTGTCAAGATTAACAACTTGAAGCAAAAATATCGGAAAATTCGTGATTCCAATTGCGAATCAGGGAACGAGAGACACAAGTGGGAGTTTTTCGAGGCTATGGATGCTGTACTTGGATGTAAGCCATCTTCTGGACCCCTTGTTACTGTCGATTCAATGCTACAAAGCGATGACTGCAGATATGCTTTCGATGAAGAGGCAGACCTATTCGCCGTTGGGAGTGGAGATAAAGAAGAAAGTCTCAGCGGAGAATCCAGATCTGGGAGTAGCTTGAGCAAAGTAGACAGTGAAGTCAATTCTGAGAGCCCTGCAGTCGCAGCAAAATGTTTAGCTGTGCCAAGGCCAGGCGTTAAATCAACAAAAGCTGTAGGTGATGCTGGAAATCCGAGCAGAAAGCACCAGAAGCCACAAGCTCTAAAGGCTGACAAGATTACGGAAGCACTTTCAAGTTTTGCTGATGCACAAAGGGAGCAGCAACGGCTTTTCCTTGAGATGGAGGAGAGAAGATCGCAGGGAGAGCTTGAACTGGAGGAAAAATGTATGAAACTTGAACATGAACAGGAGAAGAGAAGAGAAGAATTCACGATGGACATGATGAAGGACTTGCTCAGGGCAAACATACCTAGCAATTGTTCTGGGTAATACCTGTCCAGCTTCCTGGCCGTTTTTTTTGCTAGATATGCTGTCGAATTGCAGGTACACTGTTGACATTTGAAGTAGTTCTCATTATAAATCGAACATATAATTCTCAATATTGATGTTTTGAAAGAATAACAGTGGTGCTGATATATTTTTTGTGCTTTTGGATTTGTTCAAAACTGTTTCCATTTGGACTGCTGATTACCCTGTTTCTAAAAGGTTCTGGCTATTTTACTAATACTGTTGTAGTTATCCTGCTAGTTGTGCATAGCACAGATCCTGTCATGTTTTGTTTATACACAAGTTTGTTGTGGTCATTTTTGAAGTCATTGGTTATTCAATTTTGTAAGAGTACAAATTAATACACTTGTTGTTAATTC
Organism: Plumapathes pennacea; assembly: GCA_964036295.1. Lineage (NCBI taxonomy): Eukaryota > Metazoa > Cnidaria > Anthozoa > Antipatharia > Myriopathidae > Plumapathes > Plumapathes pennacea. The sequence continues at coordinate 9,444,406 of OZ038472.1, read as the reverse complement.
CTCTATATTATATCCAGAGGTAATTTTCTTCATGGCAGCACCCCTCTCCTTAGAATTATACCCAAAGGCAAGTTCATCTGTTTGCATTTTTTTCTTAATATTGTTCATTAAGGGATATTGGATAAAAACTGGAATGACACCCTTTACACTGATGTTATCAATATTGATTTACCATTCACATTTCACATAGTACAAACTGCCAGAAGTTGTATTTGATTTTTAAAATCATTTTTCATTGTCCATATTCAATTGTATGACAGGGACAGAGCCATTCTTTAAAACTATTGTTGCTAAAGTATTCACATTTTCACAGGCTAACAAGTGAGAAATATCAACAACAGATTGCTATGAACCTTGAGGCCAATCTTAACACAAAACAAATCATCTCAACTGTCCAACATCAGAAATCTCCAGAAAAAAATATCACTTTCAAGAGGGGTACATTTTTAACAACACAAAGCAAATTTTGTTCATTACCTTTCTAATCAATATCAACTGAAAATAATATAAACAAAATGCAGTCTGGAATGTCTAACATAATACAATCACATTATGAATTGGCTGATAGCATTTCTAATTTCTGTAGCTACTGCATGTCTGTTTCCTCCCATTCTTAAAGGAGGGAGTTGAGCTATTATTAGATTTTCTGTGTCAAGCCAGTCTTCATTGAATTCTTCCCTATTGATCTCACAAATATTGTGCAGAACACAGCATGCACTAATAACTACTGGGGCTCTCACAGTCTCACAATCCAATTGCTTAAGTAGGCATCTCCATCGACCCTTCAGCCTTCCAAAACTATTTTCCACTACCATTCTTGTTTGGCTTAGCTTTCTGCTGAAGCATCCTTGTTCTCTTGTCAAATGACCTGTCCCTATAAGATTTGATTAACCATGGTTTTAGTGGATAAGCTGGGTCACCCAGAATAAGAGGGGGAACTTCAACCCCACCTATTTGCCTTGTAATATTTGGGACCAGAGAACCATTTTGAGCCTCCTGATATAAGGCTGAGTTGACCAAAACACGAGCATCATGGACACGTCCCAGCCATGAAATGTTGATGTTACTAAAACACACTTGGCTGTCAACAAATGCTTGTAAAATGAAGGAATAAAATCCTTTTCTATTTTGATACTCTTCAGGGTCATCGTTTGGGGCAATGATGGGTATATGGCATCCGTCTATCGCCCCAATCACCTGTGGAAAGCCAATCCTACCCTCAAATTCATCTATAATGTTCTGTACCTGTTCCTCTTCTGTAGGAAGGCTGATATATCTTGGCATAAGGCGAGATGTTATAGCCTCTCAAACACTGTTGACAACTTCACACCCTGTAGAACGGCCAATTGCCATTAGGTGAGCGAGGCTTCTATATTCTATATTGGTTGCCAACTTCCACAAGGTTGCAGCAATGTGCAGCGGTGTTAGTATCGCCCTTTGAAAATGAGTGTCTTGTCTGCCAATGTATGGCTCCAGCTCCGTAAATAGGAGGTCGAACGTACTTCGTTTCATTTGGAAATGTTCAATCCAGTCGATATCATCCCATTCTTCTTGCACAGATGTCCACCAGCCTTCGTTTCTGGGTCTTTTCCAAACTGATCTAATGACTGTTTGGTCAATGATAATCAAAAAGAAAGCCACTAAAAAGATGATAAATAGCATTTGCATTCTCCTTAGATGAAATCTTTTTCTTCGCCGAGCCTCGGTGGCCTTAGCAGCTTTTCGTCTGTGCTCAACGTCCAACATAAACTTGCTGAAAATCGTCCTGAAATAGGGTGCCATTTTCCTTTTCTCAAATGAAATGCGTGGTTACATTGCTATGTCCAGTCCCTCTCGAATTGACATAATTAAGTGTGAACACAAGCAACATTAGAGAAATTATGATCACTCAAATCGTGATTGAATTAAGTATGATTGGGCTATAGTGTGAACACGGTCTTAGATATACTCCCTTGTGGGCAGCAATATATTGTTTGTGAGCAATTCCAAACAAAATAAATTGCAACACTACAAAATGCAAATCATTTCACGGTTCAGTCAGTCCAATATTGACTAAATTCTGGCTCTATTGAACAAATAAATTGGTGAGGAGTTTGACTAGATTTTGATTTCTGATCACTGTTGTATGTTCTTGGGGCATTCCATGGGACATTTTGAAAGCAAAAAAATCTTAGATTCATAATGCTTAGAACTTAGATAAACTATGAACTTATATATGGCAACACTACTGCAGCACCTATTTGTGTTAGAACTTATAGGATTGTATGTGAATAATTCAGAGGAATATTCTCCCTTATGTAGAGCGTCATGGAGGGGAACAGAGATATTGCTTTTTTGAAAATTTTTAACTTGAACTTAAAATGCTGTGAATTTAGTAACATGAACATTTGAGCAACACCTTTAAATTATTAGTAAGGGTATATACTAACAATTAGACTGGAGGACTAGAGCTTGCAATGCTCTTTGCTTTGGTCCTTTTTTTACAGTTAAGGCATCATGCCAAGTGTCATGGAGGGGACATCACTGAGGAGAAAGATTTGTCCTGATACATGGGTACTTAACTAATCCTCTTCACCATTTGGTTAAACTGAAAAATTTAACAATTCCTTTAGACTTATTTTTAATTACAAAATGGTTTTCCACAAAAAATGTCAAGCAGCAGCCTGTAACTACGAAGCTCAAGAAGCCATAATATTAATTAAAAAAAACATGGCCACCCTTAATTGCCATGTCCCATAATGCATTGCTAAGCTGAGCATGGCACCAATTTACACTTCTGGCAAACAAGGCCTGTTTTCTCACTAAATTTCCATGTTAAAGGAATATGCATATACATATAATATAAATATACAAGTTTGCAAGTAGGATGTTAAAAATATTTGAATGATGCCATCAAAAACTTGAGCATTTTCAGTTCAAAAAATGTCCCCTCCATGACAGAATGTCCCTTCAGTGACAATTTTTCTCTGTCCACAAATCACAGTCATTTAGAGCACTCTTTATATTATCTCTCAGTGTTGTATCCAGGATTTCAAAACTGGGGGTCCTTTGGACCCCCTCTTCCAAAATTTAGGGGTCCAAATAGGATTTTGAGGGGTCCAACTAATTAATATTCATTTTTAATATTAATATTCGTGGCGCATCATTATTCACATTGCTTATTTTTGTACCAAACAAATAACAAGCCGATAGGACATTTTTTATGTTCCTGCCACATTTTGTTCTCTTTCGAGGTTTTCTTCTAAAAGTATTTTAATGACGTCCGCCATACGTACAAAACATATTTATGCAAATCTGAACTCAATTCTTTGGGTTATCAAATTTCACCACGCTACACGAAAAATTGACAGCTTGATTTTCAGCCGATGTGTCAATGCTTTAAGATTTGTATGCAGACAGATTTTGACCATTTGTCGTATTAAAAGTGGTGTCGTCGTGATCGATAAAAGGTGTGCACGTCGCGATAAACTGAGCCGCTCGAACAGCCAGTGGTTTACAGTAACATTTGATCGAATATTTTTTCAGTCACACTCGCATTCTAGGATTTAACTATTAGAAATTGTACTACTTTTTTCGCGTCGTATGTGACAGAAAACCAAATCACGGAGTGATTTTTTATTCGTGTCGTAAGCGAAAGTTGCAACGCGTAAATCGGGCTTTACGGACGCGCTATCAGTGGTGAAGGATCAATGTCGGGTTTCCGCTTAGCGGGTCGCGTTCCGAAAAGAGTTGCTTGTCAATTAATTTTTCGAGTGCGTCCAAGCGGACGCACTTGCTGGAATTTTTTGCGTCCAAATTGAGATTTGTGCGTCCCAGGATGCAATGACGTGCTCTGGATACAACACTGATCTCTGCTCAAAGAGTGAGCCTAAAATTAGAAGCTTATAGGAATATTGTATATTTTTCTTAACTGCTGGGGGAAAGAAACAAACATTTTTACCTCAAAATGTCATGGAGGAGACATTTAGCTATAGGACACAATGCCAGATTACCGTCATTACCGAAATTGCAGGAGCACTATACCATATTATTGGCACTTGTGAAGAACATCAAGTCTTGCTGTATTTAAAAGTTTTTCTGAGTTGCCTCATCAATAGAGTGGCTACCCTGGTGAAAATCCTTGCAAGGATCCTGCAGGATTCCTGGTAGGATCCTTGTAAGGATCCCCTTAAGGATCCTAGAGGATCCTTGCAGGATCCTTGTAAGTTTTCTTGCAAGATCCTGGCAAATTTCCTTGCAGGATCCTGGCCAATTCCTTGTAGGATCCTTGCAAATTTCCTTGTAGGATCCCGGTACATTTCCTTGCAGGATTTTTGTGTAAGCCTTGCATAATTCATTTCAATTTTCTGGTGTATCACAGATGTCATACATTGTAGGCCTGCACACTTTGAGTTCAAATTCTCACCTGCATGTATTAAAGCCACAATATTGTAATTCTGCACTGTATAAAATGTGACCAGATATTTGTATAGTAAACATGAATACATTTTAAAAGACAACAACCTGAATAAACTAGAGAAAAGACATGAATGGTACAGTAAAAGACACAGACAGTTACAATAGCACCAAAAACAATGCTGTTTCCTTTAATAATTATGCCATGCAGATAAAGTATGCATCATTTTCCACATGCTGGTTCATCAAACTTGGACTAGATAAACTTGCAGTATATTTCTGACTCAGGTTATCGTATGTATTAGAGGACATATTATATTAGCACATATTTCAACTGGACTCAGCTGCTATTTAAGTGTTCAGGGCTGACTCTAATATATATATAGTACTGTTTATCATACTGTAGTTGTTCTATGTAATATGCCTTCACCACTATCCTGTCTGTACTTTTCCCTATGTTATAATAATATGCTGTAAGTCCAATGTTTACCAATTTTGTTTTCATATTTTTGTGTATTGATTACTGTGGAATGCCCCTCTTGCTTAGAAATCCTAAAAGAATGTGCGCATCATTGTTTTGTAGGTGGAACCATTCTGTTTAATGGGAGCCTTATCAAAATCTTCCTTAAGAAGATCTCCATGTAGACCTTTTATAGTGTGCCCCTGCATTTATGAAATAATTGATACAACGTACAGCCCTGACAAACCCCACGATGCAATATCCAACCCTTAAGAATTCACTGACAAATTTCTGTTTCCCCTGAAGAAAAAAATATCATGATCTCAAGCCCTTAACCCTTTCGTACCCAGAGCCTCTGAGCAGAAAAGCTCAGATTTCCTGAACTAATTAGCATATTTGATGGCAAGTTAAAAAGCAAATCAAAACATGTATGCTCAGTAGATATTTGGACAGCACAAGACAGTAAAAATATTCCAGACATAAAGTTAAACACTTTATTTGTCGTTTTAGAACACTGGAGTATATGGAGCGACAAATACATTAACGAAGGTCACTGATTTCAAGAGATTCAAATTTGCCGCCATTGAAACTGATCGATAATCATTGGTTAGATCTCTTTTATAAGGTCGAAGGCACCATATGTCACACGGTCTTCATTCTAAAAGACAAACAGTGCTAGTTTTTTTAAACTCAAAGGATAAACGAACAAGTAGGCACCCGAAAAACTCGCAGTTTGTTCTCTGTGATTACGGTGCTCAAGCACATGCGGCGTGAAGACCCGTTTCATCTGTAATTTTTGGATTCGGAAAACAAAGCCTTCCTTCACATGTCAACCTATTTTTCATTCTCAGAAATGCTTAACCCATTAGCTCCCGGAAGAAATAGCGCGCGGTGTTGCTCCAGTTCCCAGGCATTTTCGGCAATTGACAACAAAATGCGAGTCATAAAAGTAAACCATATGCGCAGTAACGACAGACACAAGATACGATTGCCAAATGAATTTTATTCGAAAGTGTAATGAATAAATCGCCAATTTATGCCTAAATATTCACCAATTGAGAATAAAATTCATCCAAAATAGCTGCCAAAGGGTAATGTTTTGTTTGCCAAGATGACTACGGAGCACAAGGCAAATATTTTCTTTGTTTATAGATGACATGTGGGGTGAAAACCGATCGGATTACCGAATATGAAGTTGATGATTAAGGGTGGACTCAGGAAATGCAAATTTATCGACATCAAATCAAGAATGATACGCAAAAAAGCAGCCAGTCTGGATTGCACGCACTTGAAGCCACTTTCAACAGGCCATCCCTTGCGGGTTTTTGAGCCGACCTTTCTACACTGAACACACTGCCTTCTCCATTTTATCTTATCGATAAAATGTTTGCTTGCATTGTCTGGCAAAAGTGATAGACTTTGAATTTTTTGGTGCTTACCTGTGTCAGTGTGAGATGAAAATCCCCCGATCAATGCTTTCGCAAGAACTGCCCGAAAACTGACTTGGTCTCGCTTTGCATTCCGAAAATAATTATGGAGAACAAGTGAATTACAAATAGACACGTCTGCCAAAAATCAAAACAAATATTTGTACCATTTCTGAGATAAACGGCCGATAGGATAGTACGAACAAAGCTGATCGGCACGGTCAACACCACCCATGTGCTTGTTGTACAAAGAGACAACGCTCGGCTTTCTCACCTGTTCAATCGCATTCCTGTGTCGCTCTCTCCGCTGCACAATTACATCAGCATCAAGAGGATTGACATTTGTTGAAAGAATGCACACATCTCTCTTGTCGAACCATTTAGTAAAAACGAGCTTACCTTTCTGCCGGACGATTTTCTCATTTGGATGAAGTTTTTGTCGAGCACATGGTGGAAGCTCTTTGTGATTTGCTCGGATGGTACCGCATGCGAAAGTATCTTGCGTGTTCAAGTGCTCCAACAATCTCGACGAAGTAAAAAAAGGATAAAAAAAAAACATGATGATTACGGTTCATGAAAGGCTCGACCATCTTCATGACTACGTCGTAGCCTAAGCCGTGAATTCGGTTGTGGCCTGCCTCCCTCCCTAAATAGACATTGAAGTTCAGAACAAAACCGTTGCTTGAATCTGCGGCCATCCAAACTTTTATGCCATATTTTGTTGGCTTGGCAGGCATATACTGACGGAAGGATAACCTACCTCTGAAAGCAATCATTCCCTTGTCCACGGAGATGTTCTTGGTTGGCTGAAAGGTAGTTAAAATTTTGTTTTTGAAGTAATCAATGACTGCACACACTTTGAAAAGACGATCAAAAATTTGGTCTTCCATGAGCTGGCTCCTCAGCTGAATTACTGAAATGCAAAAAACGGCTGATTTCCCCGAACCGATTCCTAGTCATGACCTTCTGGATTCCGGCATTTCCAAAATAGTCGTCGGATGACCAATACATACCTACCTTTGGTTCTTTTACCAGCTCCATAATTATATGTACGCCGACGAAAGCCTTCAACTTGCTGCGCGTAACTTTGACAAAACTTTCTAGCTGCTCCGATGATAACTTTTGCCTTGCATTTCGATTCGTTTCAGCGGTGATTAAATCCCACATGTTATCTCCGACAAAAAGAGAAAAGAAATCGATTTCTTTCGGGTTTTCGGGCAACGGTACATTAATCCCTGAAGGCTCCTGAAAAACAGGAGTGTCAAAGGCGCTCAGCTGGTCCGTCCACTCTTCTTCTTGTTCATCGGGTTCTTCTTCACTCTCCAAGCCATCCAAATCCATGTCGGAGCCATCATCGACATCCAGGGCATTTACATCATCTTCGTCAAAGCCATCAAAACTACTTTCGTCTCCCGAATCACCGAAAATCGCATCAAAATCAAAGTCGTCCGACCCGTACGCGCGTGCTGCCATCAAAAAAATTTGATAGTTTATCACCTCGTGGTTCTCTTGTCATCTTGTCAAAATATGCGCAAAACATGGATTCTGATTGGTTAATTCATACAATAAGCATTTATAAGCGTTTATAGATTTGACAAAACTTGACCAGGGGAGGGTGGGTAGCGGTTTTTCCCAACGCGTTTTTTGATGCCGGCAAATGCCGGCGTGGGAGCTAATGGGTTAAACTTTCTCCAAATAACCATGCGATTGCAAAATATCTGTATTCATGGCCACTGGAGCCGTTCAGAGATAATATTCTTGTCACCATGTGGTTTGGTAAACAACAACCGAATGATGAAAAGTGAAAAGTTAAAGTTCGTTTGCCGTACATTTGGCCTATTTTAATGCCTGATATCTCAAAGACAAAGCTATGCGAAACGAGGAAATTCAATAGAAGCAATGTTTGGAATGATTTTTGCAATAACAAGAGAGAAACATGACGTCACTGATTGCACAATAGGTTCCCCCAAGCTCCCATGGCAACCACCACCGAGAATCAGTGTGTTGATTTGCAACAAATATTTTGATATATCGCATGCCAATGTTTTATGGTTTTTTTTGTCAAGTAAAAAAAAGAATAGAACCTGTATGGCATATTGGGGGTGGGGGGGGGGGGAGGGTGGGGTGGGTGATACCTTAAGCGAAAGTGGAGGCCCGTGGAAACGGATGCGAACTTTACATACCCAAAATTGGGAAAATTTTAAAGTGTGAGCCAGTTCTATAAATACGTACTCCCACAATAGTACTTTTTACAAGTTTGCGAGCTTATAGCTACCTTGCTGCTTTGATATAGTTCAACCAAGTTTATAGAATGTTTTTGTGCCAAAATTTCAAAATTCTGAGACTGTTTTGTAGGCCCCACTAGCTCTTTCATATGCTGTTGGTTTTGTTCAAATCAGTTCAAAATATTAATACCATGGTGTCTTGCAACAATATTTTGATGTCACATGCCTTTGTTTTTCTGCCTGTACTGTACGTATGGCATATTTAGGGGTAGAGGGGGTGAGGGAGTGGGTTGATACCTTTTAGAGAATTGGCTGATCCTTGTCTGCCAATAATTTTTTTTGTGGTTATTCAACCTAGGACTTTGTTTTGGTTTGGGATTAATAATAGTCAATGTTAAACAGAGATGAAACTATGGCAAATAGTTTCCGTGTGCAGCCAAAGACTCGCTGAACTTACACCAATTTGATTTTGTTCGGAATATTTGATACTTCTTTTATTAATTCCCAAGGTAAATACCTGCCGCTTTTGTGAAAATTTACGATTGATTTATATTACACTTATGGTTAGTATTACATTTACGGTTGATTGTTGTTACATTTACGGTTACTTATACATATACAGTAGAACCCTGTTAATACGACCACCAACAGACCCAAAAATATTGGTCGTATTAACGGGGTGGTCGTATTAACAGGGTAGGGTCAAGTTTTGTAGCTGGCCTCTTTCAAATGACATCATGACAAGCATGATGAAATTTCACTTCTCAGTTGACTGGTTGTGAGCATCCGGAATGCAGATGCAATTTATTGCAGCAGAACTAAGAGTTTTTAAAACAGGAACAAAATGCTACAAATTTCTTGTTTTGAAACAAAGCTCTCGAGCTCCCCATTTTGTTTGGTTGTATTGACGGGGTGAATTTATAAAGGGAAAAGCCCATTGGGATTCGAAAAAATGGTCGTTGGTGTAACAATATTGCATTGACCACTACGTGACCGTTTTAAAAAACTTAGCGGACACGTGTGAATTTGGATCTCTGAAAGAGTCACTCATCCGTGATCGGATAGTCTTTGGCATCCAAGACAGCAATGTAAGGGAAAGGCTGCTGAGGGATGCAACGCTAACCTGAAAACCGCAACTGAGAAAGCACAGCTGAAGCAGATAAAAGCGGACAAAACAATTGACGAATCAATCCAAGCAATCAAAACTGAAGCAAGCGAAAAGGAAAGGAAAACACGCACTAAAGTCCCTGTAATAGATTGCAGGTATTGTGGCAGAAAACACCTGCAAGATAAGAACCAGTGCCGACGTATGGTGCAAAATGTCAGAAGTGTGGTTTGGCAAACCATTTTGCTGCAAAATGCAGAAAGAAAAGCCTCCAGACAAAGCAACTTCACCTAGTATAAGTAGATGAAGACAACACAGATAACGAATTCAGCATTGGCATGGTAGTTCACAAAATTGGATCACTGAACACCCTAAGCGAGTCCTCTGGTAACGCTCACAGCCAGTTGTTTGCCACCATGACTGTAAATGAGAAGGCTAAGGTCAAATTCCAGCTGGACTGTGGAGCCACGTGCAACATTTTACCACTGAAGGACTATGTACGAGCCATGGGAAACCCTGATGACCTTTACCTGAAGAGAAGCAATGCCAAGCTAACCATGTACAATGGAACTGTCATGCGCCCTGTGGGCAAGTGCAAGCTGAAGTGTACACGAGATGGGTTTTCTCTACTAGGATGCCTCTCCAAACCCTACCACATTGAAGTTGACCCATCAGTGAAACCGGTAATACATCCACCCCGCAAAGTACCAGTAGCACTGAGGGAGTCCTTGAAGAAGGAATTAACAAGGATGGTGGACGAAGAAATCCTGACTCCAGTCAGTGAGCCCACGAATTGGGTATTGAGTGTGGTGACGGTAGTCAAGCCGAACAAACTGAGGGTCTGTATCGACCCTAAAGACCTCAATGGTGCTATTAAGCGGTAACACTACCCTCTGCCGACCATTGAGGAAGTTGCCACTAAACTCAGCAAAGCTAGTGTTCTCCCTACTTTATGCACAAAGTGGTTTCTGGCAAATCAAATTAGATGATGCCTCCAGCAAACTTACCACCTTCAACACGCCCTTTGGGCGTACCAATGGCTTTGAATGCCATTTGGCATCTCTTCAGCGCCAGAAGAGTTCCAAAGAAGAATGAACGATACATTTGGGACCTTAACGGTGCTGTAATCATCCCAGATTACCTTTTGGTTTATGATGAAGGTGACAACTTGGAGATAGCTATCGAGGACCATGACAAGAACCTCTGGAGGTCCTGGCAAGAGCTAAAGAAAGGAACCTCATGTTCAACAAGGAGAAAGTTTGATTATGACTCACAGAGGTACCCTACATTGGGCATCTGCTGACAGGGAAGGGCCTAAAGCCAGATCCAAAGAAAGTGGAAGCAAGCCTAATTATGTTCAACCCAACAGATGTCCAGTCAGTTACTGGGCATGGTAAACTACCTTTCAGAGTTTCTTCCACGTCTGTCCACGGTCACAGAGCCACTGAGATGCTTGGAAGACAAGGAAGTGGAATGGCACTGGAATGAGGTTCATGATGAAGCCGTCAGGGAGCTAAAGCATCTCATCACCAATCACCCGGTGCTGAGATACTATGATGTAATGAAGGAAGTGACCCTCCAGTGTGATGCCTCGCAGTCAGGCCTTGGTGGGGCACTGCTACAAGAGGGACAGCCAGTAGTTTTCACGTCAAAAGCGCTGACAGCAACAGAAAGAAACTATGCCCAGATAGAAAAGGAACTCCTGGCGATAGTATACACATGTGAACGGTTTGATCAATATCTGTTTGGCTGTGAGGTCACTGTAGAAACCGAACACAAACCTCTGGAGGTCATCCTGAAGAAACCACTACTGACAGCTCCAAAGCGCCTCCAACGTATGATGGTGCATCTCCAAAACTACAACCTAAAAGTGGTTTACAAGCGAGGCCGAGTGCTGCACATTGCAGATACCTTGAGCAGATCATACATACCTTCATCAAACCACACAACACAGAAGGAAGTGGAGTTCGTCCGGGTCACTGGGGAAATTGACATGACCCAACACCTGTTTATAACTAAAGAGCGCCTCAGAGACATTCAGCAGAAGACTAAAGATGATACAACTCTACAACTACTGAATCAGACCGTTCAATATGGCTGGCCATATCATAGGGATGCGGTGCCAGTTGAAATCAGAGCGTTCTACAATTTTAGGGATGAACTGTCCGTACATGGTAACATACTTTTCAGGGGGAGCAGGGTAATCGTCCCAACACTCATGAGGTCAGAGATGGTAAAGAAGATCCATGCAAGTCACATCAGCACTGAAGGCTGTCTGTGGCGAGCCCGAGAAATCCCGTATTGGCCTGGAATGACTGCAGCTGTCAAGGATCATGTCCTAGCCTGTGGGATCTGCAACTCCTTTCGTATGGAGCAACCCAAACAGCCCCTCATTCCACAGAAGGTGCCAGACCGACCATGGTCAAAAGTTTGTGTGGATCTATTTGTATTGAACAAGGAAGATTATGTCATCTTGGTGGACGACTACTCAAACTTCTTTGAGTTTCACCTCCTTCCCAACACGAAAGTTACTACCATCATCACCTGCCTGAAGTCCCACTTCGCTAGACACGGAATTCCAGAAGAAGTCAGGAGTGATAACGGCCCACAATTCACTGCTACAGAATTCCAACAGTTCAAGAAAAAATGGGACTTTGAGCATATCGCGTCCTCCCCGTATTATGCTCAGTCATGGGAAGATTGAGAAAGCAGTCAGCACTGCCAAAAGAATTCTCAAAAAAGCAAAGGCGAACCACCAAGACCCCTACCTGGCATTACTCGATTGGAGGAACACTCCCACAGAAGGTCTTGAGTCCTTGCCAGTGCAGAGACTGATGGGAAGAAGAACAAGGACTCTACTTCCAACTGCAACTAGCTTATTGAAGCCCCAACTAGTAAACTCAGCCACTGAACCCCTAACCTGCAACAGGAGGAAGCAAGCAAAATACTACAACAGAGGAGCCAGGGAGCTCAAAGAACTCAAGAGAGGGGATGTAGTGTGAGTGAGACCAGACCCTACAGATGGCAGCAAACAGTGGAAGAAAGCAGTATGCCTCAAAGAAGTGGCTCCCAGGTCCTACAAAGTAATGATTAAGAGTAGAAGGTTCAGGCGAAACAGGAGGCACCTGATTGCATCACAGGACCCTGAAGAAGACACCTTCGTAGAGGAGCCGATCAAGCCACCCTCACCAGAACCTCATGCAGAAGAGCCTCAGTGTAGCTGTATTCCTAACCAGTCAGATGAACTGTCAGATGTACTACCTAATGGAGACCATTCTCAAGGACCACAGAGCACAGACCAGAGCCCTCAGCCCCTTGAAAGAAGATCGGCCACAGGGCGAATAGTTAGAACCCCAGCTCTTTTCAAGGACTACTACAAGTACTGAGAGCTGAACTATTGACGTTGGTATATTCATAGTGAGTCATGAGAGTTGCACCAGAACTGTTCATATTATTACTATTATTATTATTATTATTATTGTTATTATTGTTATTATTATTATTATTGTTATTATTATTATTATTGTTATTATTATTATTATTATTATTATTATTGTTATTATTATTATTATTATTATTATTATTATTATTATTATTATTATTATTATTATTTTGTGTAATGTTGCTTTATTGAAGAGGAGGATGTAAGATATTGCATCATGTGTGGCCAGGCCACTAAGGTGCTGGGTAACCATGCATGGCGTCTTCTCGTGCCGTAGGGAATGAAGAGCAGTGAAGCGCTGTCGATTTGAGTACGATCTAAACAGTTGCTTGCATTAATGGGGTGGTCGAATTAACAGGGTTTTTTGATAAGAAAATGACTGGGCGTTTGGTCGGGACAAAAAAAGTGGTTGTAATAACGAGGTGGTCATATTAACGGGGTGGTCGTAAGGTGGGGTCCCACTGTACTGGCGTTATTACGATTAGCGGTGATACAACTTCGACCACTAACTTTATAGTAAAGGTCATATATAGTAGGGCAGTTTTGAATAGTGCATGACCAAATTTTTACAATGCGTATTATGCTGGAGTACTATATATTTGATATTGGGATGTGTTTTTGATGAGTAGCCAAGTCCAGGATATACTTCCCACAAGTCTATTTAGTGTGACAGAAATGTGCGCATTTTGCGATAAGAAGATCCAAGACCAAGTTTAAACTTACATAGCTTGTTCCTTTCTATATTTCCTTGCTGCTTTAGCAATTTCAGATCGTCCTACTCTTTCATTTTTAATAAAATGAGGTAGGAGACTCAATGCTGTGTCACAAGAGGCGATTTTCCCTGCAACTTGTCTCGCAATGCTGACAGCAGCATGAGACAAGTTGCAAAGTACTTGTCACATGGTGCAACAAGACCACGTAACATTGTGAAAAGTGGAAGACTGTTCAAATTTTTCTGCAACTTGTCTCATTTTTTGTTGCATTGCAAGTTGCAAAGAGGGGGTTTCCTACGCTCAATTTCTTCTGCAACTTGTCTTGCAACGGTGTTGCATTGCAAGTTGCAAGAAAGATTGTCTTGTGTGACATGGTCTTTAGTAGCTGCCAGTCAGCTGAGTCAGAGTGAGGCTCACAAAACCGGCAATAAGTTCGGTCCAATGCGATTCTTGATAAATCCTCAGCTCTTCTGTAGCAGCAATAGTGAACCAAAACTGGAATGGAATGAAAGCTCAAAGCCCCCGAGCATTGAACTGTTGAAAGAAGCCTGACCCGACAACACCAACGGTCGAAGTACCGTGAGTGAGGCACTGCGCCTTTGAATCAAATATTCTACTCAGTATGGGTGGGATGCCAGTCTATTTTGTTTGAGACTGTTACGATTGGCGCCCCCTCAAGTTTTAGTTTGAGTTTTGGTTGACGTTTTCGTTGACCTCGTTGGCTTCGGAAATATGCACGGATAATATTGTCCTCGGACATTATTTTCCTCAAAGCTCACAGTTTCCCTCGAGCTTTGCTCTCGGGCAACTGTTCACTTCTCGGAACAGATAATATCCTCGGACAATTATCCATGCATATTTCCTCCCCAAAAGTAGTTTATTGTTTGTATAATTCACCGTTTGTTTCATCAAATTTTATTCAGGCTTCGGTTTGCTCAAAGATCATGGAACAGATTGGCCAGGATGAGAGTGTGTTAAGACGTGTGGTAATAATCAGTCAGGAAAGTTTTTATAAAGAATTAAATGACGAGGAGGCAAAGGATGCTTTAGAAGGCAATTTCAACTTTGATCATCCAGGTAACTGAGACTAGGACACTGAGACTGGCAATGGCATAATGCCTGTGACCAATTTCTGATGTATTTTTAGATAGCCAGTAGATTCTGGTGAACATTAAGTCCGAGGTACTCAGGACGAGCTGTTCACCTGTATCTGCTGAGACTGCCAGTCATGCAGCCTAATTGTTAGACAAAAGAGGCTGTCCCTGTTGTCTTCTGAGTGTGTCAAATACAACCACCCTTGAGGGAAGAACTCTTGACATTTGCGTGGCGTCCATGACAAAGGCCAAGTTAAAGTAAACAAAAGTTCAAACACTGATTATCAATTGACCCAACTTTATCGCAAATACACGCAAGACCAGACACAGAAGACCCTCCTAATCGTTTCAGGAGTTGTCTTTATTATTTTTGCCAACATACATTTGGAAACAATTTCATTGTGCAGAATGGATGATTGTAATCCCGAAAGAAGAATTGCGGCCGTTTGAGTACAACGCAACGGGTATCACAGTTGCACTGCACAATGACACTGCACAGGTCAGGTGCAAATACGCAGTTTGCATTACAGGCGTAGTCACGGTTGTGCATGCTCAGTAAGGCCCTGTTATACTGTATAATTTTTTCAGCAACTTGTCTCGCAAGACCAAACGGTGTTGCTGAAGAAATTCACAGTGAAGCAGATCCAAAACTATTCACTCAAATGAGCCACAGTGGATTAATCCAGCTCTAAAGTCCTTACCAGAAGAGGTCAGAGAGCTCTCGCCTAAGGAATTGTCTCTTAAGGAATCATGTGAATCGTGAGCGAAGATTTGTTGGGCAAAGTACTATGAAGCCAAACTTGCCCACCCAAGTTTTTTTAAGCTATTTGCAATATGCAAATAGCTTCTATGTTGGTCCAGGGAGGAGTCTTCTGAATATAATTGGCTCTCTCGAATGTGGAGAATCAATCAAGGCACTATTCAATGGCGGCTGTGAGTGTTGCCGATTCTTTGGTTGTATGTGGAAATCTGCTCCCCCTTCAGCCCCTGGCTGACATATCCGTAGTATCCGGCAAACAGACAACACAGATTCACATTTAGAGCGACATTTCTGGACACATTTGCGAATATACACTCCGCTCACAAAAGAAGGAACACAGCTGTATGGTGTGACCATGACATGTTTTGGCAAAGGTAAAGCTTATTCCGAGTTTTTTGTGTTCGCCGATATGTTTGTTGACACATGATTTCATGGCATAATTTCAGATGCAGATTGACTGGTATGTCTTGAGTTGTTTGTTGCGTTCGACGTTAGGAGAACGCAACCCTAATCTCAACTGGATTTGGGTACCATGGGGTTGATGGGATACCTGTCACGTGCTTTCTGCAGCCGAGAGAAATCGAGATTTTTTGTTGGTGGGTGATGTTCCAAACCTGCGCCATTTTGAATAATTATTATAAACGCTCTGTGTCACACGAGTGGCTCTGAATTATCACACTGAGGTCTATCAAGGCAAAGACACCTACTTTTCAGTAAAAGAAGCCAATATCTGGATAATAAGGGCAGCACGACAGCAAGAATTCCGCAGAAAAAACTTTTCGAGATTGTTATAGGGAAAAGCATTTTAGAACAAAAACAACTCCGAGCAAAGAGAAGTCGAACGGTTGTGACTAATCTGGATACTCCAAAATCAGGTTTCTGAGAGAAGGCTGGGACCAAAACAACGAGTTATTGGCAAAGTCGCCCGGAGCCGTTTACGAACATTGTGAACAAAAAAACAACCTCGGTTCGTCTGAAGCATCTGACACTGGAAGACAGTCAAATAAAATTCGGCACTGGAAAAGTTTTAGAAGGAAAAAATTAGCTCGGGGAGAAAATAGTAAAGAAGAAAGGCTTGTTCTGGCTGAAAAGATATTGAGCCTCTCGGGTATCCATTTCTGGTGTTCAATGTTTACAAGTTTATACAGTATGCAAATTATCAGTTGTTTCAATTCTTGGTTTGTATGTGATGTCATGAAAGGCATCTCTAAAGTAACATATCCTATAAGTCCAACACACTAATATGTTCAAGACTATTATGCCTTAAGACTTAAAGCTAAATTTCGGGTCAATACAAAATATCTGTCAGGAGCTATGGACGTTTGAATACCGTGACAACAAAGCCGTGTGACACGCTCATGGCCGACTAAAATCGGTGCTTGTGTCTGAATTATAAAGTTTTCCTTCACGAAACATTTTTAATTTGGCACTTCGAAAGATGTGAAGTAACAAGACATCAAGCTGAGTCGCAGATCAGCTTCATTTCCTGTTCCGAGTTATTGGCCGCCAGTTCGTGGACCAGTTGGTCCACTATTGTGGTGGCCACCTAAACTCTTAGTAGCAAATCTCCAAAAATCAAGTTGCCGCTGCTTCACCAAAATGAAGCCTAAACAATCCAAAATTGGCATCTTGACTAATTGAGGCATGCTAGTTTCAGTTCTGGAGTCAAAAAGGTACAATAAGTTATTTTGGAGGATGCTGCGAGAATATTTCTGCCGAGCCTTCGATAATTGTTTTTTCTCAATTATTGTAAAGCACTTTTTCGTGAATATCTGTTTGACTGAAATTAGAAGAAGAGAGGGCAAGGAAAATAAAGGGAGCTCTTGGGTCTGCCATGTGGGGGTCGGCTATATTATCTTTTGCATATAAACGCTCGACAAAAGTTCCTCTCCTGGGATCCTGCGTGTCTCTATTCATTGTACTAATGACGCCACAAGTGCACTCCCCACGGGCCTGTCTTGTTATAAATGAGTTTTTAATCCTCGAGTTATGACTTATCAAGAAACACAGAATGTACAACCGTTTCAATTGCTGTGTAACCTGTTGGAACATTGTCAGGTTTTTCAAGGCAAATTCTTGTTCTTGGAATGAGCTCTAGCCTCCTGTGCGGACGTCTGTGCAGGAGGCTAGACCAGCTCACGTGGTAGAAGTTTATCATCTTCACCGGCAGTAGTCTTTTCTGTGCCAGAATCATCCATATGTTTAGGATCCTCCCGCAGCTTATTTTTTTCCTAACATTTTTCCAGTTCGGCTTTACCGAACTTGAATTTGACTGTCGTTTTCAGAACCATGCTCTTTGCAGAAATCGTCGACTTTTTAAGCCTGCGTTACTTTGTTAGCAGTTTACTACTTAAGAAATATGAAACGCGCGCCGTGTTTACATGCCCTGATGCAAACACGAGAGAGAGTTCTCCCAAACTCACTCGACTGTTTGCATCAGGCTATGTAAACACGGCAAGCGTTTTATATTTTTATAAAATAAATGACAGCAATACTACCGCAAAAACGACCGTTTTACGTGATTATCAAAGTCGAGATTCTCAACACACAAACTGAAACCAATCACACATCGTTGTGCCGAGCAGACGAGACAAAGTTTTCAAACCTTCGAACTACGAACTTACAAATGCTGGAGAAATGAATAATCAAAAGGTCATTCCATCAATAGTCATGGTCACACTACACACTTTTCCCAGGGAGATACGATTTACCGAGGGTGAAATGTGAAAAAAATTTCCCAAGGAAAAGTATCTCACACCGGTCACACCGTAACCAGGTTCACCTCGGGGTGTTGCTTTCCCGTGAGTATATGCAATAACATGTCTGATAATCAACGTGAAGAGTTTACTCTTATTCACTCACTTTTTGTCACTTTATTTCAACGAGCAAGGCGATTAAGAGCACTGCTATTACACTGTTGATTGCTCGGAGACGTTGACGAAGACAACAAGCGGAATTATTTCGATTTATGACCAGTTTGGCTTGGCAAGCAGGGCACCGGTCCATGCGAAACGCTTGGGTTCTTCCCAGGCTGCTCTGGCTTGCAAACATGTTGCAGTCAGATATTTTGAATACATGGTGGAAGGAGAACTTTCGTGTTTCAAGACATACTTTTGACTTCATTTGTGTGCCATCTCTGCGTGGCAAATGTATCCCACGTGCTTAGTCTTCACTTCATGATCTGTCACTAGCGCATTAAGCGACAAGCCCCTATTGGTTAACATGCTGGGGAAATGAATTTACCCTTGCTGTTTCTTATGGGTAGCTGTCAGGGGAAACTCTATTGTTTGCATGACATATTGAAGGCCCAGAGGGGGAAGTTTCCCTGAGGTAATTTAGCTGGGGTAAGCTCGGTCACACTTAAAAATTTTAGTTACCCTTGGTAAAGTGAGGTTTCCCAAGGGTAAAAGTGTCTAGTCTGACCACGACTTATGACTCTCAAACTGAACTTCCCTCGGCTCAATTGGCGCTTCCGTAGTATCCAGAGAAGAGCTGTCTTAAACTGGCCGAGCAGCTAGTGAGCCTTCTGCTGTGACGATTGAAGTGAGCGATGTGAACTGCACTAAATGTAAACGCAACGTTTGGGAAGCTATTTCGCTATGATTACTTTCTGATCCACTTGTCCAACGTCTCGTCCAGAACTGATTTGGGTGTGGTACAAGTAGATGACCTTTCACAAGATTCTTTAAAGGGGTACTTTGACCAAAATCGGACCACTTTGAAATACTATGTTAAACACTTTAAATGAAAGTGTATGGTATGAATAGCAAAATGTCCCAAAAACTTTTTTTTTCAGATGTAAGACTCCCGAGATATATTAATTCAAAGGAGGCTAAAACGCCTGTCCGCCATGTTGGCCGTGAATAAATATTTTGGGCCAGCGGTTTACCACTCTGATGTCATCTTACCAACGAGACGCGGACTTCACACACATTTCTTTGCAAATGTCTTCGAGTGAGAGTGAACTTTCATTGATGATTTCTTCGAATTCTTCTATTTTATCGACTCACGAGTCATTATTAGATGTTTGACATGTACATTCAAGTGTTGAAGGCAGTACGTTTGCATACGACGACAGTCTTTGAACCAGTTGCCACGGAAGAAGAACTAGCGGTGTGCATTGAGCAAGTCACAGTCGAAGAAGAACAAGAAGCCGAATTCAAGAAAAGATTCAGCCAAGAAGTAAATTTTGGAACGTGGTAAGACCATTATTAATGTCGCTTGAGAACTCGGAAATTTACGAAGACGGTAGCGCTCAAATTACTGCAAAATCAACAGGAACTTTTCGATTCTGTCAAAACATTTCAATTCTATTAAAACATCGAAGAACTAGCGGCGTACGTCGAGCAAGTCACGGTCGAAGAAGAAGCCGAATTCAAGAAAAGATTCAGCCGAGAAGTAAATTTTGGAACGTGGTAAGACCATTATTAATTTTAACACAATTCAGAACTCGGAAATTTACGAAGTCAGTAGCACACAAACTACTGCAAAATCAACATGAACTTTTTGATTCTATCAAATTATTGAAGGATCTAGTAAATGCATGGGTTTTAATGTAAAGTGAAATTCATAGATCGTATACAATGCCACTATTTTGAATAAATACAATTACGTTGATTTGACATGCCGACTGTTGTGTGATTCCGCCTGGCGTTGTGTCTATATGAAAAGCCGCCGTCTAGCTAACTTGACCGTTTTATTAAGCTACAACAATCACACTGAAACACCGCCTTTTTGTATTCACTAACGCTTGTAATAGTATGGTTTTTAGT
This sequence comes from Plumapathes pennacea, assembly GCA_964036295.1. NCBI lineage: Eukaryota > Metazoa > Cnidaria > Anthozoa > Antipatharia > Myriopathidae > Plumapathes > Plumapathes pennacea. The sequence goes on along the minus strand of OZ038472.1, from coordinate 9,424,013 downwards.
TGCATCAGTCTGAAAAATGCTTCAAATTTACTCGAATGGGCTCATAACAAGTTGTCACGCCGCAACAGCGTGCGATGAAAACGAAAGTCCAGTTCTTGCAATTTCTGCTAAACGAAACATCTAAGAATTAAAGCAGTTTGATGACAGTTTGCAAATTGTGGGGCTCTTAAACTGCTCAAACTTCGAAAAAATTCCCTCGTCAAGACTTACGACGATCTCTTGCACTTTCGCCTCGATCTTTAGTTGCTCTCCAAATTGTGAGGACTGATCCTGGAATCAGTCTGCTGCTGAGAAAACCTTGGTGGAGCCTTCAAAAACAGCTCTCTTCGAAATGCTTCGAGCAGACAGAGAAGCGATCACCAGGATTGAAGTTCTTGCGATAAAGTAGCACAAACCGTTCTTCCACATTGCGCACAGCGCTTTATTGTTGAGCGAAATGTGAAGGGAAATGCCCTCTTTCGGGTTGGACTTGCTGTTGCAGCCCTGCACTACACACCTACCTGGCATGTTGTGCAGTTTTGTTTGAAAATTCCAAATTCTACTTCGATTTCAATCAAGAATTACACGCGCTCTTCTGCAAAACTTCATACTTCCCTTATAGTTGTGATACTTTGCGTTGGTAAGATGACGTCACGCCGGTCTCTCCAATCCCCACTCGGAATTATCGATTTATTCATGGCTCAAGAAAAACAGAGGTCAAAAAGTGGCACTTCCAAAAATAATTTCGACAAACGGTTTGGTAGGATTGCTAGTGGTGTGCTAAAGATTGTTTTTGACTATTTTTAATTGAATTTAAGTGATGATCCGATTTTGGTCAAAGTACCCCTTTAAAGAGCCTGTCTCAACCATGATCCTTCGCGCGCGTATATTATTGTTTACATTTGGCCTGTGAAGTCAACACTCTTTGTTCAGCTTCATTGCACTGAAAGCGGACGATTTCCCTGAAGAAAGTAATGGCAATCGTCGTTTTATCTGTGGTCAATCGTCGAGTCTGAAGCATTGCACAGCGAAGACACTGTATTTCCTGCAACTAACTGCGCGCGTCTAATATTGTTATCAAAAGTTGTGGTCTAGACATTTTCACACGCACGATTATGAATATTTGATTAGCGCATTTCAAATGGCAATTTTATGTCTAAACACGTGAAAACAGCTTTCAAAATGACATTTAAAACCTCGGTTAATTTGAAAGATAAATCTTGAACCACTGGACCTGAATTTCAGGTAATTTTTCTGTGTTAACTTTGACTGAGCTGAGCCGAAAAGATGCGCCTTTGATTCTGAATGTCTAATTAGTGCATTTCCAACCGAAATTCTAAATTGAAGATCGGACGACAAAAACTACTTTGGAAATCACATCCATAACCTCGGTTGATTTGCAAGATGAATTTTCCATTTCTGAACCTTACTGGAGGCTCATCTAAAAGATTTTCCTGTGTATCTCTGTCAGTCTTGTGTCCTGTCGGTAAATGACATAATTTTTGCGTTGAGGCGGTTCTTCTGGCAGATGTATTTTGAGGTTCATCACAAACAGCGAAAACAACCATGGAAATAATGAAAATAACTAGAAGCACTTATATTTCCACACGCTGAGTCAAGAAACTAGACACAAATCCACTCTGACCTTTGAAGGCCGCAATATATGTATTAAGCATGCAGTCGACAGCAGCACCTGGTCGCTAGCTTCAACATCTGAGATGGTGCTTAATTGATGGAATAAGAGTCCAGCGAACCTCCTGTGAGTTTGTTCTTTCCATCCCGTGGCTTCCTTCCTTCCTTCCCTTTGGTGTATGTTTTCGCCTCTTGGTGGCCTGCCTCTCCGTGGCTGTTTGGCCGCTGGTTGATCGGTGAACATTATACATATTGAAAAAACCTTGGCACAGAACACAAAACGAATCCAAAAAATGGGTAGAAAGATTATAGAACTATTTAGCTGAAAGATTAGCTTGATTATTCATTGATCAGCTGATTGATGGAAGAGGATTCAATTGGATTGTCATCAAACACTTGAAAAACCGAATTTATATGAAGTCAAAAATGGCGCCAGAGTGCGCGAAGGATCATGGTTGAGACAGACTCTTTAAGAAATCACATCGATTCTTCGCCAGACTGAGTTGAACGGATGAATGTTTTGCAGTGCTGTAATGACGTACGTACTTTGTAATTAATTTACGTTTCTTCTTTACACGTATTCCTGAATGGGATTAGGTTTGATGAACCGATAGTTACTGTTTTTATTAGCATTTGTGATATATTAAAGAGGTACCGCCGATTCATCAGTGAATTGTATTTAGTGGGTCACGAGCAAACGAGATCACAACTGATTGTACAAATGCTCTGTAAATTATCGTTCGGTTTTCAGTGTTCACTGTAAGTTGCCTGTTGCTCAGTTCAACAATTCAATGGACTTATCCTTTCCACTGTTATTTCAAAGAAACTCGAGTGTTAGCAAACTGTTCCTGCCCAGTGCTAAATAATCTTTCATCAGTCATTCTTTCTGCCACAATTGTCGTTGCTGTTCTCTGCTGGAGGCTTATAATTTCTTGTTTTTCTTGTAAACGCAGGTCAAATGAAGAATCGGGAACTTTACTAAAATTGAGCAGTTCAAAAATTTGTCCCACTGCGCAACCTCAGAGCAATATAACACACTGTCCATGTTACATAGCCTCATGCAAACACGGTTGGGAACCAGTCAGAGCGCTCATTATATAACTTTTATTTTGTAAACGGTCGTATTAAACCAAGAATTGTCACTAAGGTCACTCCAAAACTTCGATAAAGTCGCGATAGTTGAATGCAGAGTTTTTCCTCCTACTGAAAAGCAATTTAGTGGCGAGCACAGTGAATGTGAAATCTTATATCTAGGACTCCAAATTCCATTCTATGTTTCCCCTTGCATTCATCAGCCCTTTTCATCACCTCGTCCAAATCTTCTGGCTAATGATTTAAATCGTGGCATTCTGGGAGCTAAGTTAAATCCCAGAAATCATTGCTGGATAAAGAAAAGTAAACAGCGGCTGTTGGGCTTCTGTTTCTCGTCTTTCTCCGTAGTCGATTATGTAAATATGGAAGTGGGTCTGTGGAAGTACTTTAGCATGTCATAATCTACTCTTTTACGAGCGATTTGTACACATCAAACACCATTGTACACATTCAGAGGTTGGCACTTTCGTACACATTGTTGTACTCGCCCGTCAATATGACGAAAATTGGAAGCTATTTAAGGCAGATTATAAGACAATGTATGGGAAAAGTGGAGAGAAACACTCGTTTCGGGAAGGGAGCAAGCCTCCGTTTCAGTACCTGCTTTTGTGTTATTGCTTGTGGCCAAGACTGTTCTTTTCTGTTGTCCTCTTTCTTTTTCTGGGTCGAGAATCAGCACACGGTGATTGGTTCGCATTATCACTTAAAATGCAATGACGTTGTGTAATGACATGACTTTCCTCACGAGCGATGAGGTGCAGGCGAGATTAAATTGTGTGAAAGCAAGATACTGAGATTTAATTGTGCTGAACGTAGCCTGTATCGCATTTGAACTTGACATCGATTGGCTCTGTGCATGCACAGCATTTTGAGTATTGATATTAAGGAATGATTTTGGCTTGCGTTGTTTTTATGCATCAGAAGCTTTGAAAATAGCCATAAACAAGTGCTTGATGTGTTATACATTACCAGCGGAACCCTGTAAAGTACAAGGAATTGCGTTTCTTTTAATTTCTACTGAATTTGTTCTGGGTTTCCTGACAGCCGTTGTGTTTTGCTTTGCTATGTTTTATGTTGTTGTAACATTTTGGCGCGGTGCCATCAAGGTCTATCAGTGGGACAGATGGCATTGTTAATATAGCAAATGGCTCTGAAGCCGTTGGTTTAGTGTCCACCAAAAACTCTGTAGCGACAGTAACACGACTTGGAATATACCAGGCCAAAAAGATATTGTACCTTTTGG